>JAGFBZ010002176.1:1200000-1800000 GCA_018398805.1 Hirundichthys speculiger | reverse complement strand
TTTCTCTTGCGATCTTTTGTCTTTCCTCACACTCAGGCTTTCTAACAATCTCCTATTTTACACTTCAGTTTTCTCTCAGAATTAAACCGTCCACAGCCCTTCTTCTCTTTTCTCCATCCTCTGAATGCTCAGTAAAGCGAGAACTCAACAAATCAATACCTGGGCAGCATCCACGCTCTGTAAATCAGTCTTTCCATTACTGGACACTTATATTGACTGAAATCTGGATTGACAGACTGGCTCTACAGGGCAATGTTTCTTTGGGTGTGTGTGTGTGTGTGTGTGTGTGTGTAGACCAGTGCAGGGCTCTGACATCTTGACATATTCACAGAGGTAAGACCGTCCGCTGTCTCCATGATGTGCAGGACGAGCAGAAATCATCAAACTAGTTATATGAAAAACTGCCAGGGAATAAGCGTTTGAGGAACTGAAGGAAGCCGCTTGATTTCCTGACTGAGTACTGGCTCATATACGGCTATAGGGCCATGGCATAATATGCAATCTCGCTGCTATTATTCTAACTTATTGGCCTAACATGGAGAATATCCATGATATATCAATAAAATTCTGACATAAAAAGCACAGCAATGGTTTTGAGCTTTTTCTGGCGACCTGTCCAGGTGGACCCCTGCCTTTCTCCCGTAGACGGCTGGGATAGACTCCAGCAGATCCCCGTGACCCTTCAAGGATGAAACGGGTATAGATAATGGATGGATGGATGGAGGTCTCCGATAAAAATATGTTACTTTCCTCTGTATGTGATATTCTCACATGGCTGCTGGTCACTAAGCTTTGAAGCAACAACACAGAAATGTCATGAATTTAAAGGCAAAGTCTCAATAATGATAAAATGACAACATTTAATACACTGATTCATTCTCATGTAAGAAACATTTGGTAAAACTATTGAACAGCGACAAGCTCCGTTATCCGTAGTGTTAGCATACTTTAGCGCACATTAGCATACGTTAGCGTACGTTAGCGTAGTGTTTTCAGCAGGGGGTCATCCACAGTTGGAGCAGTTTCAGTGGTGAAGAGCTGTTCTGAAAGTGACTCAAAATGATTCAGGGTGTCTGTTGTCACAAAAATGTGGTTTTGTTTTTCCCTTTACACTGGACTTGTTGACTCCCGGGGAAATACAGAATATCAAGTTTAGCACCAATAATACCTTTTTAAAAGAAGCAATTGTGAGGAAGTTCCTGTATTTGGCTCAGTTTGGTAGTTTTTGTTGCGTCAAATATGACATTTTGACAGCTGAGACTTCACTGTAGTGATGCTATTTATTTATTATTGTTTTACCGGTAAGTACATTTCGATCCCGAAAGTCAGATTCTCATCATGATGTATGGAAACATAAAAAAGTTGTTTCTGAAAAGATAAAACTGGTTCACAAACACGCTCCATTTGTAATTAGTGTGGATTGTCACTGGAGTAGTACTGAATACAACAAATGTGAATCAAGTCTGCAATTATGTAGGGGTAAGCTCAGCCACCTCCTGGGATGGAAAACAAAAAAAACAAAAAGTCAGGTATGGTGCTGCAACTGAATTAATGCATAAACTGCATTTGGGGACAAAGAGCTTGTTATTTACAATGAATGAAAATAGGAAAAACAGGAATTAATAAAGTAATAACAGGAACACGCCATCATTTTCATGATCACTGGTCCACGGGTGTCAGTCTCGTGCACATATCAAACCCAGGGAGTTAGTTACGCCTGGTGGAGAGCAGGATTAGTTCGCCTGAATCTCTCTCTGTCTCCCCCCCATCATAAAGTTAAAACTGGTTCAGTTTCAACATTTGATGTTCATTTTAAAGATGTCTGAGCAATAACACGTCACATTTGTTTCGGTAAGGGTACGAGTACCCAGGTGAAAAGGGTTCTGGCTCCAAAGCAGTGTCTCCTCTCTTTGATACCCTCCGCCAAGGAGGTTATGTTTTCGCTGATGTTTATCTGTCTGTGTACAAGATAACTCAAAAAATTATGGATGGATTTTGATAAAATTTTCATGAGATTTTAGAAATGTGAAAAGGAAGAACTGATTTTATTTTGGGTGTGATCCGGAAGAAATCCTGGATTCTGGATCACTTTCAAATTTTCGATAACATTGTGGTCAATGGGGCCGAAGATGTTGTTTTTGTGTCCGAGTACGACGAGACTGGGTTTGTGAGGGGGGTTAATAACATCACATTTTCAGTGGATCACCGCCAGTGTTGGGTGTAACGCGGTACAAAGTAACGCGTTACTGTAACGGGATTACATTCGACAGTAACGCAGTAATGTACCGCGTTACAGTTGTAATTTGTGTAATCACATTACAGTTACTCTTAGACAAAAAAAATGCGTTACTTTAGTTACTTTAAGCCATGGGTGTCCAGCTCCAGTCCTCGACGGCCGCTGTCCTGCATGTCTTAGATGTTTCCCTGCTTCAGCGCACCTGATTCAAATGAATGGGTCGTTAACAGACTTGTGCAGACCTGGATGACAAGCTGATTATGATTCATTCATTAGGATCAGGTGTGTTGTGTCAGGAAAACCTCTATGACATCCAGGACAGCGGCCCTCGAGGACCGAGTTTGGACACCCCTGCTTTAAGATGTTCAGCTATATGCAGAGCGGGTGGACAGAAAAAAAAATCAAACATCCTTTTCATGCATGTTCACGGGCTGCGCAACGCTTGTCTGACCTCAGCAACGTGATTTTACGTGACTTAGTGACTGAAGCGTGATTTCATGAAGGTGGAGAAGAAATGATGTTTGAAGAAATGAAGGTTTAAAATGCAGTGGCTGAAAGAAGAAGAGAGGAGAGATGCCTTAAAGACATTGCTGATCACTGAATGCCGTGCTCATCCCCCCCGACAAGCAGGTTGTACGTACGCCTCAGACACCCCCCCCCCCCCCCCCCCCCCCCACCCCCCCCCCCCCCCCCCCCCCCCCAGCACAAGTAAGAATGACTTCTTTGACTTTGATGAGGAGGATCTAGCCCCCTACAACCATGAAACTGAAGTCATTGACTATTTGCAGTCGGGGTCAGAGATGGAGATCCTGCACCGTTTCCCCACAATAAAGACTTTATCACTGAAGTACAACACAGCCACACCCTCTAGTGCACCGGTTGAGAGGCTCTTTAGCCTTGGCAGCCTGGTACTGACTCCGAAGAGGAACAGGTTGTCTGACAAACGGTTTGAGAGACTCCTCCTGCTGAGGTATAACCATTTCTTTGATGAGAATGTCGAGTAGGATGAAGAAAAAATCTACTGTAAAGCTATAGTTCACATAATTACAAATTACACTTCAAATTACATTTCATATGTAGTGTTAAATTATCTTCCATTGAAGTCTCATTCATTGTCTGATATTGTGATGAGAGCCATTGTCTTATTTTATTTAATGATATAATTTAAACAAACTTTGTTTGCACTGGGTGGTTGGAAGGACGACTTCTTTTAAGTTATGTTGTAAAGAAATTCAGTTTGCTGATGCTTACCTCATGGAAATATAAACAGACATTTACTGAGTGAATTAAGATTAGAGTGAAAGCTTTAATCCCAATTTTATTTTGAGACATTTTGCATACAGCAAGTTTGTTGCCTTTTTTGGCAAATGGTCCTTTAAAGTGATTTTCCAGCTTTGTTGCATTAAAGTGCATAAAAGAGAGATCTTGTGTATGTCCTCCTCATTAGAATACACATTTGTGCTGATCTGGGCACTGCAGTAATAAAGTTCTAACTATATGTTGTTCATTGGCAATCAAGTTAGGTGCAGCTCAGGTGATATTGCAGAGTAATCCAAAAGTAGTGTAACTAGTAATGTAACTAGTTACTTTCAGCAGCGAGTAACTAAGTAAAGTAAGGGATTACTTTTTTAAAAAGTAACTAGTAATGTGTAATGGATTACTTTTTTTGAGTAACTACCCCAACACTGATCACCGCTGACGGGCAACTTTCAAATTGTAAAAGCATCATCCTGCCCCCTACTAGGTCAGAGCCTCAACCCCCCATGCTGTTAGTAGGATATATGAGTGGTTGGTTGATCCAGGACACCTTGAACCAACATTACTCCGGAGCTTTTTTTCTTCAAATATTATCTGCACGTTGATCAAAAGGAAATTCTTCTTTTTAACATATGGAAATTCATGTTCAGATGGAGCCTTTATATCAACGCGTGTGCAGTCGATCAGTCAGGAAACCCAGCATTGTCAGCACTTCTAAAGGAACTGGTAATGCGTGGAAAATGACAACTATTTTATCCATGCGGAAGGTTTGTCCGAGGCCCATGATCTTTACAACTTGGCAAATGTAATGTTAATAGTTAAATCATGCAATTCTTAACCAAAATGAGGGACAAAATAACAGACATGTTTGTCTGTGTGGCCATTGAGATTGTATAGTCCTTATGCAGTGTGTGTGATTATGTAAGATGACTACAGGACTCCTTCTACTGTCTCAAAATGTGTTTGCCTATAAAACAATTACAAATTCAAATTTACATGTTCACATATCTATGTTTCCTGCTTGTTAAACAATAGCAAAGAGATGTAAGCATACAGTTTAGAAAAGATCAGTTTAAATTCCCAACATTATGCCTCTTAAAACATCCTGATTCCTCCTGACTGATGGACAGTCGAGCCTGGAAACTTTCTTCCTCACATCGCTATTCTCACTCTGCTGTCTTCAGGGCACTTTACTAATTTACTAGTACGATTGCGTTCATCGTCCGACCTTTTACTTGTTGGCTGAGGGTTTTGAGATGTTGCTTCAAAATATCCACATAATCTTTTTTCTTCACGGTGCTATTTTGTGAAGTGCACCAGTCCCTAATGCAGCCAAGCAGTCCTGCAGCACGATGCTCCCAGCCCATAATTCATGATTCAGATGGTGCTCCAATCTTCCACCTCTATCCTCCAAAAATAACAATGATTATTATGACCAAATCATTCAATTTAAGTGTGACGAGATCACAGGACGTGCCTCCAAAAAGAAGGATTATTGTCTCCATGTGGAGCTGCAAACTGCAACCTGTTGTTTTAATGGTGATTTGGGAACAGTGGCTTTTTCTCACTGTGTGGTCTTTCTGCTCATTTCAGTACAGAATGCATTTCACTGTGAACAACGATACTCTTGCAGTCTTAATCTTTGTATTTTGTTGTTGTTCTGTGGCTGATTTGCATATTTCACACCAAAACACATTGATCTCAGGAACACAGAAGCCGTTTCCCTCAGGAGCGGTGGCTCCCATGCTGTTTCTACCTGCATATGATTAACTGAGCAGATGAACATCAAACCTTCAGGCACCTGGAAATTACATCCAAAGATGAAAACTGATTTGTGAAAGTCCATAATTTTTATCCAGATGTCTTACTTAATTTCTTTTGATTTTTAAGCGATGTCACACAATGACGCCTTCCTCTTTGAAGGTCCATCCACAGGAGCAGCTCCAACTTTTCCATATAATATAAGTAAGCCTATCAGAAACTTCTCATGCCAAACCTCATTGCTGTTTGAAAGCACAGTTACCTTAGTGAATGTTAACTTCTGACTTTTAAGAAAGTAATTATTAAAAAAAAAAGCTGTGTCTTGTGAAACTAAATCACACAAACATTAAAAAGAGACTATTTGAGGTTTTTGAGTATTCAAGCAGTCTTTTCTACTGTTTCATTTTAAAACAAAATGCAGTTTCACACTTCTGTAAAATTTCTACACTCTTAAATGAAGACATGACTAGGCTCTTGCCGATTGTGCTAGCATAATTTTTGGCATAATCTGAGGAATTGAGCATAATTTTTGCCCTTTTTACAAAAGTAGCACTGCTAGCATAATCCGTATATTTTCTTGTCTTAATAGCACAATTTTAGAATAATTCAAGAAAACGAAGATCTCAGCTACTAAAAACGATAGATTACTATTAACAGTTGGCTCCACTCCTATTTTGCGATTGCTTTTTAGTTGTGTTGAGATACCGCGGGAATTCGATGAAACGGAATCGGAAGTCTGTGTCTCAGTCCCAGACTCCTTAGTCTTTCTCCCAGTGCTCGTTTCAAAATGGCATACTTTGGCATACTCAATTGCATACTTTACCATGGTAACTGGAGGCCATTTGAGTGCAAAACCTTGCGCAAACTGTGTCACACTTTGCTGCACGTGATGGTTAGCAAGCTATCGGCGGATAGTTATCCACCACACTATCCAGGCTTTGTGCAACCTATTTTTGTTCGCTGGATAACTATCCGCTGGATAGCAGATTTATCCACCGTATTGGCCTAACCACCAGAAAAAGTTACCCAGGTTTTGAACAACTGGGCCCAGAACGTCAGACCAGGGTTAATAAAATACATTTTCAAACTTGTCTTGTGAGTTGTGAAGTTTGTGCACGGAATAATTTTTTAAAAAAGTAGCATAATTTTGAAAAGCGAGCATAATTTGAGCATAATTTGGGCAAAAAACGAGCACTGCCACTAGCATAATATGCCACTTTTACTAGCACAATCGGCAAATGCCTATCAGGGATGATGGCACACCAGGCGCAGATGGGAACCAAATGATAACTGTGCTCATCTCTCCACTCAGATGTACAAAAGATACAGACAATACCAAGTAGTGTTGCTGATAGACCATGAACCAACAACCATGCTCATCACAGAAGCTGCTTCGGTTCAGACAGGCTGTACCTCTATAATAACTCAGCTCCAGGTTTTAGTCATTGCCAACTTAGGTGAACACAGTCAAATTCATGAATGTGAACACCTCCACTTTCTCCAAGAATATAGAATACCCTTCATGGCTCTTAGGGGCCTTTGGGCAAACAACAGTGAGACTTCTCCTCTTTGCAATCTAAAGCTGTACATAGGCAACTAACTTTGCCAGTGGCACTCCAACTGCGTGGCAGCAGGGTATCCCATTAAGTATCCCATCATCTGCTAACTACTGCTTACCCTAGGCGACTCCTTATTGGGCACAGAACCAGAATCTACCAGAACTAACGCTATAAGTAGAACTACACCCATCCTCCTCTCATATCTGTTATATCTGTTATCTCTCAACCTCTCTCAGCAGCTCAAGCAACCGCAAATTAATACTGTTCTCTTTCTAAAAGCCTGCACATATTCCAGTAAAATACTTCAAAGGGAAATCAGAAAGCAAGAGCAAGCTTACTTATTTCATCTCTCTGGCTGGATATCTTCTTGTTTTATGAACAAAGTTGAAAAGGCTAAATTGGAACCTGGTAGAATTATGTATTGTATATTTTGATATTCTGTATTTTTAAAGACCTGGATAAGTCAGAATATGTAACCAACTGCTTGGAAAGTAAAGTTAACCCAAAGGGTTTCAGCATTGTAAGTATCTGGAAAATAAGTCCTGTAAGCTTCTTTCAACCATATTGTTATTCTAGCATTTATTTTCTGTTATGAACCCTCCTGTTGTCTTCAGATTAAAAATGACTACTGTGCAGTTGTTGTGAGATATTCCCTTAAATCACGTGTCAAACACAAGGCCCGCCAAATGTGGCCCGCCACGTCATTGTATGTGGCCCTCGAGAGCTTGTGCTTTATTGGCTTAAATTTTAAACCAATATTTTAAGACTTAAAATTAGCTTACACTGCTTTAAAGCGCATATTGACAATAAACTACATATCCCACAATGCATTTCATCGTCACCCACAAAGATAACAGCATTTCACCATGAGCAAGACATTAAGACAATTTTCAGAACTGATGGACTTCAGAAAAACCTCTACAAACTAACCCCAACATGTCCAAGAAAAGAGAAATTGATGCAGAAGGAAGGCAACTTCATGAACGACATGAAAACAAATACACGTTTTTACCTCAAGCTGAAAAAACAGTGTGTCTTTTGTGTTATCAGGCGGTGTCAATCGTGAAAGAGTATAATCTACATTGCCATTTTGACAACAAACACGGAGCTAAGTATGGTAAATTTAGCCTACAAGAAAAACAAAGAATCGCTTCTGCCTCTGAAACCAAGGTAATGGATACTCTGAGTGATGAATACAGACTCCGTTACTAACCCTAACCCTAATACTAACCCTGTGCGAGAGTAGGGTTACAACCACAAACCCTGAGTTTAATATAATAATGAGTTAAATATATGAACTTTAATATTTAATAAATGCAGAAACAGTTATTTAACGATATAATAAGGCACAGTTTAATTTATTTTAATTTACATTGCAGTTTGTTACATTCATGCTGTCAATCTGGCCCTTGACGGCAACCATGATGTGACGGCAAACATGTGTTTGCGAAAAGGGCAAAAGACACGCCCATTGCCACACCTACAATGTAAGTAAGGGAGTCGGCATAACGGGTAGCGGCTTTAGGGAGCGGAAGATTTGGCTTATAGTTACATTTTATTTATACCTTTTATTTTTTATTTATATAACTAATTTTACTTCTATTCATCCATCCATCCATCCATTATCTATACCCGTTCCATCCTCTGAAGGGTCACGGGGATCTGCTGGAGTCTATCCCAGCCATCTAAGGGCGAAAGGCAGGGGTCCACCCTGGACAGGTCGCCAGCTACTTCTATTCATTTTATGTTTATTTACTTATTTATTTATTCTAAGTTGTTCATTTAATTGTATAGTAATTCATTTATGTATTTCTTAGCTGTTCTTATTGATTTAAAGTCTGTTTGAAATTTTGTATTTTTAACTCCTCATGGTCCTCCACGCCAGAGCTACATCTGCCTGGTTTCCAGGGTCATTGCCATGGGGACTGTCTGTGTTCTGGGTGGGCGGGGCCCTACATTGTGGCTGATGTTTGCAGTGTGGGTCCTGGTTCCGGACGGTTCCTGTGGTGGCGACCTCTGTATTTGTGGGTGGGGGTGCTCTCGACGTGGAGTGATCCCTAAGATGTCGTTTTCCTCACCTGGTTCATTAGTGCCAAGATGGATGTTTTAGAGTCTATTAATAATGGGGCCAAAGGTGGTTATGTCTATTGAATGTATGGGTGTGAGAGAGAGGATGAGTGGGTGCTGATTTACCTCTGGGTCTATAATGGCTTTTAACCCTTGTGTGGTGTTAGGATTTTCTGCATTCTCGGGGTGTTAAAGGGTCCTTTGGACCCCTTGGGATTTCATACCATAACTCAGCCCTTGTGCAGGCTGGAGACATTCTGTTTTCACCAGAGGAAACTTGAGGATGCCCTTTAGGTCACTGACCTACCACCAGTTTTCTCCAACCTGAGGGGGCGGAGCCTATTTGAAATGCTTTTTTCCACGCCACCAGTCCCACTTCTCAGCCTCTGTGTGGGCTAGAGACACACTGTCTTCACTGGAGGGTTACTGGTGGGTAGCTGTGACATCACTGACCCTCCCTATGATGACCTCGACCTTTGGGGGTGGAGTTTCACCATCACACACACCACAAATCCCACTTCTCATCCTCTGTGTGGGCTAGAGACATGCTATTTTTACTAGTGGGTTACTGGTGGGTAGCCTTGACATCACTGACCCTCCCTATGATGACCTCGACCTTTGGGTCACACAAGGGTTGAGGTGTTTTTCTGTTTGTTTGTTCTAATGACTGTTTTCATTATGTAAAGCACTTTGAGTTACGTTGGTATGAAAAGGGCTTTATAAATAAATTTGATTTGATTTTGAAGATTGCATTAGCGGTTAGCAGAGGTACCTAAACCCCCAATTTGTGAGTAGTGGGTAGTGGGTAGTGGCTAGTGGGAAGTGTACGATCAGGGCCTTAATCTCTACCACTTGCTCCTCCATACTAAACTCTTTCACTTGAGGCAGAACCTCACTCCCGACCCGGAGAAGTTATTCTACCCTTTAACTGCTTTACAGATCCACTGCCTGTTCTGGTCCCACTTGGCCACATGCTGCAGGTGTGCAGCAGTGAGAGCTGAAGATCCCCACATGATGGCACCAACAAGACCACATCATCCACAAAAAGGCGAGATGAAATCTTGACACCACCGAAATGGAACCCTTTTGCTCCTCAGCTGCGCCCACACTTTCTTTTATGCATTCAAAACTGCTTTTTTTATGCCTTTCTGACACTTTCTTACCTTTCTTGTTTACCAGATATGCAGTATGTTAAGAAACAACAGCCATGTTGTGATAAAAATGAGTTGTCTCCACTGAATGAATGCATTCTTCTGGTACTGTGAAGAGATATTCAAAGTTTGTGATGAATGACTAGCAGTTTCTTTTGTGGAAAATAGATTTGGCATTAGAAATGAGAGGAATCTGCTTCATTTTAGGATTTTCGTTAGAGTGGATCATTTTTGACCCCAGTGGAAAAAAGAATTGTTCATGTTTCCACATCCATCTATTTGTACATTACAAGGTGATGATCAATGCACCACTTAGAATACCAAAGCATTTTGTGCTTTTAAAATGTATAACATGTCATGATACATTTCATTTTCAACCACAGAATGAATGAGACTTCAAAAAGCATGCAAGATTACTTACCTTGAAGCAAGTCAGCCCTCCTACAAAAAACATTCCGCATGTCACACAACATGCTTTCAATTTATCTAATGCTAAATCATGTACATGCAGATTTTCTTTCATTTCTTTCAGGCCTCAAGTCCATTGTTCATTTGCCAGTGCGGACTCTCATGCACATAATTCTAGGTGAAAATGAAAAAGAGACAGAGCTTTAAAGAGAAAGAAGTTTTTAGACATGAAACACATGTGATGCCAGGAAGGATCCCAATGATCAAAGCAGTGAGGAGAAATGCATTACAGCTAATAAGTCCTGCAGGAGATGCATCACTATTAGAGAATACAGTAAGCCCACATCAGCAGATAAAGATGAAAAGAATCCTGTCTGTAGTAATTCCTTGGTTTCTTGCTAGCACCTCAGGGAGCCTGGTATAGTCAGTGCAAAAAAATATCCTGGTGGCATTTGTCTGAAATGAATGATGTGTAATTGTTTCTTCACTGTGTCCATGTCGGCCTCAAAGGGACTCCAGGTGGCATTGTTTCCAACATATTACACACTCTTTTATTCAATATACAATGGAAAACAGCTACCTTCTGGCAGCCCATTATGGCTCAGTAGTCAGCGTTCCTCCATGGCCACTTTGTCATCCCCATAGCTGTATTTAAGTCATTACCACAAAAGTGGCTGCAGGAGTCTTTGGGCAAGCTGTGATTATTTACTCCAAACTGCCCATTGCCCACATGTGTGAAGTGTAACTATGTGTTTTTGTGAACAATCTCAGCCTTAGACTGATGAGCTCCAATCCCTGCACTCCTGTTTGAGTTAGTTCCTCATATTTCTGTCCATTTAAAGGTATTCATATCCTGTAGCGTATCCATTTTTCTGTTCAGGTTATAATACTTCCTGTGACTTTTATTTCCCTCAACTGCTTGAAACTGAGCTTAATCCTTATTGAATTTTGATAAAGATAAAGTGTGACAAGAAGTGAATCTATCTTTACAACATTGCTATTTATAACAGAGAAGTGTTACTGCTAAGTCTAAGGATTCACTTGCTCCTCTCACCAGCATTGAGAATGTTCAATCGGTGTCATCAGTTGAGACACAATCATTTATAATTGTTATCAGCTTAAGCATGTTGACTTAAATGAAATTCTGATTTCATTTGATGGCAAATTAATTCAGAAAACCAGTAAATTCCAAGGGGTTCACATAGATTTTTCTGTGCCACTGCATATGGGTACTGATAAACTGAGACATAAAGTCCATAGCTCTTTTATATCTCTGTATATGTGTGTGGATCAGCGTTGTTGGAAGCCAACCGGTGTTCCTCGGTGGGCTGGCAACACTGTTTCTGAAGACTTTTATTGGGTTTTGATATTCCCAAGTCAACGAATCATTGGGTACCGGGAAAAACTAATCCCTTTCTAATGATGATTGTGTTTTAATGAAAGCTTAATGACACACTTGACACCCTGGTGTACAATCTGTCAGTCTGCCAAAAAGAGAGAAAGATGCCGGGACAACAAAGAAAACAAGTGAGTATGTTAAAAGGGAGAATCACAGCCGCCACCCCCCCCCCCCCCCCACACACACACACACACACACCACACCCCCCACAGACCTCCCCATTCCTGCAAACAGCACAGATTCCCTCCAATGACGTCTGCTAGCTTACAATCCACACATCCTTCAGAGAGTTCAGCCCAGTCTTTGGCTGCCAGACAGCAGGCCAAATGGCACCGACTGTTTAAATGAGGTGGTAAATAACTATTTAATGGGAGGTATTACAACATTGATTAGTGCAATTTGAGGATTTGCCAAAACTTTTGTGCATCACGGAAAAATCAGTCTGCTATATTTCCTTTTTATTTATTCATTTATTTTTTGCAGATTATCTGTCAGAGGTTATAATACATAATTATGTGGAATTATTTACTGCAGAGAGCACAGCTTCATCGAGAGCCTGAGAGCTCAGTGAGTCCCTGACAATTTTCACTTGATGCAAAACCATTTGAGTGTCATCTGGCTGCATGACCCACTGTCTCTTGAGGTTCTGTTTACAGTTGTCCTGACATTTTCATGTTGGATCTACGAATATAATTCATAATTCAATCATGTAATCTTTATTTTATAAGGTTGTGGCATTCTCCTTGGAACCCTTCCGTGCATACGGCTGATATTCTTCTCTGAGGTTGGACGTGTGAGCATTAACCTTGTGATGGAGCAGCAGTTACCTTCCTTTATCGCCTCACAGATTCCTGCTGGATAGATATTTACTGGCATGAATTTTATACATTTGTTCTTAATCTTCCTGACTCGCTTCTGATTGTTAAATTTCAAACTCTTACGAGATGGTTCTGTAGTCATCTCTTTAAATCCCTACATTGGTCTGGTGCAAATAATGCAGCGGTTTCACAATAAGGTCTCAAGAATGATAAAATTACTGCACTTCAAGGCCTCTAAAAATCATTGCATGCCTAAATCTGCTTTTAAATTGTAACATCTCTTAATTTCATATTTAGTGAAAAATATGATATTGGAAAACAATATTTTTGAAAAGGCTAATATGGGGGTAAGAGAGAACGCACTGAAACACCAGAAAACTGAGTCTGCGCCACATCTGAACCGGTCTTGTTTATGGACTTTCAGTTTTGCATCTGACTATCAGCATTGGACATAAGTGATGGGAGAAAAAAAAGAAATATTAATGTTTCATGAATAAAAACATGGATGGGGTGGTATTGCATCGTACCAGCTTATCAGTTAGGGTTAGGGTTAGGATTAACCCTAAGCCTTGGGCTAACCCTAACCCTTCAACATCTGTTCAGGATAGTTGTAAAAAAAACATCCCAAACTTAATCATTCTTGGTCCTCAAAAAATATCCTTATAGTGAGACTATATAAGTGAGACTAAGGGTGAATTCCAATTCCTCCCTTAACCCTCAATCTCAACCCTCAATCTCAAAAATGCACGCTCCCGCTAAGTGCAAGTGCTGTCCCGATTCTTAGAAAGTCAAGTTGAGGGACGAGTTTGGGGGCTGTATCGCCCTCAAAAATTTTCCGACACCACCCTTGGTAGTAAGGGCTACCCAGAAGGCACTGGGTAATTTAGCCAGGACATCTTCGAAAAGGTTGGCGACAAAAAAAGCTAGCTACAAACGTAAGTATCTTCGTAGTTTTTAAAGATATAAATGTTACGAAACCATCTTATTGTCTTTGTTTGAGACTTTTTTCATGGATTAACATCGTTGTTGCGTAACATTTATTATTTTACTTTACAATGTTTGCCGCCGATGGTCCCAGTCGTCGGCGGCCGTCGGGTCCCGGTCGTCGGCGGCCGTCGGGTCCCGGTCGTCGGTGGCCGGCGGGTCCTGGCTGGCTTTACGTTACTTGTATACCTTGTTGTGTAGCGATGGAGGACTGAATAATGTATTCTCTAATGTGTTATTTGCTAATATTATTTGGAGAATATACGGCGCTCTTTTCAATGTTATCCCTGAGTCATTTCAGGTAATACAGAGACAACACGGGCTCTGATACATTTCAGTCTGAAGACGTAACTGCACTCGAGGGGTGTCCCATTTCTAAGTCACAAGATAGCCCTGACACTTACTTTCAAAGGGTTAAGATTGAGGGCTAAAAATTGAGGGTTAAGGGCGAGGGTTGAGATTGAGGGTTAAGAGAGGAATTGGAATTCACCCTTAATTTCCTTTTCTTCCAGTCAAATTATTATCACTCTTGTCTCCCATTGAAATTACATTTTCCTTCTGAAAAGTGATTGAATTCAAAGCATTTGCCTCCTGTGCTCTACACCTGCATGGCATCGCATGTGATTAAAAAAA
Organism: Hirundichthys speculiger; assembly: GCA_018398805.1. Taxonomy (NCBI): domain Eukaryota; kingdom Metazoa; phylum Chordata; class Actinopteri; order Beloniformes; family Exocoetidae; genus Hirundichthys; species Hirundichthys speculiger. The sequence continues at coordinate 1,785,727 of JAGFBZ010002176.1, read as the reverse complement.
GTCAGATGATGAAGACAGTTATTTTCAGCTGGCTGTGAAACAAAACCACATTAACAGCAGTTGTAAAGTTTCTCCTCAGCCACGTGTAAAGTGAACAGGGACCTACATGGGTGGCTGTGAGCACTGGCAGATGGTTCTGAAACAAAGAAACCAGCAGATTACTTTAAAGGCCTTGCCCATCACATCAATGAGGAATCTACTCAGCATTTCCTCTGAGCCCTGAAAAACAGCAGAGGTCCCTACTGAGGCAGAAGAATTCAGGCCAGATAATATATACTGCTGCAGCCTTTTATTCCACTCTCTGCATGCATTGATAATGGAGCCGCTATTCTATCTTTCCTCCAACACTGTGCCTCACTAAATCTCTATGGTTGTCACAAACCAAGCAGCCATACCTCCGTTACCGCTGTAATTTGACTTTTCATGCCAATCAGACTGCAAAGAAAATGTTTCTTTTTTTTTTTTTTTTTTACTGAATAGCTTATTAGGTCTGTTGTTGTGTTCTCTTCTTCATTGATGTTCAGTTATTGTTGCTGTAATGTCTTTAGCCTATATGAGTGGTGCTGTTGCTGTGTTCCCTCATCACATAAAGCAACGTGCATCTTTGTTTCTCAGTTCAGTGGCCATAGCGTGTGCAGTGAAGCTGCACGCCTCTGCATGAGGAGCAGCATCGCAGCTGAATTTGGGGGCAGTGAGGAAGCTTTTCCAGCATCGTTGAGGATTACTCTCTGCTCTCAGAGGCCTGTAATTGTCTTTGTTTGGTGGGCTCAGCTGCCCTGGGTTTCACACATGTGAGATCTAATCCACTTTTTTTTCCTCTCATGCAGGACTTGATCACCCGTCTTATAGTTTAGCAGCCATCTTGCAGCATGTGCATGTACCCGTCCTGACGCTTTTTTTTTTTTTCCTGGTGCAGTTATTTGCCTTGCTTCAGTTTTTGACACATAGTTTAGTAAAAATTATCTGTTGCTTGTGTTAAGAAGTTTTGGTATAGCAAAAAGAGAAGTCGGTAATGTTTATTTTGCATAATACGTGTTTAAAAATGACCTTCTCTGTTGCTGTGTTTGCAGGCCAGCCTGCAAAGACCAACAGCTACTGTTGAGACTGATTTTGACTGATTTAGTTGTTTAGTTATTCAATACTGATATTCAGTTATATATTAAGTCCATACGTCTCTGGCACAGGAACGTTGGCAGTTAAATAATCGTTCGGCAGTTAAATAATCGTTCTTTGAAGGTTTGGACTGCTGCATATTAATTTTGAAACAGTCTTTAAACTACATAAAAATTCCTTGTCATGAAAAGAAACTTAGTGGAAGAGTGTGAGATGGTTGCTGGGTTTATAATAACATCAAGACGGCTAGATGTCATGGCCGACTGCACAAGGAACCTGCTCAACCAGGTTAGCTATCCAGTGCCCCAATTTCTTTAGGTTCTTTAGTTTTTTTTAGCCTCTGGTCACGTGTCTGACAATAAGTCATCATAACAACATTGGCGATAGCTCAGAGAATGTAAAAGCACAGTGCGGTGACTTTAAAACACAGTTGAAAATGAAATTTTTTAATTTAAAGAAACGTTGGTAGCCTCTAAGATGATGACCCACATGATCTCAAAACGCATATGTAAAGAGCAGAAGAGAACCAACATGCCAGAGGGCTCTTTTCCTTTTTCCAATGGAAAGATAATAAGGTAAAAGGCCAGTCATAAGTCATTAAATGTCAACAGTGTGCGTTATTCAGTCAGCAGAGGTTTTGTTGGCACTTGTGACCCAGAAATTTCTCCTCCGAGTAAATGGAGCGAAAGCAAGAGCACACGAGTTACACACATCTAAAGACATAGCAACACAGTACATATAATGTATGCATTAGATCACACAGATCTTGCTCCCTGTTATGACTTCCACTTGAGAGATTGTGTGAATCTAGCAAACCTTGGCAGCTTCTCTCTTGGCAAGAGAAGAAAAAGGTTAGATTAGATTTTGTCTGAAATAATTAATGGAGGAATATTCATGTGACTACTACTTTAAATTCTAAAACTTTAACCACTAGATTTTAAATGTACTACAAAAAATAATTATTCCTGAACAAACCAACAGTATGATGGAACTGTATGAACCATGTCAAGCTTACGAATATGTGTCATAACTGTTATCCACTGGAGTTTAAAAGCACCTGCTGATGCCACAGATTAATTAGTGTTGTATTGTCCACTTGCATGCTCACCTTCACATGAGAGGGAGGGAGGGAGGGAGAGATGGAAGGATGGGTAGATGGTGGATGGATAAATGGATGGTGGATGGATGGATGGTGGATGAATGATGTATGGATGAATAGTGGATTGATGATGTATGAATGAATAGTGGATGGATTGATGGATGGATGAATAGTGGATGGATGGATGGATGGATGGATAGATGGTGGATGGATGATGGATGGACAGATGGATGGAGGATGGATGGATGGATGGTGTATGGATGAATAGTGGGTGGATGGATGGATAGATTCATGGACAGTTAGATGGTGGATGGATTATGGATGGTGGATGGTGGGTGGATGGATGATGTATGGATGGACAGATGGATGGATGGACAGATGGATGACGGTTGATGGATGGTGGGTGGATGGATGGATAGATAGATAGATATAAATAGTGGATGGATGGATGATGGATGGACAGATGGATGAGTAATGGATGATGGGTGGATGGATGGTGGGTGGATGATGAATAGATGGATGGATGATGGAGATGAATAGTGAATAGTGGATGGATGGATGGATGGATGGATGGATGGATGGATGGATGGATATGAATAGTGGATGGATGGAGGATGGTGGATGGATGATGGATGGATGGATGAAGGATGGATATGAATAATGGATGGATGGATGGAGGATGGTGGATGGATGATGGATGGATGGATGGATGAATAGGGGATGGATGGATGGTTGAGAGGTGGATGGATGGTGGGTGGATGATGGTGGATAGATAGATGGATGGAGGATGGATGGATGGATGGATAGATGGTGGATGGAGGATGTATGGATGAAAAGTAGATAGATGATGTATGGATGAATAGTGGGTGGATGGATGGATTGATGGATAGATAGATGGTAGATGGATGATGGATGGATGGTGTATGGTGGATTGCATTGAATATGGTAATCCATTTCTAGACACAGGTAAGATGGGGTTTGGTGACCTCAAGATTGCCTCTGCTTTTTGCAGATGATGTGGTCCCATTGGCCTCATCAAGTCATTATCTTCAGCTCTCACTGAAGCAGTTTGTGGCCAGGTTTGGGGTTGTAGATCAGAAGTTTAGACCTTTGCTTAGAGGTCATCCTCTTACCAAAAGTCTGGCAGATCAATCCCGAGCCCTCTCACATGTGACAGCGCTCACTGGGGTATGAGTTTAAAAATCAAAGCGTTACTGTATCTAGAGCGACTATGTGATAGAAGTGCTGTAATGTGAACATGAGTAAATGGCTAAATGTGAAACACATTATAAAGAACTTTGTACAGCCTAGATAACGTTATAAAGACCCTACATAAGTGAAAGACCATTTACAATATCTGAACATGGGAGTCGCTTTAGATGCCAAAACAAAATGTTCAGTTCTTGTGTTTTAGTTCTGAGCAGTTGTTAGTTTGGACTGACCGTCATAGATCTCTCTGAAAGTTTCAACTGAGAGTGTGCTGATAACAGTCTATTGCAGCTAAGCCAGGGATGACTCGTAAGTACATCATCCGACCTCACTCTAAAATAGTTCAGTTTCTCTTGATAATACATTTCAAATGTCTCTATTGAAAAAGACTACCTTTGACTCTGTTTCATAAGAGGGTGCTGCTGCATTGAAATTATGAGCGGGGCTGTAAGGACTATTTGCCACATTGACAAGCACTCTGTTGAGCAGCCTGACCCACTACAGATGGCATGTAAGCCTGAGGAAACACATGCTCTGCTTGTGGCTTCAGCTGAGAGATGGGGCTCTAAAGCTGCTTATGGGGAGAGAGTGTGGTTGAGATATAAAAAGATCTTAATGACAGCCAAGGGAAATGAGCCAGAGACAGATGAGCACCGTTCACCTGTTTGATTTGACAGTTTGTTCAACTCTTACCTGGAAAGCCTCTTATATCTCTTTAGTTTGGGTATAAGATGCCGTCTTCTCCCTGAAAGGTGTCAGTCTTTCAGTGTCTCTTTCTTTCTCTCTCCTTCCCTCTGTGGCTTTTATATGTTCATACAAATAGTTGGTGTTTTAACATTTTTTCATAAAACCATAGGCTGAAATCACAAGGGCCAGGGGGATGTCCTGAAGGAATAAGGGGTTCCCTTTAACATTAACATAAACAAAAACAAAATTGTAACTGTAAATATCATCAATTAAAAAGTAAGGACATTTGTGTTTGGTAGATTATTTCTTTGTTGTAACAATGCCTCTTGGCAATAAATTGTATACTGTTGGATGCACTGATTATTTCCCTTTTAAATGGTGCCACATTTGTGAGGAACATGCATTTGTGGGATGAGCAGCAGAGCTGAGGATGTGGGACTGCTTTGAGTGTCCTGACGAGGACCAACTCCATCACAGAGTACATCAAGTTCTGTGAAGATTTCTCCACCTGGACTGTTCGCTGTTTCCCCATCCACAGATTATTGAAGACCTGAAGGTGTTACTGAACAAGAAGCAGAAAGCCTTTAGGTCAGGTGACTCAGGAGGGTGCAGCAAGGATAAGAAACAAGCTAAGAGAGTCTAGGGACTCTTACAGGAGGAAACTGGAGGCCAGACTCCAAGAGAACAACATGAGGGAGATGATGACTAAAGTGAAGGAGATTACCTGTGGAGGAAGCGACAGGCAGACATTAGGCAGCCCGGAGAGAGCAAACGAGTTGAGTCTTTAACAGGTTCAGCTCATAGCCATCCCGACCTCTCCTAGTACACCACCCCCAGCCCCCCACATGTGCAAGTACAACCCTCCCTTCTCCCCTTCTTGGTGTGCCCACTGGACCCGACCCCCCACGACTGCTTGAGGAGACCCCTAAGGAGATCTCAGAAGCTCGCCCCACACTTGACAGTGACAACCATCCCTCCTGAGCCTGGACAGGGCGTCCCCGCTGTGGAAGACCTCCTGCCTGGTTCCAGTCCCCAAGAAGTCCCCTCCATTCGCACTGAAGGACTTTTGACCAGTTTCCCCTTGCATCGCCCATGATGAAGGTGCTGGAGGGACTCGTCTTGGCCCATCTGAGAAGGCAGCCAAGGTCCTCGCTGGACCCACTGTAATCAGTCTCACCTAAGTGTGGATGACGCCATCCACACTTAGGTGCTGCAGCAAGCTCACTCACACCTGGGCAGAGGTACTGTGAGAATAATAGTACCTCCAGAGCATATATCACCATCTGGCCTCAATTACTGGGTGAGAAGCTGTGGCTGATTGGTGTCGGTGTGTCAACCACCCAACCACCTCTCCACCACACACTGGATGGACAACAGAGCTGATTCTCCAAAAGACTCAGACAGCATGGAAACATGCTGGTGCAACATTAGAAATGCTTTTGTGTGAGGCCCAGCAGCGTTATTCATCATCACTACTGGTTTAATTCAGCAGGCTCTCTTTCCTTCAGCCATGATGGAAATTGACATGTTTTTGATCCAACATCATAAATCAGCTTTCATACATCAAACAGCATTCAAACCTCTGTTAGCATCAGATTTCTCCATCATTTATTTTTCCAAAGAATTTTGGACCTGACTTTGTATCTTGCAGAAACAGGTCCTTTGTAGTTAGTTAGCTGCCCTTTGTCCTTCATGAACAGTCAAATATGATTATCTGAATTCATGTTGACCACACTGTAGAATGACCAATATGAACAGACAAAAAAGAACAAGAGAAGATAGGTCAGTAAAAAAAATAAATATATAAGTATTTTACAACTGTTACTCTTGTCTCCCTTGTGCAATCAAATAAGAAGCAATTTGTCGACTTGAACAGGAGAAGACTGCAGGGTTATATGCTCTTGGATAAAACAGTTTTTGCATTTAGCCAGGCTTATACACCTGCTTTTATATCAAATGATTTGCAGGAAACAAGGGCCAGAAAGGACCAAGGCTCAGAGGGAAGCAGAAAAAAGGATACTCCTTCTTAATTGGCTAGAAAAAGAAATCAAGGAGAGATCGAGGGTTTGGTTACTAATTCTGCCTCAGTGCTCATTGCCATTCAAGCTAGCTTACATCCTGGGTTAAAAAGGTAATAGCTGTGGGCTGCTGGGTAGCTCGGCGGTTTAAGCAGACAGCCCACATACAGAGACAACACTCCTCCTGCAGTGGTTGCAGGTTCAACTCCCACCCCAAGACCATTTGCTGCATGTCTGCCCCGATTTCCTGTCTCTGTCAATCAATGAAGGCCACTAGAGCCACAGAATCTAACAAAAAAGACAATAACCATGAAGGAAAACAGACCTTTGAATGGTGCTGAACAGAGAAAAAAGGAGTAATGGCTCCAAAGAGGAACTCTTTCAACCATTTCACAGGTATGTCTCTCTATTTATTCATGTTGTCCACTATTCTTTACCCTTTATTGGCTAAATACAGAGACAGATTCATATTATTACTCATTTTCACGTAATAAATTAAGAGATATTCAGCCTTTCTAAAATGTACTATTATGTAAGGGTGAGGATGTTTTTTTTTTTTTTTTTTTTTTTTTTTGGTACTATCAAACTACTGTAGCTCTGCACAGCCGGGTCGGCGGCCCTGAGGATGTTTTAACAGTATTAACACAGGCACTACCAAATACACACACATCATATATGAATCTGTTCCCTTGCCCCCCTGGGTGGTGTTGTCTCCATCAAGGACAGGTCCTCTACCAGAGCTGTTCCCAGTGTTGGGCTCTTCTGGATGGAGATCTGAGATGTTGTTCACCCAGCTTGGGGGTTACACCTCTCAGTGGCCTGATCACTACTGGAACCACCTCTCATCTTTTCTAGTTCTTCCTTCCTTCTGCCCTCGGCCATTCTCAAGCTTCTCCTGCTCCTTCTTTCTGATGTTGCTGTCACTCTGGACTGCCATGTGTCTGCTGTCCGCTGATGTTTATCCAACACTGAAAAAGTCTGGTTTGTTTGGAGGGGTAAAGAAAGCCTCTCGTGTCTAAGAAGAACTTGGAAGCATGACTGAGGTTCACAGAACTACAGCTTAACAAAGCACAAGACTTCTGGAACAATAGCCTGAGGACAGACGAGATCAAAGTAGAATCATATGGCTTTAACGCCAAGCGCAACATCTGACGAAAACCAAAGCCAGCATCTTAGCACAAGAACCATTTAGCTGCTGTTAAGAACAGATGGAGGGATGATTGGTTGGGTTTTGCAGCCACAGGACTTGGACACCTTGCAGTCTTCGATTGACCATGAAGTCCTCTGTATAGATTATTGTACAGATTATTCTTGACAGGTTAAAGTTTGGTAAACAATTGGGTCAAACATCAGGGAAGTCTTTTTCTAATATCATCACTGTATTTTCTGTTTTTAAATACATAAAGAAAATATATAATATAGATGTTTTGTATGAGTTTTGTTAAAACAACAAGACAAGACACGCCTAATTTAATAAAGAGCACTGTATATAAATGTTACCTTAAAAGCAACTGTCATTTTCAGAGAGAAGTAGCCCAACTAATCATCTATCTATCTATCTATCTATCTATCTATCTATCTATCTATCTATCTATCTATCTATCTATCTATCTATCTATCTATCTATCTATCTATCTATCTATCTATCTATCTATCTATCTATCTATCTATCTATCTATCTATCTATCTATCTATCTATCTATCTATCTATCTCTTTTTTCACCTTCCATTCCCATGAAGAACAGTATACTCTCTCATCCCAGTATAGCGCAGACTCCAGACTCCATCTATATATGAGTAATTGCCAGGTTAAGCATATGTTATCTTTCTTTCCAATCATTCTCTGACACTCTGCATGCTGAGGCCCAATCATAGTAGGCAAACCATCTATTTCCAGTTCTCTCCTGGGTGTAGTGAGGCAGCGAGACACAGATGTTCAAATTCCCCACTGGACTCTATTCTCACACTCTCGCTCATTGAAACGACGCACACAAACCTACCTCAGAAGAAGAAATTGAGATGTGGTTTAGTATGCCTGTTTAAGCTCACGGGCACAATTATTCATGTTTCAAGCCGAAGTATCACTCTGATAAATCTGAAAATTAACAGAACTGATGTCGGGCTGCCATTTAAACAACATTTACATCATTCCTTCAAGTACACGTACGACCAAATGAGGAAATAAAAAGAATAGAGAACTCCATTATTCACGTAAGTGGTAAACCAGTCTACACTATTGATTTTTTTATTTTAGGAGATTTATTCTTATCTTGACAGCTGATATTTTGAGATATTTCATTCTACTTTCCTTTTGTAAAAGCAGAAAACAGGGCAGAGTTGCAGAGAGCTTTACTTGCGCTGATTACAGTTCATCCTTGTCTTTGCTCCTCTCGTTCTTGCTGTACTCTTTAATTGAGTGTGTGGCAGTACAAACAGGCCATTCTGTCATTGTCAGCTTGCTAACAGACTCATTGGACTGCCTTGTTATCCAACTCAAACAATGACTTCCAAAGAAACCACAAGCACATTTCAATAATGTTATCGACCGGGCGCTGTAACACCACTCCACCTGGCACGCACACACTCACTGTGTTCTTTTTGTGTGTATTACTTCAGAAAACCGCAGTCCTCGACACCGGCCTGAGGAGAGCCAATTTGAAGCTCCGCTGCTCAGGAAACCCGATCATCCACACGCAAACCCGAACGCCAGAACCACAACAAAACCCGGGAAGTAGAGTAGGTTCGGAAACATGAAGTAGGAGCAGTGAAGGCCAGCTGTGGCGTTTAGCAGGTTAAATGCTTACACTTGACTTGCATGATGCATCGGCTGTGAAATAGGCTGGAGAGCCGAGTTCAGTATTACCTGTGTGACAGGAATTTAAAAACGGATATACCCGTCAACCTCCCCAACACGGTGTGAGGTGCCAGCGACGGTGTTTAGATTACAGAAGGAAGATAATAGGATTGTGTATTACACAGGTGGCAGATTTAGTAGATTTGACACCATGAGAGGATTATGTTAGGTGGAGCCCAGTGGCTCGGTGAACTCAGATGTGCACTTCCCACATGATAAAAAAGGCTGATTAAAGTTTATATTTATAGCTCAAGCGCCTCCATTTTAGCACCTCAGTCTTCCATTTCATTTATCTCTCACACTCTGCAGGTTATCGTGTAATACAAATTTAGCTGAAGTAAATTCACTTAATTTTGATAACAAATTCAACTTATTACCAGATGTTAGTGAAGGGGTGGGTGGTAAGGAACATCTTCAAAATGAAGTTGAGACTAAAAGAGAACCCAGTTTTACAGCTACTGTAAGTGAAAATACCAGGTAAAACAGGAAGCCTTCAGTTCGAGTTGTGGTGCTCAACAGATGGAAAGTAGGTCTTTAAAGACTAAGAGGTGGGCTATACTGGGATTTTAGGTATCAATCTGATACCAAGTAAATACAGGGCCAGTATTGCCGATACCAATACCGATACTTTTTCATATTAAACTTGATCTGTCATGAAACTGCTGACCTTTTGGTGTTTTTGTGACTTTTGTCTTTGGGTTATTTTAATAAAACCTAGGATAGAATTTCAGCAAACCTTTGGCAAAAGGAATATTTACACAAAAATGTTAATTGCGATAATAAAGTATTTTGTTGTGACCTGTAAACATTTTTGTGTAAATATACCTTGGAGTTGAATTGTTTTGTTCATAATGTTTTTTCTCGTCCAACTAATATATTATATCTTTCAATACTTGTGTAATTTAATTTGCACTGTGTGCCCTTTCCTGTTGCTTTAACTATAAATTCCTACATCGTGGGATAAATAAAGGATTATCTAGTGTTATTTTATCTTAAATAACACCTTTTTTTTTGGCATACATAACATGTACTGGGTTATTTCAAGGTCTTAATTAGATCTTTTTGAGTTGGCTCCAGTAACATATGACTTAAGTAACATATACTTTGAAAGATAAAATTAATTGATGTTGAAGATGATTATCTACCTGGATACTCTCTGTTGGACTGAAAGGCATCTGAAAGGCAATGTCAAAAGAAGAGACGAGAGGGGAGGGGGAGGAGGACACAGCGACAGAACAAACTTCAATAAATTCGTACTCAGTCAGTGCTTGTGGGAGAGAAAAAAGCTTGAGTATCGATCTTTTTACTTGAGTCTCATTCTATATCAATACCAGCATTGGTATCGATATTATCGATAATTGGATCGATCTTCCCACCTCTTATAAAGACAGACACTGACAACACACAAGCCTGGGCAGTCATTCTTTTATTCTTTAGTGAATTTCATACGACTACATCAGCTTCAAACCACCTGGCACCACTGACTGGTCAAGCCTGGCAACTGCGTAGTTCTGTACCACGACAGAGCTAGAAAAAGACAGTGTGCAACATGCTGCTAAATGTTAGCATTGTTGGAAATGTTGGAACACATCCATATTTATTCTCTTCTTTTCGTCCCTGAAGAAAAAGCAAAGACAGTTCAGAAAAGATACTAGGACCTGAAGAAGTTACTTCCCGTTACTAAAGCAGCATAATCGAGCTGCTTCATTCACAAACATTGGTTTACAAGGAGGTGACTTCTTTATCTTGCGAAGACAATATAGACATAGGACATACTATTTACGAACATGGCTAAAACATTCAAAGTGTGCTGATCACAGTTGATCTCAGGTGCCCTGGGGCACCTGAGATGCCCTAGGTGCCCTAGGTGCCCTAGGCGAGTGTCTCTGGACACCTTTTAAGAAGCCCAGAGCATGACCTCCCCAAGCAAAAACATAACTATTAATCATTCAATCAGGGCAAAACAAGCATAAGCCTGTTAACCAGGATGAGTCTACATGATCTGCTCATAGCAGTTGTGTTTTAAAATTATGTAAATAACCGAGCAACTACGCAACAATCTCATCCTCTCTATGCAAAACTGTAGACAAGCTTAATTCTCACATGATTACTGGGTTACCATATGAAGAAGGGTTTCCATACTTTATTGCTCTTATATGAAACACATATTAATGCTGATGGGATTGTGAGGAAAGTGTGAGATTTTGGTGGTATGAATGAGAACAAGTTGACAGGCTTGTTAATTATTTTTTGTAATAATGAAGTACTCCAGCTAAGGGCCAGTCTCAGAGATATGAACTCATGGATGATACTTTCCTACTTGTTAAGTCAGGATAAACCAAAAACCTTGGACATTTTCTATGCAATCATTTAAGCTTGTTTTCACACGGTGCCCATCCTGGTGCGGCCTGTATCGTTTTCAGTTGGCTTAATTCGTGTTCACACAATGTTGCTGTTGGTGTAGCCCGACGCTGCACCACATGTCATGTGACAACAGTCAATGCTGTCATTGCTATCATAGCAGTTTTGGCAGAGCAACATGTTTCAGTGACAACCACCTTGAAGCAAAGAGTTGGAAAGCACGAAGACACAACAACTATGCGTTGTTGACCTAGGCTTGGCCATTTTTCTCTATATTACCATGCAAAGGAAGTGCTCTGTCCTTGACATTACTTTCTTTTGTCACGTTTACATTCTCTTTCACTACCAACAACTCTGCTGTCCAGCCAACTATGGAAGCCTCTTTCACTCAAACATGTACTGTACACCCTGCAGGTGGGTCGGCCCAAGGTCATGAAGCTTTTACGCAGCAAACAAACCACACCAGAGCTGGACAATGACTGTACCAAGATCCCATCATCGACCCTCTTGGTATGGCCGTTTTGGTGCCCACCAGGCATGGTTGTAGTGTTCAGACTGACTCAAGTGAACCACAGTCATGACCAAAACTCCTTTGACCTGAAAACAACAGAATTGTTTACTTCCAATATTACTCTGTTTCCTTGGAATCATATTTGACTAGGTTCTATCTTTGAATTCACTCATCAAGCAGCTCTACAGTGTGGTTTTCCTCCATCTGCATAATCTTACAAAACTCAGGAGTCTTCCTTCCCAAACCCAAGCTGAAAAACTAGTGAATGCATGTATTACATCATCACTGGACTGCTGCGTGGTTATTTTAGACAGGCGTCCAAATTAAGCCCCAAAGAGCATAATTCCAAGTTATCTTAGAGATGTCATTGCTCCATATCAGCTCAGAGGAACACACTATTCTCACTCATGTGTCTTTAGTTTCTTTAGTGTTTGGGTTGAGGTAACAAATGGGAGCTATAGGTAAACTTTAAAGTTTACCGATAGTTCCAGATTTTCCAAGTCATGAATGAGAGGCAGAGCTTTCTCCTTTCCCATGGAACCATCTACAGGTTTGACTACAGAAAGCAAACACCTTCCCTGCTTTCAAGGCAAAGCTTAAGGTTTTCTTTAGAGAGCATTGTGGTTTTGAATATTTTACCTACTTCAGTGTTTATATACTGGTCTTTTATGAGTTTTTCCATATTCTCTAAAGCACTAAAGAAGGGTGTCTGATAAGGCAAAGATTAATACAGCTTAAACAACATTTAAACTTTAAGTGAGCCTGAGATGCTGCAGGTATGACCAAATAAGAAAATAAAGTATAGAGAACTCCATTATTTCAGTGGACCCAGTCTACTGTGTAATAATGATTTTTCTAAGCTTCAGGAAATGTGACACCTATAAAAGGTGTGGAAAATATATTATAATATATCAAATAACTATTTGTGCTGCACCTCTTCTCATGCTTTTCTCCATGTCTATACGTATGTAGGTCATCTTTCTCTTTGCATGGCTCACTCTCGCTGTACTTTTTGACTGAGTGTTAAAGGTGGGCGGATCGATGTAAATATCGATAATATCGATACCAACGCTGGTATTGATATAGAATTATACTCGTGTAAAAAGATCGATCCTCAAGCTTTTCTTCTCTCCCACAAGCACTGATTGCTGCAAAGTGTGAATTCATTGAAGTCTGTTCACGAGACGCTGTTGCTGTGTCCTCCTCCCCCTCCCTTCTCGTCTGGTCTTTTTACGGTACCGTCACGTGGTGGCAAACATTCAAGTAGTCAGCCTGGCCCCTCCCTCCTAAAGCAAATTTATTTTAGTATATTAAACATAATTTGGGAGGGTTTTAGCTTTCATATGAGCCATTTCTAAAACCAGTGGATTAACTAAAAGTCAGGTTATAAACTGTTGTTTCTACAAAATGGATGAGTGACAAGACTTTTGTCAGGGACTGTATTGTTAAACATTTAAATGATTCAATCTTTTTTAGGAAGTTTAGTATCATACCTAAGGTAAGATACATGTCAGGTTTCCATGTTATTTAGGATTAAGGTATAGTACTATTTATTAAACTGTGTTCTCTTAAATTCTGAGACTATGACTCAGTGAAAAAGCAACAAGCATGTAGTTCAATAACTGTATTAATGATGTAAATAACTGCATAACCATCAAAGTCCAGTTATATTCAATTTCAAGAACAACATTAATAATTCAGTCTTTAAAAACAAATTCTGAACTCCAAAACGTTCAAAGTTTGAATGTTTTGGAGTTTAGAATTTGTTCTGAAAGGAAGAAAATTCCTTATTCGTGTATTCTTCTGAAGAACAATTCTATTTTGTATTGTGGTTTTTCCTTTTTTTCCTTAAAAAAAATTTTTATTTCCTAATGTTAAGAAAAACTAATTACTTATTACTGTTCCATTGTTTCAAAACAAAAATATTAATTGTGACAATAAAATATTTTGCTGTCACCTATAAGGTTTGCTGAAATTCTATTGTAGGTTTTAACAAAAAGGTCAGCAATTTCATGACAGATAGAGCTTAATATGAAAAAGTATCGGTATCGGTATGGGTATGGGTATCGGTATCGACGATACTGGCCCTGTATTTACTTGATATCAGATCAATACCAAAATTCTCAGTATCGCCCAGCTCTACTGAGTGTGTGATTATATAAACAATTCACTGGTTATCCAATTACTGTAGATGTTTGAAACTGTCGCTTTGTCCACAAATGCATTAAAAGGAGACAGAGGTCATGGAGGAGGCTTTGGTCTATCCAAGACAATGTGACCCACCAACTCCACACAAGGCTAAACAATGTTTTACTCGTGATTCCTCAAGTTTAATCAGTGACCTGATGATGCTGTAGCTAATACTTACAGAATCCAGGTGATTTATTTTTTCAGTAGATGTTGTAAATGCATATTTAGCAGAATTTCTCTCACCATCCCTTGACTTAACAAACACTATCAGCTTCTGGCCAGATGGAGAGTGCATTATATTAGTATTTTCGATATTTTACAGGTGCAATAAAAAATTACAATGCTGTGACAAATGCATTTTGCAGGTCAGCTTTTGGTGAGAGACGAAAAACCTAACCTGTTTTTTATTTTTTTCTCTGCTCTTGTTTCAGGTGTTATGTTTGGCTGGTCTTCTTGGGTTTAGTCTTGATTTTACCAGTGAAGCCTCTATTCTTTGCTTAATCTGTAGCATATGTCCTGTCTAACTTTACTTTAAAGTGTTTCTTTGTGTGTGCGTCCCTGTTGACTTCCGGGTCTTGTCTGTTCCAGTTACTCCCACCTGTCTCTCTCTGAGCCTTGTGTGTGTCTTCTACTTGTTCGTTGCTGTACTGCAGTAATGCTCCTTGTGTCTCCCACCTTATCCCTTCGCCTCATGTTTCGGCATCCTGGATAATCCTACTTTGGCAGCACTTTCTATCAAAATAAAATGTTTGTTTACTCCTGCCTCCTGGGCTCCTTGATTTTGGGTCTATCATCTTGCAACCATGACAGGTCTGTTTTACAGCGCAGTGTTGTAACATGGAGTTGTTTGTATGGACTGCAATGCAACATGGATGTTCTGCATATAGAAAATGTCGTGATAAAGAAGGATACAGTGTAACGGTGAGCTGCAGCACTTTGATATGTGCAACATACAAGATGTTTCTTCATGGAAACTATAAGTAGCTCTTAGCTAATAGCTCCTAACCAGAATGCATTCCTTATTTCACTGCAACATAGATGTCCTACATGCAGATAAGATACTTAACTGTTGCAAAACTGATGCAGTGCAAATAAATATGATAATGCATTTCAGTTGATTCACTTTGAACATGTTATAAATCCAGTTTTTTATGGCCATCACTCTTATTGGCGTTTAACTTATAGCTCCCAACCTGTAACCCTCCCTCATGGGTGCTTCTTTATTTTACTAATATTCAATCAGACAATCTAATGACATAACCTCAGAGCCTAATCCTCACCTCTCCTGTTTCTTTCTTCGAAAACAGAAAATCTCCACCACCACTCCTCTCCCCCAGACAAGAGTGGCAAAAATGGAGAGAGAGAGAGAGGGTAATGCTACAGTGTACCTGGTGTTAATTTGAGCAATACATGCTTTTGTTGGTTTGAGCCAGGATGCTTAAAACCATTTGACCAATCTACAGAAAATGGAGGTGGAGAGTTTAAGCCAGTTTTGTAAGGCCATTTAACAAGGTATCAAATTTTAACAAATCGCAAGATACTGAGTTTGCGGAAAGAGCACGTCCAAATGGCATGAATGTCCATCCACCCTGGTCACATGTGGACGTGCACAAATGGCTCTACCTCTCGATTATGCATCACTGTATTACTTTCATACGTTATTATTCTCTTAAGGGCAGAGGATTTCTGTACAGCTGTGGCATGATCTCATCCAGATGTTTGCTGTGGAGGAAACGAGGAGATCACAGAACTCTGTTGTGGAGTTTCTTGTACTGTGCTCGTATCCCTCTGACCCTCTCCTTATGCACTGGAGCACCCGAGATGTGCTCAGTGGTAGAAGGTAGATGTCATCATACCTGTTCCTCTGGCTCAATGCTCATCCAGTGATCCATTCTGGTGCGTCTTGGCACAGCTGTGCGCACAGCCACTGCTGAGGATGTGTTCTCGCAGCTCAACCTGAGCGTGTTTACCGGGAGGGCACCAACTATCTGGGACTTTCAGGTAGCTGATAGGAATTGTCTGTGTAAGAATGTTTTTACCTCCGCCAAGGAGGTAATGTTTTTGCCAGCGTTTATCCGTCTGTCTGTCTGTGTACAAGATAACTCATAAAGTTATGGATAGATTTTGATGAAATTTTCAGGAGTTGTCAGAAATGTGAAAAGGAAGAACTGATTTCATTTTGGCTGTGATCCAGAAGAAATCCTGGATTCTGGATCACTTTCAAATTTTCAATAACATTGCGGTCAATGGGGCTGGAAATTTTGTTTCTGAATATCTTAATCTTAATTTTTGCCCAAAACTCATGAAATTTCACTCAGGGATTCACAATGGAAACCTCTATCAAATTTCAGAGGCTGATCCAGATGTGATCAGTAAATCGCAATCTGTAAATCGCTGTATGGGAGAACTGTTGTGCTTGGCGGAGGTCTGCGCTCTCTGAGTGCTTTTCTAGTTAAGAAATGCTTTCCTGGAAGCTCACTGGCTCTATTTTTTTCTGAGCAGTTTGTTGAACTTTTGGAGTACAAAAGAAATGATTAAATCATTTGCTCCACATTAGTTAGAGCTAGTTATGTATATATCAGTGCAGAGGAGGAGGAGGAAGGAAGAGGAGGAAGCTCTACAGCAGAGTCCCAGACCAGCTGCCCATGAGAGCTGCTTTGATCTGGGTGAAAAGATGCTCCATAGCAGTTTGCAGGTACCGCAACCTGCTCTTAAAGGCAATGGCTACTGACGCACTGATTGGTTAAACAGGTGGAACGTCCTAACCACTCCCATGCATAATGTGTGCATAATATAGTGGTTGGTCCAGGTAATATCGCGGGTTTCGGGAGGTGGAAGATTGTGTTCTTTGTGGGGGAATGCCCCTCCTGCTACCTGCTATCCCTTAATAGCAGCTTTAGGAGGTTTGGCGAAGATAGGGCCCATACTGTCTTTCTACAAATATCAAACTAAGATTCAAGGGTTAAATGTCAAATAACACCTGGCTCATATTACTTCTGACAGCGTGAGAAATACAGACAATGCGTGACAGCATGAAAAAAATAGTCATTTGCTTTAATAGCTATGCCTTCATGTTATTGAGAAAGGAACTCTGCTAATGCTAACATCGGCGGCTAGTTAATGTAAAAAATTTTTACCTGCTGACTGAGCGTGGGCACAGTAACTCCTCAAAAGTTTTAACCATGAAGTAGCTGGTGTCTTCATCTGTCCTTGCTGCAGGATTTTAAACCAGAACCAGGTTTGAGTATTTAGCTGTTTGACCTTCAGTGCAGAGCCACAGGAACATATTCTCAGCAGTGGGTGCTGGGAGTCTTACACAGCTGCACACACACACACACACACACACACACACAACATATATACATATATACATATACATATATATATATATATATATATATATATATACACATATATATGTGTGTGTGTGTGTGTGTGTACTGTATCAACTATATGGTTGTCACCTATATAGTATATAACACCATTTGTCGTTGTTATGGTGGACGAGATGACAGATGTCAGTAATGTGGCGCAGCTGATGTGCTTTTTAAAATACTGCTGAACGAATCATTGGATGAGCAGTTCTGCCTGTCAGGGGTGAAAGAGTTTTGTGACACCAGTGAGCAGAGAGGAACAGATAATAATGACATCTACTTTCTACCACTGAGCGCATCTCAGGCGCTCTGAGCACAAGGAGAGGGTCAGTGCATGGAGGGATGTGCGCACAGTAGAAGAATCTCCTCAACAGTGTTCTGGAAAACCTTATCTGCCAGTTACAGAACTGATTTAAAGATCATGAACAATTAATGTTCCTGTCCCTCCTCAACCACCAACAGTTTCAGACATATTGGAAATAAATTCCCACATACAACCTTTTCCAGCTTGACACCAGAGCCACGGAGCTCTATTGATGATCTGACCTGTTTAAAAACAGAAGTGACTGTGATGGAGGCCATGACGGATTTGGAAGGTTAATGTCCCAAAGATCTCCTTGGTTTCCTCCACAGCAAACATCTGGATGAGATCATGCCACAGCTGTACAGACTGATGTGTCTGGCCGTAACTATTCCCACATCCACCACAACTGCGACCAGACATCCTCTGACCTCAAGAGAATAAAACGTATGGAAAGAATATTACACAGCGCCCTCTTCTTGTTATATTCCATGGCAATATATGGCACAACCCGCCACTGAATAATACCGTAATAAACATTTTTTCCTCCCACATTTTTTCTCCCTTGTTTCCAATGTTTGTTTTTTTTTTTTACATTTTTGAGCAGCACCTCTACTTCCCACGGTACTGATTCAGTGTAGATTTTATGGACTCATTGTAGTGTAGTGTTTAGGATTTGAATTAGCTTAAATATTTTAGTGCACATTTAACTGTTTTTGTCCAAGACAGAACTTTATTCTCTTTAGGAATGCTGGTTGTCTTAAGATTTTATGACTGAGTCCCCTTTTTGTTGTCTTTGAAATTCTTGCTGTCTCAGGTTTTTTATAACTTAAAAGGTGCAATTTTTTGTATACAACTGGGAACTTGACCCCCAAAGGTTTTGTGGGTTGCAAAAATAAAAACATTTTATTTTTGATCCCTACTCCTTGACCAAGACAATCAACACACAGATAATTTGTGACTGTGACACGTGAAAGCTACTATACCCACCATCTGCAACCAAGAGACTAAAAGAGGAAATACTGAGGGGGATGCAAGACCCCTCTCGGCTTTCCTATAAAAGAGAGGACACTAGAAGACTCAGGGGCCCATTCTTCTCAGCGCCTTCATGGTGTTAAGAAAGGTGTAGCCAATCAACTCGGCCAAAAAAAATTCTCCATGGCATAACAAAGCTTGTATTAATCTTTGTTTTTGGTCTCTTCTTGGCACCAGATAAAGAAGAACCCAATATTCATTCAGTAGCTTGCTTTGGAAATATTTGCACAGGTGCTACAACAATGGGAATACCTCAGTTCTTGAAGCAGTTTCTTTTTTTTTTTATATATATATATATTTGTTTTATGCATGTAAAAATAACATTAAAACTGTTTTTGAGCATGCTAAGAAGTGCATAGGTTATCTAAAGGTATCAGTCATTACTGTCACTACACAGGTTGATTGGTACATAATCCATAATTTCTGGATAAAAACCTGGTAGTTTTCAGGATATATCTAGCAAATACCAGGTAACTACTTCTTGTATTTACCAGGTAAATATCAAGTAACTACAAGGCAAGTAAGTGGTAGTTACCAGGTAAACATCATTGTTTTGAGTAAATACCTGGTAATTACCACCAGATAAATATCTCAGTTATTATCACCCTAACAAAGTCACATATAGACACATTCAGTAGGTTTATAGACTACAATCTGCAATTGCAGGATATCTACCAGGTAATTATTGGCTAAATACCTGGTAGTTATCAGAAAAAATATCTAGTAAATTCCAGGTAACTTGTTGGTATTTACCAGATCAATATTAGGTAAACTTTTTTAAGTCCTGGGTTTAAAATCTACAATATACAATTACTGTGTATCTACCAGATAATTATTGGGTAAATGCCTGGCAGTAGTCAGAAATATATCTTGCAAATACTGTGTATTTACATGGTAATACTGGGTAATTACACAAGGTAAAGTCATCAGTAATTACATTTCATTACTTGTTATTACTTAGTAAATACATCTTTTTACCAGTTATTACAGGTAATTACCTGGTAAATATCAGGTTATTACAGGTAATTACCTGGTAAATACCAGACTGTAAATGGAAGTGTTACCAATATATGAATCTATGATAGAGTTAAACCATAACTTCATCACATCCTGTGGATTCCCAGAGACTATTCCCATCATTCCCCTGCTCTTCACAACACAATGTCATTTTATCACAGGTCTCGTATATGAGGAAGAAGAGGCATGAAATCACACTTTTGACCAGTCACTGCTCCTTTACTCTATTAACTTGAACCTGGCTTAAATTGTCTTTTCTAAGGAAGGAAAAAAAAAACCTTATTTGCATCGACTTATTTTGAAACATATTTGAATCTACATGGTAATAACTATGCTTTTGAATTCATTGGGTCCATTTAAATCCAGCAGAGACATGAAAAGACCAACCGCAGCCAGTTTAAAACCTAACATTAATACAGTCTCAACATTCATTGTCTGAATGCATCGGAGCAACTCTGACAAAGAGCTGAGCGCTGCAGGCTGGAGGTTGTGGTAATCATTCAGTTTCAGACACACAAACAATGGTGTATAATATTAAAGGAACTGTAGAGACAGAGCAATCAAACTCATGAGTATGGAGCCCCGTTTGGGTCATAATTCAATTAATAAATTAGTCTATTATTATGAAATAAAGGCATTCATTATTATGAAATATGTCCCATTATTATGAAATTTATGTGTATTATTATGAAATAATTCCCATTATTATGAAAAAAAATTATTATGAATATATATTTTATAATTATTTAATCTTAGTTTAATGCTTAATAGTTTATTTCAGAATGGCTTTTTTATTTAAGAATGAGTTTTTACATAATGGCTTCCTTTTTCATAAGAATGAACTTTTACATAATAATGACATTTTGCCACTGGGCGGGACCAGTGGTTGACCTGCACGCTCATTGGCTGATCCTTCTCCATGCAGTTGGTGGGGGACTCACATCGAGCCTGTTGGCTAACTCTCAGAGTAAGTCAGAAAAGGATCTTTCTTCTGTCGCCATGCCGTCAAAATCAAGTTTTCCCTACATTTTGCGCTACGTTTCTTAGTCGATGTCAACTTTTAACCGTAAACTGAGGTGCATTCTGCCACCTACTGGCCTGGAGTATATACATTGCACCTCTCGCCCACTATCGATATTCACTGTTCTGTTGCTTATGCCTGAATGAAAGAGCAGCCAATCACATAAATGGCTCCGCCCTCTCTGCTGTGATTGACACACAAATCATTCTTATGAAAAACAAAGCCATTATTATGTAAAAGCTCATTCTCATGAAAAATGAATCCATTATTATGTAAAAGCTCATTCTTATGAAAAACGAAACCATTATCATAATAATGGGAAATATTTCATAATAATAATCATGCATTTCATAATAATGGGAAATACTTCATAATAATAACCGCCTGTATTTCATAATAGACTAATTTATTCATTGAATTATGACCCAAACGGGGCTCCATACATGAGCAGCAGTTGGCACTTCAACGTGGAAAGGGGATCCAGACAAACCACTCTAATGGTGGCACCAGTAGAGAGAGAGAGAAGGGTAATTGCTTCCCCACCGGGGGCATCGACTTGGCGAAATGCATGACACATCTGATATGACATGCAGCCAGAAACTATTACTTTCTTTTTTTTTTCTCACATAAGAACCCAATGTTTCTCTTGCTCATACTCTCTCCTGAGTATTCAAAGTGTTTTTCAGGCAGATTGCCTCATTGTTAAAATGAACAGCGGTATGTCCAAACAAAAAGGGACTCCCAGGCCCTCTGTGGATGATGATGACGATGATGACGATGATGATGGATTTCACTATCCATGACTGTATTATTCGCTCTGACAGTATTACAGTCTGAAAGAAAATGACTTCGGTTTCAGTGGATTTTTTTTTGATTCACAGAAATTTGCTTCAGGTGTTTTGCTTTTTGAGAGATATCAAATCCAGCTTGGCAAAATAATCCCTTTTCATTCCCAGGGCATGAAGTGCTCCAGCTTGGTAAAATACAGTACCACCTCTAAAATAGTCAGTGTACCGTGAAGTTTTGGACCTTGCCAGTCTTCAGACACACTTCTGTCATTCTGCAGTTTGCTTATTGATAAGTGAGGTGGATGAAGGACAGCTAGCATAGATTTAGGGGTAAATTGTAAATTGTGTTCAGGTGTCAAATGCATGTTGTGTTGGATAATAAATATCAAAATATAAAATTTTACTATGTTTACCCAGCCTGAAAACTGATGGTCAAGGCTTCACTCTGACTTGATCTGAGATACCAAGGGGTCCAGACAAATGGACAGCATATGGCACCAAGTAAAAGAAAAGCATGAAAGGTATTAATGTTAGATCTTGACTGTTTAGTTGAGTGTTGATATGGGGGGTACACTACAAGATAAGCTGGTTGCTCCTAGCAACCAGCTAGTAAGGTCTGTTGAGTCTAACGCCAGCCTTTTCAATGGAACAAAGGAGTCTCTTATAACTATGGTAATTTATGCTGAACTCATACTTGAACCAGTTCTGTTCAGAGTTTCACATTAAATTGTCTATAAAAAAAAAAAACTCTCATCTGTTTGTGACCACATCCCAGATCAGATCACGCCGAACAGTATTGAAATGTCATCAGGTAAAAATACTGATGATTGATGAACTAAACACTGCGTTGTCAAATGACTGACAGAGAGTCAATAATTCAGCTGTCATCTTAAGAGTCAGCTGTCATTTAAAGATTATTTACAGCGATATCTGGTTCTACAGGGATTTTAAATTGAGCCAAAAAAAAAACAAACAAAGAACATCTTTTGACCAGAAGTCAATGTTCAGTCGTCAACGCCAGACTGAAACGTCCAGTCGAGATAAGAACTGAGGTTTTCAGTACATCACAGTATCAGAGAAGATTCACACCCCAAAATGTTTTATCGGACAGTTTCAGAGGAACACGCATTTTAGAGACTCCAGTTAAACGTTTGAGCTTTCCTGCAGGTTCAGCACATAAATGATAAATGTAATACCTTTTATTTATTTTGATTTATTGTCTACATTATCGATTCATCATTGTTTTATATACTTTCATATTCTTATTCTTCACATGTGTTCCATCCCACAGCCTGCGCTTCTTCTGCTGTGTCAGCTTCCTGGTGAATTTTGGGTAAAAGCACCAAATGACAGATGCTACAACCGTTTTTTTCCATAACACACAGAGCCTGAAGCAGAAAGATGGGATAAACTAATCCAGCTGATGATCATCTTTGTAGTTCCCGCTACGCCTGACTGCAGCGTTTTCACTCTGCTGGTTATATCTTATCAGAACCCGTTTGGTTTTAAAGCACAGATGCAAACCTAACTTGGTAAATCTGGATGCAAATGCTCTTGAATTAAAAGGGTACACTCTCCACTTTTAGACCAAATTCATAATTAAACGGTTACGTGAATATATTTAAACAGCTAAATATATAAAATATTTACCCCAAATTAAATAATGTGTTTACTCTGTTACAACTGAGCTAAGCCCAAGAATAAAGGGAAGCAAAATCACACACAGAGATCAAACTGGTTTTATGAAATGTAATTTATTATTTAGTAGAAAAAATGAAAATGTGCAAGAACAAATGCTAAGCTGCAACTGAAAATCAGGCCTGTGGGCAGTAATTAAAAACAGCACAACAAATTGCATCTGGAAACAGCAAAATGAGATATTTTTAGTCTATATAGCAACATTTAAGTAGAAGAATATTCTATCTTTTCAAATTTTTTTTAGTGCAAAGTTAGCAAATAAGAAACTAAGTATGGATGTGAGTGTGCTGCAGTGACACTAAATGTGAACGATCCACACAAATGAAACTATCAGACAAAATAAACAAATATACTCTGTGGCTCTGCAAGTACTCTGCACCAATGACATATTCACAAATCTAAATAGCATGGTTGCAATTACTTCATTAAGACCACAAATAGCTGTTTTTGTAATGAGTATAGGGTTACAAGAAGCACAGCGATGGCAAGCTAGTTCACACAAAGGATACTTGACCAACCAAATGCATCAACCCAGAGGCACGGGGCCAAAACACAGCTGTCCTGAATAACAGAGCGGCTGCACATTTATAGCAGCAGGTGCAGGTAACTGAGATAGCCTGATTGGTGATCACCTCTGGGGCACTGGTCTAATCAAACAAGCTGGGAGATGGGATGAAGGGGCAAGGCCCATTACCAGTCCTGGATACCAATAAGGAGAGAGACACTCAAAATCATCCAGGCCCAGACACAGGGACACAGGGAACATCATCTCCTTCTTGAGTGAAACTTTACACCTCTGATTTCCTAATAGAACTGTAAATCAAGTGTGAAATCGCCAAATGATAAAAATTTAAGACTATTTATTCATTCTTTTCAGTGCGTCTAGACATTCTTTTTGGAACTGGTCCCACGTCTGTCCCAAGACAGTTGCAGGGCAAGTTGGGAAATTCAAGCTGTGGCATCTCTTCAAGAATAAATGACTTGTTACAGCAGCCTGCTGCATGTCAGAGCGGAGCAGCATAAAAGTAGACCAGTCATTCTGCACCTGCCAAGGACATCAGAACCACTGCTATGGGCCCTGCAGAAATCTTTATTTCATTAGATATCGAATTTCTTATATGACATTCAAACATGCAAGAAAACATGAAAATGTGTTGATATCAAAATCTGTCCCTTGACATGGTTTGATAGCTAAGACTTCTCTGACACAAACACAACCCCAATTCCAAAAAAGTTGGGACGCTGTGTAAAACTAGATCTCAAAAACCCATATTTTATCCTCAATAGAACATAAGGAATATATCAAATGCTGAAACAGACATTTTAACATTTCATGGAAAATATTACCTCATGTTGACTTTGATGACAGCAACACGTCTCAGCAAAGTTTGAAGAGTGGCAACAAAAGACTAGAAAAGTAACTGGTGCAAGTCAGAAACAAATGGAGGAGGATCTGGTAACTGATCAGGTTAACTGGCAACACGTCAGTAACATGACTGGGTATGAAAGGAACAATCCAGAGAGGCTGAGCTCGGATGTAAAGACGGGTAGAGGTGGGCCGTTGGGTAACTCGATGGTTTAAACAACACCACTACCACCACCACCACCAGCACCTTGGGCGTTTCGCTGTGCATGACATGAGGCAGACAGTGGCTGTCGCTATTATCAAGGATGTTGAGACCAAGGAGGTTTCTGGAAAGACAACCAAGGCTGTCATTTTGTGTTCTGGAAACTATAGGTTTTATCATTGTAGGCTGGCTTGACAGAACACCTGGCTCAAGAAACCAACTATAGTCCAAGAATGCCTAGGAATGCAAAGGAACCAGCTGGTAATGGATGGGAACCACTCAGAGACAAACAGTCCTGATAATGCCCCCACCCCCCCCCCCACCCCGCCCACACACACACACACACAAATAAGGTAGTTTCATTTAACTACCAGCCAATAACATTTGAACAACATGGAAGCTCTTGTGATGCATCAAACCAACTAAAATGACCAAATGTCCAGGATGAGCCTAACCCTCTATCCTTTGAGCTCCAATATGACACACAGAGGACCTGAGGAGGAATGGAAGACACTTTGGGTGAATTCCAATTCCTCCCTTAACCCTCAGTCTCAACCCTCAATCTCAAAAATGTGCGCGCTCCCGCTAAGGGCAAGTGCTGTCCCGATTCTTAGAAAGTCAAATTGAGGGACATTTTTGAGGGCTGTATCGCCCTCAAAATTGAGATTTTCCGACACCACCCTTGGAAGTAAAGACTACCCAGAAGGCACTGGGTAATTTAGCCAAGAAATTTTCGAAAAGGATGGTGACAAAAAAAGTTAGCTACAAATGTAAGTATCTTCGTAGTTCTTAAAGATATAAATGTTACGAAACCATCCTATTGTCTTTATTTGAGACTTTTTTCATGGATTAACATCGTTGTTGCGTAACATTTATTTTTCTACTTTACGATGTTTGCTGCCGGGCCCGGCAATCCCGGTCGGCGGTCCCAGTCGGCAGCCGGCGTTCCTGGCCGGCTTCACGTTACTTTTATACAACTAACGCCTAACGACTGTTGTCCACCAGTGGCCCCGCTCACCCCTAACGACTGTCCTTTCACTGGTGTGGCTCTCCTGACCCAAACAAAGGGTCCAGCGAAACTCCACTAACGAAGTATTGTCTTTGGAAAGTGGGTGTACACCTCCACAGAGGTTAAAAACCTGAGTCATACTCCACTGTTTGTCTGACTAGTGCGGACTAGTCAGACTGATGCATTGAGAACTGATGAAGCCGCTTGGATAAGAGGCGAAACGTCTTCTAGACAAATCTAAGTCCAGTTGCCCATGATTCAATTGTTGCGAGAATGTTACTCGTATACCTTGTTGTGTAGCAACGGAGGACTGAATAATGTATCCTCTATTGTGTTATTTGCTAATATTATTTGGAGAATATACAGCGCTCTTTTCAATGTTATCCCTGTGTAATTTTAGGAAATATAGAGACAACACGGGCTCTGATACATTTCAGTCTGAAGACATAACTGCACTCAAGGGGTGTCCCATTTCTAAGTCACTAGATAGCCCTGACAATTTCTTTTGAGAGTTTAGATTGAGGGCCAAAAATTGAGGGTTAAGGGCGAGGGTTGAGATTGAGGGTTAAGGGAGGAATTGGAATTGACTCTTTGTTTTGCTGTAGCTGTGTGAGCAGGCTGGTGACAAGAAAGCATCAATTCAACATTACATGGAATAGTGAAATTAACAAGCTAAAGAAGGAGGTGGAAGAAGGAGAGTAGAAGACAACCGAGTCCAAACGATCCAAGAAGAGGTAGTGAAAGTCTGGGGAACATTATACAGAGCCTTGGCAAACAGTGGAAATACATTTACTCTAAACAGCTCTTCCACTCGTAACGTTTCCACCAGGGAGCTCTGCTGACAGCTTCTTGTATCTTATTCTTTCCATTTGAAAGCGAGATACTGTTGACACAGCTGAGAACCGAGTGTGTTTTAAAGCTCCTAAAACTCCAAGGACCTGAGAGCTAAACCTGTTTCGACCCAGAACAGGTGCAACATAACAGCTTTTCAAAGGACTCACAAAACTCTAAAAAAAAAGGGGTATATTTCACAGAAACGCAAGAAAGCGTTCTATGTGAGAGTTTCAGAGAAGTGCATGCCCACCCTGAAACGAAGTGAACTGAAATTCTCTCCAGTATTCTCAGTCTCACCACTAGGAGATGCAGTGATGCTTCCCTCTACATCCAATGCAGTCTTTTTTCCTCTTAAAGGGCACTGTGGATTCATCACAGTGGAGAATATTAGTTCTAATACACTTCAATTAAGCAGCCATTTGCAGGACTTGAACAGACTAATGGTACAGCTTAATGTGTACCAGTAATGCATCCACTTTTCCTCTTAACCACCTGCTGAGTTATTTAAAGTTGAAGAAAAGCAGGTGACTGTTATGTTGATTACCCCAGCTATTAGATGAAATGAAAAATATCTTCTTATATATATTTCAAATGAACATTTTAAAATGTCATAAAATACATTGGTGCATGTCCAGATAATGAAGCATTGAACATGTCAAGTGTAATTTTCTCTTTTTTTTCACCAGCACACATTTTTACCTGTAACTTTATTATTATATTCGATTTTTTTAAATATAAATCTTAGACGCATAGACATACATATTAATTTGGCATAATTTTTCCTTTTTGGATTTAAATAGCTGTAAATAATAGGTAAACGTCCCATTAGCCTTATTCCTTTGGCCAGGAAAAGTAACTAAAGAATGAAAAGAAAATGAGATTTGACAAGATGCTTGTTTCTGATACGAAATACTTTATATGTCTTATTTAACTTAGAATTATGTTGGAACTCCTGGTTCTGTGTAAATAAAGGTGAAAGACAACAGGAGCAAAAGCTGCATTTTGTACTTGTAAATGAAGGTCTCATCATGTGGTGCTGGGAGACACAACTACCAACATACGTACTTATACAGCTTGACATCATCTACAAAAGAAATCATGCCTTTATCAGCACTCATTGATTTAGTTTTGAGATGTTCTGAAGAGAAAAGCAATTTTCTGAGTAACTTTACTGGATGTAAGAAGACACCGGAGAACTTTTGTACTTCTACTGCAGTAGTAGAGGTTTTAAGTCAGGTCATGTCACTTACATACCAGGCATCTCGTAGAATGACAGATAACATTATGTAAGTCAAGTATTTTGAATCAATCAGAAAAAAAAAATAAATAAATAAAAGAGACTTAAATTAAATCTTGGAAAGGACAGACAAATGAGTTCATCCTCAAACTTGTAATAATAAAGCACAAACCTTCTACCTGGATAGTCCAAAGACAGTTGGAGAAAATGTGGATCATATGAGTAATGGGATGTCCCTTCACATCCTCTGTTCACGTGAGCTTTGTTAGCACAGGGGAACTGATGGCGGCGCGTTTGCTGAGAGACCAGACAGCCAGCATCTGTCTCTACCTCTCTCTTCTCCTTAAATGCACACCAGTCCACATGTTGAGACACACACACACACACACACACGCTTACACATGCTCGCACAGCCATCCAGACATCTGGTGGGGTCGCGCCACCGTGGCACTGCAACTGTTACAAGGACTTAAGATACTTGAGCGGTAATGACATATCCCTATTGACCAAACTGAGCCATAAAATCAGGAAGAGGGGACTGAGAGTGGAGACTGAGGGTCAGAGAGGCTATCTGTCCTGGGAAGGTGATTTAAATACATCTGAAAATAATCACAGAGATACAGAGAGATATGGCCTGAAGCCAAGATAAGAAATGAGAGTTGGTTTGGAGCCGAGACCAGATTCAAAAAATAAACTTCCACCTGAAGCAGCGCTTAAATACAACAGGCCTTTTTTTTTTTTAAACAACTTTCTTTTTGTTTTCCATGTTTTTCTAGAACATTTTTAACACTAGGAGATAATGCGGTATGTGTTACGGCATGTGCGCTTCCTGCACAAACTCAAGCGGGCAAGTGCTCCACCATCCATCTTGACTACGTTCTACAGAGGAACCACTGAGAGCCTCCTCTCCAGCTGCATCACAGCTGCACCGACTACAACAGGAAAGCAACAACAGCACGTTGTGAATACAGCTGGAAGGATCGTTGGGAGACCACTCCCCTCCCTCGAGGACATCTACACCATCCGCCTCACCCGCAAAGCCACCACAATTGACTTTTCCGCCCCCTCCCTAGTTACTGATTCAGGCTACACTGGTAACTATGGGGCTATACCTAATTGACCTTTCGGTAAGCACCGCCCCCTTCCTAGTTACTGTTGCTAGGTCGGACATTCTCGCTGCTCCTCCATTAAGGACAATGTTATTTTGCCATTTTCCGATGCCTATCAACCGTATTTACATTACACTAGAATAACGCCATGGTTAAATATTGCTGCTGGGGACCTGCAACAGTGACTCGAGGTGTCCAGAATGTTTGGAGGGACATTTTTATTCTCTTTAACAAGATGAAACAAACGCTGGAGAATGCAGCTGTGGGTTAAGTTGTGTCCGTCCACACAATCAGCTGAACGTGGAGAAAGTTACAAAACACGCCAACATTTACTCCAAGGTAAGTTTACTTTGTTTATTAGATGATTGATTTAGCCACCGTTTAGTAAAAGTAATATGATTTAGCAGCAGGGAGGTTGATGAGTTCTCTGTTAGCATTAGCTCTGGTCCATAGGTCTGTCCCACACCAGAGCTATGTTAACATGAGACAGTGGCAGCATTGTATTAATATAATTAATAAAGTGACGTTAACATCATTAGCCTCACCTTATACCTAACAAAATAAATATCCAGGGCAATATATATTTGTAGACAAGAGGCAGGCTTATAGGTGGCTAGCGAGCTAGCTGGAATGCTAACGGAGAGATATTTTCACTCATCACCCTCCCTGCTGCTAAATCATATTACTTTTACTAAACGGAGGTTAAATCAATCATCTAATAAACAAAGTAAACTTACCTTGGAGTAAATGTAGGTGTATTTTGTAACTTTTCCCACGTTCAGTTGATTGTGTGGACGGACACAACTTAACCCACAGCCTGCACACATCCTATTTATTCTCTATTGCACTCTATTGCACAACATTTCCAAAACTGTTTTATCAGTTTTTAGCCTTGAAGTATGATTTTTTTACTACCACACTTTGAATACACTTTATAAAAACACACAACATCCATTTTCCTTGTATTTGATTTCCATTTGTGAAATCAAAAGCAAAAGATAACATGTTTCCACATCGACCTTCTTCTCAATAATCATTTATTGATGTATTTCACATCCAAAAGTCTCGTCACTCACCAGCTGCAGGGTTTCCTCCAGGATTCAGGGTGACTCTAAACGCCTGATGCCAGGTGTGGCGGCTGAGGGGGGCGTCACACGGGTCGATGTAGAGAAGAACTCCTCCAAAACCCACTTCAGATAACAGCGACAGCTGGACATGCAGAGACAGAGTGAATGAGAACGTCCCACGAACACACCAAGGCATGAAGAAAGCTGCTTTTAAAACAACTTCCAATAGATCACCAGCTCATCAAAACAGTGCACGACTTCTTTGATATGTTCTTCACTGTTACCAGATGCAGCAGCAGGGGATGCGTAATATTCCTTTTATCTGATGGCAGTCACAAAGAAAATGGTGCATTTGCAAATTTTTGGTAAGTATTTTTAAGTATTTCAGTGATCCTGTGGATTTTTGTGATTGTGTTTTTAAAGTCGTCATTACTGGTAATAATAGGGAGGTTTCTGGGTGGGAGGAAATGTGCCGCAGCTGTCACTGAACAAAGCAGGATTATTACTATTATTATTTTATTTTTTTTATTTTTTGCTTTCCGTGAGAGATGTAGTGTCCTTGTTTTTTTATGAGCACAGATGACTATTTTATTGAAAATGTGACACCAGCCATGGTCATTCTGCTGTCATCACAACTCTGTCCTTCACTGAAAAACAGGAACACAACACACACACACACACACAAATGAACCGCCAGCAAAAAGTATCCGTGCAGAGTTTTATAGATGTGCAACAAAGACTCTTTGCAGCCAAGTGGTCTGCACACACTTTACTTTCATAAAACACAATAAACCTCCATACAGAAAACACACACACCATACATTCAGTACATTCATACACACACATATATATATATATATATATATATACAGTGATCCCTTAGTTATCACGGTTAATGGGGACCGGTGCCCCCCCTCCGCAATAATCAAAATCCGCGAAATGGAGGCGGAGCCCCCCCAGCCTAAAGTAATTGTGTTTAAAATATGTTTAAACAGCGCAAAAAAGCAGCAAGACACTGCAGTGACACAAGACAAAGGCTCAACTGTGGTCTTTCTGTTTCCCTCACAGCCTCTGGTCTCTGAACTGTCAATCAATCAATAACTTTTTTTTTTTTTTTTTTTTTTTTTTTTTTAATAAAGACCTAAACTTTAGTCAGGAGGGAGGGCTTTTCACCCGCTATCTTCTCCTCCCGGTATTTAAAAGAACAACAGCAGAGGGAACAAAAGGGTGTTTTTATCTGTTTGTCTTTGCAAAAGGGAGTCTCGATCCGTCTAGATCACAGTCAACGTCCCTTTCCCCGAGCCAGGTCTCAGAGACCAGGATGCAGGCTTCTCTAAATACATGCTGATGGCGAACAAGAGCCTGTAGTTCCTCAGTTTTATTGTGCGGAGAGCGCAGACGTTGGACAGGATCATTGAAGGGAGGGGGATGATGCGCAACAGGTATTGCCGTCTCCGCTCCTGTACGCCGCCTCTCCTGCCTCGCCTCCTCGGTTTCCGTCATGGAGGTACGAAGTTGTCGCCTTCCCCGTGCTCGATCAGGAAAGACTAGGTCTGCTGGTGGGCCGCTGATCACGGGATTAGAGAATTTTAACAGATAGTCTCTGGAATATTGAACGGAGCTGTCAGCAACCCCAGGTGACATGAGGACGCAGCAGCGCCAATAAAAAGATCAGAGTCAGATCCACGTCACTGAATCATGACACTCTTAATCACACAAAAGTGAGGTTGATCAATTCAAAGTGCACAGGGAGTTTAAAAGTTTAAGTAAAAAATAACAAACTTAAAACTGACATGCTTCCCACTGCTGCCGGTCGCTGCGTCGTGCATGCGCCCAGTAAATGCGTAAATGTAGTAAATGCGTCTCGGCCAATCAGAGCCCAGATTCTAGAGTTCTGTCTGTGTTTCTTTGTTGCTTACAGGAGGCTGTGAGTCATTGTTTGATGTTTCGCTGGCAGCTGCAGCCTCTCGTCTGCTGTGGGGTGGATTTTCGCAGAATTTCAGCGATTATTTCTTGATTTTTTTATTATAATATATTTCTGAAAAAAAATCCGCGATGGACTAAAACCGCGTTAGTCAAACCGCGATGTGGCAAGGGATCACTGTATATTGATAATCGTAATTGTCCTGTGTGTTAATATGACTCTTGTTGCTTGTGTGACTTCGGGGCTGGAGTCACTGTTGCACGCTCTCTCAACTGAGAGTTCAAAGCTCATCAATCATTCTCCCTCACTTATATGTACATGGAAGTCATTTGTTTTCACAACTGACATGCAACAGTAATACAAAGAGCACATTACCAAATGTGTCACTAACTGTAGGTTAAAAGAAAAAAAAATGGATCAGCAGACTCTTTTTAGACTGGTTCCTTTGACAGAGGTTTCAGTCTGATATATGTGTTCTTAAAATTTAAACATGCAGATGAAAACAAAGTGTCATGAAGCATGTTCTTTCTTATTTTATATAAAGCATTTGTCAGGTACAACTTGTACGGAGCTACAACAGTTTCCAGGAGTGGCACCGTGTCACTACTTGACACGGTGCCAGTTAGCAGTCTGCTAAATTCTTTATTAGTGGGTGTGTGATGTCATGAAAATAAGTAAATAAATAAATAAATAAATAAGAACAAATTACATGTAAACTGTGGTAATAATTCAGTGATAAGTTATATGCCGGTGCTTGTATAAAACAGCCTTTAGCATAACTGTCGTCTTTAATGTAAACCATTAATTTACAATGGAAATAAGAATCAGCTTCTCTCTCAGTCATCACAGTTTTGATTTTGATGATTATGATTGTGATTATTTTCAGTATTATCATTATTATTTATCCATTTCTGCAAATCTAAAACATGTTTTATAAAAACAAAGACCAGCAGCGTGTTCAGCTTCATGTTTCTGATGTCAGAAAATACTGATAAGAAAGACAAAAACACAGCTGTTAACGTATAATATGTACAAACACAGTGAATTACTGAAGAAAAAGTTCAATTGGAAAATTTTGTTTCAGCAAAAAAGATACGAATTTGGTGTCACATTGGGGGATGTGTGTGTTATTGATATTTGCTATTTAATAAACTAACCCAGTTAGTAAATTAAATCACTCCTATAAGTTTCAGATTTAAATGTAAGATTTTCTGTCAAAAAAGGCATAACATGGTGTGATTCATCATTACTAATTCAACTTTATTTTTATGTGTAATATTTCATTATCTATTAAGAGAAATTTCCATCACCAAGTATCGTCAAAGCCCTGTTGCAATTTGTGTTCAGATGTGTATAATTAGATTATTTTTGACTGAATGGAATGTGAAGATACATTTATGAGTAATTATCGTCTAAGTAGATGTTTATGTTTTAATTAACTCAACTGGAATTCATATTATCTCTGTCATCTTTAAATTGATGGGAAAACTACTATGAGAAGAGTCTGGCACACGTCCAAAGAGCCATAAGCCTCATCAATCAATGCGCTGCTGATTTTCATTTTATGATGCTAAAGGTATCCTGCTAAGTGAAGGCAGATACAAGAGTCAAAAATAAAATTTTATGGTAAAATCAAATTTAAATACAGTTCAATGAAATTCTGTATAAATTTGGTCTTTTTTGCTGAGGAATCCTTGTGCAACAAACTGCATTTAGTTACCATAATTTGGATAAAAGTATTTGAAAATGTAGGTGAATGAGTCTGCAGGCCTCCCCATTTCAGAGTTCTAACTTCCCCTTGCTTTTAAAAGACAAATAAAGCTGAATATATTTTCTGCTGCAGGATTATAGTGTCAGGTAGATCTGAGCACTCAACTTTTACGCACATGCAGGATTATCTTATCAGCAGGGTACAGGAGCACTTCACAGGGCTTCGATTTGATCTCACCTTGTATAGTAGAGGTGCTTTGCCGAGCTTGACCACAGCAATTTGGTTGGTGAGGTTCAGGGTGTCTTCAGCTCTCCTCAGATCCTCCACACTACCATATTGGACATCCACCACCTCCCCCTGGTGGGAAGTACACAGAGAAACCCAATAATCAGAAGTTTATACTAAATCTACATAAAATCCTGCTCCATCAAATGTTTTCCTCCAGCCACCCAGATGGTAGCTGACGTTCTTAATACAACCCGAGCTGTGTGCTTACTGACTGAACAATACTTTGTGACTCTAGATTGTAAATTGTGAGCATAGACTGTAAAATGATGAAACAGAATGAACTTCCTCCAGATCTGAAATGTTCAGCAATCGTGAAAAAGGCACCACTAAGAGTAATAGCTCAAAAATCCACATGTTCAACTCAAGTTGACTCATATTACTTATCAATTAAGATGACAGCTTTTAACCAGCTCTTCCCTCCATCATAATGGAGAACATGACCTCTTTCGCGAATAAGATGGACGAGCGTTAAAAAAAACAAATCCGGAGTTTTGGATATGCAGTTTAATGTGTTTCAAGATGTGGGTGCAGGAGGATATCCCTGCCTTCAACGTATCTGCCTCGACGTTGCCCGGACGACGCCTGGCATGGAGGCTACTCGCTGCTGCTCCGGGGACTTATCCCTGTGACGCTGGATGCTGGACGCTCCAGTTTGTGCCCGGTTTGTGGTGATTTTCGGTAGGATGTCTACATACTGTCTGCAGGGGGCGGATCGGTCCTCTTGCGGCTGGTGGAGACCTGCCGCCGCAGACATGGATGGTGTCGCTGGAGGCCGGTTCGGGAAAGCTAAGTAGTCCTGAACTGCTACCCAACGTAGCAGCGGCGGCATGGCCATGACCGGCAAACAGTCTACACGCCGCATGGGTCAGCTGACCCGGCAGGGGCCGTCTGGTGACCTGGTGGGGCCCAGCACCACAGGGGGAGACGACAATGGCCTGGTCCGGTCCGCATGATGAACCGGGCTCTGGGACGGTCGGCTTTGTCGCTCGCCGGACTGAATGGAGCTCGGACTTCCCAGAGGAGACGGTTGGTTCATCGGTGTTTCCTCCTCTGACCTGGAGATATCTCACTTGTCATCATTATGGAGATATACTGGTTTTAACGGCTTGTAACTGGTTTGAACGGCTGTTAACTGGAGTTAGCACTCGGACTACGGGGCCGGGCATGAAAAGGAGCGCTGGACGCCGCCAGCTCCTCTAGTACACCAGACTGGTGTACTGAAACTTGAATTTCCCCCTTGGGGGATTAATAAAGTATATTTGAATTTGAATTTGAATTGAATCTTTGCCTTTGTCATTGTTATTTATCAAAAGAGTTCACCGGTGTTATTGTAGAGGCAGTTTAAATCACGCCATCAGCTGGAGCCATCAGCTGTGTGTAAAGTCATCAACTCTGCTGTTGCTAAGCTACAGACACATAAACCCAGATCATTCCTGGTCATGAGTGATGATTTCAACCACAGCCCTCTCTCTGCCACATTTTCAACATTTTGACAGTTTGCCAGCTGCTCCACCAGCGGGAAAAAATAAATGTTGGATTTGTTTTATGGAAATGTCAAAGATGCACACAGCACCTCTGCACAACCTACTCTGGACAAAGCAGGTCATAATCTGGTCTCTCTTTCATCAGTTTATTAAGCCATCACCCCGAGGTAACCTGTGACCAAAAGGACTGTGAGGAAGTGATCACAGGAACCTTAAAGAACTCAAAGCAGGGATGTTTTGAGGCTACTGACTGTGATCGACTCTCTGAGCCACCATCCTTACCAAAACAGTGATGTGTATCCCCAATAACTAACCCTGGATCACCAGTGACCTGAAGCAGCACCTCAACAAAAAATCATCCACATCGTTGTCTCCAACCACACCAGAAGATGCCGGGCCCTCTCCACCCCCCCCCCCCCCCCCCCCCCCCCCCCCCCCCCTCGTTCTTTAGCAGTCAGGTGAAGAAACATCTGGAGAGACTGAACTGGAGCAAACCTGCAGGTCCAGATGGTGTCAGTCCCAGAGTCCCGAAAGCCTGTTTGGACCTACTATGTGGGATTCTACAACATCTCTTCAACATCAGCCTGAGCCAGGAGAATCTTCCATTGCTGTGGAAGACATTCCTGCCTTGTTACGGAACCAAAATGTTCTCGTCCATCTTCTCCTAATGACTATAGACCTGTAGCCCTAACATCCCACATCAGGAAAGTCCTGGAGAGACTTTTAAGACACAGGTAGATTCCTCAACAATCACCTGGATAACTGACTACCTGACTAACAGAAACCAGTTTGAGAGACTGAACAGATGTGTGTCTGACCAGGTGGTCAGCAGCACAGGAGCACCACAGGGAACTGTACTCTCACCACTCCTCTGTTCACCTGAGACTTCCAGTACCAATCAGAGTCCTGTCATCTGCAGAAACACTCAGATGACGCTGTAGTTTGTTATCCCGCAACCAGACAGTCAATGGATTCTGGTAAGAATTCTGAAAAAAAAAATCTTATTTTCTTTAATGTTGCCAGTTCTTGATGTACTTGTAACCGGAGAAGCAGTATAACCTAGTAACCAGTACTCGAGTTGAGGGGGGATGAGGGGGGATGGCATCCCCCCTGAAATAAAAATGATCAAAATCATCCCCCCTGTAAAACTGCCATCATTTCATCATTAGAAAGTAGTACGCATGTTGAGTAAAAGAAATAATAAAATCTGAGGGCACAGGGGCACGCGAACATGCAATGACGCAACATGATTGTTATTTTCAATTGGTTAATTGATGCTTGAGGGAGCGGCACGAGCTGCTGCGCAGAGCGACATATTGAGGATTGACTGCACTGCAACGTGAGCATGAGGAAACGAGCGGCTGGACAACGAGATGTCAGGGAGTTTTTTAAAAAGACTAAAATTACAGGTGAGCTATAAATCAAGAATCTCAATCACTACTTTTTATTAATCTATACAAAAGTCCAGGACTAGCCACAGGTTGCACAATAACAACACAGCTAGTTTTCCAAACTTGCTGTGTAGCCTGCAAACTAGCTGAGATGAACTCATGTTAACGTTCATCTCACTTGTTAAAGGTGGGGTAGGTGTTGTTTGAAAAACGGTTCCAGCAATCCAACTCAAGTGAGATTTTGAAAATATACACTCCCTCCCTCCTCCCAAAGGCTCCGCCTCCTCCTCTTCAGCTCACCCCTCGAAACCACGCCTTCACACGATTCACGACTACATGAACCACAGGGAGGGAGGGAGGGAGGGGTGATATTTGATGGACGTATTAGGCAGCCAATCAAAATAGTGATGATCACTTTTTTGATTGGTCAGAGTTTTTCTCTGATTATACCCTTTAGACTGGACCAAAATGTTTAGTTTTTTTTGCAAACATTTTATTTCAGTGGGTGCAATGGAAATGTGAAAAGGTTTTCAGGCAATATTGTAAAAAGTGTTGCAAAAAAACAACACCCACCCCACCTTTAACTAGTTTGCTGAAACACAGGACTTGTCATTCAGTTACGTTAGATTCTGGTTTATGAGCGTGGCAAACGTAAAACAGATATTTACTGTTAGCGTTAGACGAGAGTTTGTCTCAAATATTTAACCAGAATTAATGATGAAATATTCTTCACACGGCTATATTATTTTCATCAATAGGACTCGTCAGGCAACAAAAATAAGTGAAGATGTTAGCTAAAATTCAGAAGTCATATTTATAGTGTTTTATTTTGATAATGAATTTACACCCCTGCCTCTGCCACTTTTTTTTAAAAGTGAAAAACATTGACCATCCCCCCTGAATTTTTTTTTACAACTCGACTACTGCTAGTAACCATTCAAATATATATATATATATATATATATATATATATATATATATATATATATATATATATATATACATATATACATACTATATATGTGTGTGTGGTGTGTGTGTGTGTGTGTGTGTGCGTGTGTAAATAAACAAGTACATGGCACTAAACCGTGCCTAGTTATCTAGTTACCTTACCCCCCCCCCCCCCCCCAACTTCACCTGGGGAGGTTGGGGGGGGGGGGGGCTCTCTGTTAGTCTATTTCTGTCACTTCATCCTCTCTTACACCCCCTCCCCCCCAACCACCAACCCCCCCCACTCCAAGTTCCACCTTTTGGCACTCCTTCACTGTATCACATGGGCCTGATTCATTTTTCATGTGGCCTGGGGGCGAGTGTAACACGATGCTGCAGTGGGAGAAAGTGAATAAGTGGTAGAGAGTGACTGTGCCAATGAGAGAAAGAGAGAGAGAGCATCTTTTTACATCAAAGGAGCTCAAGAGAAGAGAGTGAGAGAGATTTATCATTCCGGCCTGCATTTGCATTATAAAAGTCTTCCATTTAAACTGCAGACTAGGGAAGAGTACAATACACAGCTAAATGTAATATGGAACAGTCTATACTCACGGGGAGGGTGCTGTTTGAACAAGATTCATCTCTTACTTGATGCTTTAATTCTTTTTTTTTTCACCTTATCCAGGTAAGGAAATTAATGATGGAAATGTTTTGTGTCAGGCTGAAGCTTCTGGCATCATTCAGATTTCTCTTTGATGTCTCAACATGATATTTTGGTTACATTTTTCCAGCTATGATAAAGAGTGTAATATATTTTGATGGATGTTTTTCAGTTACTAAAATTGATTTAATCCTACACATGTGTTATATGTTCAGCTTCATTAGTCACACTGAGGAGGGATCACACAGTTTTCAGCTGCAACACAGCATTTATTGCTTTCTCACAGCACTGGGAGCAACATCAGTTACCATGGTACATGTCACCATTCACCCACGCTTTTTTCTTTTCTGAGAGGAAGAAGAGGGGAAAAATAAAGTAGTGTCCCGTCTTGGAAGAAGTAGGGGAGTTGTACAGGAAGTTTCTTAACAATAAAAGCACAGCATTTAAAACATCGAGAAACACAATCATTTCCATTGTATGAATTTATGAAAGTAATACATTTCAATTTAACATTAATATAAAGTACGTCTGATGAGAGCACACAGTTTATCAACATGCATTTCACAACAGCACATTTGTTATTAGACAACTGGAACTCTTTTTGAAAGTTAAGTAACGAAATGCCTGCATGTCAGCAAGCGAAATTAATTTATTCATTTAAAACAGTTAAAGGAGCTGTTTTACCTGAATGTAAAAAAACACACACAGGCACAAAAAAACTCTCTTATTTAAAAGAGAAAAATAAATTAAAAAGAAAATCATTTCTTTTTAGCCAGATAAATGACAGTGATGTCAATATTCTTGAAGGTTCTGCAAATCTTACAACGGAGCAGAAATGCTCCAACACATAAAATAAATATTCAAAATGCATTTTTTTTCTTCTTTACCAACTAATACCAGGGTTCTGTCAATCTCATCTTAATCCTAATAATCTTTTAGTGTTGACTGCAATCTTGTGAAGAGGACTGATTTCAAATATTGGTTTTAATTCAGATGCAACTCCATATTACGTGCCCGATCTTCCACCAGATCTCCTAAAGTCGCTATTTAGGGATAGCAGGTAGCGGGAGTAAGGATGGGAATCAAGAACCGGTTCCTGTAGAGAACCGGTTCCTGTAGAGAACCGGTTCCACGTGTTTCAATTCCATGGAATTGTTTGGCAGTTTATCCAGCGATTCTCTTATCGATTCCAACCAGCACGAATCTCACGTAATTTACGCAAGTTACGCACAGTCAATTCCAGAAAGCACTTACGTGATTAAGTTACAGCAGCGTCCCAATTGGCTGCACAGATGGATGCGCTGTCTGTGCCCATCAACCCCTCTCTTGCTGAGATTGTTTTAAGAGAAAATCTTGCTTTTTTCGATTATAAAAAATAGAAGTTTTCTTACATTATGTAATGTCACATGTCAGATCAGTTAACAGAAAGAGAAGGAATATGAGAATGAAATATGAGGCACACAGAGGAAGAAAGGCTTTGTGCTATAATTTCATCTTAATACCACTGCATCTACACAT
This sequence comes from Hirundichthys speculiger, assembly GCA_018398805.1. Lineage (NCBI taxonomy): Eukaryota > Metazoa > Chordata > Actinopteri > Beloniformes > Exocoetidae > Hirundichthys > Hirundichthys speculiger. Next base: position 1,745,720 of record JAGFBZ010002176.1, on the reverse strand, counting down.
TGCAAATATTTCTTGAAAGCTATATTAAGGTTTATATTGTGTATTTGTAGAAAAAAAAGTCAGTATTTTGAGGCTGGAATGATTTGGTGATGGTGTTGCATACAAGGCTACCAACCAAATGCAGTTTTGAAAATGTCCTAAATTGTTGCCTCAAATCAAAGATGCCTCCTAGAGATGAGAAACGGGTGATCAGTCTACCAACTGAAAATTATTTGAACTGCAATTATCTTCTATGAAATTAAGTGCATAATTGAACCCAGAATGGCACTACACATTATTTCAGAAAACAAGAACAGAGATGCTGAATGAAGACCACTGTTAATGAGGCCATGTTGGAATCTTCACAAGGTCCCACTTATAGCGTAAGGCCATGTGTTTTAATCAAAGGCATAGAACTTAAAAAAAAAAAAAAAAGTTTGTAATTGAGTAGTTTCTGCAGTGGTACCTACAAACCTCAGTTCTGCGCCATCAAAGTGAAATAAATACCCTCATGTTCTTCAAAGCCCATTTATGGCCCTTTGATACATTGCAGCGTTTAGGTTCCTGTGCTGCAGCTGGGCTACTATGCTTCCTGTTAGAGGCTCTTCTGGTGTCTATGGGGGGGGTGGGAGGATATGGGGATCTACAAGCTTTGAAGGAACTGGAAGCATTAGATGGTTTACAACAAATTAAATAATTTTTAGAAGCTAAATGAATTTACACATTTGAAGTGGACACAATAAAACATTAAATTAATCTTCTCCAGTGCTGCTGCAAGTTGCTGGAGTTGGTTCTTTTGCCAAAGTGCACTTTAAAATGGGTGTAGGAATTGAGAAGTGAAGTAGCTTTTTTCCTTTTTTCAGTTTTTATAGGTTCTTCTTTTGTGACTGCCTATGCATAGAGTTTAGTAGGAGTGTATAAAGACAAGTGGGTAGATGTTAGGAGAGAAAACACTGTGTACCCAATTTTCCAAAGCATTTCGAAGGTGTTTTTCAAAAATGTATTTTTTTGTTATGAGGGAAAGTTGGTCAGCCATTTTTTCTGCACCAGTAATTATGGATCAAAGCATCTTATCAATACCAGACTGAATAAGTGCTGTTGGCATTTGATGATGGTCTTATACCCTACTGTCTTTATTTTTGGAAAATGGGAAAGAGTCCTCTGGCATGTTTGTACTCTTTTGCTTTTCACATTTCCATTTAAAACAGAACAAAATAAAATAAAATAAAAACAAAAAGAAAAGATGTGGGCCATGCTCTTACAGAGGACTTTGTCTCTTTTTGAAAATTTGAAAGGTTCTGAAATAATTACGTACTGTTAGAGTTATACTGGTTATAAAGCTGCACAAGAGGTACCTGAGATGATCAAAAACTAGCATATAAAATAAAATGATCATATATGGAACACATATGCATATTTGCACCTGCCCATATGTAATGTGTTTCTGCTCATTACTGTGATTTTTTTTGTTTCTTTTCAAATGCATGGTAGTTTTCATACAATTTGAAGCAGCTGGTTAAAAAGTATGGAAATGTCAGGTGCATGAATATTGCAAGTATGGAGGGATAAGGTGGAATAAAATGTATACCTTCCCTGTGATGCAGTAAGATAGTGAGTGTTATGTTTATGAACCTTGGGATTGCTGAGGCTGTGTGTGATTTCCATTTTTGTTCATCTCGGTATTTGCTTTAAGGTCAGCTAGAGGTCATCAAAACCTGACACAAAGTATACATTCACAGAAGGCCTTGCACCGTTTCTAAATAATGTTTGTCATCTAAAGTAATGCACTGACAGTTCAGGCTTTGCAGCTCCTCTCACACTTGTTGAAGTTACCACTCTGACAACATGACAGGTTTCATCAGAGCCTTTAACCATATCTTACATCACCATCCTAAAGCGTCTTTGAACTCACATAGGTGTTCTAAGCCTTCAGCAATGACAGGAAACAAATTAATTATCTCTCTCTCTCTCTTCCTCACCAGAGACCTCTTGTCCTTCCCTGTGAAAACACTCATCATACAGAAAATCAGTTGGTGCTGTATCGAGGGCTTTAAGAGTGACCGGGCTCCTTTGTACATCTTCAGTGAGTCCTCCTAGGACTGCCGCTCTTCCTCAGATACAAGTCTATGAGGACTGAAGAACCCAGTTGTGTTTTTGAGTTTTTCAAGAATCAGGGGCTAGTTGGAAGGATGATCCCATTTTTTTAATCTGATCCAGACAACAAAAGGCCAAATATAGTTTCTTGTAAAGGGCACAGCTTCATACATTATGTTCTAACGCTTAATAAAGTTCACATGCTCTCAAATACATCTAAATCTCAGACTGTCTCCATAGAGATGTCAGCTGTTGCCCCAGGGTACCTCACCTGAAGAAGGGTGTATCATTCTCACTTCTACCTATAGTAAGGTTAATTAGGAAGCAGCATCTGCTTGTCATAAACTGCTTCATTTCATCTGTTAGCATCGTCAGCACCATTCTCTTTTTTTATGAGCAGGTGGGCATGACCCAACTTCCACTCCATTTCCATTTCCTTCCAGTGTTTCTCTTACTCTACAAAGACATGTTCAATCTTTCTATACTTGCTTTTTACCAGACTTTAATTTTCATGAAGACACATCATTGTTCATTTCCTACAAAGAAAAGTTCATTTCAGATCTGTAGACATGTCACATGTGTATATGTGCACAGTGTTCTCTCTCTAAATGTACGTTGCACCTGGTTTAGAAACCAGAGTGCAGTGGTCCATGGTAAACCTGTCTGAGAGGGCACTTACAGTTATGAGAGAAAATACACCTTTGTTCCACAGTTTTACATATTTAAACGTATTTAGGAGAAAAAAAGAAAAAGTGAGGGCAGCTCGATTTGCTCAAGGTTAGAGATGAGTTGAAGAGAATTGGTGGATAAGTTCAATTGTCTAGGGGGAAGCTGAACATCTAACTGAAAATGGATGAAAAATAGTCTACATATTTTTTAAAAAACAAGCTTAATCATCAGCCCCTCCCCCAAGTCACAAAATAACTTCAACCTGAACAGATTACAAATGACTTTTCAACATTCTGTTGATAAAGGTTGGAGTAAACTGTGAACTGTTGTTTCATCCTTTCAGTTCCTTTAGATTTATGCTCACCGCCCACTTTATCAGGTCCACCTGTCCAACTGCTCGTGAACGCTAATTTCTAACCAGCCAATCAAATGGCAGCAACTCAATCCATTTATTCATGTAGATGGTCAAGATGATCTGCTGCAGTTCAAACCAGCATCAGAATGGAGAAGAAAGTTGATTTAAGTGACTTTGAACGTGGCACAGTTGTTGGTGCCAGATGGGCTGGTCTGAGTATTTCAGAAACTGCTGATCTACTGGGATTTTCACCACAACCATCTCCAGGGTTTACAGAGAATGGTCCAAAAAAGAGAAAATATCCAGTGAGCGGCAGTTCTGTGGGAACAAATGCCTTGTTGAGGTCAGAAGAGAATATGTAGACTGGTTGGAGCAGAGAGAAAGGCAACTGTAACTCAAATAACAGATGGACTACAGCAGCAGAAGACCACAGCAGGTGTCACTCCTGTCAGCTAAGAACAGGAAACTGAGGCTACAATTCACACAGACTCACCAAACTGGACAATAGAAGATTGGAAAAACGTTGTCTGGTCTGATGAGTCTGGATTTCTGCTGCAACATTCAGATGGTCAGAATTTGGCATCAACAACATCAAAGCATGGATCCATCCTGCCTGGTATCAACAGTTCAGGCTGCTGGTGGTGGTGTAATGGTGTGGGGGATATTTTTTCCTGGCACACTTTGGGGTCCATTAGTACCAACTGAGCATCATGTCAACGCCACAGCCTACCTGAGTATTGTTGGTGACCATCTCCATCCCTTTATGACCACAGTGGACCATCTTCTGATGGATACTTCCAGCAGGATAATGCACCATGTCATAGAGCACCAATCATCTCAGATTGGTTTCTTAAAAATGACAATGAGTTCACTGGACTTAAATGTCCTCCACAGTCACCAGATCTCAGTCCAACAGAGCAGCTTTGGGATGTGGTGGAACGGGAGATTCGCAAATCTGCAGCAACTGGTGATGCTGTCATGTCAATATGGACCAAACCTTCTGAGGAATGTTCCCAGTATCTTGGTGAATCTCTGCCACGAAGGGATAAGGCAGTTCTGAAGGCAAAAGGGGGTCCAACCCGGTACTAGCAAGGTTTACCTGATAAAGTGGCCGGTAAGTGTACTTCTTCAGTGCTGAGGGAAAACTCATTATTTTCCTTGAGATGAGAATCCTACTGCAGTACAGTATTTCTGACCAGTGTCTCTTACGTTGTATGAAAATGGGTCTGTTTTAAGTTAAAAGAGATGTATAAATTATGTTAATAGATTTCTGCATTGGCAAACCACCAATCAATATTTTTACACCTTGATAAATTTGCTTTAGTGGAGCAGTCATTACAGCTGCTATCCATCTGACATGCTAAAGGCAGTTTTTAAAGTAAATGTGTTCTCTCTTTGTGCTTCACCCTTTTAAACCCTTGCTGAAATGCTAATATGGCACTAGCAAATATAGCCACTTGACAAAACAGATGCACATGTGCCCAGACACAATGGCTGGGTAAGCTAACCCTGGTATCCCCTACTTATAACTGAACTGTGCAGTAACTCATCATTAGCTTCTCACAGAGAAACACTCAGTTTACATGTGATGATCTTCAGAAAGTGTTAGCAACAAGTACCTAATTATTAAATATTCATCAGCAGTTCCTCATATGTGCAGGGTATAGTGATGGGAATTCATCCAAAAGACAGAGAATGAGAAGAGATAAAACGATGAAGAGAGCAGACAGGGGAGAGGATAGGGAAGGAGATTTGAGGACAAGCACTTTCCTACAGCTGTGTTGAATTAGTTAGAAGCTTTTCCCCACAGTCTAGTTCTTAAAAAGTCTTAAAAGTGAGCTTTTATAAAGCATCAGTGAGCTTCTTGACTCTGTGATGTTTAGACACATAATGAGTCCTGTGCATCACTCCGTTTCTACTTTGCATTCTCATAGAAGAGTGCAGTTGCTTCTGAGATCACTACTGATACCGTTCTTCCTTGTCATTGTGTTAACAAATACCCATGCTCCAGGCCAGTAAACTGCCAAAACATTGATTTTATATAGGTTTTTACAATTCCTTATGATCAATTAATCTAGAGCATTTCATTTGGAGCTCCTGACTGGTAATTACCATCTTCTAGAAGAAGAAAAGGGTGCACTTAGTTTTTTTTAACCCAATGCATTAATAATTCATGTCAAAACTAATATGTACTTTTTAGTATTCACAGCTGTCAAGTCAACAAATCAGATATTTTTATTTCCATGCCAAAATTGTAAGGTGGCATATTTAACTAATATAACAGTTATAGAACTGCATAATCTCAGCATTATCTTCTTAAAGCCTTTTACTGCATTTTATAACCTCTGTCAGAGGAGCATGCATTCTTCGGTTTATTCCTCAAGATGCATTTTAAGAATCCAGACATCTTTCATGATTCAGACGGTGGAGATGAGGCAGCATAGAAATGAGATGAGATAAAAGCCATCTCTTTCTCTCGCTGTGCATCCTTTCTTGTCGGTGTTGCAGGAGAGTGACAGGTAAGGAAAAGCCATTCATAACAAGTCAACCCTGCCAAATGTACACAACTCCATCTCCACCAGGTCATTTTTGGCTCTGATTAACAAATCTCTGAGCTTTACCTCAAGGTTGGAGCAGTGGTGGGCCATAGGACCATATTCCTGCAGTTAGAAGGAGGCAAAGGGCCACACATGAGAGCATTTAATGAATTTATTCCAAATTTCACTGACAGATGAAGGCTTACTTGCTTTCTCAAGCTTGTACGATGGCTTTTTGTTAACCGCTAATGCTTATTTGTAGAGGTTGCATTGTTCTGTTTTTTTTTTCAATTCAGAAAGTATTTTTATGAATTTTTCTTCCTTTCACCTTGATGACAACTTTGCAGTAGAGTCAACATGCTTGGCTGAAAATCGGCTTGGTGTTGAATTAGAGTACATCCATACTTGACTTATAACACAGGCTGCCAGTGGACTGATACTTATGACAAATAGTGAATAAAATCACAACTTCTTCAGGCCATATTTTGCCAATGTGTCGTATAGAGTATAACTGTTTTAATGAAACCGGTGATACAGCTGAAGCACATCTGAAGACCACAGTGTCACTAATCACACCGTAATGCTCTGTTAAGAAGTTTTTGGAGAGGTTTTTATAGCAAACATAAATCTACTTCTAATTTAGTAGTTATTGACTTTTTGATCTAATGAGTTTTTACTATGTCAGTATTATTAACCCTATGTTTAATAACTTGTGGTTGTTGATTTTAACTTATTAACAGTGTTATTCAGGATTGTCATCTTAGACATGACAATGTCTAACATGACATAAATCAGACTCATAAATCAAGGAAAATGTGAGTTACATGGTTTCTAAAATGTATAACTCAGTTTTCATGGTGCTGAGAATATATCCTTGTAGAGTGTTTATTTACTTTCTTTCTTTATTTTTTCATGTCTGCTCTCTGTGATGATTGAATTCCCTCGTGTGATCATGGTTTCCAGGCTATGCATGAAGCATTTTGCATTTGTTTTCAAGCCGTCTTCAAAGAAATGTGCTATTCATTTTGAGAGGTGGTCGGCCGCTTTCAGCCCAGCAATGGAGTGAATGTATTGGTTTGTTTGCGACGCCACACAAAAGGTTGGTTTATGAAGGCCCTGCACACTGCTGCATTTACAGAAACACAACTGCTGAGAGTCAGCGTGGTTCCAGGTAACATGAGTGAACAGTATTCATCTTGTTACAGTGCACTGTTCTGCTTGGAAATGCTTCATCCTGGGATTCACATCAATGCTGTTTTGCCATTTGGCACATACTACAAAATATCTGCAGACCAATATACACCCTCAACAAGGTAACATGTTTCCCCTGCAAAAGCTATTTTGCGAGTCAGGGCGAGTCAGTGGCCACCTCAACAATTTGTTTTAAGTGCTCAAAGAACACAGAAAAGAATCTGAGGTGTTCATTTGGTCTTCAAAATCTGATGGGACACGATGGCATCTATTCGAACAGAGACAGTCCTCCTGGGTTAACTGCTCCCTCGCCCTGTCTTGGCGTTTTGCTCCTGATCTCTGAGCCTCATCTCCCCAGTAGCCTTTACAGAACTAAGTTATATGCAGGAAAAATCAAATGACACAGACATAAATCTGTTCAAGTCTCTCGATGTGTAGTTCTAAGCACAGAATACAAAATACTGTCTCCAGAGAGATATAAAATATGCAACGCTTCCCTTTACTGAGTGATAGACCAAACTAGAGCTCAGTTATGTTTCTTCAACAAGTCAGCTACATTCATTTTAAAAATAACTTCAGCCGTTTGTCTAAAGTATTAGATAAACTGAGCAAATATACTCCACTATGTTTTCAAGCAGCTTAACTAATATCATGTTTACTTATTTAAATGACTAAAAGCAGAAAGTGTTCCACACTAAATAACAAGCTGCCGTAATGCATCCCAGCAAATTGTCAAAGAACATGATATTCTTTCTATGTTCAATTTAGATCAGTTTACTGGGATCTCGTATGGCTCTCGTTTTACTGTTCTTCATTTAGATCAGTTCAGTTTTTTTCACTACTGCTTTGTCATCAGTCAGACGGCTTGGTATTGTCTTTACTTGATTGTTTTCATAGTTATTTTACTTTATGAGTGTTTTACTGATAATTTTGACCTTGAAGATCTGAGAGCAATTGACCTTTCAGTAAGCACTGCCCCCTCCCTAGTTACTGTTGCTAGGTCGGACATTCTCGCTGCTCCTCCATTAAGGACTATTTTGCCATTTTTCCGATGCCTATCAACTGTATTTACATTACACTAGAATAACGCCGTGGTTAAATATTGCTGCTGGGGACCTGCAACAGTAACTCGAGGTGTCCAGAACGTTTGGAGGGACATTTTTATTCCCTTTAACAAGATAAAACAAACAGTGGAAATCTGCAGGCTTTGGTTCAGTTATGTGTCCGTCCACACAAGCAACTGAACGTGGGGAAAGTTACAAAACACGCCAACATTTACTCCAAAGTAAGTTTACTTTGTTTGTTAGATGATTGATTTAACCACTGTTTAGTAAAAGTAATATGATTTAGCAACAGGGAGGGTGATGAGTGAAAACATCTCTCCGTTAGCATTCCGACTAACTCGCTAGCCACCTATTAGCCTGCCTCATTGTCTACAAATATATATGGCCCTGGATATTTATTTTGTTCAGTATAATGTGAGGCTAGTGATGTTAATTATATTAATACAATGCTGCGACTGTCTCATGTTAACATAGCTCTGGTGTGGGACGGACCTATGGACCAGAGCTAATGCTAACAGAGAACTCATCACCCTCCTTGCTGCTAAATCATATTACTTTTACTAAACAGTGGTTAATTCAAAGGGTTAAATCAAAGGTCAATTGTATGAAAGAATGAAGAAATCCAGAATACTGGAAAAGGAAGTGGACTTGTACTAGTGACTAGCATCCTAGCTTATTCTGTTGGAGTAAAGCCAGGGTGAGAAGCCACGGCTATCTCAAGCCAGGTGTAACTAATCTTGTTATGTGTGCGTTCATGGCTTGGTTGGAGACAGATTTACTGATGCAGTAATGGAGAGGGAACATACTGCTTATTCTTCAACAACAGCTTAAAAGAAAATGCATGAGGTGGTCAAACACCTGATATATAAAAAGGCAATAGAGCTGCTATTAATATACATGAAGCAGGCCAACACCCACATTTCTGCCTCATGTCTGGCATACAAAAGGTGACAGATTGAGTGCATAAGCACTCCAATATATAGGCTACACTCATTTGGAACATAAGTAATGTATACGGTCACTGGAGAAACAATCTTCTTCTTTTCCTTTCAGCTTTTCCCTTCAGCAGTGGCCACAACAAATCATCTGCCTCCATCTAACACTATCCTCTGCATCCTCTTCTCTCACACCAACGGACTTCATGTCCTCTTTCTCTACATCCATAAATCTTCTCGTCGGTCTTCCTCTGGCAGTTCCAACATCATCCTTCTACTGATATCTTCTCCATCTGATGTTCTCATTCCTGATCCTCTCCATCCTGGTCATTCCCACAGAGAACCTCAACATTTTAACCTCAGCTTCCTCCAACTCTGTCTCCTGTCTTTTCCTCAGTCTCTGAACCATACACACTGCAGGTCTCACCAACGTCCTGAACACCTTTCCTTTCATTCTTTCTGAAACTCTTGTATCACACTTGACACTTTTCTCCACCCGTTCTAACCTGCTCCAACACGCTTCTTCTTGTATTAAAAATTTGGATCAGGTCACTATGGCCTGTTCCTCAGTGATATTAATATCTAATTAGAATATCTAATCCAATGTGGGATATTGCTCCGGCTTCATGGCATGATTTTTGAGACACTAGCTGTCGGTGGAATTTGAGCTCAAGGCTCAACGTATTGATAAACAAGCACTTAGGAATGACTGCATTTCCTTGATTAATTGTCTTGAGCTGACGACGGCTGTCTGTGCTGTTGTGAGTGCCCGACTCTCTGGTTGTATACGAATGGAGATTAAATCCACTTTCACCCTTGTCCGATTGTCAAGTGCTTTTTAAGTGTTGCACAACTGCCTCACTAGAACCTCATTCAATAACTGGTAAACTAATATACATTAATAGTCAAATTTAAGCAACATCACCACTTTTCCACATTCTCTGTTGCCCTGAACTGTTGACCCGAAATATTTAAAATCCTCCACCTTCTTCATCTCTGCTCCTATAGCTTCACTCACATTCACACACATGTATTCTGTCTTAGTAACCTTCATTCCTCTTCTTTCCAGATCATACCTCCACCTCTCCAGCTTTTCCTCCACCTGCTCTCACTCCAGATCACAATGTCATCTGCAAACATCATAGTCCATGGAAGTTCCTGTCTAACCTCTGTCTGTCCATCACCATAGCAACAAGAAGGGTCTCAGAGCTGGTCCTTGATGCAGTCCCACCTCCACCTTGAACTCCTCTGTCACACCTACAGCTCACCTCACCACCGTCTTCCAGCTCTCCTCCATGTCCTTCACCACTCTAACATCCTCCTCTGCTCCTCCAGACCTCCTCATCAGTACCAGAGCTCCTCTCAGCTCCCTGTCATCTGCTTCCTCAAGGTCTACAAAGACACAATGCAGCTTCCTCTGACCTTCTCTGTTCTTCTCTATCAGCATCTTCAAAGCAAATATTGCATCTGTTGTCCTCTTCTCTGACATGAAACCATCCTGCTGTTCACAGATGTTCACTTCTGTTCTTAGTCTAGCTTCCACTGCTCTGTCTCATAACTTCATTGTGGTTCATCAACTTTATTCCTCTGTAGTTGTCTCAACTCTGCACGTCTCTCTTGTTCTTAAAAACCTGCACCAGCACACTTCTCCACCCTTCTCTCACTCTCTAAGATCTTGTGGAGAAACAGCACCTTTCATAAAGGTAGTCATGAATGCCAAGTGGTCTGACCTCTCTTGAAACGTTATCTCCTAAGAATGACAGTTTCATTGTCAAAAACATCATTCAAAAATGGGCACACCATTGTGAAAGAAATGCACATGACATGAATGGGACTTCATTATTGTCCTCATCACTGATTTTACTGAAATCACCTTTGCAACCCAAGCCATATCTAATCATCTCAACAACTGCAACAATACTGAAAACAAGTACATGACTGCAATATCAGCCTTTATAACACCCCCAACCCTTATACTGCAGTTATAGCCTATATGGAATATATATTATGATCATGACATGGAATGACTATTTGTCTGAAAAATTTTAATGCAATCAAGTGAAAAAGAAATAAAATTCACAAAGAAGACTGGGAATAACCTTAAGAGCACAAAGGAGATTTGCTTAGTAAATTGGTAGCCATAATGTAATGCTTGACTGGTATCTACAACTAGCAATGAAAACATAATAAAATGATCCACTGATGAATGTTCAGAATTCACCTTATGTAGAAAAAAAGAAATGCTGCATTTGATGAGTAAAACAAATAAATGAATGTATAAATACAGACATAGACATATACATAACTTCTGGCTGATGTCAAAACTGCGGCTACAAGGATGAAGGATAGCAAAAGGAATGATGAAAGAGCTCCACCTGTGTGTTGAAGTCTGTGGTTCAGAAAGAACAAAACAAAAACACGTTCGGGTCCTCTTTAGTCAAACATGATGTCCTCACACGTGCATTAGATATATGCTGCACATTGGATTATACAAGGAAGCTCAGAGTAAAGGCACCTTTACCCCATATACGGGGAGAAATCACAAGATGTAGCACCTTCATTTGAAGTTGCCTTCCGCTCATGTGTGGAACATAGATTACTTACTTTTTTTGCATTCAGTTTTACAGGTTAGAACAGCTGTGACCTAATGTTCCTGAAACTCTAAGGGAGACAGGTACCTCACTTCTCTTGATGGATAGCATCTTCCCAGTGAATACATGCTGTACCAGCAAAATGCTTTGTGCTTCATAGATGTTCATGTCACTTGGGGTGGGTCTTCTCACCCCTTTCTTTACCAGTTTTATGGGTCCTTCAGATTCTGTGTTCGGTCCAACAGCCATTGCTGTTTTTAATCAATTGCTGTACAAAATATAGTATATCTAACCATACTGCAATTTGGTATTTACAACAAAATTAAATATCAGGGATAGTAGTAACCTACCTGACTTATTGAAAATTAAGTGCCACAGTGTTCTGGAGTATAATACATTAGAATATTAAGAAGATATCATGAATTAACTCTTTTAGACTTGACCTTTAGAGTACAATATTCATGCAGCTTTTGATACTTTTTAGGGCTTGTTAGAGGTCATCATGCATGATTTCATGACAGGTGTATGAATTAAGCTAGCCCATGAGCGCTCATATATTGATAGCTGTTGAAATCTTGTAATTTTGTTCATTTTATTTGTCTTTAACAATATGTTTAAAAGTGATTTGTCTTTCTTAACAAGACCAAATGTGTTACAAAAGGCAAGCACCGGGGTCAGCTGTGATTAATTGATCGAGGAGACACAGCAGGGGGTCAGCTGTGATTCTGAATAAACATTCCTAAATTCAATTAACATCAAGTAAATAACTTCTTGATCAAGGAACTGTATAATGTCCTTAAATTCAATCAGTCTGTTTTAAGACAAATGTCCCTTTGCCTTTACCACTACCTGCTGTGATCCACTCTGTATGCAAAAACCTGTAGAAGAATCAACACCTTTTGTCTTGGTATAAAAGAAAAGCATCATCTCTGTCTGACAGAGTCCTCATTCAGAATTCTCTGTAATGCTGACTGACTGCTCTCCTTATGCTGCATAAGTTTGTTTCTTTTCTCTAATAAATTCTATTTTGATTTTCTCATCAAGATCGGATCTTATTTTTTCCATAACAGTGGCAACACTCATGACAACAATCATGGCAGTGTCAAAAAAAAAAGCAGTTGTAAACCTTGCTGCCAAAGTTGTTTAAAGAATAGGCAGTGAAACAAATTTTAGTTCTTGGAAATGTCAAGCTGCTTCACTATTTATAAATTATTTTTTATTGTGTTTCTGTGGTATACTGAACATTTATTAGCATGCCATGAGGTTCAAAAGCTTGAATTGGCAAAAACATTGTATATTTTAATAGCTCATGTTTACAGTGCTGACTGTTCTCGTGTACAAACCTTGACGTGCGCACAAAAAACTGGGGTACATCATTTTTCATGCTCAAATTCAGATGTACCAAAAGTGACTTGAACGTGAGAATGTGCAGTGCTCCACGCACACTTCATGGTAGATGTACACACTTTTTTTTCTTTTTTGGACTCTTGGAGGTGATACAGTGACGTTCCAGACGTTAGGAATCATTTCCTTTAGTAGTTACTTTAGTTGCTTGTATGGACGGACACATAACTGAACCCACAGACTACATTTTTCCACTGTTTGTTTTTGCTTGGGAAAAGGAATAAAAATGCCCCCTTCAAACGTTTTGGATACCTCGAGTCATTTTTGCAGGTCCCCAGCAGCAATATTTCACCATGGCGTTATTATAGTATAATATTCATAATTGTGATATGCATAGGAAATATAGCAAAATAACACAGTCCTTAATGCAGGAGTGTCTGACCTAGCAACAGTAACAAGGGAAGAGTGGAAGGTGGGGGCGGTGCTAACGGAAGGGTGTAGTTGTAGTGTGGTGAGTAAAGAAGAGAAAAGAAAGAACAAAGTAAAACCAGCAACAGTGACTCTGTCGTTTAACCACAGACGCACTGATGTGAAGACCACCTCACAAAACTGCTCTGACCATTTAACTGGGAAATGGAGATTTGAGTTGCTTTCAGCAATAAGAATTAAAAACACACCAGAGCAATTCAGTTACAGCGGGACCAATGGTCCGGTTCTTAACTCAAGAAGAACACACAAGAAAAGAAAATTTACAAACAACACAAACTAAGCTCCGCCCAGACACAAAGGCCTCCTACGTGGATCGCTCTGGAAGCGATCAATGGCGTTGTGACGTCAGTGGAAATGACCTGATGATCCAGGCTCGGTTGGACAGACAGGGTTGAAACATAAAACAATCTATTATGTTGTTTAAGAACTGTGAAATGATCTGAACCCCAGGGTATAGGCCCTGCCTCAGGCAGTCCATAAACATGCATGTTAGAGGAATAAGCAGGTGAATTTTTTTGTCTTTGTATGGCCCTGTGATGGACTGGTGACCAGTCTAGCATCCACCCTGCCTTTTATCCAAAGAGAGCCGGGACAGGCACCAGCAGAACCCCATTACTGAATAGGAAGAAACCGATATCAATGATGGATTGGTTTCAGTTGCTCACATTGTGCCAGGGTCAAAATCCAGATACAACTGGATTATTTTCAACACATTCAACTATATATTTTCACTTTACACATCCATTTAAAAAACAATGTGAAACAAAACCATGACAACTAAAGCAGCAAAAACAGTTGAACACACCTGGATGGTGTGCTATGTCTGAGTATTTTCAAATGACCCGTTTACCTCGCATGCCGAGCATACTCTGGCCCACAGCATCATTTTTTTTTTTTTAGGTTTTATACGACCTACTAATTACAACCACCACACCACAATGAAACGCAGAGTGGTGCAAACTACAGTAGCCAATATGATATTAAAAATAGAGCATGAAATCATGAAACACACAGCCACATTGTGTCACACCAAATCTCAGCCTAGTCCACACCAAGGAATGATGTAATCTTTGATTATTTTTGCTTTATCATGGACACTACAGTATAGCATGGGTGCAAGCGTCTATGTATGTGTGGTGTGTTTCAGAGAAAGCCTTCCACAGCAACTGCGAACAGGACCACCTACAGCAGGAATTATTGGTCCAGTTTACTTGCTATGTACTGTGATCCATCGATCACAAATGCCATATTTAATTGTGAAAGCCATGTTTAGTTCTGGCAAACTGCTGCTTTATTCAAGGCGGGGAGAAAAAGGGAGCGAGGAAATATTCCTGTGATGGATGACTGTAACCCTCTTTTTGGTTAGAGTTCGACAAGTGGACAGCTGGATGGATCGAGCAAAGCAGAGAAAGGAGGATGGAGGGGGGAGGGAAGAGTGGTGAGGAGGAGGAAAACTTGGTATTCAGAGAATCACTCCAACTTTTCATCTGCCCTCAGGCCGAGTGGGGGACTCAGGGGAATAACAAGCATCTCCTTCAACCCCTTTCTCAGTTCCCGGGATACAGAGAAGTAAAGCCCTCTAAAAATAGTGTGACTGTATTTCTTTGTGTGTGTGTGTGTGTGTGTGTGTCTGCTGGCTTGCACAGGCGGACTACATGCATAATGATTTCCATTAACCTTCACACTCTTGAAGGACGGAAGAAAAGATTAAGCAAGCATCTAGTATGACTCAAACAGTATCTTTTTTTTCTTATGGTGTCTGAGTTTGTTAGTGCTAGTCTACCTGAAAAAAATTAAGTCTTATCTTTGTAAAATGTGTGAACTACAACTTGTCTTGAGCACATAGCCAAGGGCAACTGACTGAGAAAAATGTTTTAATCTGTCCCATCTGTAGGAAAAAAAAGAAAAAGAAAAAAAAAAGGAAAAATATTCCTGACCATGACTCGTTTAAATCCCATTAATTCACAGTTTTCTTTTAACTTTATTAACTGGAACATTGTGCTTTCCTGACAGTGAGTCTGCAGTTCATAGATAACATTGTTAAACACCTCCCCGGGAAGTACTGTAGATTGCCTTCACTGTGTAATGTCATAGGTCAACTTGTTTTTTTTTTTTTTTGAATGAAATACCCTAAATTATTGAAGTATTTTTTAAATAGAAATTCAAGAAAAAGGAGGGCCCTGCAAAAAACATCTGAATCTGTTATTTCCCTTTGAAGATATTCAGTATTTACAGTATATTTGAAACACTGACTGTTGAGACTTCTTCAGTCTGTAGATATTCAGTTTATGGCAAAATACTTACATCTTTTCTGAGTTCCTTAGTAGTAAACTGAACTGAATAATAATAATAATACTATTAATCTGCAAAGATAAATTATATTGTTGAGGTAAGAGTTATAAAGGAAAATACATGGATACAGTTAAAGTTAATTAGTAGTGATAAATGTTGATAAATTTATGACAGGAGTGCTTTAACTCTTCAGAGAATATTGTGGATGCTGTTGATTGTTGTATTTGTTGTCTGGGAAAAACTGAGCTGATGGTATTACATGTCTGTACTCTACTGAGAATCACTAGTTTTACATCTAGAATGGTAAAATACTTCTTCAAAATAATATGTCCAGGTTTACCACATGCATTGAATGTATTGCTAGCACTTCTCCTCTACCATTTCTATTTGAAACATTTTGATCGCCCACATCATCTGAAGACACTAGAGCCCGGAGCACACTCTTTTAGCCATGTTTTCGACAAAACCCAATATCCCCAATGCGTCCGTGTTAGCGCTACAGGCTTTCCACTTTCCTCCCCAGTTATCTCACACGCATGACCATAGGAAGAAAAGATGGTTCAAATATCTTCCTTTTTGCTCTCAGCTTTTCTCTTGCTTTTACTCCTTGGTCCTATTTAACATTATTTAGAAAAATAACCTTGGGAGACAAATTCCATGTACTTACATTTTTACAATGATGTGATGGAAAAAAAATAAACAACACAAGAGAAAACATGATAGGCCTCTTTATATTCTGGTTATGAAGTGCGGCAATCATCAGCCACCATCCTCTATATGGATGAAAATCAATTCACAGATTCACGGCACTGATACACAGAAACAATATGCCATTCATGTCATTCAGAATTGATAGATGCCTTCAAATGAGGGGCAAAATGGTCACAACTCATAGGGCTGAGGTACTGTAAGGCAACATATCAGATTTTAAGAACAGCTTCGAATACTTTGGGATCCCGCAAGCAAATGACAACTACCAAAACCATGTTCTTGAAAAGAGTGAGGAAGATTACAAATAGTCAGCTGAATGGGGATTAATGAGCATCAAAGCCACCAGACAGACTGGAAAGTACCATAAATCCATCCATTATTCACACCTGTAGTCCTATCAAGGGTCACTGGGATCTGCTGGAGTCTACTCCCAGCTCTCTTTGAGTGAAAGGCAGGGGTACACCTTGGACGGGTCACCAGTCCATCCCAGGGCCACATGCAGACAAAACAGCCATCATCGATCCAATCATTCCTACAGGAAATCTAGAATCACCAATTAACCAAGCATACATGCCTTTGGACTGTGGGAGGAGTACCAGAGTACCCGGAGGAAACCCACGCAAGCTCAGGGAGAACATGTAAACTCCACACAGAAAGGCCCCTCGCTGGATTTTGAACCAGGAACCATCTCGCTCTTTAGAAATACATCCAGAAAAAAGAAAAAAAAAAAGGCTAACACTGGGAAGTCCTGCCCTCTGCAGGACAGCAATATTCATAGTGGCACATGAACAGGACTTGTGCACAAGATAAGTTATGCACTGCATAATGCAAAACTTGTGCACCTTGCAAAGATAACCCCAGGACAAATAGGCACATAATAGGGGGATGTTAGATGCAGGCGTGTAGGGCACACACGGATGCCCAGGATTTTGGTGGACCTGAACAAGATTTTGTTTGTGGCCTCAAAAACACTTGAAAGACCTAATTACACACGCTGCTTACAACTGAATGAACAGACGCATATAACAGAGATGGACAAATGAATTACCTATTTTAACGCCAATAAAATGAAAAATATTTTGAGCAAAATATGCAAATTAAATAAACGACACTCTTAGTTAAAAACATTGGTAAAGCATTTCACCAGCATTCACTGAGAAAGCCCTCAAAATCTTTGCATTCTTGTTTTTCTGAGAACAAAATTATCAACGACATCGTTAAATGACACCTGGTTGCCGACCTCATGGTTTATACTAATGATAACAAGTTCACTGAGGCGTTCTTGTGTTATGTATGATCGGTTTTAGCTTTGAAAAGCTTCTTTCTGCTAATGCTACTGTCACTGTCACTGTAATGTGATGACACATTACACAACCCCCATGCAATCCTCAGGGATATCCAAAAAAAATTGTATATAACTCTGTAAGTTGTTGCTTGTGGATAAAGCCCAGCTGGTCAAATGTAGCCATCCTTGGTCTTAAACTCAGGAAGGTTCCTGATTTCCATGGCCAGCCCTCTTTCATTGACGTCATCTTCCTCTCCATGCCGCAGTGTTTTTTCCAAGCTCCTTACAGGAGGATCCTAAACTTGCTTTTCAAACTGATCATCCAAAGATTGAATAGCAGAGTTGTTGACTACATTGAAAAATGAGGTTTCTAGCCTCCTCTGGGCTTTCCCAACTGGTTCATCAGGTGCTTCATAGGCAAAGCGAGTCTTAGTGCTTTGCAGTCTCTTCTCCTTGCATGTGAGTTTAGGCTCCACATGCATTTCTTCACATGCTTGGGCAGAAGCAAAGCTATTGCTTCTGTAGCTTAACAAATAGCTTTTTGCTCTCTCCAGGTGGCCAAATACCACATCCAACTGCATTATAGACTGCAGTAGCTTGCCGACTGTGTTGTCTTGGGCAGATCATACCGCCACACAACTGTGCAAACCTCAAATCAAAATGATCCAACCTCCTCTGCCAAAGACTGGGTCTCAGTTTTTGTGATGGCATTTGTTGCCTTTTCCTTGACTCTAACAGTACATCCCTTATGCCAGATGCCTTGTGGCGCAAAGGGACGACGCTGTTGAGACAGCTCTCTAACCTTGTGTAACTACAGTATTTTACTGTAATGGTTACATGTTGTTTCAAAGTGTCCTACCTCTGGGGAACAGCTGAGAAAAGAGTGGTGGCAGTGTGTCTTCTGCACATTGCCAATAAAACTGGTAGCATCAATAGAGTTCTTGGGAGCATCAGCCACAACAACATTCAACATATGAGCCCCACAGGGGACATAAAGTGCACAAGGGTTCTTTTCCAATCGCCTTGTCTGTTCTCCTCTTCCCCTTCATATTTGCACCATTGTTATATGACTGCTCTCTATGGTCGCTGAAGGGAATTTCCAGTTCTTCCAGCCTGCTCAAAATGAGTTTAGGCAATCCAAGACCTGTTGCTTTGGATGCAACCAGAGAACCTAAAAAGTGCTACTTGAGCTCAGGTGTTTCTTCCAGCTTGATAGTTCTGATCACAACAGGTATTACTCCTGGTGTCTGAAATCTAGAGTACAATCCAAAATTATGGCATAATATTTGTAGTTTAATTTCATCCACCATTAGCTCCAACATTTTGTTACTGATTTATTTTGAATAGCTTTTCCAAAGTAGGTGGCATGAGAATTCTTTCCACTTTCCACTTGGCTAACATGTTGCCTTGTTACTGGGTCAAACTTAGATTAAGGTTCAATCTCCTGCAAAAAGTTATTAGAACTGTACAAAGTTTCAACAGTTTCCCTGACACCCAAGTTTCTTTCTGCCAAAGATTAGATGATGGCCAAATGAGAACCTCTCTCCAGAGTTTTCATGATGCTTCGAGAGGGTATTTCTACCTGGTCAGCTGGTGACCATATGCTTTGTGTGATCAAGGGTGTTTTCAAGGACTTTCAACAAGGTCCCAAAGTTCATCCAGTCTGACAGTCCCTCTTTAGTTGTATGTTTTGTATGTCTTGGTGGAGAACAATTTACAGCCGAAACAGTAAACAGCATTGTTTTCTCCGCTTATTTTTTTCCTAATGAACCAATGTTCTGTATGTGTTGTGGTCATGAAAATACCTTTCATTCTTCCTTCTGGAAATTCTAAATACCGGGTCAACCTGAAGTGGCCCACTGCATACAATATCTGTCCTGTCTGCATCTGAGAGGACAGCTGACCAGTTAAATAGATCTAGTGGTTGTGTAACTACATAGGTGATGTGAGAGGTGACAGATGCAGAGGACTGTGGTCCTTTAGTTACAATGTCTGCAGACGAACTCAAGTTGGCTGATGTAGAAGGCTGATGAGAAAAAATAAGATATGCTATATTGTCTCCATAGGTTACTTTGTTGTGGATTTTGACCTGTAGTCCTTCAGAAGATAAAAGAAAAGTAAAAGAGAAAAGTAAAAAATGTCACAATCATAGCAAGATATGCACTTGGGTTCCATACACATATACAGTTTACATATATCTGTAACACAGTTTGTCTATACACATATACATATACAAACATCTTCTGGCAGTGTAGTGATGACACATTACACAACCCTCATGCCAATTATGCTGCACAATCATTATTGCCAGCATCTACATTAAATATCAGTGCTGCACAGCTTAATGCAGCCTTTCTCAACCGGGGTGTCGAGGCACACTGGGGTGTCGTCTGTCTGCTTCAGGGGTGTCGTCAAAAAAATGACCTATTCTGACATTTCATATACAGTGGTACCTCTACTTCCGAATGTTTCTACATACGAAATTTTCAGGTTATGAAACGCCTCAAAGGGAAAATATTGCCTCTTATTACGAAAGAAATTTCAGGATACGAAAGGCAAAAATACAGTAGCGCTGTTACTCGCAGCTCCCAGAGTTTACTGAATGTAAACATAGCTGTCGGCTCTGTATCTTGGTTTGAAAGCGGTGCGTCCGAGCTGCTCTGATGAGGTAGATGCTGCTGGTGCAGTGGAGGTTGCTCCAAAAACATTTCAATAGCACTCCTGAAAGATTATCATTTTTTTTAATTAATTGAATAATTAATTAAATATTATTTTTATTTTATTTTTTATTTAATATGAAAATGCGGGGAGACATTACAAATGTCATTTGTGTCTTCTGAGCAAATTTATTAACCACATAGCCAATGCAGTTTTATCTAAACCTGTGCAATAGACCAAAAGAAAATGATTAGCCTGAAACTTATTTAAAGCAATTTGGATGCTTAGCATCATGCATTAAAATAATAAATCAAAACACATTACTGTTACAACACCACAGTAGGCCTGGCTAGCTGTTAACATCCAAATCTAACTTTTAATCAATAAAGCCTGCTATCTCACTTATGCTAACTAACTAACAATTAGCAAATAATAAAGATGTTACCTTTATCCTGTGTTCTTTTTCCATCTCCCATTTCATCTTCTTCCATCTTTCAGTGCCATTATTACATTTTCTTTTAGGACCCATCTTCTGATGTCACTTGGTTTAGCAAGTTGCAAATCAGGAACACTGCAGGAGTTTCTTTGTTTTTGCAGCAGCAAAGCAGAGCACGTCATGAGTGGAGGCGTGCTCACTGTACTGCATACTGCATGCATTGGGATTACATTGGGACTAAGTTGGGACATACCGCAAAGGCGGTACCTTTGCAAATTATGCTGGAATACCTGACCGCAGCACCAAATGTAAACCCAATGTGAGCAACATGGCTTTTCATGATATTGTCACGTATAGAGGGGCTTCACCTTGAGAAACACTGAGTTCTCTACACCGGAGTGAATTTAGAATCCTACATTATTGACTACTGAAAAGTCTATTTGAAATAACTTTCACAAAGAAAGGTTTTTTTGGAATATGTTTGTGTGTTAGAGTTGGACTGAAGATCAGCTGGGATCTTTCTGATCATGTGAAGTTTTTACATACCATACTGACCTGATTGTAAAAAGAGTTTTTTTTTTCTTTTTTTTTTTTCATGGTGAATGCATCTGAAAAAGTTGGGTTGCCTTATATTCAGGGCCCAGACTTTTAAACATCTAGACCGGGGGTCATGCAACAGTGGACTCCGGTCCAGATCCGGAGATGGTTCTGTCTGGACCCAAAAAAATGGAAAAGTGTAATTTTCAAAGAGCGGTTCTGAACGACCGTGGATATTTACAGCAGGCGCTGCTACTTCAGTTAATATGATAATCTATCGCTGGTAGCGCTGGTAGTCAGAGACATAGCCTGGAAACACATGTTTGTTGTTGGCAACGGAGCCACACATGGCCAAAGTCCATCTCTGACATCGCATCATCTAGAATACAGTGGCCACATGCGAATTCTCCGAGCAAATCATGATTATATCCCCAGAATTCATTGCACCCCCAAACCAAACCATACCTACATTATTACCAGCAAACCCAAAATCAGTCACACAAGTACAAACTTTAGCACTGACGTTAGCAACAGCGCAGGAAGAATGCAACGTAGATACCACAGAGACATCATGACTTGCTCAAAAAAGAGAAAGGTAGACACTAAAAACTGTTGTTTTTAAAGACGAATGGACAGCAAACTATATGTTTATACTTCTGGTCAGCAGTTCCAAGCCTGTCTGCCTCATAAGCTCAGAGATCGTGGCATTTATTCAAAGTGTGAAGCGAAACATGAGACAAAACACAGCACTTTTTTTTTCACTTTTAAGTTAATGTTTCCTGGATGTACATGAGTTTAACTTTTTTACTTAAAGCGTCCTTCAATTCAAGAAGAAAGTACAGTTCAGAGAAAAATGTTTTATGAGAAAGTCAACACCCTTTTTTGCACTTTTTAGTTTTTTTCAGGGTTTAACTTTTTACTTAAAGAGGCCTTCAATTCTTCAGGCATGGACTTGCACTATTATTGATTTTATTCTGAGGTTTCACTTTTGGTTGATTTGAAATAAAAGCCTTAAACTTATTTAAATGCATGGGACTGCTTTTATTTATGATGAAATATATGGAATTTGTTGGAATATTTCCTGCATTTTAAGTTAAAATAAAAATTTGTTACTTTTTCAACATACATACTTTGGCTCGGACCTTCTACTTAGGCAAAATTTAGTAACTGGACCTCAGTGACTTTTAATTGAACACCCCTGACCTAGACTGTTAGATGCACAACTCCTGGTGGTTCAGAGCAGGAACCTTTTTACAGAGCATTGGAACAGATGCCAAGTGGCAACAAAGGGGAAGGAAGGAAGGAAGGAAGGAAGGAAGGAAGGCCGGCAGTTAGGCTGCTTCTGTGACACTGAGCAGAGGGTGTGCATGATACTGAAAAAAGAAATGGAGGACTGTTAGTAATTGGAGCCTTTACTCAATGGAAAGCCTCGGAAACTGCCTTCTTTCTAAGTTTAGGGGTTGAGTTTAAAGCCAGCCTCAGCTGGTGGCAGATGAATGTTGCAGCACAGAGTGTTTAGTGCAAGACAAAATTCATCAGTGGGGGAACTAGAATATTTTGAAGTAAGGGCCATGAATGGGGCCCCATATCTCACTCAGGGGTGAAGTTTTGGTCCAGCACCCTTGCACACAATCCCTTTTTTTGGGCAAGTGCTTATATAAATCTTAGACAGTACACACTATTTGCCAGTTTTACATTTATTTTTACTGCTATCATTTTATCAGCCTCCCATTAAATTATTAATCATTGAAATACCTAAAGCCATACCTGGATTGAAAAGGAAAAAGCCGTTATTAAGACAAGACATGATTTGGGGCTCATACACTTTTTTTTTTTCCTTCACCCCAAAATGTATGTGTCTCAAAAAAGGGGGAATGGTCCTATAAATGGAGTCATCTTCTGTTCGAGTCATTATGGTATATGATTATTTACTTACTCTGGCAATATGAATTCAAATCAAGCAAAGGAAGGACAAACCAGAGTGTCAAAACAACAAGTTTTAAGGTTTTAAGGTTATTCTATGTTTTAAACATACCTGCACGCTACCATCTGCAGAGTAAGCCGCATAGGAGAACTGCTGTTTCAGCAGATCATCTGGTCCACGCTGGTCACATGGGATCCCGGTTGGTAGGAAGCACTGGTGACTGGACCAGTCAGTGATGGTGTTGGGTGTAGAACCAGGTGTGCTGACCAGAACTGTGTGATTGGATAGATGGACATCAGTCAAACCAAGTCCCACCCACTGCCTGTAGAGGTACCTGGCTCTGCTTTCTTCGCTTTCATCTGACAGGCTGGAGAAAGATCTGGAATGAGCAGAGAAGCAAAGCAACACCATTATCAACTTTGGGATTACACTCCTTTAATTTATCATTCACCTCTTTGTCGGAAAAAAATACTCCTGCCTTCCTTTCAGGTGACCTGAGGACCATTTATACTACATTATAGCTTTACTGTGACCTTGTCCATCAAGGCCTTTGTTTGGGGGGGTGGGGGTGGGGGAGGTCTGTTGCTGATTCAAGCTCAGTTTGGAAAGTAACTTTCTTTTAACTGTCTTTTGTAAGACTTTTTAAGTACTTTTACTGTGATCTGGCAGCCCTTTTTGTTTACTTTTCCTCTTTCTCTCAATCCCTGTTCTATTTGTTTTATTGTTCATTGCAGAGTGAAACAACTTTGTGGAATGTTTCACCTTTTGGTAGAGTGAAGCCTGATTGAATATTTAATCATAGTGATCAAAAGAGCAAATTAACAAGCACAACTCACTTTTTTTTATTGCCATTTTGGCTTCTCTCCAGAGGAACACCTATTGTATGTATTGACAAATATTTTCAAACTACCACATCCAGATGTGGATAAATCACAGCCAGTTCCTCCCTTTAACTTCCCTTTAATCCTAAACTAGACTCATCAAATAGCTCTCCTTGTTCTGTACCCATCACTCGCTCTCACTGACACTGTGCTCTATCAATAATCACTTACATAAACCTGCACCTCACTAACCTGAATGAATCACCATCACTCATCTATGACTGACAAAAGCGTGCTACAAAGCTATATGTTACCATCAAAATCTCTCCTCTGACACAATGTCTCCACTGTTAGAAAAAAATACTGATCATTGAAGTTGGGATGTGTTTCCATAACTTTTAAGCATTCGGGGTTTCTAGATGTGGTGTTTAGATTCGCATGCCAGAGTGCAACCTGTGGAAACCTGAAATGTCACTTGAAACACCGAACACAGTCACATGACATGTGGGCTCTGAGCCACGCTTTGGAAACACCTCTGCCTCGCAAGCTGGACACAGTTTTGAACGTAACATGTCATATGAACATATCATGAAGCAGAGGCATTGATTGTTCAAGTGAAGTCATCTGCAGACGTCAGCAGCTTCCTGCGGGTCCTCACAATACCAGTTGTAGCGGGAGGAGGCTACTTTATGTGTCTGGCATGAAATAAAATAAAGAAACAAAAACAGAAATACATAAATGTGACTTATTTTGTCTGTTTCCTCAATTATATGACTTTTCATTTAAAACAAACCTCGTTTTTAATATTTAATAAAAAATCAAAATTACTACTTGTTTGCTTTTTTAATCACTGAATTGATGGATAATGCACAGACACAACAAGCTTGTCTTTCTTTGTTTTGCCCAAATTTCCCTCACGACTCTGAAAGTGGGGCTGCACACACGGAATACATTTGGGACCTATCTATTTTATTATACACATATGTGATAATGTATGAAGAGAATTTATTTAGTTATACACTCTTCGCAATTCATAGTCACTGTCGTCTTTGTAATTCATAGTCATTCCCAAGGGCCATGACAGACACAAATATTCAATGTGCCATAAACAGCTGTGATTGAGAGCTGTGGTTGAGATCCAGCTGCCTGTGATTATATACCTGTCCACCACCTTGACACCACCACCACCATGACAAGTTTCGAGTAATGAACCCTTTCTGAACCGAAGTGGCTCGATCCCTCAATAGGCTTCATCTCACCATCACTATGGCTGAGGGTGCACACTAAGTGACATCTGTTCTGTAATCACCAGAATAGTGTGTTTCCTGCACCCCATAATTCAAACAGAGTCAATCAACCAATCACCCTTCATATACAATTCCAACAGGAAGTGACATCGACAATAGAAAGGTGGTGAATTTTTTTTGTTTCACTGTTTCTGTTTCTTTTTTTTTTGTGTTGTGATCATGAACATTTTTTTTTACATTTATTCATTTATTATTTATATGTATTTATTTACAAATACAGAAAAGTTTGTTTAATCATAGTATAAGTCTTCCAGAAATTTCTGTAACTCAAGAAGCCTGGTGGGAGGGGCTAAGGTCTTTAAAAGAGCAATTGTGAGAGACAGGGGTTTAAGGAGATTGTGCGGAGTCAGAGTTGGAGTCTAGTGGTTGCAAAGAGGGTATCAAAGGAACTATAATTCTTGATTTGTAGACTGTTTCTCACTGAAGCGTGTAGCTGTAAATATTTTTGTTTATTTTTGTCAACAGTATTCTTCATTTCACTGTAAATATTTTTTGGTCACTTTGCACAATTGGAGGTTGAGCACAATAAACCGTCACTCAACCTTTTAACTTTTAGCTGTGCTATCATTTTATTTTTTTAATTTGCAAAAACACACTCAGAGAAGAACTCCATTACAGATGGAGAAGGGAGAGAGACGAGAAATATGACAATTTTAACGGTATGAAATGGTCCAGGACAATCTAAAACTGAGATTAGAGAGACAGGGTGATGATGTTCAGTGTATAATGGAAACCTCACCCAGAACACTAAACCTATAGCAGCAGAACAAAGAGGCTACAGAATTAAAGGCTTTATTAAACAGGATGGTCTTAAGCCTAACTTAAAAGTAGAGAGGTATTCTCAGACTGAGGCTGGAAGTTTTTCATTTTGATTGAAATGTAAAAGTTGATTCCATAATAGAAGAGCCTAATAGCTGAAGACTCTGCCACCATTTCTAGACCTACAGACTCTGGGAACATCAAGTAAATCTGCATTTAGGGAGTAGAGTGTTCTACTGGAACACCATGAAACTATGAGCTCTTTAAGATATGCTAGAGCTTTATGTTAAATATTTCAGTAATATTTTGATTTCACTTCCAGATTTAAAAGGAAACCAACATAATGAAGCCAGAACTGGTGAGATGATCTCTGTTTCTAGTTCTAGTTAATACATGTGCTACAGCATTCTGGATCAACTGAAGGTTTTTAACTCTAATGTTTGTACAGCAAGGAAGCAATGACACCAAGCTCCCTCACAGTAGAGCTAGAAACAAAGGAAATGTGATCCAAATGAACTGTACAGGTAAAGAGGGCTTTCCGGAGGAGCTGGGGACCAATTACAATAACAGTCATTCAGGTCCTCACATCTTTGATGCATGCATCCAATATGACCATTTAATTAGCCTCATGTGGTCGAAAGGACAAATACAGCTGAGTATCATCCACATAACAATGAATTCATTTTATGATTTCTAAAGATGTTTCCTAATGGCAGCATATATAAGGAGAAAAATATCGATCTAAGAACAGAACCCTGTGGTACTCCACAACCGACCCCAGTATGATTGGAACAATCATTACTTACACTGACAAACTGAAATCATTTGAACATATAAGACTTTAACTATTTTAGCCATTCCTCCAATTCCAACATAAGTCTGTTAATAAGAATCTTGTGTTCAGTAGTGTTGAAGGCTGTACTGAGATCTAAGAGAACAGGAACAGAGACAGATCTACTGTCAGTGGATCTGTACAGAAAGTCATGAAGAGGTTGTTGGTGACTGACCAAATCAGTTTCTGTACTGTGGTGTGGCCTGGATTCTGATTGAAGCCCATCATTTATATTGTTACAACAAAGAATCATTTGGCTGATTTGCAACAACTTTCTCAAGAATTTTGGAAATAAATGGTAAATGGACTGCACTTATATAGCGCTTTCTAGACACCATCATGATGCCCCCAAAGCACTTTATAATGGCCTCTCATTCATCCATTCACACACCAGTGGATGGCTGCTGCCATGCAAGGCGCTGCCAAGCCCCCTGGGGGCAAGTTAGGGCTCAGTGTCTTGCCCAGGGACACTTTGACATGTGGACAGTTGGAAACCTTACAGTGGACAACCTTACGGTGACTGGACGACCCACTCTACCAACTGAGCAACAGCCAACCCAAAAACGAAGAATGGAAATAGGCCTTCAGCTGGCTACATCATCAGGATCCAAAGATGTCTGTTTAAGTAGAGGTTTAATTACTGCAATAATAAAAGCCCTTGGTAGACTATATTGCCAAAAGTAAGGCTCATATGTGCTTTTACTCACATATGAGCTTTAGTTACATCCCATTTCTAATCAATATGACGTGGGTCAGCTAGAACAGCTTCAACCCTTCTGGGAAGGCTGTCCACAAGGTTTAGGAGTGTGTTTATGGGGAGTTATGACTATTCTTCCAGAAGAACATTTGTGAGGTCACACTGATGTTGGCTGAGAAGGTCTGGCTCTCAGTCTCTGCTATAATTCATCCCAAAGGTCTTCTATCAGGTTGAGGTCAGGACTCTGTGCAGGCCAGTCAAGTTCATCAACCAGACTCTTCCATCCATGTCTTTATGGACCTTGCTTTGTGCACTGGTGCACAGTCATGTTGGAAGAGGAAGGGACCAGCTCCAAACTGTTCCCTCAAAGTTGGGAGCATAGAATTGTCCAAAATGTCTTGGTCTGCTGAAGCATTCAGAGTTCCTGAAATTTACACTTGGATCAATGCAGTCAGACCAGTACCGTTCTCCTGGCAACCACCAAACCCAGACTCTTCCATCAGATTGCCAGATGGAGAAGCGTGATTCATTACTCCAGAGAACGTTCCTCCACTGCTCTACAGCCACTGCTTTACACCACTGCATCCGATGCTTTGCATTGTTCTTGGTGATGTCTGGCTTGGATGCAGCTGCTCCACCATGGAAACCCATTCATGAAGCTCTCTGCACTGTTGTTGAGCTAATCTGAATGCCACATGAAGTTTGGAGGTCTGTAGTGATTGACTCTGCAGAAAGTTGGTGACCTCTTCGCACTATGCGCTTCAGCATCCACTGACCCCGCCCCCTCAGTTTACCTGTTCTACCACTCCATTGCTGAGTTGCTGTCGTTCCCAAACACTTCAGTTTCCTCATAATACAGCTGACAGTTGACTGTGGAATATTTAGGAGCGAGGAAATTTCACAACTGGATTTGTTTCACAGGAGTCATCCTATCACAGTTCCAGGCTGGAATTCACTGAGCTCCTGAGAGCGACCAATTCTTTCACAAATGTTTCTTGAAAGAGTCTGCATGTCTAGGTGCTTAATTTTACACACCTGTGGCTATGGAAGTGATTCGAACACCTGATTCCAATTTCTGTGTAAGACTCTGCAGCTCTGCATTATACCAGGGCACAAACCTTGTAGGATTAACTACCTTCCTTTTCAGTGGGGAAACAGAATCCAGGGTTAGATGCAGGAGATTTAAGAATGGTCAAACATAATTGGATTTTGGGTAAAAACCTTTAACTGCTCGACTTCAATGCCACAAGTTAGAACCAGATCCAGCATCTGACTGCAACAGTGAGTGGGTCCCTCCATATGTTGACTGAATCCAGCTGAGTCTACTAGAGCAGTAAAACTGCTGAACTCACCAAGTATAATAACCTTGTCTGTCTGAAGAACTAGATCTGATATGAAGTCAGAGAAATCAGAGAAAAAAGCAAACAAATAAAATTAAAGTAATAATAATAATAATGATAAGTCTGAATAAGGACCAGGAGGACGTTTTACAATAACCAGAAGAACTGGTGCTTGTGACTTGGAGCCTGGCATACACTGACTTAACAGCAGGCTTTCAAAGGAGGTAGAACTATGTTTAGGCCAGGATTGTCAAACTCCAGTCCTCCAGGGCTGCTGTCCTGCAAGTCTTAGATGTTTCCCTGCTTCAGCACACCTGAATCAAATGAATGGGTTGTTAACAGACTTGTGCAGACCTGGATGACAAACTGATGGTAATCAAATCATTAGAATCAGGTGTGTTGTTTCAGGGAAACATCTAAGACATGAAGGACAGTGGCGCTCGAGGACCAAGTTTGGACACCCCTGTTTTTAGGACTAGGGTTGAATGATAAACCAGAATTATAAACTGCAGCTAGTCTGCACACTCGACTTGTATCTCTAGGAATGTGATTATAAGAATGGGTATAATCTTCTTGCTGTAACCAAGTTTCTGTAAGACAGAGAAGGTCAAAATAGTGATCAATTATCATATCATTCACAAAGAAAGCTTTGGAGGAGAAAGATCTGGGGCCCTATCTTACACCTCCTGCTACCCAATACCCACTACCCACTACCTGCAAATTGCAGATTTAGGAGCCTCTGCCAACCGCTAATGCAATCTTCCGCTCCCAAAAGCTGCTACCCATTATGCCGACTCCCTTATTCACATTGTGGGTGTGGCAATGGCAATGATTTTGGATATTGGGTAGTGAGTGGTCAGACCACCCACTACCCAATATCCAAAATCTGCGAGATACAAGTACCGCAAGATACCAAGTTTGTGGAAAGCGCAACTGGCATGTCGGCGCGTAAAAGAGCGCGTCCAAATCCCGTCATTGCGCGTCCACCCAGTCACATGTGGACTGCACAACCGGCTCTACCTCTCGATTATGCATCACTGTTTTACTTTCATACATTATTATTCTCTTAAGGGCAGATGATGTCTGTACAGCTGTGGCATGATCTCATTCAGATGTTTGCTGTGGAGGAAACGAGGAGATCACAGAACTCTGTTGAGGAGTTTCTTGTACTGTGCGCCTCCCTCTGACCCTCTCCTTGTGCACCGGAACACCCGAGATGCGCTCAGTGGTAGAAGGTAAATGTCATCATACCTGTTCCTCTGGCTCAATGCTCATCCAATGATCCGTTCTGCAGTATTTTAAAAAGCACCACTCCCAGTGGCTATGCGTCTTGGCGCAGCTGCGCATCTTTGGGCAGGGGATATGTTCAAGATAACATAGAGTTGTCAGAAATGTGAAAAGGAAGGAGGTGGAAGATTGCATTCTTTGTGGGGGAATGCCCCTCCTGCTACCTGCTATCCCTTAATAGCAGGTTTAGGAGGTTTGGCTCAAGATAGGGCCCCTGATGTTTAACGATTCACATTTAATCACCATATTTTTGTCTTCGGTCGATTAAGTGGTGTTAATTTTAATCAAGTCAGTGGGGGTCACACTTTTTCTATCATTATATTGAGATTTTATTCATTTAGATGGTTCCTGGGTAAGTCTATAGGACCAAAACTCTGGATTGTCCGAGTTTAGGACTTGCAATAAACTTAGCCAGGTTATTAGATAAGAGAGAGGCTCCATCCAAAGTATGATAAATGCCATCTCTCCTTATCAGACCGGGTCTTCTCCAGAAAGTATGCCAATTATCTGCAAGGCCAAGATCGTTTTCTGGACACCAATGTGATAGCTAACAACTAAATGATGACATGGGGCTCTACATGTCACCGCTGGTCAAATTAGGCAGTGCTGCAGAGAAAACTATGGAATCTGACAATGTTTTGCTGTAGTTAAACACGGACTCAGTATTAGTGACTTCCGACTGGCGTAGTTGATTGTCATTTCTTCCTACCAAATCTACGATTACTGTTCTTCAGCAGTTTCAAATCTGACTCCGAGTCATCTGTTCTGGCCTCAGGAATACACCTGACTATGGTCACTGGTGTCAAGAACGTTTCTAAGAATAAAGTCATCACCACAATCAGTTTCTCAGTGGATGTCGCTGTATGTGGAGAATCAATTCTTAACGTGAAGCGGTGGTGGAAGGTGAACTGCAGACTGTGGGCTCTTGTTTATGATGATTTCATAATTAGCTCAAAAGTTTAGTGCACATCAGCTGGTTAAAGACTAAACTTTTATCACCTTCAGGAATGTCAGCTGCATCTACATTCTGTTATGCCAATTTCCTGCTGGTCTTCAGACCTAAGGGGCAAGATAGGGTTTACACCAGGACCACAGGACAGATAAACACATTTGAATGACATCTCGTCCTAAACTGAGACAATCAACAGCATTGTGATTTAAAGCTGCCAGTCACCTGGATTTTGAGATAAACGAGAATTATGCAGAAGAATGCAAGGACCTGTCTACTGGAGTTATAAAAGAACAACAGTCTGACAGTTTTGTGTGCACCCTCCTCCTACCTTTCATTGGTGTTGAGAGTGTACCAAACTCGGCCTGTGATGGCCACAGCCACACAGGCCAGTTGAAGTGGGTAATATCCTACACACTCAGCCCTCATTACTTTAAGCACACAGGTTCATTTTATTTGCAGTCAGCCACACCCCAAACAATTCAATTAAACATTAAGGTTTAGTTTATATGATATATAATTTGTTTGTTTATAACCTTACACTGTTTAAATAGAGTGCACATGTTTCTTCACTGTAAGGTTAGAGTTCATTTGTTTCTGTTATATTAATGTATGGCCAAGGGTGGAGGACTGCTAAATCCTGTGGTATGCTCATTAAGCCATACTATGTGCTGTTATGTTAGAGGGGGGGATTGGGGGTTAAGTTAGTTTCCTTTTGTATTAGTTGTACTTGTTGTCCATGTTTCCCCCTTGTGTGTTATTTGGTTTGGCCAAGCCACTATATATGTTCTCCTCTGTGTCATTATAGGTGGATCTGTTTTGTTTAGTTGGTGTCTTGTTAAGTTGTTAATAGTTTCAGTGTAATTCTATTTTGTTGACCTCTTTTATAAACTTAGATAATAAGTTCTTGGTTTATATATATATATATTTTTTTTTTGGAGTAAATAAATCCATTTTTTTAAATCCTTGCTGACTGTTTGGTCCCTAACAGTAATATGTTTGGCATTTGAATTTGAATTTGAATTAATTTTTGTTTTATGATATTAAACTTTGTATTAATCTTTGTTTTTGATCTTTTCTTGACACCAGATAAAAGAAAACAAAAACTTTTCATTTCCCAGCTGCCTAGGAGCTGCTGGGGGGTTAACAGGAGACCTCGCCTGAGCCTCAGACCGGTCCACACCAGCTAATGGGGCCTGGCTAACTGCAGGCGCTAATGTTTTACTTTCTATAGTGCAGAATCACATTTCCAGATTACTGAGCCTTTCCTCCAGTGATGTAACTAAACTACACTTAACACAAATGCAGTTACCCCCAAAGGAGGGAGAGGAATACCTAAACATAAGACATAGCAAGTAAGAGAGAGTGGAACATTAGAAGGGGAAGCCATGACTGATAGTGGGGCTAACCAACGCTAGCTGCTAAATATCAGCTGCAAGTTGCATATTCTGATTATGCTATGAAGAAAAAAGAGGTTTTGTCCAAATGTGGCATTAATCATTAATTTATGCACGCATTATGAAAAATAAAAATAAAAAGAAATTCCAGATACCTAGACTATTTTAGAAGGACGCTGCTCACTCACTACAGAGGGCCAGATTGAACATTTGTGATTCCGTTTCTTCACACTTTAATGGATCCTTGTGTCAGACTCCACTAAACCTGTCATTTCAGGAGGTTACACCCCATCAATATCATGTGGAGACATATCCTTTTTAAGGCGCACTGGCCTCCTCCTTGACATTTTCTTGCTGCTAATATGACTGAGCTTGGATATCGTGTACATCTTCATATTTATTTTTTTAAGGGAATCTAATTCTAAAACTTCTAAAGGAACAAGATAATATGTGTTATTTCCATGCTGGGTAACCTTTCTTATGCCTGCAGAGACGCTCTAATGGTTTTGAAGTGTAAATACAGCTGCATCTGAAGCCTGGTAACTGTCTTTATCTGATGAGATGATTGAATTGTCTCCTCTGAAGCCTCTCTACCCCAGTGAGAATGATGAAAAACTGTTTATTTAAACCTCAGCAAGCAGCATTTGTCTCACGAAAGCCTTTTGTATCGCTTCATATCACTTTTGGCAGCAGTGCTTTAATTAATTCTTTATTTACATTAGCACTGGGATATAGGTTGAAGAACTGTTTCCTCACTAGGATTTGAAAAACAGTTCAAAGCTTGGACCTTAATTCCCTAGTTTGAATGTCTGTGTAAGTCAAATGCAATTGTATTATTAAAGATGAAAACTGGCAACGTTTCTTCAAAGCCAAGCTTTTAGCATGATTCCACAAACATCTTTGAAAGAAGACAGAGAGATTAACTTAAAGTTTGTATTCATAGTCATACTTCACATCGTTCAACCGTGTTTTTATTGTATATTTTATGGCTATTATGATGATAATGTGGGAGAGCGACAAGCACGGGAGCAGGGAGATGAATCATATTTTTGCTCATGCATATTGTGTATATAATTGACTAAGTCAGAGCGCGGCGTGCCTTCCTAGGCCAAGTAGACTTAGAACGTGTCCCGAGGATAATATATTCCTGTAGGAGACAATCATTTTAATAGCTCATCCATTTGTTCAGGAGACAATTGATTTTCTCTGTTTCCATGCACATTAGTCACATTTGATTTCTTTCGTCCCATTGTGGAGCTTATGCTTAGGCTCATTGATAGGAAATCTTTCTTCAGGTGCCAGCGCTGGTATTTAGGCTGAATCTACATGATGCTGGAGGCTGCCAATAAAGAAGTCTCAACATATAACACATATAACACTGGCAATTCTATGCGACTGAGAGGGGAGGGACTTGGAAAGCACCTCATCTGACAGCTCATCGACTGGTGTCAAGACAGGAGTCATGGCGCAGTGCTGCAGCGCTCCATATTGCTCCATATTTGAACAACTAATTAATCCATGACATTTCATGTTTTTTGGTTTTTTTTTTTTTACCTCTCTTGAATTTCATTTATTTGTTTGGATAATTTATTTGTGTGTTTTAGGCCTGCAAACTCATTCCAACATGGAATATGGGATGAAGCTATTTAAGTGCTAGTATTGCAAATGTCTTTTTCTTTACTGCGTACCGCACTGAAACAGTTTGCTGATCACAACAGTACACAGCTACATTTACAAGGACAAAGCCGTGGCTGAGGAGGAAGAGGCGTCTCCAGCACCCATGCCCTCCATGGGTGCTGGCATGGCCTCGGCCACTTTGTGCCAGAATGTATTTTAAGTGTTGTCAGAAATAATGGCACCATTACAGACGGGTGAAAACTACTGACCCGACCTTTTCTGGAATGTGTTGCTGGTCTGAAAAGAAAGGAAAACTAAAAAAAAGTTTATTTATAAATCAAATGAAGTCATTGGGTTCCTACTGTCTGCTAGGAAACAGTCAACGCAAATGCAAGAATCACATTCATATTCATATTCTGACTCAGGTGTGTGAGACGAGAAATACGATAAATGCCCAATTATGTAGGAGGAAAAAAGCAACATAAAAGCACATTAAGATGCTTTATTTGAAGTGCAGAGCACATCACAACTGTTGCCGCATGATCAGGAGATCCTTGAATGCTTTCATTCTCTTTTTTAATTTCTTTCTTTCCTACTGTTGAATCAAGTTATCTCAAAAATCCCACATACTTGTTATGCTCTATACTTTATGTGCTCTTTGTTATTCAGGGGTGTTTATATTCACCCACAACACCAGCTTTTAGCACTCAAACACTGTTTCTGTCCAGATTCACACCTATGATCCTTTAGAAGCTCAGGAAGAGATGCAGTGGGTGAAGACCTAATGTGAAATTGAAGTAGAGAAGGAGCTTTCGACAGGTTTTGTCAATCATCCATCCTGGTCTAATGGCAGGAAATGAAATAATGAATGCAGAATCTCATATTTTACTGACTCTCTTACATATGAATCGGGTTGTTCACCCCTTAGAGGCATTGACTTTACACTGTTCATCAATGGCAAATGCAGACGGTAACACGTTAACTCCCAACCAGGCTAAGGCGCTGGTATTGGTGCAAAGCAATATTAAGTGTATGCATTTGTACGGTTTTTTGTTGTTATTTTTTTTTTAAACCTGTCTATTTCTCCACACATTTATGGAGCCCTGTTTGGGTCATAATTCAATGA
Source organism: Hirundichthys speculiger (assembly GCA_018398805.1). Taxonomy (NCBI): domain Eukaryota; kingdom Metazoa; phylum Chordata; class Actinopteri; order Beloniformes; family Exocoetidae; genus Hirundichthys; species Hirundichthys speculiger. Next base: position 1,710,497 of record JAGFBZ010002176.1, on the reverse strand, counting down.
ATAAATGAGTCTATTATTATGAAATACAGGCATGTATTATTATGAAATATGTATCCATTATTATAAAATGTTTCCCACTATTATGAAATACATGTTTATTATTATTAAATGTTTCCCAATATTATGAAAAAAATGTAATTATTATGAAATATATTTTTATTATTATTTAATCTTAGTTTAATGCATAATAGTTTTCAGAATATCTTTTTTATCGAGGCTACCTCTCGGAGTAAGTCAGAAAAGGATCTTTCTCCTGTCGCCATGCCGTCAAAATCAAGTTTTCCCTACATTTCGCGCTACGTTTCTTAGTCGATGTCAACTTTTAACCGTAAACTGAGGTGAATGCACCTCAGTTTACAGGCTCGATGTGAGTCCCCTACCAACTGCATGGAGACGGATCAGCCAATGAGCGTGCAGGTCAACCACTGGTCCCGCCCAGTGGCAAAATGTCATTATTATGTAGAAACTCATTCTTAGATAAAAAAGACATTCTGAAATAAACTATTACGCATTAAACTAAGATTAAATGATAATGAAAATATATTTCATAATAATTACATTTTTACATAATAATGGGAAATATTTCATAATAATGGATACATATTTCATAATAAATGCCATTATTTCATAATAATGGACTCATTTATTCATTGACTTATGACCCAAACCGGGCTCCATACACATTGCATCCCACTCAGCAGTTGGTGTCAAATGATGGCTTTGCATCCTTTTTGTATCTTCACCGTGCACAGATTCTCTCTGCTCTGTGTGTGAGCGTGCTCTAACATGCTGGTAAGGGTAGCGTGGCGGCCCAAAAGATCACAGAAGTGAGGCAAGAGCTCAGAGACGGACTGACTTTGACTGAAGAAGCATTTAAAGAACCGAGTCTCTCTGAAAGCTAAATAGGTCCACTTATGCTGTGCACAGCTATTATGCTGATCAGCACACACACCTCTTGACAAAATCCCAGCAGTAAGGACAGTATGGAGATGAGAATAAAAGAGAATTTTAGAAATAGAAGTGAAAACAGTTCATCTTGTCATATCAATGTGATCCAATATTATGTCAAGGCTCTGCCTTCTAAATGAATTTAATCTCACCCTTTGACTGTTATGAATCTTTTTAGCATTGAAAATCTAACTGAAGCCATAGAGGCACTAAAGTTACATTAGCTTGATTAAATTATAGCTTTTATTGGAAAAAAAAAAACATTTTTTTTGACTATTTTAATTGTCAAAGTAAGAATCAGAAGTGTGCTTCTAGTAAATTGACATGTATCTGATGTATTTGAATGCATGTATGTGTTGAGTCCATGGTTTGCCAGAGTAGCAGCCCAGTACAAGAAAGAAATATTTAGAAATGTGTCAAAAAGCAAAGTCAGGAGAGTGTCAGTAAAACCAAGAGTGGAAATGTTCATAAACTGCATGCCTTACATCCTTAAATAAGGGATACTCCCACTGCTAATATTAATACTGCTGTTTTAATTATTACATCCTGTAATAATGAATTCTACCACTGCTAATATTAATACTGCTGTTTTTCCTTGTGCTCATGTGCATTCATGAAAGAAAATAAAGATTGGAATTTTTATCCGTGCATTTTCTTTTTCCACTGGTTCATTTACAGCTCTTACTTGTGCGTGATTTAGTAAGCTATCTACACATATTGCTTTCTTAATGTGGCTGCGAGCAGTTCTACTTGGAAATGTATCTCACATACAAATAAATGTACGCATTATACAGGTTCACTGGGCTTGAAAGTTTAGCTGAAAAATAGAAATAAAGTCACAATAATCTCCTATATCTCATGAACTGGTAAAATGTCTCAGTTTTAACATCTTTATGTTCTATAGGGGAAAAATGGTTTATGTGATTTACAAATCATTGCATTCTGGGTTTTTTTTTTATGTTTCACACATCATCCTAACTTTTCTGGAAATCTGGAGATTCCGAAAGTCTCCCCTGACTAGATGAGGTATTGATAATATGTGTTAGAAACCCAACTGATCCACTGTCTCTTTCAGTGTGAGTGTATCCATCCCATATCCATCCCTCGCTCTCGAGGGCTTCTTTCCAGGTGTCTTGTATGTTCCTCTGGAAATTTCTGTCTGTCACTGTTCCGTTTGGATGTAGTGACTAATATTAAGGGCTTCGTTTCAATCCTTCATTGGTTAGTTTTTTCATTATTATTTGCCCAGGGGAGTTTGTCTTCTGCTACAACAGTTAATTGTAACTGCAAATTCACTGATTTTGGGATACAGTTTCTCTGGAAAACTTGTTGTTTCCAGATCACTGTATATACAGGTTGTCCCAATTTAGATTTTGTTTTGAAATCACTTTAGGTGATTAACCAATCAACTGAACTAATTAAAACCATCCATAGCCTTTTCTTTGAATTGTTGACCTCCCAGTTTAAATTAAAATGGCCTATTACTATAACCTCTTTTTCAAATGAATCTGGTATAACATGTCCTTGAACTTACTATAGAACCCTGTGTTCGATGGTGGACAATACATAATTATTTTAAGGATCGTTTGAGTTTCTCAAGTCATGTTTAACACCGTTCAATCTCCATTTCACGAATCTTTTCCTATAAGCTACACACTCTGGAACTAGAAGAGCAGCAGATGGAGTTGGAAATCTAGACGTGACTGCCAGCAGATTGCTGGTCTGATCACTTATATTGTATATTTAGATGTTTACTTCATATACTCCTTGGTTCTGTCCTTCCTAGATTGTTGGTGAGTTGTTGCAGCTCTGTTTACGACCGTCCGCTTGTTTGTAATGCACATGAGGATGCTCATATCCTCATTTTTGTTTGTTTGGATACTATGGGGGCTCACTAGCTTGGCATCTGGGACTGTGGAAGATGTTCTCCTCATCATGGCATGCCTCAAACATGTCACTGAATAACAAACAGGCAAAACCTTGTTGCGATCCCCGTCATCGGAAGTTTTTATTAACTTTTAATTTTTGTAGGAATGAGATGTCCCTCCAGGGCCTGTGAACTTCTACCCAGTTATCTGAGCCTTCAGGCCAAACTCTTCCCCCACATCTGGGCCATAAAACCAGGTGATAGCCCACGTCACTCGGACAACGCTGAGCCAAAACCTTTTTAGCAGCCATATAACTCTTGATTTTGAGATTGGTGTCACACTCCGCCTAAGAATGCCAGAATCACGGCAGATACTAGGTGTAATCACTGCCGGTAACCGGCTCAACCATTACACAGAGAACCGTTTATTAGTTCAGATTAAGAATTTTTATTCTCTTTTTCACCTATAGGATTTTTCCTCTTAGTACTAGAAACTCCGTCCCCCACCAAGATGCCCCCCCCTTTTTTTCTGTCTCTCTCACTCTCTCAAAACCTCCCGTTACAGCCTTCTTGTCTCGTTTAAGTTAATCTCTAACTTGCCATAGCCGATCTCATTTGGTGATTGTACATACGAATGTCTATATATCCTGACCCATATATATATATACTTATATAGCCATGTTATGTTTGTGTGTGTCTATGTAAATAAATGTTGTTTAAACTCATTTGCGACTCGGATGATTAATTTCCACAGCCAATCCAACTCGACAAGAACCTACAGAAATAAGTGACTCATTCTCCTCCTGATTTAACTTTTTTTTATAAAAAAAAAGGTGGCACCCCAAAATTATTAAATTATGTAAATATTAATAAATTACTTGAGTCTCGCTACAACCTAAAACAATATGATTGATTTAAGTTTGACAGAAGAGCAAGGCAGAGGTGCATTTTCTCATGTACATGTTTCATTTCCATTGTTAACCTTTATCTCACTTAACGCACTAATATACATTTTTATGCAGGCATAAATGATAAGGGATCTCCGAGGAACTTGTATTTCTTAGAAATTCATTAGTTTGATAGATAGACTTAAAACCTTAACCTAAACTTAAGCCAGACTATATTATTATTATTATATTACTGTATCACTCTTCTGTGACAATGGGGATGTATTTCAACGAAATACTTTGTACTTACAGATAAATAGTGAAGGTTTGATGAATTGACAGGCATCTGTATGAATGCTGGTCATCACTAGCGTGAAATTGAAGGGATGAAAAGAAATGTGATCCAACAGCACATTTTAAATGGTACAAAAACCCAGGTTCAAGTGGTGTGATGCCATTAAGTGATACATTCACACCCTGAACTGGTATACTATGTTTGTATCCACCTCTTAGACCTTCAGTACACTGCAAACCATGTGTGGATGAATAATGAGAAAAGTCACATTCAATCACATTCATTCACGCAGTCATTCATTCATTCACTGTCTTTTAGATTTTGAACCACATCTCATCCTGTTTTAAAATGTTACAAAATCTGAAGTTATCAGGTAATCAGTGACGGACGGACATGGTGCCTTCAAGGAGTGAGGGAAATAGGATACCTGATGTCAAACAGTGACATTATCAGTCTGAAGCGTGGAGGCCAGAAGGGACGTTTCATCAGATTAAATCAAAGATGTCAGGCTGGCATTGTAAGGTAATGTTGCTGAAGGTCACTGCAGGTAATGGACTGTGTGACCTGAGCTACAGTACAGTCAATCATACGCACTTTGTCAGAGTATCACAGGTGTCTCTGCTTTCATTTAGGTGACCGTGAGAAGAGATTACACAATCTATAAAACATAAAAGCTTTACATTAATTGTAGCTGTTATCAAATTCTGCATGTTTAAACTGGCACAGATACACTTTTTGGTTCATGAATGACTTGCTTTTGGTGTAATTTTATTTTTTTTGTTCCATGTTGATCCACTTAAATTGGCATGATAGTAAGCATCACAACATTTCTCCTCATATATACATCTCATTAGGGCCTAACTCAATTCCATATTATTCCAAAAGAACAAGACACTGCAGGATCACTTGTGGTTAATAGAGTTTCCAAAAGCAGAATGGAAGAGCAAGCCTTCAGTCATGAAGCTCCTCTGTTGTGAAACCAGGTCCCAGTCTGAGTTTGGGAGCCAGACACTCTCTTTACCCTGACGTTGGGGTTAAAACCTTTCTTTTAGATAAATCTTATACTTAGGTTTCACTTGGTTGACCCTAAGCGATTTTCTTAGTACTGAGATATACGTAGATGACTAGGTATATCTTATATTATTTCCCATGTATGTTCCCATGTATATTAATGCTGTCGTAAATTACACTTTTCTTTCTCACAGCTTATATTCCTGGCCTAGTGTTTTTTTTTTTTTGTGTGTCAATATTCTCCCTCCTACCCCCAGTTTGTTGAGAGAGATGAACACTCTTTCTGAGCCTGGTTCTGCTGGAACTGGTAGGTGTTTGATGCTTACCACTGTTGTCAGCCGGAACATAAGACTGGCAGGTCTTAAAGCTTCTCTGTCTCCTTTACTGCAGGATTGCTGGTGAGGAGACACTGATCATTTTGTCTCGGTACATGGATCTGCGTATGCGTGTGGTCAACACGTCAAGTTTTTGTCAGCTGCGATGCCGCTTCCAAGCCTCGTGGCTTCCAGGTGTGCTTACATCTGTAAATTTACTCTTCAGCAACCACAGAGAGCACTGGCGAAGCATCATCAACATGCGGACGATGGGAACAGGTCAGTAAAATTAGAGCTCTTCAACAGGATGCCCAGAATACCCAACAGGACAAAGAAGACTTCACTAGTGACACACTGACATGTTCAGACATGTTCAGACAAGTTCATCTTAACAGTCCTATTACCACTCAAGCCAACTGTACTCAGGACTGTAAATTCAAATTCAAATTCAAATTCAAATACAGTGATCCCTTATTTTCTGCGGTTAATGGGGATCAGCGCTCCTCCGCGTACATCAAAATCCGCGAACTGGAGCAGGAGCCCCCCCGAGCCTCAATTATGTGTTTAAAATATGTTTAAAAATCCCAAAAAGTAGCGAGGCACTGCAGTGAAACAAGTCAAAGGCTCAACTGTGGTCTTTCTGTTACCTTCACAGCCTCTGGTCTCTGAACCGTTGTAAACAAACTGCTGGTATTGAGCTATTTTTGGCTCGTAATTAGCGGCTAATACGCTAACAACAACAAAACAAAAAGTCCGGTTTTCTCTGCATGGAACGAGCACTTTATTCTGGTACTGCAGGAACTTGTAACATCACACAGGTTGTATTGTTGGGCTCCTGTCGGTTAACAGAGAATGTAAATCTATACACGCTGGGCTGCTGTTGATGCTCACTACACTTTTCATCTAACCCCGTTTTCATTCTGCCGTCCCACGACACACACTACATTACCCATAAGGCCACATCATTACCCATAAGGCTACCTTCTCAAAGGGGCCAGGCTGGCTCACAGCATTTCATCACTGTGAGTGAACGCGGACAACAAATTTGAAATTGTTTTACATTATATTATATATTTCTGAAAAAACTAAAACCGCAGAACTTAAACCGCGAAACAACAAGGTTTCACTGTATACTTTATTGATCCCCCAAGGGGGAAATTCAGGGTAGAAGCACTTACAGATATTCAAAAGCTGTATCTTCACACCCTGGGTTTTCTGCTTGTACGGCACTTTGATGCAACCCTTTTGCATCATTGCCTCAGATATTTCTGCATCTGTGTCTGCCTCGGTAGGTGGATTCTGGATTTCTGTGGGTGTGTTGGCTTTTCTCTGGCTGCTCCGCTCTCCTCCAACAGTCTGCAAACGTGCATGTCAGATCAGGTGCTTAATCTAAACTGGTTGTCAGTGTGGGATTGAACGGTTGCCTGTCTCTCTGTTGGCCCCTGGTGTCCTGCTAACCTATCCGGGCTTATCCAGTGTTCGCTGGAACATACTTTAGCCACATGCAATCCCCACATGAGGCCGGGGAAGCGAATGGATGGAGGCTTGTCTGATTGGCCAATTCCTGAAGGACTATTTAAGAATAATATAAGGAATCTAAAACAGGCCTTTGTTCCACGCAGTGTTGCAGGCCTGGATAAACAGAATCAATCTTCCCTCCCTCTGTCCCCCCCGCTCCATTACCCAGGTCATTCTGCACCTCTATCTGTGTTAATTGCCACAGCCTGGTAGTTTGGCTTTGATTAGGAAGCCTTTAGAAAATCTGAGCAAGATGTTTCTGAATATTGAATACAGCATGTGGTTTTGTTCATCTGCTTAATTATGTCTTCTTCTTTTAACATTTTTTTTTCTCAACCATAGATTTTCTCATTTTATTTTTCTTATTCCCATTAATGCTTTTATATTTTTCAGCTCAGTAATTGAAGATAAGCTTTCAAATGAATGGATCGAGGCTAAGTAAAAATCAATGTCTACCGTGTTTTGTGAAAGTAGGATTCCAGTTTACCACGCGTCTCACCACAGGATGTGGTGCATGTGAGCATGTGCGTGCATGTTTGTTTGACGGGGGGGGGGGGGGGGGGGGGGGGGGGGGGGGGGGGGGGGGGGGGGGGGGGGGGGGGGGGGGGGGGGGGGGGGGGGGGGCTCCAGACTGGAGTTAGATCAGATCTGGTTTTTAGCCTGATGGTGAGAACTTTGAGATAAATCTTTTTTCTGTCTGTACATATTTCTGAAATCTGACTGAAATTTGCATGGTTACCATGGCAACAACATCGATCTTTCGACTGCTTTCTATTTGGAGTCACCACAGTGCAGTGATCCACATGACTCAGGGTTTCCGCAGGGCATTAAAAAGCATTAAAAGTCATTATATTGATTTTGCTCAAAATAAGGCTTTAAAAAGCATTAAAAAGCATTAAATTTGATTGTAATTGGCATTAAAAAATAAGTTGTCCTGGCAAAGATACACAGAATTACCTGCGTTATTTTTCTTAAATTTACTTTGCTCTTTCAAACATTTCGTATCATGATGAGAGTGCGTAGCGGTGACACGCTAACTATTGTTTTCTTTTCGCTCCTACACGCACTGAAGTGAACATTGCACTGGAGGTTGACAGTCAGGAAAATGGCAGCGACCGCCACGCAATAGAAGCTAATCTACGACAGTGCTGTGTTCATATTTACTGGCACTTGTATGTGATGACACCGCTTCATAGAAGCTGCAGCAGGCAGCGCTCTGCGGACCTGTTCTGGACCTGTTCTGGACCTGTTCTGGTCGTGCAGGCTCGCGGACCTGTTCTGGTCCTGTTCTGGTCCTGTTCTGGTGGTGCAGGCCCGCGGCTCTGGCCACTGCCATCATCACCTTTCAGCTTCGAGCGCAACACTCACACCACACCCCGAGGGATCCTTACGATAAACAGCAGGACAGGACAGGGCTGTGCTCATGAGGTGATAGCTTCTGCTCTGTCATCCACTTTTAAGTTTTACAGCTGTTATCTGTGTTAGCATCGCGCTAATTCATTGCTAAGTGTAGACCCGAGTTTGCAGTATAAGAGTGGGTTATACAGTGATAGTAATAGAATATGCTGAAGATACCCATCATGTAGCCTAGCATATTTGTCAGTCAGTCTGCTTGTCTTTATAGGTAATTATTCAAGCACATTTTAAACATGGTAAAGTTGCTCACAGAAGTACATTTTATCCAAAAAATTCTGACAGACTGGCCTAAAAGTTTCTTTGCTGCTTCTAAACTACTATGATATACAATATGACAGTTTGTATGAGGCTGAATAAGCGATGCTGTGTAGCGTTATATATTATAAATGTGGTGATTAGTAAATTTGCTCTAGATTGTGATTAAGTTATTTGCTTTTGAATGTTGACAGGCTATAGAACAGGGCATGCATGTTATGTCATAACATATACAGTCATGGAAAAAATTATTAGACCACCCTTGTTTTCTTCAGTTTCTTGTTCATTTTAATGCCTGGTACAACTAAAGGTACATTTGTTTGGACAAACATAACGATAACCACAAAGATTGCTCATAAGAGTTTTATTTATAAGCTGATATCTTACCATTTTCCATGGTTTTCTTGATTATAACCTAAATCACTTAAGTTTTTACATCAATAGCTATGGCATTGTACTGCCAAAAACACTGCTTTTATGCACTCAGTGTTTTCTTTTCTGTCTGTTTTAGTCACATGATGACGTTTAGTGGTACCAGGTATTAAAATAAACAAGAAAGTGAAGAAAAAATGGTGGTCTAATAATTTTTTCCATGACTGTAGCTACAACATGCTAGTTAGCATTCCACCACAGCAACAGCAGCAGAACAAGTAGCAACTTTGAACTGTTATTCGTTGATTTGCCACTCAATTTGCAGGTTCCATTTATGTTGCCATTTAAAATGGGCTAACACTCTATACCAGAGCATGCGAGCGGAGTGGAGCGGCGATAATTTCCGCTCCTCGCTCACAAAGGTTGTCACCGCTCCGCTCTTCCCTCAAAGTCGCAAAACTCCGCTCCACCCATAACCGCTCAGCGCTCCAGTAACACTGCACCCCGCTCCGCTCCGCTCCGCGCTCCGCTCCAAAAATGTTTGCATGCATATAAAATGTACATGTTTACCTGAAGCCTTAGATCTAATCAGAGCTGGATGAGAGAGAGAGAGACTCAACAAAGTTACGTTTCTTACAGCCAGTCGCGGAGCCGAGAGAGGAACAGTTACACAGAGCCGACAGACGTTTTAAAGTCCAAAAAATAGATATTTACTGACAAGAAAAAATAAGAAAATAATTTCACCTAACGGAATTAGCTGGTTTAATACACTTGTGTTTGTTATTAACCTTTCTTATTAACTATTTTTCATTCACTGTTCTCCTCCTATTTTTATACTTGAAGACCGTGATATGAGCGGTAACGGAGCGAAACTGGAGCGGGATGACTCCCCGCTTCACCCGAATCATCCTAGAAAAAAAACTCCCGCTCTGCGCTCCTTTCAAAATTCATCCGCTCCGCTCCGCTCCTCGCTTGCTCACGCTCCGCTCCGCTCACATGCTCTGCTCTATACTAACATTTAATCTTTATTATGGCCAAAATAACAAAAATATGTATTAATATTAAGACTGGTAACCACAGTTTTCTAATTGTAGAATACAATAGGTGTAATTTCTGTTGAGCCCAAGGAGCCTTTTATCAAACATGTGCAGTGTATAAGTTTGTCTGAATTAGAGTTTACCTGACATCAGCATGTTCTGGAGGTCCAAATCATAGTTCAGACTGTGGGTCTAAAGGTTCGTGCACACCGGTTACAACGACACGCTTTAGTCGCTCCTAATTTGTGGTATGAACACCTCACGTGAACTCCACACATGCGCTGCTAATCCACCTGTAGATGTGTAGGTGTTGCCCCCCCGCCCTGATCTGCACCAGAGTCGCTCGCTCAGCTTGCACTAATCACGTCGTGTCTTTCACACACGGATCCGTGCAGCTGCCATAGGATTAGATTAGATTTAGATTTATTGAGACCTTTAATCTGGACAATATTTTATTGGTCCATAACATCCTTATTCTCTGCTGAAAATATTATGTTTCCTATTGCACTCTATCTCTCGTGGCTCATTATAGTTGGCATTGTAAACTTTGTTATTTATTTATTTATATTTTTTAAATAATTGATAATATTTAGTCATTATATTAACATAAATAATCTAATGGGGAGTGTGAGTGGCGCTGATGTCACGAGGGCAACCAAGTCATATTCCACTTAAAGCCCCGTGTGGCATTAAATTGTTAAAAAACAGCATTTAAAATGGCATTAAAAAGCATTAAATAAGATTTTATTTGACCTTTATAAACCCTGTGACTGATTTGGCACAAGTTTTACCGGTTGCCCTTCCTGATGCGACCGGAGCTCGAGCCCAGACCTCCCACATGGTAGGTGACAGCGCTATTGCAGCAGCATATGTATCTATATAAACATCAAGATTCCACTCAGCTCCGCTTCTCTTTCGATTTTTACAGTCTATTGTCAGGTAGTCAGTCAGATAGTCGGGCAAAGCTTATTGCTGATAGAAGCAGAAGTCTGTGACACGCTGGTGTCAATATAGATTAGATATCTTCAGTGTGTTACGGGGATCTTAAAGGCATTTTGAAATCCATTTTGAGCACCCCGGGCTCATAGAAATGTGAAATGAATGAAACTTCTTATGGTTGCATAATGAGGTGGAGACATGTAATATGTTGCCCGAATCCAAAACATCCAACTGAAATAAATGGGTCATTATGAGGCCTCTGCAGAGCCTGATGATGAGCTGACCTGACATTCATTTGAATCAGGTGAGCTGGCCCACAGAAACATGTGGAGGAGGGGCTTCCCAGAACCAGGATTATAAAGCTCTACTGTGGATGCACATCATTTTTAGCTCATGTGGAAATTAATAGCTGCATTTGCAAACATTTTGGGATGTAGTTAGGTAGTTAATAGCTGTTCGTTAAAGCATCAGGCAACGTTCTGTCATCTTTTATGAGGCTGCTGAAATGAGCTGTGTGGGTAATTAGATGTTGCCTTTACAAATCAACTGATTTCACACACATTTGGAGTGTTGATAACATGAAAGGCAAATTTGTGCCACAGTTAAATTTAACGCTTACATTTCCAGAGCTACATCTACAATGACGGGCATTGCTAAGACGGGCATGACATGGTTCAAAGCAACAAAAAGAATTCAGTTAAAGAGAAATTCATCATATTTGTCTGTTTACTGGATGAATATAGAAACTACAAGTGTTTTTTTTTTATCTTTCTCATATTGAAAAAGATGTTTTACAGTCAAATGGGATATGAAATTAATTCATACAAACATGATCTTAGAAACGTAGAAGAACAGCAAACTAAAAACAAACAAACTAAAAAAAACCTTCTTTAACTCCATAACTTTCTAAATATAAAGTGAACAAAAGCATTAAAACATCAAAAAGATGTCAGAGTACATGAAGTCAAGGATTCCTGATTTGAATAAAGCTGTTACAGAGGGTTACAGAGACTGAAAAATTTAGTCCACAGTTAAACATACTGTCTAACGAGACAATATTTAGCACTCTGGCTTCCCTCCTGGGTGTCAGCACTCAACTTAAATTACTGTTAAGGGACAATGTGAAGTTAAAGGACCACTGAGTGACGGCTAAAGGCTTAAGGGAACCATCTACCGTACACTAGTGTGAAGAGGCACGGTGCCCGTTACTAGACACAGGGGAGGAAGGGACTGCTGTCCAGGCAAAAAAAGGGAAAAAAAAGTGAATTGTCAAAGTGGGAGAATGTTTTGAGGCTGAACAAACTAAGAGGAACTGCTGCCGATGTTATTGAACACTCTGCGGTTTGTTTGACTTATAAGGTACTTGGGATCGATAAGAAAATGTCATCGCAACACTGGGGGAAGGATGTTACAACCCCAAATAAGAAAAAAGTTGGAACGTTATGAAAATGTCAAAAGAGAAGTAAATAAATCAATAAAAGAACAGTAATTCTTACATTTGCTGTTTAAAGCAACACAAGGGAAGTTTTTTTTCAGCGTTTAGTGGCCTTTATGGAAAGTCTTCAGACTGGAAGGTGAGTCAGAGAGAGACAGGATGATGAGTCATAGCAAACAGTCACAGTCCCTCTATACACGTGGAGGCTAAAATCACTTTTACTTTTTTTATTTATTTATTTTTTTTACATTTCTTCACTTTTTTGACTATTCATAGCTGTTGTATAAATGACCAGGACTGAAGTTCAAAGCTACTTTGGATGCTTTTTGCTACCGGGGGGGATGGCAGACTGAGCGCCACACAACGCTCCCCAGTAGGTCACCTAATGTCCCTTTATATGTATTTACAGCTGATTATTATATTATCTATAATTGGAGAAAAATACCACATTTATGTTCCTTTAGCTTTTCTTTCAGTATGAATGTAAGATATGAAAGACAGCATGAATCTAAGCTATTTCATGTTTTATCTCATCAATATCCATCCATTTTTGCCTTTCAGGCCTGCAACAGCTGGTCCTGGGGAAATTATGTGCCAAGAAGTAAACAAAAGCAAAATAATAATGGCTTTACTTCAAACAGGTGACTGTTATAGAAAAAAATTATCACCAAAAGGTCTTTAGCACTTTTAAAAACAACATTTCTCAAAGAGAGACTGGAAAGGATGTGCATTTATACAGAGCATAAAATAATAAACCAGATCAGCAGTTTGGACGCATACTACTTAAAAATAAACTATTTAAAAAAGAAGCTTAACTGATCAGCCTTTTAAATTTGATAGAGGTTCCCATTGTCAATCCCTGAGTCAAATTACATGAGTTTTTGGCAATAATTAACGGAGATATTGAGAAACAAAATTTTTGGCCCCATTGACCGAAATGTTATCGAAAATTTGAAAGTGATCCAGAATCCAGGATTCTTCCGGATCACAGCCAAAATGAAATAAGTTCTTCCTTTTCACATTTCTGACAACTCCTGAAAATTTCATCAAAATCCATCCATAACTTTTAGAGTTACACAGACAGACAAACATACAGACAGACTGATAAACGCCGGCAAAAATATAACCTCCTTGGCGGGGGTAATAAAGCTAACCAATCCAAGTTGTGACCAGCAACTAGCCCAAACTCAGAGTCTGTGACGATATGGGATGTATCAGTGTCCCTTGTGATTTTAGAGCAACATATGTTGTCTTCAAGCCAAAATCTTTTCCAGAGACATTCATGCATCTTTCAAAGAGACAACCACATCCCAAAAGTCTGGCTGAGAAAGAAGAGGGTACAAACACCTGACTGGCCTGTCTGCAGCTCTGACCTGCCTCGATCAGGAATGGGTGCAGAATTTTGTGATAACATCCCTGTAATGTTGTGGACATCTTTGCAGACGGATTGGGACAAAATCACTGGTCCACTTCCCAGAACACTGGTCCAGCGTCAATAGATGGACCGGCAACATCACAGTATGATCGTACAGCATTACAGCATGACATTACAGGGCAATGGCTTTTTGTGGACTGTCTTGCTGGGCTGAAATTCAAAAGTAAGTATATACCAACACATTAAATATAGTTGAGAACAAGAAAAACATGAAATACCTTGGGTTCCTAATAGAGCTATACCAAGTACAGTGGTACCTCTACTTACGAAATGAATTGGTTCTGGAAGTAGTTTCGTAACCTGAAAATTTCGTAAGTAGAGACGTGTTTTCCATGTAAATGCCCTAATCCGTTCCAAGACAGATAAGGACGTATGTTTTTTATAAATCATAAAAATGCATCAAAACATGTAACAAATACATGTTACAATTAGATTACTGCACAATAAACATAAAATGAGAGTTGTACATAATAAAAAAACAAAGAATAAAGTAAAGAATAAAAATTATATTAATTTACCTTTTAACTCCTATCGTTGTCACCTTTTCTCTCTCAGCAGTGGTTTTTGGCTGATGTTTTGTAAAGTACTAATCCAAGGACGTTTTGTCAGCTTTTAACAATCCTTCGAGAATGTGCAAGGCAAACATCAACATAATGAGTGATAGCCCGACTAGTGAACACTTTTTCAGGATGATTCTTTTCAACAAATTCTAAAACGTCATGGAATTTTCCTAAAATCTCAATGGGACGCCATGAAGATGTACAATATGTTTAGAGAGGGTTGTAATAATTGACCTTTTGGTAAGCACCGCCCCCTCCCTAGTTACTGTTGCTAGGTCGGACATTCTTGCTTCTCCATTAAGGACAATGTTAATTTGCTATTTTTCTGATGCCTATCATCAGTATTTTTATCACACTAGAATAACGTCGTGGTAAAATATTGCTGCTGGGGACCTGCAACAGTGACTCGAGGTGTCCAGAACGTTTGGAGGGACATTTTTATTCTCTTTCCCAAACCAAAACAAACGCTGGAAAAATGCAGCTGTAGGTTGAGTTGTGTCTGTCCACACAAGCAACTGAACGTGGGGAAAGTTACAAAATACACCTACATTTATGTCAAGGTAAGTTAGCTTTGTTTATTAGATGATTGATTTAACCACCGTTTAGTAAAAGTAATAATATGATTTAGCAGCAGGGAGGGTGATGCGTTCTGATAAGGTGATAAGATAAGAAAATCCATATCTCATATATTCTTAGTTGTATCTGTGTTTCACCTGCTCAACATATGGAAACAAACTTTGCAGGTCTTTTTCTATGGTGTCAACTCGCATAACAGGGCATTATCGCCATCTACTGATAAGGAGTATAAATGATACGCATTTTTTTTTTTTTTTAGTATTTCCTTCCCCAGGCAAAGGCCCACGACCCACTGAAAACGGGTCTGCGACCCACCAGTTGAGAACCACTGATCTAAGTAATAATCATTTTAAAAATGCTACTTCAGCAGATAACAAACAAAAAAAAAATTGTATTTTTATTAAACAAACCCATAACTCACAGAGTTAGTGTAAAAAGTAAATCAACCCTTGGGGTGAATACGTAACTTATCAAAACTCCTTTGGCAGCAGTGACCTTGATTTCACAGATCTGGATCACATCTGGACGCGGGTCCATGTCACCATTCATTTTTACGGAACATCATCAGACACATGTTGTTTTAGATGCAGCGTTGTGTTTTGGAGAACAGAGGATATTTCTGTGTTGCTCTGCCAGATTTAACCCAGTTCCAGTCATGTCTTCAAACCTCTCGCTGTCTTTTGTGGTTGAGTCTATGGAGAGAAGGCGCAGTTTTAAACTGTCACCATTTATAGACAATTTGTCTAACTGTGAAAAGATGGACAGCTCAACATTGTGAAATTATTTTGTATCTCTTTCCAAGCTTATGTAGCTCAACTACTCTTGATCATACATCTCCAGAGATCTGCTTTTTTGCAAAGCAAAGTTCACATCGTCTGCTTCTGTTGAACAGCAAACTTAAAATATTTGAGTGTCTTTAATCAGTCAAAGTAGCTCTGAACCACACTGCCAAACACATTTCACTAATTGGATTCTGGGTGTCCAAACTACTCATTTAAATTAACTTTCATTGAAGTATTTAGTCTCATCCCTTTTCATCCGGCGCTGAGATAACCCAGATCAGATCGTCCTTTTTTGTTGATCCAGATCTGCATTTTACACAGAGGCCAAATTCACGGCGACTGTTTCAAGCTAGTGTTCAATAAAAACAGAAGAAGTGTGTTATCAGCTTAAGCTTATTGTGATTTTCTATTTTTGTGACTTAGATGAAGATCAAATATCATTTAATGCCAGTTAATTCCAAACTATTAACATCTTTTTTTTTTCTTACAGCGTCATGAAATTCTAGTTCCTGTTTATGTTGCTTAATCTTTAATAGTTTTGGTAACACAAATCATGAGTTTGTTTTGGCAATTAAAGTATCTTATTTAAAGTACTTGGTTACTTTTACTTATTTATTTTATTATTTGAAACCATAGAGACATCTTTGTTTTCTCCCAGTAATTGCACATGTAACATAATACATAACACGTCAAATTTCTGTGTCAGAAAATGACCCTAAATTTACACTTTTACCAAAATAGTTCTGTGTGTTAAGAAGTAATGATGAACGAATATAAAAATGTCCGTTTGACAGCTCAGAATCTGAGGCAGACTGTGTGCAAAGATAAACTTAAATAAGAAAATGAAGAGTATTGAGAAGTGGGAGCACATTTGAAAGAAAATACATGCACACACACACACACACACACACAAGAGGCTAACACTGCAAACACAGAAAAAGCTCTAAGTATAGATTGTCTTGCAGTAAAGGTCAAAATTCAACTCCTCATTATAAAGCGATCACGGCAACAGCTGGCACTGAAAATAGTCTGATAGATAGTGAGACGATCTTTGACTTTACAAACCTACAGGGCCGTGCCTATCATTAACCTCCTTCAGCCATCCTTCCGTCGTCTCTCATACAAGTTTAAAACCTTTCAATAGTTAGAAATGCATTTATATCCAAGTAATGAATATTCCATTAGTTCACTGTTGTTAAAAACAAGTTATTCTTATTCTTAATGAATCGTGCATGGCCTCCTTTAGTCACACTATAGTGGTAAAGGAGATGCTCTTATGTTCTTTTTTTATTGACATGTGTTGGTCAAACAGTGCAAAAGCACAAATCACCAATGATGTCTTTAAATTTTATTTTATAGCAGCTGGAGCGGAGGGAACCACTTTACTTCATTCAACCTCATTACTCCGATGTCCCTTTGAAGAATGGCAATGTCAGTCTACAGGTATGGTCCAGAGTGAAATATTTATGAAATTATTAGATGATATAATTAGGTCGTCCTTCAAGCAGAACATCAGCTGATCAGGCCCTTCAAGCCCTGCAACACGCTGAAGTGTCCTTAGGAAGGACAGGGAACCCTGTATCCCCGTCAGCGCTCATCCAGGTACGATAGTAGAAATAAAGTGTGTCAATGAGTCAATGAAGAGCACATCGGGAAACACTTGTAGAACCTCGGCAGGTTAAAAAGGTTCTATACAAGTGCAGAACAGCTGTGCTGAAGCTATCGCAGTCCTAAAAGGACAAACTATAATTACTGTTATGATAAAGGTTTTTTTTTTTTTTAAAGGAGCCCTATGTCTGGTTGATAGGCCTTAATAGGCTCTAATCACCCTGCTCTACTAAAATACACATTAAAAACTAGTCTTGTCAAGGAACAATGTCAAACACATTATCATTTTATTCTCACTTTAATGTTATTACAAAAACTTTGCCAAGAAGTCAATTAATTATATTGAAACGAGATTATAGAAAAGGATAAGACTTGAACTCTGAACTGATGTTTGAAAAGTATTTCCTGCACAACACACTTTAAAATCTCTCAATAACACCGTTTATCAGTACTTCCAGTTGGCCACATATGGCTGAATAACGGTATGAGCTGCTAAACCATGCAGTGTTAGTCCAGATGCATTAATATCAAATACTAGAACAGTCTATTTTGGAACAGTTCCTGCTCTTAGTCTTTACTGCAGCCTGTTGCATAAAAGGTCAAGAGCTGCATGTTTGGTATCAGTCATGTTTTGGACTCGTTGCAGTCAGCGTAACAGGTTATGAGTCTCACAGAGCCTGATGCTATTTACAGCAAATAAAATAAAATAAAGTGTAAAAAAAATCAGATTGTTAAAAATAAAAACCACTATTAACAACAGAATAACAGTTCAGTTGCCCAACAAATGTGCACCGGTTTCTGACGCATCATTAAGCCATTCTTCAAGACTCTGAAGAATGCTTTGTTTCTATCAAAAGCGACACTAAAAAAAAACTTTTGATGGTTTGCCAGGAATCCCACAAGTGGAACATAATGCTGTTAGCTCTGAGCTTGTTTTTGTTTGCTTTTCTGGTGCTTGGAATGTGATGTTTATGCTTTATTCTGGACCCATAAGTGAGGAGCTTCAGGGAGATCTCAAGATGGATAGCTGAAGCACCATGGAGGATGGCTCTGGAGCTGCTGTGGAATGGCTGCCATTAAAATCCGAGTGTTTGTGTGGCTCTGACTGCAGGGCTGCAGATGAGGCGCCTGGCAGAGATTCATGGCTGGAGGACGGCTGTGTGTTTACTGCTGGGTCTCTTAGGGCACCACACACTGGGCTGAAGAAGCATGGCTATCAGTCAATGTGACACATGCACACATTTGTGTGACCCCGAAAATAAGCACGGGCAGCACGCACGCACACATCGACATATACACAAATATGCACAGGCAACTCTGTGAACACATATCAAAATGTGCACGGCCCCCCCATTTTTAGCCCTTCAGATGTTTTTCCATTCAAACACCACCAGTGGAACAGTAAATCAACCTTGCTGCTGAACACGTTAGCTTTCAGCCACCATGTCCCGTCTGCGACTGATGTAACGAAGACCTGTGACGTAATTAGTCACGGACTGTGTGTGTGTACAAACTCACACAAACATACAGGTTACTTCATTACACATTTGTTACACATCTTCAAGTGCCTGCTGATGCCTATCAACCGTATTTACATTACACTAGAATAACGCCGTGGTAAAATATTGCTGCTGGGGACCTGCAACAGTGACTGGAGGTGATTAGATTCATTAGATGATTGATTTAACCACCGTTTAGCAAAAGTAATGATGTGATTTAGCAGCATGGAGGGTGATGAGTGAAAATGTCTCTCTGTTAGCATTCCGGCTAGCTCGCTAGCCACCTATAAGCCTGCCTTGTTGTCTACAAATATATATGGCCCTGGATATTTATTTTGTTAGGTATAAGGTGATGCTAGTGATGTTAACGTTACTTTATTAATTATATTAATACAATGTTGCGACTGTCTGATGTTAACATAGCTCTGGTGTGGGACAGACCTATGGACCAGAGCTAATGCTAACAGAGAACTCATCACCCTCCCTGCTGCTAAATCATATTACTTTTACTAAACGGTGGTTAAATCAATCATTTAATAAACAAAGTAAACTTACCTTGGAGTAAATGTAGTTGTGTTTTGTAACTTTCCCCACGTTCAGTTGATTGTGTGGACGTACACAACTTAACCCACACTGCATTTTTCCAGCGTTTGTTTTATCTTGTTAAAGAGAATAAAAATGTCCCTCCAAACGTTCTGGACACCTCGAGTCACTGTTGCAGGTCCCCAGCAGCAATATTTTACCACGGCGTTATTCTAGTGTAATGTAAATACGGTTGATAGGCATCGGAAAAATGGCAAAATAACATTGTCCTTAATGGAGGAGCAGCGAGAATGTCCGACCTAGCAACAGTAACTAGGGAGGGGGCGGTGCTTACTGAAAGGTCAATTACCTCATCAACCAACCCTATGGTACGAGTTTAATGCATTTAGAGATGCAGCCACAGTGAAGACAGCCCATTGAAGTCCAAATTTAGCATTAGACTGCTAAAAAAAAAACATCATTTAAGTAACTTTGAACACGGTGTGATAATTGGCGTTAGTATAGCGTTAACAACATGAAAGCATGAATTCATCCTGAAGTTTATCAATAGTTCAAGCTAATCGTGGCTTTTTTATTTTATTTTATTGCTTTGGCAGACTGCAGAAACTGAGCATTTAAAAAAGCCATGGCTTACCTGATTATTGCTGCTGACTACATTCATTTTTTATGACAGCAGTCTATCCATATTTGATTGTTATTTTCAGTAGCATGATGTAGCATGTCACACAACATAAATCATTTCAAACTATATGCATCAGTAACATCACCTTACTCAAGTAAAGATCTCAGTCCAATAGTGCACCTTTTGGGATTTGGTGGAATGGGAGATTTGCATCTTGGATGTGCAGCCAACAAACTTGAAGAGCAATTCAGCTCCTTGGTAAAACTCTGCTGTGACAATTTAGAGGATTTCTAAAGACAAAAGGGGTCCAGCCCACTGCTAACAGGATTTACCTTGTGAAGTGGCCAGTGAGTGTGGTTGTACATTTATAATTTTAACTGGTCGACAAAATCAGACAAAATTCAAGTAAACAGTAAACACACCGTATTGAAAAATTCATTCTTCTGCATCTTCCATTTTGTTTCCAACCTACAGTTCGGCGTCTGAAGTTTCCCTTCTGGGGAGAAGCTCACAAAGAGTGAAAGTAAAACTTTGAGACTAAAAAGGATTGGAGGGGGGGGGGCTGCCAGGTGGACCAATCAATGTTTTGACAGTTTACCCACAGCACAGTGCATTCATGGCAGCAGCCTGCCACTCTCAGATACCCTCCTGAGGCTCATTTACGTCTGTCTCTCCCGCTTTCTCTCTCCTGGTTTGTGATCCTCCCCTCCCTCTCACTACATCCTCACACTGTCTTTTTTCCTGCTTATACATCCCACAGATTCTTCTCTCCTCCCTCCTTCTCTTTCAAGTTTCATGAAGAGAGAGCTTGAAAGAGAGAGAGCTCCAGCAACGCTGTTTGTCTCCCAGAACATCCAGGCTTCCTTCTGCGCTCTCCAGTTCCTGAAGAGGTGGAAATATCTAACATTGTCATCATTTATCAGTAGAAGCTCTGTCTTTGTCTCTATTCTGAAAACAACATGTGCTTTATTTAGACCACAGAGGCTGTTTAATGAGTTACTGGAGTGGGAACACACGCCATCAGTCTGCAATCATTTTGATGCTATTTATTTTAATGTGTGAAAAAAAGGAAAAAAAAAACTGCAAGTTACATCACATCAGGTTTGTCAGAATTGAAGCTGAAGTTAATCCTAAGGTGCTAAGGATGCTCTTTGGACAATTTACAGGTAAATGTGGATGAAACACTGGATTGCAGACAAAATAATGAGAAAATCAATAATTTTCATCTATGATCTTATGATCTCCTAACATATTAATCCTAACTTACACATCATCATTATATTTCAGGAAAAATAAATGCATCCTACTGAGCAGAATCAGTTCAGCTACAAGTAACATCAAACATGCACACGCAGGCAAAATATATAACAGACATGCAAATAGTATCATATCTTCCCTTTCTACTATGACAAAGAAAGTATTACTGTGATGGAATGGATGAACAATGTAATGACATTACTTGTTCTCATGTGTGTGTGTGTGTGGTTTGGAAAATTGAGCCATTTTTAATGCACAGAGCGACACACAGCTTTTAAAACACTGAATGCAACAGCCAGTATTACCCATCGGGCCAAATTTGACCTGTAACACCACAACTCTCACTTTTAGACACCAAATTTACTAAAATGGTGAAAATGTATTTTGTTGTGTGAAGACAGCTGTTTCTGAGGAAATCACGAACCTTTGTTCCATTTTTTTTTTTAAAGCAAATGGTACTTTTTACATGTCTAAAAGTAAAAAGGGGTCAAATCTGACCTGAACATAGTATAAGGGTGATGTGATTGTGCTACTAAACCACCTACAGAGGAAGTTTCATTTTGCATTTAAAAATTGAGTTGGAATGTTGCACATGTTGCTCTGTGGTGTACTGTGATCCCTTATTTTTCGCGGTTAATGGGGACCAGCGCCCCCCCCCGCGACAATCAAAATCCGTGATCTGGAGCCCGAGCCCCCTGAGCCTCAATAATGTGTTTAAAATATGTTTAAAAAAAAAACCCAAAAGTAGCGAGGCACTGCAGCGAAACAAGACAAAGGCTCAACTGTGGTCTTTCTGTTACCTTCACAGCCTCTGGTCTCTGAACCGTAGTAAAGAAACCGCTGGTATTGTGCTATTTTTGGCTCGTAATTAGTGGCTAACATGCTAACAACAACAAAACAAAAAGTCAGGTTTTCTCTGCATGGAACGAGCACTTTATTCTGGCACTGCAGGAACTTGTAACATCACACAGGTTGTATTGTTGGGCTCCTGTCGGTTAACAGAGAATGTAAATCTATACACGCTGCTGTTGATGATCACTACACTTTTCATCTAACCCTGTTTTCTTTTTCACACACACTCCATTACCCATAAGGCCACCTTCTTAAAGGGTCCAGGCTGGCTCACAGCATTTCTTCACTGTGAGAGAATGCGGACAAGACATCCTGTGATGTTTCTGGGATTTTTAAAAATGTCTTAAATTATATTATATATTTCTGAAAAGAATCCACGAAGCACTAAAACCGCGGTACTCAAACCGCGAAGTGCCAAGGGATCACTGTACAGCATCTGTAAATTAGCTTTATACAACTTCAGAGAAAAACCACAAATAACATTATAAATTGTTGTATTTTATATTGAAGAAGAACAAAGATGAATTACAAAAGCAGAGTGTGAAAACTCACTGCTCACCTTTAGGAGCAATAAGCTCTAAGTATGTATGATGTTACCAGTTTCTCACATCGTTGTGGAGGAAACCTGGTTTCTTCTTTACCACAGCATTGCTTCAGTTCATTGAGGTTCGCAGACATTTGTTTTGGTTCAGCTCTTTTAAAGTCTTGCCTCAATATTTAAATTGGGCTCCGGATTGTGTGCCATTGCAACACATTGATTTTCTTTTTTTTTATAATTGTTTTGTAGATTTGCTGGAGTGCTTCAGATAAATGTCCTCTTTCATGTCTCATTTGTGACCAAACTTTAGCTGTCAGACAGATGGTCTCACATCTGCCTCTTGAACACTCTGATCTAGAGAGGAGTTGACGTTACACTGACAAAGAATTCATAAATCCAGGATACTTTAAAAAGTGGGGCTGAGTTCACTCTGGCCTTTTTTGTTGCAGCAACGCCAAGCCCCGATAAGATGACATGGCTATGTCAACCCTAACTAATCCTGATGCACCTTCATGGCTTTCTTATGCAGACCATGAGCTTAATCACTCACTTACTGATTCATAAATGGTCAGGGCATGTGTGTTTCACAGAGTGAGCAACAGCTTATAATGGAAAAGTCTCCCTAACAGAGGAAAATGTCTTGTTTGCAAAAGTTCTATAGTAGAGCTACTTGATCATAATCTCATTAATTTTGGTCAATACTGAAATCATATTTATTTAAAAATGATCATCCACTGACTTAATGCACATTTTATTTGTCAAGCTCAAGATGAAAATCTACACAATAAAAGTTAAATTTCAGATAAATACAATTTCAGATGAAAGAAAAATGAAGTGGGACAACTTGGCAAATGCTGGGGGAGCCGCTCGGACGCAGTTAAAACCAGACGTTTACATACGCTGAATTAAAAAGGCACATAACTTTTTTTTTCTTTTCTTTTCTTTTTTTCATTGTATTAAATCAGACTAAACTTTTCCTGTTTAAGGTCAGTTAGGGTCACCAAAATTATTTCTATTTGCTAAATGCCAGAATAATAAAAAAGATAATTTTCATGACACATTCTTCAAAGTCAGAAGTGTACATACTCTAAGATGACTATGCCTTTAAACAATGCTTTTAAACCCTAGATGATGATGCCATGGCTTTGGAAGCTTCTAATGCAGTGGTTCTCAAACGTTTAATCCTGCATACCACCTGAGAAACTGTTCAGCTCTCTGAGTACCACCATGATGACCAATTTTTAAAATATAGCCATGTATGCCTTCTCAATTAGCTTTAAACACGCAGCGATGTTTATTCCTTATTGTGGTTATTCATTGTTGCCTGGAATGTTACCTTACTGAATCAGACATTTACAACTCTGTCCAACAACTCTCACACAGAGCAAAATAAACACACTCAAAAATTGTTACATCTGCACTGCAACTGAATATGCAACAAATATTTTTTATAAGACAATTTTTATTATCTCATGCAACTCATTTTGTTTGAAACCTATTTATAATGCATTGTATGTTTCCGATTTTTTTATTTGTATTTTTTTTAAGTGAAAATGTGGAAAGTCATGGAGTTCCCCCGCGTACCACCAGAGAGCGCTCGCGTACCACTGGTGGTACATGTACCACAGTTTGCGCACCACTGTTCTAATAGATTAATTGACAACATTTGACTAAACTGGAGGCACACCTGTAGATGTAATATAAGGCACACCTCAAACACCCTGCTTTCTAGTGTGAAAAACCTGAAGAAATCAGCCGAAGATATCAGGAAGAGAATTGTGGACCTCCACAGTTGACCTTTCGGTAAGCACCGACCCCTCCCTACTGTTGTTAGGTCGGACATTCTCGCTGTTCCTTCATGAGTTCTCTGTTAGCATTAGCTCTGGTCCATAGGTCTGTCCCACACCAGAGCTATGTTAACATCAGACAGTCGCAGTATTGTATTAATATAATTAATAAAGTGACGTTAACATCACTAGCCTCACCTTATACCTAACAAAATATATATCCAGGGCCATATATATTTGTAGACAACGAGGCAGGCTTATAGGTGGCTAGCAAGCGAACTGGAATGCTAACGGAGAGATGTTTTCACTCATCACCCTCCCTGCTGCTAAATCATATTACTTTTACTAAACGGTGGTTAAATCAATCATCTAATAAACAAAGTAAACTTACCTTGGAGTAAATGTAGGTGTGTTTTGTAACTTTCCCCACGTTCAGTTGATTGTGTGGACAGACACAACTTAACCCACAGCCTGCATTCTCCAGCGTTTGTTTTGGTTTGGGAAAGAGAATAAAAATGTCCCTCCAAATGTTCTGGACACCTCGAGTCACTGTTGCAGGTCCCCAGCAGCAATATTTTACCATGGAGTTATTCTAGTGTAATGTAAATACGGTTGATAGGCATCGGAAAAATGGCAAAATAACATTGTCCTTAATGGAGGAGCAGCAAGAATGTCCGACCTAGCAACAGTAACTAGGGAGGGGGCGGTGCTTACCGAAAGGTCAATTCTGATTCATTCTTGGGTGCAATTTCTAGAAGTCTGAAGGTGCCATGTTCATCAGTAAAACAATTATATGCAAGTATAAACACCATGGGAATGTCCAGCCATCACCGCGCTTAGGAAGAAGAAGGGTTCTGTGTCTCCGAGATGAATGTGCCTGAAATGTGAAACGTGTGTTGTAAACAGAAAAACAAAAACTAAGCATGTTGTTGGCTAAAATTTCTAAAAGATTGTCATTATCTACATTGAAACCTGTCCTGCATCAACATGGTCTGAACGGCCACTCAGCCAGGAAGAAAACATTACTCCAAAAGAAAAAAGTCAGATTATAGTTTGCAAATGCACTTAGGGGCAAATACCTTAATTTTTAGAGACGTGTCCTGTGGTCTGATGAATGACCCTAATAATTACTGCCAAATTAGTTACAAAGTGGCTTAACGACAACAAAATCAATGCTTTGGAGTGGAAATCACAATGCCATGAGACCTGTTGAAAATTTGTGGGAAGAAATGAAAAGGTGTCCTTGAACAAACCTGACCAAGTTCCGCCAGGTCTGTCAGGAGAAATGGACCTAAATTCCAGAAAATTTTTGTGAGAAGCTTGTGGATAGAAACCCAGTTTAAAGGCAATGCTACCAAATATGAAAGAAATGTATATAATCCTCTAACTTTGAAGAAATTCATAAAATTATTATCGAAAGAATTCTCTTTCTCATTATTCTGATATTGAACAAATGGGAGTAATTTTGGTACACACTAGTTACTAGTTACACACACTAACCTGCAGTTCCATCCTCTGACCATCCCAGCGTTTGTAACTTAGACCATCCCACCTGTCTATATAGATGTCTCTGGGATATCAACTAACATCCTGACCAGGAGTCTGACCACCTCAATGTTGCTGCCTATGTCTGTTTATATAGTCATCTCTGTAGTTCATGTACTAAATGTATCAGTCGGAATATAAGTGCTTGGAATTCTTAGTTCTCCAGTTAATGGATAATTATTATTTATTTATTATTTATTTTACTTTGTCTAATATTGTGTTGCCAGGATGTATGCGCTCTCCTCTCTCTGCCATCCATCTTTTCTCTGTCCTAATTCCCTCCTCTTTTCTTTCTTTACCTGACTGGCTTTCATCAGGAAGGTCCCCCCTTATGATTCAGGTCCTGCTCGAGGTTTCCTCCTCTTAAAGTGAAGTTTTTCCTTGCTACTTTTTTTCTTTGATTAGGATTTAATATTAAAATTTGAGTTCATGATATTTGCTCAGGGGTCATGCTTTGGGTCGCTGTAGGAGTGCACAAGTCTTACAAAAGACATAACGGAATATATAATAAAGAAATGATTTCTTAACAACATTATTTTTGTGGTTGTTGGGAGCCAAAATTGAAATCACAGTTAACTACACCATCCAAGTATACATAAAGAGTATATCCACAACTCCAAATTTTTGCATCAAAAAATTATGCCAAAATACTCAATGGCGCCAAATTACAGTTTGTCTGTAAAATGTTAATGCAGTCTTATGAAAATGAGGTGACATAGAAGATGATTAACTTTATTAAATTTATTTTTGATCAGAGTGACAGCTGACTGAATAGATACAGCAACAGGATGGTAAGTTATCTGCCCCTGCTTTGGTGGAACCAGCTGGAGGCCAAGTGCCATATCAAGTCTTTATTCCTCCCCTCACCTACATTTACGTCAAGGTAAGTTAGCTTTGTTTATTAGATCATTGATTTAACCACTGTTTACTAAAAGTAAAGATATGATTTAGCAGCAGGGAGGGTGATGAGTTCTCTGTTAGCATTAGCTCTGGTCCATAGGTCTGTCCCACACCAGAGCTATGCTAACATCAGACAGTCGCATTGTTTTAATATAATTAATAAAGTGACGTTAACATCACTAGCATCACCTTATATCTAATAAAAAAAATATCCAGGGCCATATATATTTGTAGACAACGAGGCAGGCTTATAGGTGGCTAGCGAGTTAGCCGGAATGCTAACGGATAGATGTTTTCACTCATCACCCTCCCTGCTGCTAAATCATATTACTTTTACTAAACGGTGGTTAAATCAATCAGCAGCGAGAATGTCCGACCTAGCAACAGTAATTAGGGAGTGGGCGGTGCTTACCGAAAGGTGAATTATGTTGCCATCTAATATCTACTGTCCTTAAAAAGAAAAGTTAATAATAGATCAAATAACTTCTTAAGGAAAGTTGATCAAGATTTGCTTCTCTCCAAGAGGTTCTTAAAAGTCACTTCTTTAACTTTACAGAATTCCCCCGATAAGCCAGTTTCGCCATGTAAAGCTACTCGCACCTGCTGCTCGTACTTGCGTAGCATCAGAGGGACACTCCTGTGGCAAACAGCAGTGCAAAGTAATTACCTGTAGGCTTCACAAAGCTTCAGACTCCAGAGAGGTGTGTCTTAGTGTATATGAACATTTGTGCTTGCACACACATTCTCAAGTAAGTACTTGCTTGCAACAGTAATTGAAAATGTATGGTGTGCCTCTGTGCATTCCACCAAAGAGAGCTACATTATTGTCCCAGAGCCAAGCAAATTACAAGCTTTTATAATTAACCAGCTGGGCAGTCTGAAGGCATTCAGAAGAGCTCAAAAGAGGGAGGGGGGAAACAGAAAACTGGTGTGCATTCTTTAAGGGAAATTTAATTTTTCCCGTTATGGTATAATCCTGATAATGAAACAAAAGAAACTGCAAAAACTAATTTATCTGAATGTCAAACAGCCAGCGTTATGAAATTATAGAATCATATAAATATTTTGTCACAATGTATTATTAATATGTGTATATGAAATGAATGTTGCCTTTTTTCACGGATTTAATAATTCCTTAAAATAACACATTTCTATGTAGCATATAAAACATGTGGTTACTTTCTGGAACATGGATTGTTGTTAATTAGTATCCACAATATAAATTATTCACAAAAGACATTCACTGACATGACCAAACTATTGACAAGAACAAAGCGGATTTTAAAATTTGATCCAACACAATAAAATTGTCTTTTACTTTCTAACACCCAAGTGTTTACCAAATGCTCTAGAATCTACTAATGTGACCATTTGGATGACTGACTGAGTCTGAGCCATCTTAACAGCCTCTATTCCCACTGGCTGCAGATAAATGAGTTTCCACTGTAATTTGCACTGAGCTGTGCAAAACGACTTACCAACTTTTTTGTTTATTTATACTCTAGCCGTACGTGAGGGCAGTAATTACGCAAGGGAAATTCCAAGTGCTTTCTGAAGGGGGGTTGGGGCTAATTACTGTGAAACTTTGGAACCTACTTTCACTTAGAGAAAAATAAATAATAAAATAAAAACAGCCAACCACTTACAACCACAGCCAAGAGTAGAATATGAGAGTGGCTCCCAGCATTTAAAAATTTACATTTAAGTTGTCAAACTCATCTCAAGCTATCAAGGAAAATGATTTGATGTGGACCTACCCCAAAATGACAGGCAGCAGAGATGTGTGTTGATGGCATAGCACACACACACACACACACACACACACACGAACACGCACACACACATCTAGTGCCTCTAGCAGCAGCTCTGCTAATCTGTTCTCATGGCAGCTCACCAATATTTGTGGCTGCTTGGCCATGTAACCTTTTAATTCACGTCTGACTGTCTTGTCACATTTTAGCAACAAACACAACCCTGAACCCATCAAGGAGCACTACACTGACATTTGTCTGTCTTGTCATGTCTTGGCATAACATGTTAAGACATGATGAATGTTGGGTGTTACATAAGTAAAAAAAGTGGGATAGGATTTCTTGAGTTTGGGAGCACGAACATCAGAAGCGGTACATGACATTCTCAGATGAGACATTCCTCAGAGATGGGAAGAGAGCTAAAAACAGGCCAGAGACTCTTCGGATTCTCAAATCCATGTCCAGATGCACACAAAAAAAACTTGTCAGGAGTGCAAAGGAGTATTCAGTCCATGCCTACATCATAGCTTTGTGAAAGGTTACTATAGCAACATTACTATCAGCCTACAGTTGGCTCAGGTTGCTAAAAGTACCAAAGGCAAAGGCTGTTTAGGTTGGTATGTAGTCATGGCATAAAATCATTTGGACTGACATTCAGGAATTTAACCCATCTGCTAATTGGAGGAAGAAGTCAGAGCAAGTGGAATACCCTTAATATGTAATTTTGCTTTGTTTGGGATATTTTATGAGGTTATTTTAAAATGAAACAGAAAAAAAATGTTAATATCTTCATCATGCGCCCTTCTTTGGAGATAGGTTGTATCTGTTAGGTATGAGAATGTGTAATAATTTGGGAACAGCACTATGGAGCCCAGTTTGGGTCATAATTCAATGAATAAATGAGTCTATTATTATGAAATACAGACGTTTATTATTTTGAAATACATATCCATTATTATGAAATGTTTCCTTTATTATGAAATACATGTTTATTATCATGAAATATTTCCCATTATTATGAAATATATGTGTATTATTATGAAACATTTTCCATTATTATGAAAAAATGTAATTATTATGAAATATATTTTTATTATTATTTAATCTTAGTTTATTGCATAATAGTTTATTTCAGAATGGCTTTTTTTTTTATCTAGGAATGAGTTTTTACATAAATGCTTTCTTTTTGATAAGAATGAGTTTTTACATAATGGCTTTGTTTTTCATAAGAATGAGCTTCTACATAATAATGACATTTTGCCAGTGGGCGGGACCAGTGGTTGACCTGCACAGTCATTGGCTGATCCTTCTCCATTCTACACTCTGACATCGACTAGTTTTAGCCGTGAGGTCCCGTTAGCAGCGGGCCGTGGTGTCATCAAGGTGCGCTCCTAGACCGATTGTAGCTATGGCAGCTTGGACTGAGCTACGGGAAACCTTGACCATATTCACTGTTCTATTTTTACTGTTCTACTGTTCTATTTGTACTATTTAATGTTCTGTTGCTTATGCCTGAATGAAAGAGCAGCATATCACATATATGGCTCCGCCCTCTCTGCTGTGATTGACGCACAAAGGAATCTTATGAAAAACAAAGCCATTATTATGTAAAAGCTCATTCTTATGAAAAACGAAACCATTATCATAATAATGGGAAATATTTCATAATAATAAATGCCTGTATTTTAAACGGGGCTCCATACAGCACTACTGATCGTCAATCAATCATGTTAAAGATGTACTATAAATGCTATAAAAAAAGTTGAAGAGAGTTGATGAGAGACAAAGGGCTAAAACATGTCTTCAGACTCATACATGTTTGTAACTTAGCTGTCAAGATCTGTCAGAATGGACTTAATTGCAGTTGATTAGAGGTTGCGTAGACTTAATGATTACAATATTCCAAATTCCATATTTGACATTTTACAGAAGGAAATGTGTTATTACTCACCCAGTGGAACATAATGGTCTTAATAACCATGAAGTATGGGTTTAAAACAACCAAAAGACTAAACAATCAAAGGAAAATTGAGCCAGGAAAGCAGAGTCCTTTAAGGAAAAACGTTTAAAACTAACCTTTACTTTTTATTGATCTAATATTTCATTTTATGTCTTAGATTCTTCATCAATACTGAAACAATGCCAATTCCCCAAGGGTTTCATAGCTAACAATGCAAATCATTTGAAACTTTAAGGCCATGACAGTAAAAAATGTTTTAGTTAACTTTACATAATGTGCTTTCAGCTGAAAGAAAAAAAAGTACTTTGTTGTGACAAACCTATGCCTTTCAGTTCTTTTAATTAGTTTTCAAAGGAACTCCATCCATTAACTATACCCACTATACTCCACACAAAAAGGCCTCTGCTGAGGTTCGAACCAGGAACCTTCTAGCTGTGAGGCAACAGTACTGACCACCAAGCCACCTTTCAAATAAACTTTTGTAGACAATTTTTTTCAAGTTCTTGGCCAGTAGGTTATTCAAAACATTGTGTTGAAGGTCCCATAGCTCTTATCACGAGTTGTCGAGAACTTTTTAACAATACAAGAAGGCAAACAAGAGTTCAAATGTGATAAAAGTGTTTCAGTTTGATTTCTTTCTGAAACCAAATCGGGTCATCCAGTCACTGGAAGGTTGGTGGTTCGATCCTGGCTCATGCCGAAGGGTTCTTGGGCAAGACACTGAACCCCAACTTGCCCCCAGTGGGTCTGGCAGCACCTTGCATGGTAGCAGCCGCCCACTGGTGTCTGTGAATGTGAGTGTGAATGGGTGAATGAGAGGCCATTGTAAACTGCTCACTTTGATGGTGAATAAAGCGGTATATAAGCGCAGACCATTTACCATGGCTCTGCATCAAGAACTGTCATTCATCTATGTAGACCAAATGGTGAAGAGAATACTTTTGGTAAACTTTTGTCAGGCACAACAACAAACAAATGATACTTAAAACTTTACTTTGAAAAAAAAAGAAGCTTTACATTAACCTGTCCCATCGGTTGCAGTCGTCACTGAGTCCTGAGGTATCTGAGATGAAACATCTCGCAGTGGATGTGTACTGTGGTTTACACAAACTGGTGTTCCAGATCATCTTTGGGGGAAATTTATGTTATGCATTTTTGGCCAAATATGAGAAGGACAATGAAAAGGTCTACCATGATTATATAGGGCCCTATGAAATCCGTTTTAATTTTTTTTTCATTTTCAGTGTTTTTTGGTTTTTAATTTTTGAGAATTCCATTTTAAGCATTTCATGTAAATTTAACCCCAAGACAGTTTTTGTTTTTTTGACAAACAAAAAAATTCAAATGTTCTTTTTATGTAATAAATAACTAAGAAAAAAATAACTTAAATAGGTCAAATCCATTTAAAGTCCAAAAAAGAAAGAAATTGCAACAGCAGTAAACTTTTAGCTGTTTCATGTCTTCCATTATCAGACAGTTTGTCATAACGTACCTGACATTTTTCAGGTATGTCATGACAAACTGTGTGTCTGAACAGAAAAACTATATTTACTATAGCTTACGTAGTTACTATGAAATCCAAAGCACTGAACACTGGTCATCTGTATGAGTGTGTGTCCGTGTGTGTTTTTTTCTTTAGGTGTTCCAGCTGTTACAGACATCACCGTTTAAATACATAATTATCAGCCTCTTTGTGTTTGGCTCAGTGAGTGACTCTCGCCTTATTACGTTTGTGCTTTTCACTCGTTAAGTGATCCTCATGATCCTCGGGTCGCGGGGGCAGCACTCTAAACGAAGCGGGAGCAAATGGATGGATGGAAGTGATCCTCGCACGTATCTTTTCGTGCTCATTCAACTGTGTGCTGGCTTAACTTGCAGAACATTGAATCGCCAGACACATAATAATCTCAGAGAAACTGCTCTGCCCTGTACCTGGGAGTAAGCTGCTAGTTCCTTTGCTTCATTGGCGGTTTCCCAGGTGACGCTTCGACGTGCTTTTTTTTTTTTCTTTTGTTAATCAATCAATCAGTCAATCAACTTTTATTTGTAGAGCCCTTTACAACACACAAGGTGATCAAAGTGCTTTCCATTAAAATCCACATTAAAACAAAACAATTTAAACTCGACATAACAATACAATTAAAATTAAATTAAAAATATCTCACATCATGACTGTGTATTAAAAGCCAGTCTAAATAAATAAGTTTTAAGCCTGGATTTAAAAAGCCCAAAGCTGGGATGTTCGTAGGTGGTACCTGGGACAAGTGAACGGAGCCATCTGATCTCCGAGGAGCGCCGCATGAAGAAGCCATCGTACTTCCAGGAAAGCCACAGGAGCGTACAAGGATCACGTACTGTGGGACGCGCCAGGTGGGCTATCAATCTTGACACCGCTTCGTTTCCCCCGCTTTCTGTGGCAACGTTTGCGGGGCAGGTGACCAGGTAGACGCTGCAGGTAGTGGGGCACAGATGCCAAAAACGGTGGGAGTGTCTTTGATTGTCCCCTACAGCCATAGATCATAGGCTTAATCACTGAATCCTGTATATTTAGCAAGGTCTGGTGATCATACATCAGTAGAGGTGACACATTCTTAACAAAAACTGTTATTAACAGCAGTAGGAGCAAAACACAGAGCAGAGGTAGACGGCCTGCCATGGACAGCAGCGCCATCTTGTCCCTAAAATGATGACGGTCGTTAATGACGAAAGCGGGGTAGGAGGGGGCAGAGAAACTAGAGTGTCCCCAGCTTTTAGTGACCCCTCTTGAAACATTTTCTCGAAAGAAACGTTCCTTTAAGTCTGGGAGGAAAAAAACAAACTTCTACGCAAATTGCCGTTCAGTTCTGTTATATTGCGCTTTTAAAGTGAATTCCATTTTTAATCTACAATTCCGCGATTCCGTCCACGATTCCGTGATCGCGGATTCCATAGGGCTCTAATTATAGGATTGTTTCAGTGTCCATGGCAAAGGTGATTTACAGTACAACATGGAAGAGATTCTGTCATTCTGGAAACAATTTTGGAACCATTAGATGTATCAAGAGAATGTTGATGTCAGAGGATCTGGAATACATAAGTGCAAAATGTGTCTCAAATCAAGGTTTGAGGTATAATCCTCTGGTATTTCAGCACAGCCAATGACCTAAAGCAAACATTCAAAAGAGTAAATGGTTTGATTCAAAAGAGAATGGCTGAATCCTGAATTCATTATTCAATCCTGAATCCTGAAGCCCTGAATTTAAAACCTATTACCATGAAAAGGACCTGTGCTGAAAAAGCGTGTGCATGGCAATAAAAAAGAGTGGAGGAAAATATTAGAGGCTGAGTTTAGAGACACTTGGAGGAAGCTATGTTTACTATAAAAAAAGATCGTGAAGATCGTCATGTTTGACAAATATTAGTAGACGGGACAATTTTCTGTATACTGACATTTTTACATGTTCATACTGACGGAATACCACAGTCACCATGTAATCAATATGTAATTCTCTCTTGTTTACAATAGCTTGTACATTATCTAGTCTATGTGGATTTCAAAATGTAGCTGTACTGTGAACTACTGACCTTTTGACTGGATTGATGTTCCTTCTACCTGACATTATGGTAATAAATAGGATATGACAT
This sequence comes from Hirundichthys speculiger, assembly GCA_018398805.1. Classification (NCBI taxonomy): domain Eukaryota; kingdom Metazoa; phylum Chordata; class Actinopteri; order Beloniformes; family Exocoetidae; genus Hirundichthys; species Hirundichthys speculiger. The sequence continues at coordinate 1,676,364 of JAGFBZ010002176.1, read as the reverse complement.
GTGTCACATCTGCACTATTGCAGTGCTGCAGACAGTTTAGATCAGCCTTGACATTTGACCTTCAACAAAACTTTTCTATCTGTCTAATGCACAAACATGCAAACGTATGCTTAGCAGTAATACACAGTTTTTAATTCATATGCAAGATTAATCTATAAAAATAAATAAAAAATTCTTAAAGACTCGAAGTCTTTTGTTGTAACCCCTAATCTGAGCAACTGCTATGCATAGTCACACGTTGCAAGATTTTTTAACATTTTTAACATTCCTAACCTCTTTTTTATGTGTGTGGTGTGCGTGTGTGTGTGCATGTTTTATGTTTTAGTTTTATAAATATTATATGGTCATATGTTTAGAACTGTTGTTGTATTCATTCTTGTGTATATTGTATGTTTTAGATTTCATGTCACATGTATATTTGTAGCTCACATGGCAAGGACATCCATTTCATCGCTGCAAAACCAGTTTACCTACGGGTACCAATAAAGTAAACTGAACTCAACTCAACTGAACTAATCAAAAGGTTGGTGGTTGCATGCTCTGATTTAGAGTGACTCACATTCAAAACAAATTACAGTATCTACTTGTATTATCATTTTACAAGGTATAAATGTAATTTCGTCCTGCTGGGACGCTGCCTCAATGACTAATTAAGTTTCTTGAATCTTGAATCTTAACTGTATATTGCAATGCATTGTGGGTCAAAAATAATTACAGTAATTTAAAGCAGAATTTTACAAAAGCACGTAGTAAAATTACAGGATGGTTTTGTTTTTACTTGGTGCTGACTGTAAACGATACATATTACAGTTAAATACTGTTAGTATTAAGGCGGTTTGAAAAAGGGCATGTTATGGCAGACGCAGGAGAGAGAACCTCCACATCTATTCAGTAAAGTGTAAGTAAGACGTTTTTACCCTACAGAATTAAAATGTGACTCAAGTAGTAGGCCTAACTTCATGCAATTTAGTTACTCAGTAACGCTTGTCGTGTCGCGTCATGTTCCTGACAGGAATGAAGAAAGTAATGTGAGAGGAGGGGGAGAAAAAACGGCAAAACCAGCATTTCGGTAAGAGTGAAGTTTAATTCTTTGTGTGAGTGACTGTATTTGACATTATTTTGTTCATCTTGCTTGTGTTTTATACAGGCTGTGGGACTGAGACCGCACCGCACATGTCTAGACAGAAATACTTTAAGTTAAGCTAACGGGAACTTCGTGCATTAGCACTGTACAGGAATGCGCAGAAATTACTGCGTGGTCAGGAGGAGGGGGAGAGAAAACTGTAAAACCAGCATTTCGGTCAGAATAATGTTTATTTCTTTTTTGCGAGTAACGGATAACATGTAATGCGTTAGGTAATTAGGATACCACAGAGGGTACTGTAATGCATTACAGTGCAGGCAAAAACATGTAATCGGATTACTGGCATATTTGATAAAATCAGGGATTAGTTAGCAGGATTACATTTTAAAATCAAGACACATCTTGATGCACCAGACACATCCACATTGTACACGCTGTCACACTTTACGACACAACACCACAACAAACCAACACATGAAACGACCACATGCGTAGCCTCGATTCGTGTGTAAACATGGTGTAAAATAAGGACGTTAAAACACTCCCCAGTGGCTGTTCATCATTTTGGGAGAACAACGCTTTCGCTGGATGGAAACTCTGGTGTAGTTTTACGTTTAAAATCAGAAAAGGGGAACAAAATTCACAGTAGAGAGCAAGTTATGATTCCCACCTGAGAAAATACTGTCATCATCTGCAGTGCCTCGTAAAAGTATTCGCCCCCCTTGAACTTTTCAAGATTTTGCCACATTTTAGTCTTCAAACATAAAGATATAACATTCCAATTTTCTGTCAAGAACAACAACAAGTGGGACACAATAGAATCCACCTGTGTGTAATCAAGTCTCCGTATAAATGCACCTGCTCTGTGATAGTCTCAGGGTTCTGGTTAAAGCTCAGAGAGCATCATGAAGACCAAGGAACACACCAGGCAGGTCCCAGATACTGTTGTGGAGAAGTTTAAAGCTGGATGTGGATACAAAAAGATTTCCCAAGCTTTAAACATCTTAAGGAGCTCTGAGCAAGGCAATCATATTGAAATGGAAGGAGTATCAGACCACTGCAGATCTACCAAGACCCGGCAACCCTCTAAACTTTCATCTGGAACAAGGAGAAGACTGATCAGAGATGCAGCCAAGAGGTCCATGATCACTCTGGATGAACTGATCTACAGCTGAGGTGGGAGAGTCTGTCCAGAGGACAACAATCAGTCGTACGCTGCACAAATCTGGCCTTTATGCAAGAGTGGCAAGAAGAAAGACATTTGTCAAAGATTGTTTAAAGTCTTGTTTAAAGTTTGCCACAAGCCACCTGGGAGACTCACCAAACATGTGGAAGAAGGAGCTCTGGTCAGATGAAACCAAAATCAAACTATTTGGTCACAATGCAAAACGATATGTTTGGAGTAAAAGCAACACAGCTCATCACCCTGAACACACCATCCCCACTGTCAAACATGGTGGTGGCAGCATCATGGTCTGGGCCTGCTTTTCTTCAGCAGGGACAGGGAAGATGGTTAAAACTGATGAGAAGATGGATGGAGCCAAATACAGGAACATTCTGGAAGAAAACCTGTTGGAGTCTGCAGAAGACCTGAGACTGGGACGGAGATTTATCTTCCAACAGGACAATGATCCAAAACATGAAGACAAATCTACAATGGAACGGTTCACAAATAAACGTATCCAGGTGATAGAACGACCAAGTCCAAGTCCAGACCTGAATCCAGTCCAGAATCTGTGGAAAGAGCTGAAGACTGCTGTTCACAAACGCTCTCCATCCAACCTCACTGAGCTCCAGCTGTTTTACAGAAAGAATGGGCAAGAATTTAGTCTCTGGATGTGTTGAACTGATAGAGACAAACCCCAAGAGACTGGAGCTGGAACTGCAGCAGAAGGTGGCGCTACAAAGTATTAACGCAAGGGGGCCGAATAATATTGCACGCCCCACTTTTCAGTTTTTTATTTGTTACAAAAGTTTAAAATATCCAATAAATTTCGTTTCGCTTCACGATTGTGTGCCACTTGTTGATTCTTGACAAAATATTAAAATTTTATATCTTTATGTCTGAAGCCTGAAATGTGGCAAAAGGTTGAAAAGTTCAAGGGGGCCAAATACTTTCACAAGGCACTGTAGATACTCAACATCCAACTTAGAGAAACATTTACAAGTGCAAAGACAAATCACTAACGTTTGTTTAAATACACAGATATCCAGTCACCTAAAGTTAAGGTTTGTTAGCTGGCTAATCTGTAAATAACCTGTCAATACTACTCATGCTACTACTGTAGCTTATATTCTTATATTCTTGCTTATCCTCTTCATTATTTGACCTTCATGTTATGTTAATAATAATGTTGAAAATGTTGAAATGATGTTCTGCTGACTCACTGATAAGCATATGTACCACCAGATAATAGACGATATTTTTCCTCCTTTGCTTCTTTCTTAGGTGATGTTCTCAGGGCCACAAATCGGATGCTTAGCATTGAGGGGCAAGTGGTCATGGGTAAACCCCAGAATGTTGTGGCTGCAATGGCAGCATTTTTTTGCATTCTACTACATTTTCAACCTGGTGTACCAGAGGGGGCAAGCACGCTGGAATTCATCCAAAGGTATGTGCTTGAAGGTGGAATATTATTTTGTTTGAAAAACATATGGTCGGTGTTATTTTTATTTAACTCCCTGCATTTCCATTTTATTGCATTGCAAAGTCACTTTATGCTTCAGTTTCATTGGCCCTTACTAACATATTCTGTCTTATAAACTGTTTTGTCTGTATTCATTTATTGCACTTCTGCCTGTCCTGGGTAAGGGGATCCTTTCTTTTTTTCTCTGGTAAAAAGGTTTCTGGGAGTTTTTTTTCAGTCAGTGTGACAGTCTAAGGGCAGAGAGGATGTTGTTATGGTGCCATGTAAAGCCCTTTGAGAAAACTGATTGTAAGAATGGGCTATACTAATCAATTGCTTTGCCTTGCACGTCTGCAATCAAAGCATATATTGGTTTTGCATATTTGGAAAACTGATGAATTTGTCTCCACAACTTGATGGGTTCTACTATCTCTTGTAAACAATATATTTTATTAGGTGTCATTTTCTCTTATTTTGTGACTTCAGATGCTTCATTGGGATCAACCCAACATTTGGCACCAAATTGAATGTCTTTGAGCCTGTCAAAAAAGAAAGGGCAATGGCACACTGTATTAAGTAGTTCCAAAGTATGGTTAGTTTCAACATGTAATAAATGTTTGACTGTGTTACTACACATTACAGTAGTATAAGATACTGTACAATGAGTGGCTGCAATAATCTTGTGCAGTCTGTCTCATCTTTATGCCTTATTTAAGTATAGATGTGTTGAGCGCATGTCATCTTTAATACATTTCATACCGTCAAAATCTTAAAAGGTTTTGTTTTTGCAGTACTGACTTTTGTTTTATTTAACAGCAGAAGATAATCTAATGATTATCTTCAATCACAGCGCTTAATTTGCTGAACAAAGATGAATTGTAAAAACATTCTACAAAATAATATTGTAAAATGAAAACACAGCTATTTACTGGCAAATTTAATTGCCAGGTAACATGTAATTTAAATAGAATACAAGATAATTTTGTAAACTAAAAATACAAATAATGGTTGGTTCTAATATAAAATAACAATACATTACTGTAATTTATATATGGCAAAAAACCCGTCAACAGCATCCAATTAAATACTGTAATTATTTTTTTCAGAAATAGATAACAATATTATAGCACTTTATTAACAACTTTTTTTTGCCTGTTATGTACTGTAAATTCTACAGGAAATTTGTTACAGTGCAGGTCTATGAACCATGAGTTGATATGCGGAACAGAAAAAAAAAAACATGCACCATGCATCAACCAAATGCATCATTGTTTTTATTATTTTTGAAATTATGCTGAAATGAGAGTTTCTTTTCATGTTATGCTTGTTACGGATAGGTTAGTTTTTCTACTCACCTTACACAATGAGCTTTTGAATTGCATTCTTCAGTTAGAGACCGAACAGTAGAAGAAGTAGAGATTTCACTTTTGTTCTCTCTATTAAAATAAAGATTGCAGCAGCTGCAGGAGTTCTTTTCACAAAACTTGTGGAAGAAAATAGTTAAATAAAATGATTAAAAAAAATATTGTGTTGATCAAACCCCCATAAATCTATTTTTATTCCAGGTTGTAAAGTAACTAAATAGGAGAAATGCCAAGGAAGGTTAATGTTTTACTAAGTACTTTACAGGAATATTTGAAAACAGCATTTTTAATGAAAAGGCAACACTGGGTAATGTTTCCCACTTATATTAATTTAAAGACAAAGAGTGAATTAATCTGGCCCCTCACAGATGAGTCAAAGTAATAACCCTGACAAATAAAGACAATCTTACTGGTACCTAATGCTCTGTAACAACATATCTCCAAATTGTGTCATTGTAATGGAGTCAAGCCTTAATTTAGCTGCAGACATACACTCAGCAAAAACATCATCATCATTCTCTCCAGGCATCTTATTTCTTCCACTATGAAGGCGTGAACCAAGCAGGAAAAGAGAAATCATTGCCATCTGTTTGTATGTTTGTAGCACATTACATAAATGCCTCTCAGATATAATTCATGAGACTTTTCAGAGGTGGAGTACGAGGGAAAGAAGAGAAGTGTCTAGAGTCTTTAAAATGACAAAGGACCCTGGCACTAGATGCTCTGTCCAGCACCGTTGCTGCTGTTTACTGTTTTTGTTATTTCTTCTGCACTCGCACATGAACAGTATGATGAACAGTATGTTCGCCAATGCAGATGGCCAATTATTAATTTTGACTAAAATACCATGGCGTGAGTTTCAGTGCTTACTACAATGCTAATTAGGTTGTGTGATGGTGGTGAACCATTCTCACAAATGTTGAAACAAAATTAGTGTAAATTGGTGGGGAGGTTTTGAGATGACGCTGTTATTTAACTACCACATGTACAGATGAAACTAAAGGTTTACATACACCGCAGATTATTATTTAATCACTCCAAGATACACTAAGAGACACTTTACAGTTGTTTTTCTCTTGTAGCAAAATAATTTATCAGAACATATATTTATGCAACTTGAATTTTAACCCCTATAGCTACCAATTGACCGGTAAGTAAAAGTGACGTAAAAGTTACAAAACAGCCAACATTTACTCCAAGGTAAGTTTACTTTGTTTATTAGATGATTGATTTAACCACCGTTTAGTAAAAGTAATATGATTTAGCGGCAAGGAGGGTGTATAACTGTATAACTATTTCACATTCACACACACATCCATGTACACACATACAGCCTTCTTCACACGATCCTCATGCTGCAAATGTTCACTTGGGAGGTTTGAGTCCTACTGAGTCCTTGCAGGTGTTTGGCTGTGGCAGACCTCACTGGTCTGTGGGAATCCCCAGGTAATGTAGCTGGATAACTCTCCTGTCTGTCCTCCATCATCCCCATCTCAGCTCAAGGTATGTAAGATGTACAAGACGTTAAGAAAAAAAGCTTATACTTCACAATTTTAACCAGTTTGTCAATGTGTTTTATGTTATTTTGCCACAATAAATCAATCAATAAATAGATAGTTGAACATTTCATATTGGACTCAGGAGGTGTTTTTTTTTTTTTAACTTTGTTTTAACCTGTAATGTGATGTGAAGAACAAGTCCTGTTGCTATGGCTACAAAGACTTTATTATTCTGAGCTAATTTTAAGCTGTTTAAAAGGACATGTGGTAGCCAATTAAACCACTAATAAAATAAATAAATAAAAATATCCAGTGGAAATTAAAACATTTTATTTTGTGCAATGTTTAACTCCCATAAACACACACACACGGTGATGATGCATTTCCTGATGGAGGAAACTTAAAGTCTCTTAAAGCCAAAGAGCCACTGCAGTTAGTTATTGAAGCAGCATACTTCACTGATGAAAACAACTTTAATGAAAAGACAAATTCATCTGTGAAATAAGCAGGAGTGATGTCAACAAGTTATTGCATAGTTATTGTGTAATTAGACACTAAAGCTACACAGTGGAGACTCATCACTGCATAAAGTACAGCTACAGGAGGTGCGTTGTTCACCAATCTGCTTGATTAAATGGTTACTTTTCATTTTCTATTCACCACTACTCAGTTCTTCCTCCTCAAGCAAACTAATCCCTCCTTGTAGCTGCACCGGCTCGAGAAACTAACTGATGAAAACTCATCTCCTACCAACGAGCGCTCTTCTGCAGATGCAAAAAGGGCCGGAGGCACTGAAATCCCCAAATAACACTGTATATCTATTATTTACAAAGCCACCCCATTCGTCTCCAATACCTTTGCACCCAAAAACACTTCTTATCACCTCCATCCTAAACTACAGTATATAGTCCATCCATCCATCCATGCGAGGAGTTTTTGAGAGGGTGATCAGAACGTTAACTTTCATCTTTAAGGCCCATTTGCATATATTTTAAGCAATGTGCTTTCTTTTTTGGGAAGGAAGTTAATTGGCAGGTGCAGTCCATACCCAAATAACTAAGATAAATGAGGTGGATAAAAGGTCTGAAGGTGATATTAGGGGTGCACGATAACTATCGGGCTGATAACAAGAAATATGACGTCATCCCGATAAGTCCGATATCATGACGAATAGCCCCAATAACATATATTTTTGTCCACACCGCAGTGCCTCGCTCCCTCTGAGCCTTGAATAACCGGCAGTGAATGTTATGTTCAAGTGACATCAGAAAAACGATTACTCAATAAGGAAAATCAAGAATACCTCCCCATGCCAGAAAACAACTCGTTAACTCGGTCATAATTTTGGTAGTTGCAGACTTTAATTGATATTCGCAGTATCCCACATGTTACACATAAAAAACAGAAAAAAATTTAAAAGGCTGAAAGAACAACTAGCAAACGTGGGAACGTGGAAATTTACGTTACACCTTGAATGCAGCCTGGAGCACAGCCTACTGATCACAACAAACATGGCTGCGTGGAACTTCGTTAAAGTTTCAGAAGAAGATAGTTTGGTGGTTATTTGTGATGAATCCTCCGAGTGAATTCTACGAGGAGGGAAGCACAAGCTTTAATACGTAAAACCTGATCGGCCACCTACAACACAACAAACGCTTCCATGGAGTTTTAAAATCGCGCTAACGTGAGCTAATGGAAGGTAATGCTAATGCTAACCCCTCACTCTCTTCTCCCTCATTCCTCTCATCTAAAGCTTACATGAGAAATTAAAAAATAAAAACTACTGAACCTCATTTACTTTAATTAAAGGTATTAATTTAAACAGAACAACAAGCTAAAATCCTTTAAATGTTAATCTTTTTCAGTTTGTAATTCTGATGCATGTATTTCCATCAGTTCAAGGAGCCTTTATTTTTTTTATATCAGTCAGTAATGAACCTTATTTAAGTTGATGTGAGATATCAAATAGGTTTGTTTGATAGCTTTATGAAAATGTTTCGAGAGGCTTGACAATAGTTTTTCATTGGAAAAAATAAATATCTGTTCATTTAAAAAGTCAAAACTATTTTTGATTTTGTTCATAGTATTGATGTAATGATCTTAGGTATATGTGTGTGTTATCCGTATCGGCCTTTAGGAGCTGAAAGTTATCGGTTATCGTATCGGTTTTAAAAACCAGTTATCGTGCATCCCTAGGTGATGTGCTTTGGCAGCTATTTGACTGGTGTTTCCAATATGATGTTCAAGGAGATCTCAGTGCACATGAAGGAGGCCATCATTAAGCAGAGGAAAGGAAAAGACATGCTCTGGAGAAGAAACATAGCAAAACAGCCAAGTACAAAAGGCGTTGGAGACCTCAAAAGACAAATGAACTGGATTATCCTGGAATCCTTTCCCTGGTGAAGACAAATCCCTTCACAACATTAACTTTGCCCCCAAAACATCTCATTTTTAATTTTTTTTTTTAAAGGCCTACAAAGAAAGAGCATCTGCCAGTGTAGTGTAGTGTAGTCCTGGTAAAGTATACCCAGGATGGATATTCACAATTCCATGTCCACTGGCTTCAGACTTCAGACAGTCATTGACCGCAGAGGATTTTCATCTAGGTATTAAAAAAAATATGGATGTATTTACTATTTTGTCACTTTGTTCTAATGCTTTGAAGTCCCTGAAAATGAACGTGCTTTGCTTAAAATGGCTCCAACTCCAAAGTGGTGAATGCCATATCTATTGGCTTGATTAATGACATATAACTGACTGTTCTGCCTTCCTCACAGAAACATGACATACAGGGAAGGGTTTTTTTTTGCCTTTAAATGTTCAAATGAGACTTTTTAAAATACAATACAGTAATGAAGAAGTTCGGATGCCTTGTAAAAAACAATGCTATGCAGATATAAGACCATATTTTATTCACAATAGACAACAGAAAGTTGAGAGAGAGAGGTTTTATTATTGACTTGTTTTGAATTTGATATAATTTGAAAAGGTTGAACCATGGCCAAAGTAATAGCCTTGAAATGTAAGTGGTATTAAAAAAGAGACACAGAGAGGACATTGTGCAACTCATTTAACAGATCAACAGGTCAGTGGCATGATTGGGTATAAACAGACTCCCAGACAGGAACAGAATAAAGACGGCCAGAGAATCAGCAGGCGACATCTGCAGCCATCACATTAAATATTGCACATCCTCAGTTAAAACTTTTGATATGCTTTCTGAGTTTTATTTTAAAAAAACATATGGCTTCCTGTGAATTGAATTTCATTTTTATTTCCATTTTATAGTGACCTGACCAGTGTTGTACCTGAACGCGTTCATTGAACAAAAGTTCATGAACTAGTTCATATTTTGTGTGAACGTGAACTGAACGCACTCTCTTTCCCCTTGACGAGCGTTGGGTATAAACAAGTTCATTTAGGCAACTGTGAACGACCTCTTTCAAAGTTCATGCACGGTCAAAACCGTGCCAGGTTTCCAGCGAACCCCATTTAAAATACACCACAAACTAGCCTGATATGTATCTGAGGAAAGCAATTAAACATGGCAACACGGGCTGTCGCTTCTGTCAAGCTAACAATTGACCTTTTGGTAATCACCGCCCCCTCCCTAGTTACCGTTGCTAGGTCGGACATTCTTGCTGCTCCTCCATTAAGGACAATGTTATTTTGCCATTTTTCCGATGCCTAACCAAAACAAACGCTGGAGAATGCAGCTGTGGGTTAAGTTGTGTCCGTCCACACAATCAACTGAACGTGGGGAAAGTTACAAAACACACCTGCATTTACTCCAAGGTAAGTGAGCTTTGTTTATTAGATGATTGATTTAACCACAGTTTGATAAAAGTAATAAGATTTAGCGGCAAGGAGGGTGATGAGTGAAAACATCTCTCCGTTAGCATTCCGGCTAACTTGCTAGCCACCTTTAAGCCTGCCTCGTTTGTCTACAAATATATATGGCCCTGGATATTTATTTTGTTAGGTATAATGTGAGGCTAGTGATGTTCATGTCTTAGCTTTCCCGAACCGGCCTCCAGCGACACCGTCCATGTCTGCGGTGGCAGGTCTCCACCAGCCGCAAGAGGACCGATCCGCCCCCTGCAGACAGTATGTTGACATCCGACCGCAAATCACCACAAACCGGACACAAACTAGAGCGTCCAGCGTCGCAGGGATAAGTTCCCAGAGCAGCAGTGAGTAGCTTCCATGCCAGGCGTCGTCCGGGCGACTTGATCAATACGAGAATAGTCTTACTATTAAAAGTCGACTTCGTGTTTTCCTGGTTACCTACAACATATTCTCTGCAGGCAGGCAAAACTGTCTCCATCATAAAGTTAACGGCTAGTTCATTTAGTTCATTTTTTGAAATGATGAACTGAACTAGTTCATTTTAATTTCTGTGAACTATGAACTGAACTAGTTCATGTAAAAAGTGAACTTGCTCAACACTGACCCTGACATTTAAAAATGATCAAGCCTAATACTGTTTACTGTCTGGAGGTGATGCACAGAACATTTTTATGACAACTAAAGGAAGCATCCCACTGTCAGTGTGACAGTCCTTGGTTAAACTTAGGTTTAGGGAACCATCAATGCTACTGCTTGTTCCAATACGGCTAAAGGAAGATATTAACCCAATTACAAAACAATATGTCATCTGGTGACTTCATTGAGCCGCAATCTTTAACATGTGTCTGCAGAATAACATTCTTAAGAGTATTCCTTATAATTCATAATTCAAAAAAAAAAAAAGAGAGAGAAACAAAACCTTGAAATCTGGTGGTAAAATTCCCTAAAGCTTTAAGACTGAACTTATTACAGTGGAATAATTAGCAGCTGAGATAAGCATTAGCTGGGCCAAACTGCCTGCAGTGAGAAACCATGTTCCACGGATTTGGATTTAATCCAGTTTTTCTCAAAGAACTCCTCCATTCCTACACATATTGGAGGTGTAAAGTGAAAAAGAATGGGTTTCTTCAGTGATGAGTTAAAAAGAAAGATCTTCTTTGTTTTAGTTTGACTCTCCTATTAGGAAGGAAAAAAAACAGGCGGTGAAACAGGGCAGTATGGAACTTTTCTTTATTAAAGCCTGCCTCTCTACTTCACACAAACAGTAAACACACTGATTGTTCCTCACTGAATATGTATCTATGTATCTATTCATGCAAATATATTAATCACTCATCATGGTAGAAACCAAACAGCAATTAATCAAACATAGATATTTCTACTGTGTAGTCAAGCAAAGCTGTTTCAATATTCCCCCCCCCCGCCATCATCTTCTCACTTCCTTTATTCCTTTTAGGCCCAGCTCTGTCTTCAGAGCGTCTTCCATTTACATCGTCTGCCTCTTTCTATATTTTCATTTGTTTCTCTGAGACTCAACACAAAGTCAGACATCCACATGGCAGTTGTCTCTGACTGATAAACTAGAGAAGAAAATTGGTAGGTTCAAGGTCAGGTCGGTCCAGGAACAACCATTTTCCAAATCCTAAACGATGGGGGGAAATCTGGAATTAATAGATTTGGTTTTAAGGAAATTTACAATCGTGTCACTTGTAAATATGTAAAAATGACTACAGATGAATCGCATCTGGATTATTTCAAATTCATTGTGTTGGTAAATAAAAAGTACGATGATAAACGTTCACTGTCACTGTCCAAATACTTCTGGACCAAACTTATAGCAGGATTCTACTCTTGCTGAGCGCTCAGTGTTACAGGGGGTTACAGGGGAGATGGAGCCTTCTCCGCCTGTCATTGGCTGATAGGATACACCCAAGACAGGTTGGCTGTAGCAATTGTGTTTATTTAAAGAAAAGGTTAAGCAGCCTTCTCCTCATTACACTCAAATTTTTTTTTCACCAAAACTTGATGTTTTCACCAAAATTTCCCAAAGAGCTTTCACAGTTAGGTTAAGCCTTGACATCTGGAGCTGCAGCCTCGACTGTTGAGCGAACGGTTCCAAATCTAACAACTGAAAAAATATGAGTACACAGAGGTGCTGTGATTATGCATGAAGCCCACAGATAATATGATGTGTTAGATGAAAAACAGAAACGGGCTATATTTATTTATTTATTTATTTATTTTTCTGGTTTTTTTTTATATCAGCAGCATTTGCTCTGAAGCTGATTGTAGCACTGTTGCCACACTTTCTAAGCCTGGTAAATTGTACTTTTCTACAGTAAGTCCAAGTCTCTTGTTGCAACAGCAATTAAATAACTTATAATAAATAAATAAACCACTAATAAATTATGTGATTGCAGACGTCATTACAATAACACTTATTTTAAGGCACACCTTAGTGTGTGTGCATGTCCGGCTAAAGCCTCAGCACTTGCAAGTACATAAAACATTTGTGTTTAGAGTCCAGACTCATTATCAGATTTAAAAAATGAATCATATTTTAGTTACCATATGGCTGCAACATTTTTAGAGCAGGAGGACTGTGTGGAAGAAACAGAGAAGAGTGAAAAAGACAGATGGGACACCATCAGCATCAGAGATGCATCACAGCAGTTTGTCACAGTTAAAGAACCAAAAAAACTCAGAAATTAGTTGAAGGGGAACAACGACAACAACATGGATCTAATGTAACTATTAAATGTAAAAAGGCTTGAGGTGGTGATGTGAGGGTTCTCCTTAGCTGTGACGAGAATGTGTGGCATCGGTTTATGAAGGTCTGGTACCAAAACGCCACAGATCCATGTTTCCTGCAAAGAAAGCTGTGTGCCAGCATTTCTTTAGTCCTCTTTTTCCTATATACACCCTGTTTTTTTTTAAATGCACAAGCGTACTTACTCTGCCAGTAACCATGACAACAGGAAGTAATCCCATCAAGATACTTGCTAAATCCCTGAAGGAAAATTATATATATATAGTAACTGTCTTTTTTTTCAGGTTTCCTCAAAGAGTACGTATAGATGGTTGTAGGTGTAGGCGGGAAGGATGCAGATCTGAAGAAGCCTCTGATTGAAGACACTCTGTGTAAGTCACTGGCTCTGATGCTGCTTTCCCAACAGATGGTTGCAGATAAGACTGCACTCTCCACAACAGACTTCAGAAGATGTGCAACATCTTGCTGGTATCTTGGCCCACTCCACTGTCCACCACTGATATACACCACCACTCTGACTATTTCTGCTGGTGACAAGAATCTGACTGGTACTGGAAGTCGAGGGTGTGGACAGTGAAGAGGAGTGGTGAGAGTACAGTCCCCTGTGGTGCTCCTGTGATGCTGATACAGACACATAACAGTCTCAAACACAGCGGTCTGTTAGTCAGGTGGTGCTCAGTGATCCACCTATGTCTTCTGGAGTATCTTTCACAGTAAAGCAGGCTGGATGGTGTAAATGTGCTGGAGAAATCAAAGAACATGATCTTCACAGTGCTGCTGCTTCGTCCAGATGACTGTAGCTTCTTTGAAGCAGGTGTATGATGGTGTTTTCAACGCCAACTCCAGGACATTTTGCAAACTGCAGTAAGTCCAGGAAGGTGCTTGTTTACTTACTCAGGTAGGCAAATTAAAGTCTCTTCAGGACTTTCATGCTGTGTGATGTTAGAGCTCCAGGTCTATGTTCATTAAGGACAGATGGATGAGAATTGTTTTGGTACTGGAACAACGTGTGATGTCTTCCACAGCACTGGGACCTTCTCCTAGCTCAGGCTGATGTTGAAGAGGTGCTGGAGAATCTCACAAAGCTGATTCACACAGGCCCTCGGGTCTCTGGGGCCGACACCATCTGGACCAGCAGCCTTGTTCGGTCTCTCCGGCTGCCTCTTCTCATGACTGCTAGTGACAGACAGGTGGCAGGAGGACGCAGAGGGAGCCTCAGCATCTCCTCATCTCCCAGTATAAGACTGCAAATCCAGATGGGTTGAAGAGAAGTTGTCAGTGTAGGGAAAAAGTTCATGTTGAGAACAGATATGAAATCCTGGACATGCTACTGTGAAAGAGCATCTGTGCACCGGGGATGCTGAACTGCTCGGTGAGTTTCCATCCATGTTGTCTCCTGGGAAAGTTCACACTGGTAACACAATGAACAACAACTGAACTGAGATCAGTTCAGCTTGTCAACAACAAACACAACCCCTTAATGCAGGGATACTCAAATAGATGAACCTGTGGGCCACATTACAAAAGTGTCAAGGGCCCAGGGGCCACTTAATAAAATTACGACTTTAATGATACTTGATAACTTCTCTCATTGATTTGTTTTATTTTTGCAAAATGTATCAAAGTACAATGTGCATGCGCACACGATATGTAAATAAAAAGGCTGCATTTGTTGCATTTCCTCGCACATTCAACACAAAACACAAACAACTGTATCCATAACTGCACAAACTATAGCACATGTAACATGTCTGTCTGCCTGAAGATAGACAACCCAGTCTCAGATGTCTTTTATAAAATAAAATTAGTAGTTATATGGCTGACTGAGTAAAAAATAAATAAAACAATGTACCTGAAAATAAGGTTGTGTAAAATAAGTGAAGGAGTATGACAGTCAAATTAATGGCAGTTGAGTTTCATCATTTAGATAAAAATAAAAAAAAATCTGTCTGTTTAGTTACTTGAAAGTTATTTCAGGGAATAGGGACACACAGAGTACATGTCTTTCATTTGGATTGCATGACTTGGTCCACTTTAAAAATACATTTTTTTCATTCTCTGGCTTTGTTACCAGGCGGAAAGTCGGCGTGGAAGCGCGCACGTTTGCTTTCATAATGCCGCTTTATTATTTTTGAGCTTAACAACCGACACTGTTTGCACGCAAATTAAACACAGTGGTGTTGCATTTGCATGACATGGCAAAATAAAAGCTAAATCATCGTTCCATTTTGGGTTCAAGTACCGGTTCTCAGCATCAACCTTACGGCGCTTGTTGAGGCTCATGTTGATTGCTGCTCTGGGTGGAGTCAGACAGGTGAGTCCGTGATGTCTTGACATACCTCACCATGGCTGTGTTGAGTTATTTTTGTTAAGTACTACTGTAATATTATTATATTAGTAGTATTACTTATAATAATGTAATTAACGATAACTTCATTTCGATTTTTCCCCCGATTCTTTTTCTTTTTTCATGGACTGATTGGTGGGCCAGTCAAAATGGGCCAGCGGGCCGGAAGTGGCCCGTGGGCCGGAGTTTGAGTATCACTGCCTTAATGCATTCATGGAGATTTCTGCAGATTTCAACCGCGCCTCTCTGCTTCACTTTTACCTTTCCTACTGTTTGCTGAGATGATTGAATTTGTTTATGTCAATTTATTCTCATTTTACACCACAACCTTGTTTCGCTTTGGGAATGAATAAAGCACAATTCATTACATTTTGATTCAAATGAAAGGTAAAAGTTCAGCATATTCAATCTTAAGTGATCCCTTATTTTTCGCGTTTAATGGGGACCACCCCATTAAACGCGCGATCAAAATCCGCGATCTGGATCGGAGCCCCCCGAGCCTCAATAATGTGTTTAAAATATGTTTAAAAACCCCAAAAAAGTAGAGAAACACTGCAGCGAAACAGACAAAGGCTCAACTGTGGTCTTTCTGTTACCTTCACAGCCTCTGGTCTGTGAACCGTAGTAAACAAACCGCTAGTATTGTGTTATTTTTGGCTCGTAATTAGCGGCTAACATGCTAACAACAACAAAACAAAAAGTCTGGGTTTCTCTGCATGGAACGAGCACTTTATTCTGGCACTGCAGGAACTTGTAACATCACACAGGTTGTATTGTTGGGCTCCTGTCGGTTAACAGAGAATGTAAATCTATACACGCTGGAGCTGCTGTTGATGCTCACTACACTTTTCATCTAACCCCGTTTTCATTCTGCCGTTCCACGACACACACACTCCATTACCCATAAGGCCACACCATTACCCATAAGGCCACCTTCTTAAAGGGGCCAGGCTGGCTCGCAACATTTCTTCACTGTGAGAGAACGCGCACAACATCCTGTGATGTTTCTGCGATTTTTAAAAAATTTTTTTAAATTGTATTATATATTTCTGAAAAAAATCCACGAAGCACTAAAACCACGGTACTCAAACCGCAAAGTGGCAAGGAATCACTGTAGTCTGTGACATAAACAAACAAATGAATAAAGTCATGGATAGTTGACGGGACAAAAAAAACCCCAAAACAACTCTCCATGATCCTCGTGTAGTGTATGTTGGTACCTTTGGTGGGTGTGTACGGTTACATGAGGGTGCTTTTGGCACAAAGGCAAATTTATGAAAACAGATTATAAAAAAGTGTTTCAGAGTAAGGGAGGGAAACCACGGTGACATGATGGTCCCAGTTCAGTGGAAAAGCCTGTTATCTCACACAGACACATACACCCAGGCATAATGTGATCCTTTGGTTTGGAAAGAAAATATTGTTCAGGTTGACAGAGGTTTCTATCAGTTTTTGGGGAACAAAAAAAAAGTATTTGGTGGAGAGTCCTTATCTATATCTTCTTTCTCTCTCCTGCTCTCCATGCATCTATCCCTCACCAAGTCTTTCTTTCCTCATGTGAGTACAAATTGTTCAATGCCTTGACGGTATCAAGTGTGGATAATGGTAATCTTACACTTAGAGGGCACAGAACTTTGATCCTCTCTCAGTCCTCCCTCTCTGTTCTCTGTTCAGCTCCATCATACCAACCCTCCTTTGGCTACCATATACAGTCATTTTTTTTTTTTTAGAAACACAGACAATGCTTTTTTTTTCTGATACTCAATTGATTGTCCTAATATTCCAAAATGAATTAAAATGAAACCAAGACAAAACCTGCTGACAATGGGGCAGGACCTTCTGTCTTTTTCTATACACGCAGTGGAGTTCAAGTTGTTAGTAATGATAGCTTGAAAAAAAAACAACAACAAACTACTCATTTTGTATTGGTATGGGTTGAGTTAATGCTGGTAATTTGCAGGATAAACACAGAACACACATTGTAACCTGGATGTGGCCATTTAAAGGGCAGCGATGTGGTTTGCCTGCATTTTTCATAAATATTCATTTTGCCATCACAGCTCTGTTTAGCGTCAATCTGCAAAACATCAGTGGCATGAGGTACCCGCTGTTTCACGTCTCATTTACTCCGGGTTTCTGTTTAACCTTCTGCACTCTACCCCCCCCCCCCCCCCCCTTTTTTTTTTTTTTTAGAAAACACCTAAAATGACATACACAAATTGACTACACAGATGCATTAAACCAGTGGTTCTCAAGTGGTGGGTTGCGACCCAAAAGTGGGTCGCAGACCTGTTTTCAGTGGATAACAGTAAAAACTATATTTACTATAGTTTAAGTAGATACTATGAAATCCAAAGCACTGAACACCAGACTGCAGCGTCTGGTTTCTTGAAACTTGAATTTCCCTCTAGGGGGATTAATAAAGTATATTTGTATTTGTATGTCAATCTAAAGGTTGGTCCCTCCTCTACAAGCTGGATATTACGAATCTCAGCCGTGCCTTTTACCCGCCAATCAAATGCATAGCAAACAGAAGTGCTGGAAATCGAACGTGTGCATCTTTGTTCCGGTATGATGATCACTTCGCCTGGAAAAACTCAGACCAAACAATATTTTTTTACATTTCTAATATGGTGCTGCTTTGAAAATAGGTGCTTTAGTTATAACTGGTGACATCATCACCAGAATCCAGCCGTACATGAAGAGCCAAGCTTTTCATCTCAACCTGTAGACAGCATATCTCAGCAACAAATAATGCTTTAAGTAAACGTCTTACCGTTTATAGATGAGCTAAGTCTCTGGTAATAGGCGGTGGCCTTATTTATTCAAAAACACAGCTTACTTGCTCTTGTGTGGAAAGGTTTGTCACTGAGGAGCCCAGTTTCAAAACGCTCTGCAGGGGAGGGTGGCGTTTTGTATGGTGTATTTAATTTTTCTGTATATTTTATTGGTATGTGGTATTGTTAAATACAAATTCAAATTCAAAAATACTTTATTAATCCCCCAAGGGGGAAATTCAAGTTTCAGTACACCAGGAAAAATCTGGTGTACTAGGGGAGCTGCTAGTGTCCACCGCTCCTTTTCATGCCAGGTCCCGTGGTCCGAGTGCTAACTCCAGATAACAGCCGTTAAAACAGTTAACAGTCGTTAAAACCAGTATATCTCCATAATGATGACAAGTGAGATATCTCCAGGTCAGACGAGGAAACACCGATGAACCAAACCGTCTCCTCTGGGAAGACTGAGCTCCTTCAGTCCGGCGAGCGACGGAGCTGACCGTCCCAGAGCCCGGTTCATCATGCGGACCAGACCAGGCCATTGTCGTCTTCCCCGGCGTTGCTGGGCCCCACCAGGTCACCAGACGGCCCCTGCCAGGTCAGCTGACCCATCCGGCGTGTAGACTGTTGGACGGGGGCAGCATGCCGCCGCCGCTACGTCGGGGGCTCCCGTCCCGGCTCCGTGACGCTGCAGCCCGGATCCAGTGGCGGTGGTTGCCGCGGGTAGCAGTTCAGGACTACTTAGCTTAGCTTTCCCGAACCGGCCTCCAGCGACACCGTCCATGTCCGCGGTGGCAGGTCTCCACCAGCCGCAAGAGGACCGATCCGCCCCCTGCAGACAGTATGTTGACATCCGACCGCAGAACACCACAAACCGGGCACAAACTGGAGCGTCCAGCGTCCAATATTTGGTTATATTTAGTGTGTCACAGAGTAGGGCGACTAACAGGAGTGATTTCAGGCAGGAGAGCAGCACTGTATGCCTGCACTCTCCCTTTCACTTGGTCTATTCCAGTTACTCCACCTGCCTATTGGTCTATTTCATGAGTAAGAGCTACTGGGGTATTGTGTGCCTCCTGATGTCGCTGGCCCACAGCTCCACCCCAGCTCCACCTGTGGGCTCTGATTGTGAGAAGTTATTTTATTTCCCCTGGTATCTTTATGTGACTTAGAGGTAGGAATTTATAAGACTGGAGCTTAGCCGCCATAGTTTCAAGTGTTTATCATCAGGAAGTATTCTCAGGTCAGAGCTGCAAGCCTCGTCCTGACGGAAGTGTACTTCTGTTTTGTTTTTATTTCTGTTTCCAGGTAGTTTGTTATCTTGTTGAAATGCATCCCTTGTAGTGGTTTGTCCCCCATTGATGATTTAGCGTGGGACACAGCCTACTCAGGAGGAAGAGCTCATTCTGTGTCGGGAAGCAAGGGTGAGTTTGCATGTCAGCAGCGTTTGTCAGCAGTGATGTTCTGTTCTGAAAGCCTGTGGACATTTGTTTTCTTTCTTTTTTCTTTCTTTTTTGATATAAACCATATGGTAGGGTGAATCAATAAAATCCCATGAGTTTTCTTGGGGAAATAAGTGAGTAGAGCCACTCATCTGTCTCACATGCTGTAGTGGTGAAAATGTCCCACATTCAAAGTCCAGAAAGTTAAAGGGTTGGGACTAAGGGACCATGTGATGCTTTTCTATGTTTTCTTATATGTGGTGTTATATAACATGATGAGTTATCGTGTTAGACACGGCTGCTTGCAACTGTGGGGTCAAAAGTAGGAGCATAATTTAGCTTTCTTTTTTCTTGGCTGCAGATATTTCCAGACTCAGTCTGTGTTTTACCTCTCTCTCCACATCTACAACCATCAGCTCAGGCAAATATCAAAACACACATGTGTATATATATATATATATATATACAGTCATGGAAAAAATTATTAGACCACCCTTGTTTTCTTCAGTTTCTTGTTCATTTTAATGCCTCGTACAACTAAAGGTACATTTGTTTGGACAAACATAACGATAACCACAAAGATTGCTCATAAGAGTTTTATTTAAGAGCTGATATCTTACCATTTTCCATGGTTTTCTTGATTATAACCTAAATCACTTACGTTTTTACATCAATAGCTATGGCGTTGTACTGCCAAAAACACTGCTTTTATGCATTCAATGTTTTCTTTTCTGTCTGTTTTAGTCACATGATGACGTTTAGTTGTACCAGGTATTAAAATGAACAAGAAAGTGAAGAAAAAATGGTGATCTAATAATTTTTTCCATGACTGTATATATATATATATATATATATATATATATATATATATATATATATATATATATATATATATATATATATATATATATATATCTATATATATATATATATATTATATTTTCTGCCCCCCCTAGGAAGAAGAAAACATTTCGTGCCCCCCCTCCTCCCCACCGTGACTATAAATAGTATAATTTGTCTATAAAATTATTGTAAGTACACCTCTGCATAATAGGGTATCCTTATTAAGGGAAACAAAAAAAAAAGAAATATAGATCAACTTATAACAAAGTTTAACTTTATGAAAATAGTTTTTTAGTCTGTAAAGATTTAAAGTGCATCAATCCCACCGTAGTCACAGTGAAGCCAAGCGCTACATTAGCATCATCATATTTCCTCATCTTAACTTGCATCTTAACTCTGGTGACTTTCGTTTGTCTCATTATCTCCGTCTCTCTCCGTCTTTGTTTTCATCCCTGTTAAATATTTTTCCCTGGTGTCTCTTGAGTGGGGTCACTTCATATCTCCTGCTCTGTGCTGCGTGCACATACGTCCGTGCAAAAAACCCGACACAATATAGCTAATACTCCCTGAACCTATTTGGACAATGAGAGCGCCACTGCCACCTACTGGAGTATGTGTGCAATTACACTTTATTCCAGTAGGGCAAAAAAAAATAAAAAAAATAAACATGTTCCCTGGGATCACACGGGCCCCCCCTGGCATCGCACAGCGCCCCCCCAAGGGGTCCCGTCCCACTATTTGAGAAGGACTGCTCTAGACCGACGCCAAGGTGGCCCAGTTTCTACTGGGCCACCTTGGCGTCGGTTTTCGCATGGTTTTCTGAGACCATCTTAGACAAAGTCATGTGGTGGCGCCACCACGTGTCTTTGTCCGCCCTCTTGGTCAGGGCAGGAGTACCGCGTGGCCCCGTCCGCCATCTTGTGATGCCCTATCGCACGAGTCGGTGGCCATCTTGGTCAGGGCAGGGGAACCACGTGGCCCCGTCCGCCATCTTGTGGCGCCCTATCGCCCGAGCCGGCGGCCATCTTGGACATCCCTCTCACATTACCACACACACACACGTGCACACACACACATATACCTATAGTTACATGTTTACATGCAGACATATGGACACTCTTTTCCCCTTTTAATGTTTGATTATGTTAGTTTAGTTATCCTTTAGTATTAGATATCAGGGTCTTGATTCAAGTGTTTGTTGATTCTAATACTTGTGTTAATAAATCCTGATATATTCTAATGAGAGAAGTTGTTTGTGGTTATTTTACACAGTTTTGTAACATTTGCTGGTTGCAGAGGTCTGTGCTCGGACACACACCTTCTCTGTTGCTCTATAGCGCCACACCTGGTCACAGGCTGGCACGCATAGAACAACAGCCATTTTGAGACTGATTGTGCGTTTAGTCCTTTTTCCTGATTTATCAGGTGATGCCCTGTTCATTTTATTAACTTTGTTAATACCTTTCTGGTTATTAGCAGCTGTCCCTCAAGACAGATGGTAATAACCCTTTTATAATTAAACAAGCACGTTATACGCCGTATTGCACAACAACATCGTATTGCGAGGTCCTTGCCAATACTCAAAAGTACTGATCCAGAGTCTTAAACTGTAAAACCTCAGTTCAGAAATGTTCAAACATTGTGGTAAAGTTAAGTGCCATTCAAACCCCTTTTACTATTTCTTTCTTTATTTTTGTTTGTGCCAGTAAAATATAGATTGGTTTTAAAATTTCAGAATAAAATGCAGGTGACAAAAAAAATACATCCTTTATACTTGTGTACAAAAAAATGAAAAAAAAAAAACAAAAACATTTTTTTTATTGTCTTATGTAATCAGCATAAGTGGTGGATGTAAATAAAGATTCTAAGAAGTTAACAAATAAAAGTTATTTTTATGTTTGTTTCCTGTCTGTTTGCATTTCAGAAGACTTCCTGGTCTCATGTATTTGAGCACCATGTGTGAGCGTTGCAGCCTCACCTCTGAAGGGCAGCTATCTTGTCAGCTTTGATTCCTTTCAGCAGCTCTTCCAGCAGATCAGAGCTTTCGGGTCGGGGGAGAGATGGTTTGATGGAAGATGTGTGGGTGAACCAGCCAACCAGGATACCAAGGACAAAAAGCCCCAACCCTGCCAAGAAATATCTATGGACAGAAACAGGTAAAGGTCACAGTGCATACTGGCTACAGTAGACGAGGGCTGGTGTCAGGTTAGATGACGTTTGCTTCCAGCAGTGAGGGGACCAAGGCAAGGACTTGCAGTTGGCTTGACTCCCAGTCCAATACATGGAAAAAAAAAGGAGTGAGAGTGTCCAGCGATACTCATGTGTTAGGGGATATGTTTTTGTATCAAACAGATTTCATTCAGATTTGACTGAGTGAAAAAACTTAAGGTATTAGTTCTGAACAAGCAGCAACCATCCAGGAAAAATATTCAGAATACAGCTACATATACAGGTACAAACAGCACGACTGATGGAATTAAAAGGGGATGTACTTATATTTTTAAAAAATAATCTTAATATGAAATACTAATGCAGATGAAAAACATCCCACGACAGATGGCCATGTTATTATTCAGCTCGTTATTTAATAATTGACCTTTTGGTAAGCACCGCCCCCTCCCTAGTTACTGTTGCAAGGTCGGACATTCTTGCTGCTCCTCCATTAAGGACAATGTTATTTTGCCATTTTTCCGATGCCTATCAACTGTGTTTACATCACACTAGAATAACGCCGTGGTAAAATATTGCTCCTGGGGACCTGCAACAGTGACTCGAGGTGTCCAGAATGTTTGGAGGGACATTTTTATTCTCTTTCCCAAACCAAAACAAACGCTGGAGAATGCAGACTGTGGGTTAAGTTGTGTCTGTCCACACAAGCAACTGAACGTGGAGAAAGTAACAAAACACACCTACATTTACGTCAAGGTAAGTTAATTTTATTTATTAGATGATTGATTTAACCACCGTTTAGTAAAAGTAATATGATTTAGCAGCAGGGAGGGTAATGAGTGAAAACATCTCTCCATTAGCATTCCGGCTAGCTCGCTAGCCACCTATAAGCCTGCCTCGTTGTCTACAAATATATATGGCCCTGGATATTTATTTTGTTAGGTATAAGGTGATGTTAATGTCACTTTATTAATTATATTAATACAATGCTGCAACTGTCTGATGTAAACTTAGCTTTGTTGTGGGACAGACCTATGGACCAGAGCTAATGCTAACGGAGAGATGTTTTCACTCATCACCCTCCCTGCTGCTAAGTCATATCATTACTTTTAGTAAACAGTGGTTAAATCAATCATCTACTCTAATATAATCTACTACTACTACTACTTCTACTAATAATAATAATAGCATAATTAAATAAAAAATTAATGCTATTCTGAATTTATTTTCTATTCCAAGTTTTGTTTGGAGGCATCACAATATGACATTGTAGAAATTTTTTATAGGACATATGAATAACAATATGAACTGGTACCACTGCCACGCCTATTTTAGTAAATAATTGTAAAGTATAAGCTATATGTTTTAAAATTTGACCCGCTGCACCTGTGGTGAAGGTGTTCTGACCTGAGATATGACAAAGGCTAAACTACCTGAGAATGAAACAGTGGAGTTGTCTTTGGCCCTTGTGGCAAGGAGCCCTGGTGAAGTGGGAGATATAGTTGGGATCTTCCTGGAGTCGTTCAAACCGTCCATGTGGCGAAACTGAGACAGAAGACTGGATTGGTTCCATCAGATCAGGATCAGGGTCAGGACCAGGGTCTGAACATCCTGAAAGATAACAATTCAGAAAAAAAAAAGAATCAAAATTGCATTGACTGTAAAGGGAAAAAAATACATATCCAGTATTCTATTCTTCTGTATCACTAAGCAATAATTGTCTGTCTCTTCTCAACATGGGTTTTTGTACATCTTCCCTTTAGAAAATGCTGACTCATGGGTGATTAGTGGGTGTCTGGTTTAGGCCCAGGCTCAGGCCATACACGGGGTTCATAAGTTGTAAACTAGGTCAAAAGTCATAAAGTCTGCAGTTGCATTTGTGATGTTGTAAAAGAGACTAATGAGCTCAGGTCTTACTGTAATATTTATTCTGTTTCACTTTAAGTGACCTCTTCCCTGCCTTTGTTGAGATGGGGGTTATCTGGGGAAACTTTTATAAAACATTGAGGCAGCTCACACACATATCTGTCTGTGTTAAAGATAACTCAAAAAGTTATGGATGGATTTTGATGAAATTTTCAGGAGTTGTCTTTCAAATTTGCAATAACATTGCGGTCAATGGGGCCAAAAATTTTGTTTCTCTATCTCTGTCTATGTCTATGTAAACTATGTATTTTTTTATTTTGGTAATTGTTTTACTATGTTATATGTATTTGTATGTTTTTATTCTAGGCAATTAATATCTTGCCCAGGGACTACAGTTGAAAATTAGCTAATCAGCTATAAACTGGCTCATTTACAGAAATGTTCATTAATGTGCATTGTCCCTGAACAAATAAAATTGAATTGAATTGAACTGTCAATTATTGCCCAAAATTCATGAAATTTCACTCAGGGATTGGCAATGGGAACCTCTATCAAATTTCAAAGGCTGATACTGATCTGATCAAGAACGCGGATTTTATCGCAATCAGTAAATCCCTATATGGGCGAACTGTTGTGCTTGGCGGAGGTCTGCGCTCTCCGAGTGCTTTTCTAGTTATTAATAAAAAAAATTTCCATAAAAATGAGAATACGATATATTCTATGAGCACTTCAATCCATCATTTCAAAAGATCTAACATCTCTAAGTGTATCCATAATTAATTTTCTTCTAAGAAAAGTAAACAAATGAACCATTTTATATGAGCACTTTGCAGCTTTTTCATGTAAATTAAGTTTTACATGTTGTATTGCACTTATTTACATATAAATAATAGGAAACAGCTGCCTGACCTGATCTCTCGCAGTCAACATGCTGCATCTGCATGCGGTCAGTGCTCGGCTCTGGTTCCTGTGACTCCTGTTTGTCCAGGTCCCAGTCGAGGTCCAGTGCTCCAGAACAGTGCAGAACCTCACTATCCAGAGGGCCGCCCTGGGCGTCACACACCTTCCTATATGCCATGATGTCACCTGCAAAACAGAGATATTGAATATTTGTCTAATTTCCTGGTGTTACATTAACCAGAGGCCGGGCTACCTGCAGCAATGACCCACAGTACCTCCACACAATATACCTGCTCAACTAGGTGGATTCCTCGGTCTCCAAAAGGCAAACCTCAACCACTCTTTGATCCACTGTGGCACAATGGAAGAAGGTGCTTTTCAATGAGTTGTAAATAAATAAAGACTGAATTTATAGAGTACCATGAAGTTTCATTTACAATCAGTTCATTCAGTATTAAAATCAAGCATTTAGAGATGTAGTTTCCGACAAAAAGTGGAAACCACAAATTTAGTGCTATGGTGGTCTAGCTGAATACGACATAAATGCTAAAGTGAGTGCAGCTTATGACCTGCTAGCACCCTAGTGCGATTAGGCAATCCTTTAAAACGTGCTCAGATTCAACATGTTGAATATTTGTCTAATTTCCTGGTGCAACATTGAGCAGAGGCCAGGCCAAGTGGATTCAACATGCTGAATCTGAGTCACAGAAGAGCGTTAAGCATGTTGGGACTTTATGGTGTAGGAACTTAAAAAGTATCTGTGTGATCTGTCACACACAAATCGCTTATACAAATAATCATTACAGATACTGATGCAGTCATCTGCTCCAAAAACTGCTTCATTCCAGAAGCAAACGGCAAGTGATTAATACATTGAATCATTTGGCCTGAATTACTCTCCATTTGCTGTTATTAAACCCAGATAAAACTGAGGTCGTTGTCTTTGTTGCCTGAGCGCCCCAGGAGCTCTGGATGGCATGACATTGGCATCTAGTTATTATGAACAAGGGTTTGCCCTGTAAGTCTCCAGTCCTGCCTGCTTTTACCAACCCAGAATTGCCAGAATAAAAAAAAAAAAAGTCCTATATCAGAGCGAATCAGAGAACACAAAAAGAGGAAAAACTAGTTTCTTAATATTGGACAGTTCCATTCCTTGTTAGCAGGCTGTGTCAAAATTACTCTGAAAAGCCTCCAGCTGAACTAAAATGATGCTGCAGTTCTAATGGAAATTAGCAGATGTGATGTGTGTGGGGGGAAACTCAGACGAAAACAAGAAAACAACTGCTCCAGAGACGAAGGCGGGTACACGGCCGTCTATGTACAGAATTCATTCTTAAATGATAAGGCAGCCACTGAAAAAAATGAAGTTACCTCTCAAACATTTGTCAAATGCAAAGAATGTTTTATCTTGTACATCAACTCTTGGTTTATTTGCATTTCATGTCCTTCCAGAGACATTTCTTGCAGATGCCCAAACAAAACAGCACAAGAACACCATTGTTCATTTTGGTGATGATATTTTATTTGAGATATGAGTTCAGCTTTGAAATGGACATCTCAAATGTTTTGCCTGATTGCTGTACTGCAGGGTGTTGTTTCTGTTTGGGCAATATGAAAACAGATTTGTAAAGAGGCTGATGACAAAGAGGGAAGGAGAACAACACGGACAGTGACATTTCAAATCAGACTCTTGCAGAGGAGGGAAGGCAGAAAGAGAGAAAAAAACGCATAGCAACAGGAAGGCAGGAAATAAGAGGCAAGTGTTTATAGATGAATAAGAGAGGGTAAAAAGCGAAGAGAAGTGGTCTGGGAGATTCTTGGCATCAATCTTCAATGCTCCACTACACTTTCATTACTTCTAGCTCAATGCAGATGAAGGCCTCTCGCTAAAATGGAACAAAAGTTCATTTCACTGCTGACCTCCTGTTACAGCCCCACACTGCGCATGGCCACCTGATTCCTCTCACAGCTCAAGAAAAAAATCTTATTAGATTTCCTCCCTTAATGTTCTTCTTTGGAGATATATTTCAAGAGTACAAATCCTCCTGGTTCCATCATGGTGCAGTTACTTATTTAAAAAAGCTGGATAAGAACATTTCCTGATTTTCTTGTCAAACCACACCTGTTCCTCATGTTTGAACAACAAAAGCACAAATGACAAGGGGGTGTCCATGTATTTGTTCTAGAACTTAAACTACATATCCAAGTAGTAACCAAAAACATGCTTTGGGTTGGGACTAGGATGTACACAGATGTGAAAGAAATTCATTTTTATTAAATTTTATTTGTATCAGCCAGATACAAACAGATCATGACCCCCGAGAAGATATCATTAACTGAGATTATACTATTAAATCCTAATCAAAGAAAAATGGCAAGTAAAAAGAACTCCCACAGCGGGGGGAAAAAAACCTTTAAGCCAAACAGTGGCAAGGAAAAACTCCACTTTGAGGAAGAAACCTTGAGCAGGACCTGGGTCATATGGGGGGACCTTCCTGCTGAAGACCAGCCGGGTAAAGAAAGAAAAAGGAGAGGATGGTGGATGGAGGACAGAGAGAGAGGAGCATATACATCCTGCCAACACTACACTAGACAAAATGTATTAATTATTATTATCCATTAACTTAAGCACTAAGAGTTCCAGCATGTATATTCTGGCTGGTTCATTGTTAGCACGTGAACTACAGAGATGACTATATAAACAAATGTAGGCAGCAACATAGAGATGGGATGGTCAGAGGACTAGATCACCTAGAAAACTGGTATTAAACTAAACACAAAGACATGCAGAAAACAAAATCCTTATAAAAGTTTAAAAAAAAAAAACATTTATGAGCAACTGGAACTCCAACTGTGAACACAAGAAATACACAAAATTCCTCATACTCAAATGCTAGTTGGGTGTAAATTAACATTGCAGATGATGGCAGGAGGGAATAACGGCACCTGGCCAACCACAGTGCAACTAGCAGAGGTTTATTGTGAAATGCATCAAAGATACACACACTAACAACAATAACAGCGATAAGAAAAAGACAAACCATGGGAGATTTCCATGGTTTACGCCCCTGCCCACCTCCAAGTTGTGGGGGATATGTAATGCATTCATTAAAGAAAAAAAGTATCGACTTGCATTGTTTCTGTTTTCTGCAGAGGGAATCAACACACGGGCTTTTAGAGTCCATTTAGCACAGCCAAAGGTAGTCTTGGCTGATTTCTGCATAAAACACATCCTGGGTGTTGCATGCCGGCATCAATCTATAACCACAGCATCAACATCTGTATGTTACCATGTAGCTTTGAGAGTTTGTTACAGGCTGCAGGGCCATCAGTGGAAAAACCTTTATTTTTATAGTGTTCATGAATTAAAGATGTCTTCCCCTGGGGTGTTGAGGGAAAGCAGAGGCTTTATGGATCTCTTGCTTTCCCCTCTGCGTGCAATCTTCTGAATACCACAGGCCATGTCTCAGGATGTTAGACACGGAAAACAATAACAGCCTTAACATTCTTATCTAGCTGTTTTCCTTTTTTAATGTTGTATTTTTATCTCTCAACACCAGTTTTCTTCTTGTTTTCCCTTTCTCTTCCAACCCTTGCTCTTATTCTCGCTACAATGCCTGCTCTGAAAGTTCAAGCCAGTCCATTAAAAACTGCATTACCCACAAGTCAACAGGTTATGTACTCCGTTGCAGCTGAAGGTCAGGTTTTCTTGTTCTGTTGTGGGTGGATTTTAGAAAACAGACCATGCAGGGTGATATAAAGAACTTCCCAGAAAGCAGAAAAGGATACTCTGAATTTTTAATACAGCCAACAACTTTCACATGTTTTTTTGCAAAAAATAGTGAGTAATTACAAATTTTATTTAAACCAGAGTAAAAAAAAGAAAATATGCAGGTTTTCAAGTAAACAGTAAATCCTGTCATCATCATTGTTTTTGAAATGGAGCTGACATGATGACGTTATCTCTATATCTAATGAGGTGTTTAGAGTCTGCATTGTGCTGGAGTTGCAATTACTGACATGTACTGGCATTTCACAGATATGTGAGGAGGTCCTGACGCTAGATTCACACGGCTACGTTGTGTGCGTCGTCTGCGTCCGTCTCCATATACTTGAATAGGGGTGATCTCATCTTTTTGGCCCACCTGAATTTTGGGTGTCGTGTGTGGCATTGATTGCATCGTTTCCATCAAAAGTTGGGGGATTTTCAACTTTTCTCACTTCAGTGCATGAGTCAATAGTGGCTGCACAGCTGGCAGCAAGCCAATGAAATCGTACACGGGGGCGGGACTAACTCAAAGCATGCAGGTTATTTGTGTGTTTTGCAGGAAGAAATTTGACTGGTTGTTTTTGGTATGACAAAGAACTGTCAACCCCCCCCCCCCACACACACACACACACACACACACCACCACCACCACCTTCATGCATTAGAGCCTCAGTGAGTGACTAAAATGTGTCAGATGATATTGCATTTTAGCCAAAAGTAGAGTCTTCACAGGAACACCGCAATATAATAATAAGGCTAAAATGAATGCCACCAATACTTAAAAAAAGACACACGATACCATACCCTTTGCTAATCAGTAAAATATACCGTATTGGCCTGAATATAGGACGACTCTGATTATAAGACGACCCCTATTTTTCATAAAGCATTTTGGGAAAATAAAAATATGATGAAGGCAATAAGGTTATTCATAAAACAATTTTTTTATTGTACAATTACTATAGAAAAAACTCCCACAGAGATAACATTCTAATGTATTGTCAAACATTTTAATGATCTTATATTGAAGTCGAATTTTAGTCAAGAACAACATAAATAATTCAGTCTGTAAAACACTAATTCTGGACTCCAACAACTTTCAAAGCCCTTTGCTCGAGTTGGCTGCGTGGTTCCTCCATTCTCACTGGTTACCTCGGTGCAGCTCCATCTAGTGGCACAGATGTGTAATTACAATAGAAAAGACTGGTCCTCAATTATAAGACGACCCCTATTTTTGGGAATATGACTTCTAGAATAAAATATCATCCTATATTTGGGACAATACGGTAATACAATCTACCAACTGGAAGGCCAGTTGGAGAAGTCCCGGAGGACAGGAGCAGGCTCCCCTCAACAGATTACATGACTGAGTTTGGAAATAGACAGTGAGAATTATTGCTGGATACCCTAATACTTGGATTTTCATCCAAGCATTATACGATATGCTTAGGTCTACAATTATGCCACTATCCAAATACTTTTGAGCCCTTGAAAACGGAGATTCTTTGCTAAAAGTGGCAATAATTCCTCAATGATTATTGACATTATTGTGAAACCTCCTCAATTAAAACTGAAAGTCTACACTTTGATCATATCTTGATTGTTTAATTTCATGTCCATTGTGGTAATGAATAAAGGCAAAGACGTATCTCATAGCTTATATCTTGGAAGAAAAGGAAAAACAGGTTATACTCTGATACCATATATTTTGTCAAATAAAATAGCTTTGATCACGACATTTCTACTCTTTAGCTACTGAGATGTTTCCATGAATACAGTTTGTAATGAAATGTAACCATTTGATTGTGAGTTTTTCCTTTCAATTTTTTTTGATAATTCCATTTCTCTATTGTTCCCTCAGTTCAACCATGAAACAAACACGAGTTTCCAGGGCAACTGTATAAGATCACGGTTAAAAAGCCTAATGTGTTGCTGTATACACATAATAAGAAAGCTTGCTTTACAAGCTCTAATAAACACACTGTCAGACTTAACCTTTAGGTAAAAAGTGAACGTGAGAATTTTAACTACCAATTATGTGGACACCAACTGTGCTGGTGCTGTTTATTCCATTAAACTCTAAACCACTGAAGCATTCACGCCGACAGTGAGACCAGCATCAAAAAGCCTGTCCAATTACTCCAGCTTGGACCTAATGCTTTAATAAATTTACCACCAAATATATGAATTGCATTCGCATCAGCAGGAAATGGTGAGGGAGGATGAGAGTGTACACAACTGTGCCCAATTTTTATCTTAGAAAATGGTGTTCGCATCGAGACACCCATCTGTTTTTTTAGCAATGAAAGCACAAAGCAGGAGAAGGGGAAGATGATGCTTTTGATAATGTGGAAATGGATCAATTCTACTTCAAGTCATACAGGAATAGTTCTGGAATAACCCTGAATACAGCACATCTTTCAGTCAGTGCTGCCAGCATTTGTTTTGACACAGTACATGTTAATATATTTCCCGAATATGGTATTTTTTTAGTGTCGTCCCTGTTGTGATGGTTTTTTTTTACAACTGAACTTTATAACACAAGCTGTCATTTGTTTAATGTCATTGTCTCAACATTTTGTTTCTACTTTTCTTCAGCAATAGTATTGGCTAGCTGTAGATGAAAATCAGATTTATTTAATGACTGTATTGTTTTTTTTTTGTCTCCATATATTTGAGTGTTAACTCAAAAATTCACAAAAAAGCAGAAATCTTTCACTTTGTTGGGAGCCACACAGGTCTCAAAACATTTCTTCCAGCCACCTGTTCAGATTTTTTAGGGTATTTTGACATCAGCTTCCAGTGCCAGTAAATTCAGTGCGAGGAAGATAATGAGGAATTTGTTGGAGATGACAATTAAGCACTGAGCATAGCAGTGCCTGCTTAGCTATGTCTGAAATTGTGGAGGTGCTTTATGAACTAGTCTGATATAGATAATTCTAATTATGCTGAAAAAAATCAGCTTGCAAAAACTGTTTTCTTGTGAATTCTTCAAATTCTCGTTGCAAGCAAGTAATGAGAAACACCGTTTACTTCATTTACTTATAGACAGACAAGATAAGAAAATACATTACGTGTGTGACATGTGATCTAGGGTGTTTATTGCATGATTTATGATGTATGTTGCTGCGGTGTACATACAGAACTGTGTAGTTTTCATGTTTGAAAACAGTACTGCAAGTATTATCTGGATATGGATTATTCAAGTATGTTATAGTTGTAAGTATACTGTTCCTGTTTGACTTAAAAGAAGTATCTGTTCTTCAAATTATTAAACTTTGTGACTGGAAAATGTTCTTATTATCTTAATACATGAGATTTTGAGGATTTTAGCCTATAAAAATGGCACATTATGCTGAAATATAATTACGGGCATAAAATTGATGAAATATAAGTCTGTAATTGTATTCTTATACCCCAAAAACATATATATAGCCACAAAAATCAAGTCTTTATGTCAATTAGAAGGTGAGATATGGCCATTTAAAGATATTTCTCGAGACCGAAGTCGGCCATTTTGAAATCTGCCTATAAAAAATTTTGCCCAGGGGGTGCAGTCACTGCACCCAGTTGAAATATCTTATTGAAGGTCTTGTCTACCATAATCAATAATAAAATATCTGTTATACCTCAAAACAAGGTTGTGTCCAGTTCCACCAGACTAGCTGTAACAGCTGCAACACAACCCTGAAGACAAGCCAAGTTTTATATTGTCAAGAGTCTAAGTAAGCAGAAGATCGAATTAAGTAAAGATGAATATTGTGCCTCCTCAAAGGTGAGGTGGAAGTGGCATTGCGCTCTATTTTATCTATATTTTTATTTATTTATTTATTCATTCATTCTTTTTGAGAACTGCTGAAATACTAAGGTTTTGAATTTCTTTGCCTGAAGTCAAAACAATAACTGATAGTAAAATATTTTTTGTGATTTCCATTATAAATGAATCTAATTAATATATCTAAATCTCCAACCACAGGTGTAGAAGAAGCACATACAGGAAAGAGAAGAAAATAACAGCATTTCAAAAAGCCCAGTGTATTATAAGAATATCCCAAAATATCACAACGTAAGTCCAAACCTCTAAAACCTCACATCTGACCAGGATCATTTCATCCATAATCATAACGTTGAAGCTCTACAAGGGAAAAAAAAGTCACCAATGTGATTCAAAAACTACATCTGCAAAATCTTTTCCGAAGTGCTGTAAGTAGATAACATTTAATTGTATAGCCCCTTTCAAAGATAGCAGTCACAAAGTGCTCTACAATAAAATGCACTAGTAAATAAAAACAATTAGGAGCAATTAAAACAAACAATTAAAACCAACAACTGCTTTTAATGAATTACCAGATGTTGACATTCCTTATATTGGTTTTGAAAGGATGGCAGTTTAGCAAATGATAACGTGACTAAAAATGTTCCTAGAGAAGTGGAAACTGAACAGATGGAAAATGAAGTTGATCTAATTAAAACTGGATGTTTTCAGCATGCAAAAAAAAAAGAAATGTCATCAGGACTTCTGCATTACAAGAAAACAAAGATTTTGAACATTCTATGAAGATTTATGTGATCTTTATTCAATATTTGAGTGGGATTTTGTAATAACTTGAAATAAATTAATAGCTTTTAATATATAAGTAACTTGTTCAGGTGGGGTCTCATGTATTTTACACATTTTCCTTTCTCTGAATACTTTATAGCTTAGAAGGACATGTTCTCTTAAGGCTAATAAACCGTAATTACTAATTTGTGAAGTTTCACAAAAGCATTTACACATCTGTTTTCATGCTGCTCTGTTGCAGAAGTCTGCCGTCAGGCCGCTCTGCTCCCAACCCTTTTATCTGTCAACACCATCGTGCATAGCCAACGGAAAATCCACCCCCACTCACACATTCACCGGAGTAAACACCTCCATCTTTCCATCCCTCCAACCATGAACACCTCTTCTGTTTGATCTCTCCTAGTCATCCCCTGTTTAATCCCCTTTCCTCTAAAGGCCTCCACCAAATGAAATGCAAATAGTCCAGCATAACCTAGGGCATCATTTATCTAAATTAGTGCATGCAGCATGGATCCCCGTGAGGCACCCATATGCTAACGCAGTTAGCATCATTAGCTTCATTAGCCTGTGTCAGACCATTAATTACGTGTCAAGCCTTTCAGTTAGCTGGGGCTGAGAGTTCCCATCCGCTCTGGACTTTAGCTGTTAGGAAAGAGAGTAAAGTGAGTTTAATAACTAGAAGGGCTGAAAATGAAAAAATATATATATTAGTTGGAAATATAATTACATATAAAATGTTAAATATAATAAATCTGTTGTATCGATTTGAGGGTTGCAAGAGGCTGGAGTCTAAATAAAAAAATCATTGGGCAAAAATGGTATTAAACCCCAGAAAGGTCACCAGTCCATCACGGGGCCACACAGAGACAAACTGAGTCCCGTCACAAATTTTGAATAACCAACCTAATAGGCCTGTTTTTGATAGAAAGCTAAAGTCCTGGAAGAAAAAAAAATAATCTCATTCACTCACTCACAGATGGGGAGAATATGAAAACTCTACACAGAAAGAACCCAAAAGAGTTTTTCTTCCAGTAACCAAACAACAGACTGGGCTGCAGACACAACACTGATGGTGTTAATAAGAAGGGACAAAAGCAGACTTTACTTCTTTAGGAAGCTTAGGTCCTCCGGTGTTTGCAGCCATCTGGCATGCATATCTTTATAAGTATATGCATTCCTATCTGCAGTCATCTGTTGGGGAGCAGGATCAGAGCCAGTGACTTAAAAAAAAGGAACAAACTGATAAAGAAGTCTGGCTCTGTTCTGGGAACT
The DNA here is from genome assembly GCA_018398805.1 of Hirundichthys speculiger. Classification (NCBI taxonomy): domain Eukaryota; kingdom Metazoa; phylum Chordata; class Actinopteri; order Beloniformes; family Exocoetidae; genus Hirundichthys; species Hirundichthys speculiger. The sequence continues at coordinate 1,641,225 of JAGFBZ010002176.1, read as the reverse complement.
GTTCTGGAGCCTCTGGAGATGATTCTTCGTAAAATGAAGAAGATCATGGACAACCCTGAAGATCCTCTACACAACACGGAGGTTTCTTCATATTTGCTGTAACGCAACTGCAGCAGGAGATCCTTCCTCCCCGCAGCTACGATGAATCTTTGAAAAGACTTAAGTTATTACAACTACTGCAAAATTCATTTCCTTTTGGGGATTAATTAAAGTATATTAATTTTCTTATTTGTGTGCGCTTTCACGTCAACAATTTTAAACAATTTGACTGCGATACACTTCACGACAGACACGATGAACACAAATACATAGGCTTCAGAAACAGTAATGCAAGAAGTCCTCCAAAACATGAAAAGAGTATTGCAGAGATATGGAAGTAGTATTAAGTAAGCATAGAAGAAATTCACTTTACTCAGCAGCTACATTAACAATCACATCAGGTTCCACAAGCATGAAGGTGTACAATTTATCCAATGACTCCTTCTCCTGTGGTGATTTTTTTTATTACATGACACTGAACTTTTTAGCAACCCATTTAGAATCCATATGTGGAGTGAAATGTCCATCTAGACGGATCCATTAGCTGGGTGAATCTTGAAAGATTGCCCGAGTATGCCTGAAATAAATCTACCAGGCACCAGCTTCAGATACCTCTGGTTCCTGCAGTGATGTGTCTTACAATGTTTATCCCAAACCAAGCTCACTTCCTGCGTAAAAGTAAGTCTTCAGCATTTGTCATGCTACTTGTCATCAACATCAAGCTTCCTTCGTCACTGGTTTGTCTCTGCCATGTCTGTGTAGTCAATACCCAGGCTAAGAATAGCAATGTTGCTAGTAGAGGCAGCAGCACTGACAGCAGTGAATATTTCATGAACAAATTAATTATTATTGCAGTTTTCATCATGAGCCAATAGAGCTTTCACTTATTTTTTCTCTTCGCTCGTCCTTTAGCTATCTTTGTTCTATAATTCATTGTCTTTTGTTCTTTTATGTCTGAAATTTTCACTGATGAGACTGATCTTTTCACAACTCACATTTTGAATCAGGGAGATGTTCCCATACTTCCCTGAATGTATTACACGCCTGAAAATTTGTTGGTTTTAAAAAAAGCTACTTTAGCTCTCAATATGTAAACACGTCAACTCACTTCAAGATCTAAATATGCCATGCTAACGCAGATTTACCGAGTGCAACCATCTGGTTTCATGAAATGTTGTTACTATGATGGCTCAATGAGGCTTACTCTTGAGTGATTTGAATTATATATGACATAAGTAGATGATCGCATAGGGTAGGAGGGGATTGGAGCTACATTCAAAAAAAGAAACAAATGTACATGCAATGATAATTTACTTCTACTATAACCCATATGTTACACCAGGCCAAGAAATACTTGAGAACATATTGTTCGCATTAGATCATAACCTTTGACTATGGCAGGATTTTTATTTATCTTTAAAAGCTACTGAAAATTGATCATGTATATAATATTTTGGTGGCACATTGCACAGAAATGCAGACATACATGCCTTGGCTTTGAAAAAATGGAAGTTTATCAGTAACCTAATCTCAAATTTTTGACTGGGATATAAGTATATTAGTTCTTCATCTAGCTGTCCAATCGTGGACTGATTGCATATTGATTGTACTAGATCTTGAACTACACAAACTAACACCACTCATGGTGGCCACAGGAGACTGTATTCTCACTATTCCTCTTCACTCTATACAACTCAGACGTCCAGTACCAGTCAGACTCCTGTCTTCTTCTTTTTCTTTTCCTTTTAGTGGTCTCCACAGTGAACATCTGCCTCTATCAAACCCTATCCTTAACATCCTCTTCTCTCAAACCAACTAATTTCATGTCCTCTTTCTCTACATCCGTAAATATCCTCTTTGCTTTCCCTCTAGGTCTCCTGCCCGGCAGTTCTTGTCTCGTCATCTATCTCTCCTCTGTACATGTCCAAAATCGCCAACAACCTGGTCCACATGATGAACCGGGCTCTGGGACAGTTGCATCCATCGCTCACCGGACTGAAGGAGCTCGGTCTTCCCAGAAGAGATGGTTTGGTTCATCTGTGTTTCCTCCTCTGACCTGGAGGTATCTCACTTGATTCATCATTATGGAGATATACTGGTTTTAACGGCTGTTAACTGGTTTGAACGGCTGTTAACTGGCGTTAGCGCTCGGACCACAGGACCGGGACAGAACACCACAGCTCCTCAAGTACACCAGACTGGACTGTACTGAAACCTGAATTTCCCCCTTGGGGGGATCAAAAAGTATATTTGAATTTGAAACAGAAAGACCACAGTTTAACCTTTGTCTTGTGTCACTGCAGTATCTCGCTACTTTTTTGCGGTTTTTAAACATAAACATTTTGATTGTCGGGGGGCGCACCAGTCCCCATTAACCGCGAAAACTAAGGGATCACTGTACTCCCACCACTAATCTCATGCTTTTCCTCTTTTCTCTCTGCTTATGGACATGCCTTCTTTGACCAACAGTAGCCCAGTTTCTACTGGTGCCCTGCAGGTCCACAGCACTGATGGCAGTTGTTGTAAACCCAGGCCTCAACCAATCCAGTATGAGTTTCATAGGTCTTTGCATGGTTAGTTTGGCATTAGTTTTGCATAGGTTTCTAAGTTAGATGCCCTTCCCGACACAACCTGCTGCATTTATCCAGGCTTGGGACCATCTTAAAAAGACACTGTCTTATGACCCCCTGAGGCTGCATTAATCTGCAGAAATTGTCAGATAACGCTGCAGTCGTGGGGTGTATCAAGAAGGACCTCCTGTTGTGGTCTTCGTTTCAGTGGATCTGAAGAAGCCTCTGACTGAAGACACTGTTGTTGAATCACTGTGTAGTGAAGAGGATGTTTGGGGTTCTCCATGATGTTCTTCCTTTGATGAAGTATCCTCCTTTGCTCTATCAGCTCCAGAGGAGTCCACAGGACAGAGCCAGCCTTCTTTATCAGTTTTAAGCAAACTGCAGTGGGCCCTGAAAGGTGATTGTTTTATTATTCAGGTGGACCAATAAAACTCTCTCCAGGACCTTCCTGATGTGGGAGGTTAGTGCTACAGGTCTATAGTCAGTGAGAGAATGTGGATGAGATCTTTTTGGTCCTGGAATAAGGCAGGGTGTCTCCCACAGCACTGGAACCTTCTGCACACTCAGGCTGATGTACAACAAAAAAAAAAAAAAAAAAAAAAAAAGGAGGTGCTGTAGAATCCCACATTCCTTGTCCGAACAGGTTGACACCATCTGGACCTGCAGCCTTGTTCCAATTCAGTCTATCCAGGTGCCTCTTCATCTGATTAATGATCAGAATTTTTTGGTTTAGTCCTTGAAACATTGTCTGATGATGTTTTGGCATTAGTCTTCTGACATGCCAACTTGAATAATTCAAGGCACATTTATGGATGTATCTTTTGAGGTTAACCTCAAAACACAAGGGCCTTATTGGCCTTATATCACAAGAAAAAAAAATCCAAATATCCAATGTTCATCAGTTCAAACAATAATACAAAGAAATACACAGCTGGAATTAGCTCAAGAACAACAAAATAAGGCATTGTGTATACTCACTGAAACTAAAAATGTATAATAATTACCTGCTGTAAAACACATTCTGTACTGACATAAGCTAAAAAGCCATCCAGGGATAGAATCTCACTGCTAAAAAACCACCAACAAAGAGATTCATTTTACATTTCGCAGCTGCACAGGGGGACAGCAATTCAAATTTTTGGACATGTGTCCTCTGGTTTAATGAGACTTAAACTGAATTGCTTCTGCATCAATAAAAAGGTGGAAACTTGCAGGCCTTAGAACACCATTTCAACCGTGTAGTATGATAAGATATACTAAGGCAATAACTCAGGACATGAGCCAAAAACTTAAAGCATCCCAAGTAGATAACCCCAAAACATGAATAAAATAAGGCCCAGAAATATTATGCTCCAGTTCTGCAGGAATGGCCATAAAATCCCAGCAAAATATTGTGAGGACTTTGTGGAGAGATACCCAAAATGTCTTCTCCAAGTGAAACAGTTTCAAGGCAGTTTTGGATTTACTGTCACTTTTATTCAATACAAGATCACAAACACACATACTAAAAATGATATGACAAAGTCTGTTCCTCACATCAGAGTCTGGTATAAAGAGAACATCCAGTTGATCCATATCACTGGCAAATGAAGATTAACAAAATAACTTCAAATAAGAAAAAAAAAGCCTGGACAGGTGGAGGATCCAGAAGAAAAAGCCTGCACACACTCACAAAAAAAAAAAAAAAAAAAAGAAAACGCGATTGGATTTACACTGACAGCACAAAGCCAAAACATCCGACATTACCGCTCATCAACCCCACTTCACCAGCTAATATTTCTAATTATCTTCACTTCAGGTCTCCAAAAAAAGAAAGCTTAAACAGGCCAACCAGAAAGTGAAAGAAAAACTAATCATATTTAAAACAGGTGATGTCAACAGGTGACTATATCTTTTTGACAAGCAAAGATGGACAAGGTCAACAAATAAGTGAGAATAAAATACACACGCAAACACACACACACACACACATATACTGTATGTCCCTGTAATAAAGATTGGAAAGGGAGTACATTCACCAATGCATGTATAACTAGAAAAGCACTCGGAGAGCGCAGACCACCGGCAAGCGCCACAGTTCTCACATATAGCGATTTACAGATTGCGATAAAATCAGAGTTCTGGATCAGATCCAGATCAGCCATTTAAATTTAATAGAGGTTCCCATTGTTAATCCCTGAGTCAAATTTCTTGAGTTTTGGGCAATAATTAACGGAGATATTGAGAAACAATGTTTTCAAAAATTTGAAAGTGATTCAGAATCCAGGATTTCTTCTGGATCACACCCAAAATGAAATCAGTTCTTCCTTTTCACATTTCTGACAACTCCTGAAAATTTCATCAAAATCCATCCATAACCTTTTGAGTTATCTTGTACACAGACAGACAGATAAATGTACACAACACGACCTCCTTGGCAGAGGTAACTATACTGCTATAGACAAAAAAGTGACCTTATTTTCAGCTGATCAAAACTAAACTTCAAAAACTATTTTAAGATGTTTTGCAAGTCCAAAACACATTTAGAGCAGAGCAAAAATAACTTTATCATCATAAAATATTAGTTTCAAATGTTTTATAATGAAATATTTGATTATTTTTATTAATCATTATCAATCTCTAGGACCTGCTCTCAGCAGAAACCGACAAAGCAATTTCTGAATCCTAAAATGGCATGTAGTCGTGACAGCTCCATAACTTTATGCCACTTTGTTGCATGTCAACAATAATTTGTAGCTAATTCACAGAGCTGGTTCAGTTTTGCACTGCGAACATCATGGCAGAAGTGACTAAGAAACCAAAGAAAGTAATGAGAGAGAATGAAAGAAAGGGAAAACTAGAGAGTGATCAGAGACCAAACAAGTAAATCTCTTGATTGTGCTAGCATAATTTTGGCATAATCTGAGGAATTGAGCATAATTTTTGCCCTTTTTCCAAAAGTAGCACTGCTAGCATAATCCGTATATTTTTTTGTCTTAATAGCACAATTTTAGAATAATTCAAGAAAACGAAGATCTCAGCTACTAAAAACGATAGATTACCACTGTATTGGCCCGAATATAGGACGACTATGATTATAAGACGACCCCTATTTTTCAGATTTAATTTGGGGAAAATAAAAATATGTGGAAGACAAAAGGTTATTCATCAAACAACTTCTTATTGTACAATCATTGTAGAAAAACGGAGATAACATTCTGCTGTATTGTTAAACATTTTAATGATTTCATCTTTTTAGGAAGTATGGTACCTTATTTAAAGTACAGGTATGTGTCAGGTTTCCATGTTATTGAAGATCAAGGTATAGTAGTATTTAATAAACTGTTGTTTATTATGTTAATAAACATCAGATCTGCTCCCTGTGTTCACTGTGATGCTCCATTCTTACTGATTACTTCAGTGCGGCTCCATCTAGTGGCACAAATGTGTAACTACAACTGAAAAGTTTAGTCCTCGATTATAAGACGACCCCTGTTTTGGAAAATATGATTTCTAGAATAAAATATTGTCCTATATTCGGGCCAATACGGTATTAACAGTTGGTTCCACTCCTATTTTGCGATGGCTTTTTAGTTGTGTTGAGATACCGCGGGAATTCGATGAAACGGAAGCGGAAGTCTGTGTCTCGGACCAAGACTCCTTAGTCTTTCTCCCAGTGCTAGTTTCAAAATGGCGGCCGCTATCTGCGGATAGTTATCCACCACACTATCCAGGCTTTGTGCAACCTATTTCTGTTCGCTGGATAACTATCCGCTGGATAGCAGATTTATCCGCCGTATAGGCCTAACCACCAGATAAAGTTACCCAGGTTTTGAAAACCGAGCCCAGAACGTCAGTCCGTCTTGTGAGTTGTGAAGTTTGTGCACAGAATAATTTTTTTTTTTTAATTGCATAATTTTGAAAAGCGAGCATAAATTGAGCATAATTTGGGCAAAAAACGAGCACTGCCACTCGCATAATATGCCACTTTTACTAGCACAATCAGCAAATGCCTACTTTCACTCAGTAGCAAGCGCTAAGATCGGATGAAGCTGAATGCAGATCTCTCTTGTTGTTGTTGGACAGATCACTTTGCCTACAAACATATAAACTGGTCTTTTATTTTGTATTTTATGGTCTCTTCAGGCATAGGGTTAGGTTATTTATCAGATGTTTATCCACTAGAGACACAGAGTGTGTCGTCTTGTGAATCTAACAAACACTGACATTAGTCATTCAGCTATTCGACGCTGTAAACAGAGGCAACGATTAATTGGTTGGGGGAAAACGTGTTTTGCACATCTGTTGTTAAAGGATGGTAAATTTTCTAATACTGATGTGGGTGGTGTGTAACACAGCCCAACAAAATGAGCCGCACTGAAATACCTGTAAATGAATGTTAGTTTACATCTTCACAGAATCGTCGCTACATAGTCGTCAAGAATGCTGTAAAAATCCAAGGACGTATCACTGACTGCTATTGCAAAATCATCTCTCAACTCTCAAGAAAGTAATAAAAGAAAGTAAAAAAAAAAAAAAAAAAAAAAAAATGTGAGTCAACTGGCTCATGTGAACAAATGGTTTGTAGTGAAGCACAGTAACAGCTAAACCACGAACCAACTGAATCACGAGACGCTGGAAGCATTTTCCCAGAACACGGTTGACTCCGTGGCTGTTCTGTTGGGTATAAAACTAAAGACCTGGTTTGGCAGTTGAGGGATGCTTTTTACACTGAGGTGACATTTTCAAAAGGCACTTAAGGGTCTTTCAGACAAGCAAAAACCCCATGGTAAAACAACACACAGGTGTGTTGAAGGTATTTTTTCCTTCAACTGGGTTCCGTCTTGAAATATCCAACGTTGAATATAGTGAATGCATGTATGGGCTTGATATGTTATGTTTACTTCAAATGGACACATTCACATGGTGTAAAGCCTTTCGTCAGAGCCATCTGATATACCCAAGAGGCCACCTCAGAGCAAAACGAAGCTGCGCTGGTTGAGCAGTCTACCATACTGACTTACCAGCTGCATTAAGGCTGGCAGGTGTCAAGTTGTGGGAATTAAAACTGTTTAAAGAGGAAAATGTGGCTCCAATGATACACTGTACTGTAATTATATCAGTCAATGCTATTCTCTCTATGAAAGTTCAGGTTTAGTCTGGAAAACAGCATTTCTGTGAATAATACCGCAACTTCAGTTTCTTGACAAGAACGTGTTAAGACCAGCTGTAAAAACATTATCGGTCCAAGTCATAATAACAGGTGTCAGAGGCCCCTGTTCACAGCTATTATAAGCTACTCTCCAAAAAAACATATAAAAAAAATAATAATTTAGACAAAAATAAGTAATAAACTTACAACTTTATTAGCACTTTATTAGCTTGAAGTAGTATATAAAGCTTTAGGCATCCATTGCCTAAACAAATCCATTGTCCAATAAATATTTTATGGATTTGGAGATGGAGAAGCGAAATAAAAAAAACAACCCCCATTTATTTTACATTTACAAGAAATGTAAAGTAAATGTCTTTTATGTTTCACTTTGACTCTACAGTGTTTGTAGATATCACACCTGTAATATACACATTTTCATTAAAAAAAAAAAAAAAGGAATTCTGAAAGAAATATTATTTCAGTGTGTCCTCTACCACAATGTGTCTAAGGGCTTATGAACCTCTACTTTGTTGAAAGTCACACCTTCTGTCATGCTCTGCAAAAAAAAAAAAAAAGAAAAAGAAAAACACAATTAGCACTAAATATTGCTCGGATCATGATGTTGAGTGTTAACGCACATGACTCACTATCACATGCTCTCTCTGCATTTCCACTTCACACAAAGATAAAAAAAAAAAGATGGATAAACAGAGTCAGTTTATCATTTTCCTTTCAGAAAAAAAGTAAAATCACGGCAACAGTGTGCTGACAGAAGCATGTGATATATGCATTTGTATGCAGAATGGTCCCGTTCAGACAACAATAGAGTTGTGAGATTCTCCAGCACCTCTTTATGGAAGCGTGGAACTGCCGATCCAGCAAAATAAAAATAGAGCCATATCCCGTGATAACGTGAAAACTTTATTGTATGAACAATATCTTTTTCAAGTTTGAACAATATATTATTTCATTTTTACAATAACATTTTCACGTTTGAACAATGTAGTATCATGTTATTACAATATATATATATATATATATATATATATATATATATATATATATATATATATATATATATATATATATATATATATATATATATATATATATATACATATATATACATATATATATATATATATATATATCTTTATCACGTTATAACAAAAAACGTTTAACGTTATTTACAATATAATATTTATATTGTAAAAACGTGATAACATATTGTGCAAATGTGAAAAATATATTATTAATATTATTATTATTAATATTATTATAACAAGAAATTTTTCACGATATATCCTGGTCAGTTTTATTGTTAGAACGTGAAACATTAGATGTTGTTAACTCCTGGTAGAGCTGCTCACACTCGGAATTGGCGGTTCAGTGAAGCAGCTACACTATGGCCACAAACACGGAGACTCCACTGCTGAGATTTCTACGGAGTCGCGACGTACCTGAAGATTGCCTCTTATGAATGAAGCAAGACCCCGTAAGTGCTCCCTCTTCAAGGGAGTTTTGTAAAACATGTTTTTGTAATGCAATGTTGGTAAAAGTTTTAAAATTGCTAAGTTAGCAACGTAAACAATCCCAATTAGACCGTTAGCTTGTGAATGCTGGAGGAAGTAGCAATAACATTCTTATTAGATGGAGGGAACAGAGAAATTAATATCAGTGAATGAGCTGCATAAAGCTGAGATATTGAGCTGACCATAGTTGTTAAATGTTGGAGACTAAGCTGTCGTCTGCAGAGACCATGTCCCTTCATTAAGTAATCCATTTCTGTATCACAATCTCATAACTACGAAGGATTATAGCAAGAAAGCACAACAATTCACTTATTTACAAGGAAACATTTTTGTTATTTGTTTTTTGTTCGTCAGCATCAGTTCTAAAACTATAATTAGTTCCACCATGTTTTGATTGTTGTAAGAGACGTGAAGTCAATGGTGCCTTTACTTTCTGTTGAGTCTGATATGATAGTAGGATATGAACAGATCATGTAAGACTACTGCTACAAATATCAGATTATCATGAAAATGGCAATAAAAATAAATAATAATGTCAAAACATCATTACAAAGTGCATACATTTTTATAGTCTTTGCATGACAAGCATTTAGCGTGTGGATACAAGTAAGACATGACTGAATGGGTAAAACATTCCCAGACAGTCTGGGATTGCATTACTAAACTTTATGAGAGTGACAGCAAATCCAATATTTGCCGAAGCAAAGTGTCACACAAAGGGGGTAACACCAATAATGTCATGAAACACCTCCAAATAAGAAAAAGAATCTAAACCATAAGCAGTGAGGAGTATTTAACTGCTTTAGCAAGCTCATCAAGTGAAGGTGTAGCAATCGTTATAAGAATAAGTCTAAAGTTATAAACTGACAACAGTGTCACTTTTAATTTTTAACATTCAAAAATTATTAAAATGCCCAAAAGAACTGTAAATTCAGCTTCAACTGTAGCAGCGGACACCAAAGTTCAGCAAGCTTCCCATTGTCAAGAGAGTGAAGGTGATGCAAATAAAAGGACTGATTTTCACTGGTTCGTCACTTTACTGTTCGTCACTGAAGTCTGGTTGGTTCAACTACAAAAGAAAATAACCAGTAATGCTTAGTTTGTTATTCTCTGTATTATACAACATTTTCAAGCCAAGATAGACTTGTTACTTTCCCATTTCAGTGTACAGACAATGTGACTTGCACACTAACTAATTTTACCCTCCATACAAATGTTGGTTTACTTAAATAAAAATTGTTAAGTTATTTTTGGGTGGGCTAAAATTCTCAATGACATTCTGATCACATTTATTGCATACCATTTGCATATATTCATTTATGGTCGTCATCAGAGAAAGTTTATTTTTCTCTCTATGGCTCTCTCTTTTCTTTTCTTTTTTAGTTTTTTGTTAAATTATTCTGTTTAAGATTAAGATAAGGTTTTTAACTTTTAGTCTAAATGACAGAAATGTGAATCAATAACACTACTGATCAGTGAGGAGTATAGGTATCATAGCAATAAAATCCTAACAATGCACATTCCTACTGGGAGTTTACCGAGCACTATTACCATCTCAGGAGGGGAGGTGGAGATAGTGTATTTGTATAAATATCTTGCTGTTCACGTGGGCAACAGACTGGACTGGAAACCCAACTCTGTAAGTGTTTGCAGCATGATGTTGTGTATCTGCTATAAGTCTGTGGTGAAAAGTGCAATTTCATCTGCAGTCATGTGTGAGGGTAGCAGCATCAGAGCCAGTGACTAATGGAGAAGACTCCCTTGCTGCCAGATAGCTCACTTAGTTGAGCAGATGGCACATGTTTGAAGGCAATAGTCCTCCTGCAGTGGTCATAGCGTAAGTTCAATTTAAAGAGAGTTTACATAAAATGAAAGAAAAAGCATGTGTGTGTATCATCTGGATTAAATCATTATATTATACTACAAATATTGAAAACTACGTTTAGGATGATGTTATGGTTAGATATTAAGTGGTTACTGTCTTAGCTTGAAGTGTAAAACTATGCTCCCATTAAGCCGTGCAGCTCAGTTTGGGTCAGCACTGTACGGTCTGGAATGGCAAACCCTCCTTGACTTGTGTTTCCATTACCATGTGCCTTGAATGGATCAGATATGTGAGTCAAGTCCTTCTTGACTCATTTAAGAAAGGGCATCAAGTTTCATTGAAAAGGCTTGAAAGGTTAGTCATGACAATCTTTATTGACCAGTCAACTGACAGCAGTATTTATAGCTCCAACTAAGCAGACTGCATCACTGGTTTGGTAGCTGGGTGCCAAAACATGCGATGGGATTGGTTATTTTAGTTACCAATCCATCATAGCATGCAAAACAGTGTATTTTGCCAACTATTACACAAACAGAAGAAGAAATTGTTGTCTCTGAAACAGTAAGTTTAGTTTCCACCTGATCACATCAACCAGAACTCAAATCCCAGCAAAGCACATGTCAAACAACAACAGTGTTAACTGGCACTCCAGGCTTCACTTATTTGTGACATGTTGCCCTTTTGAACAAACTGCAGTTTGGGAGAGAGGCAGAACGACAGCGTCAAAACTTTGCATCAGCTTGATTTTTATTTCCAGTTCTAAAAAGCTCAATGCTGTTAATATTGCTTGGATAGCAGTTGCTCCTGTTTTGACCCCTAGTTGTCAGATAATGCCTGATTATGACTCATCTGTTGACACTTATCAGCTACAGATTTTACTCTATAGCTTTCCTCTATCAATTACTGACATCCTAAATGTCTTGAATGTGAATTTTAAATGTAAATATGATTCATACAAATGCATATTATGGTTAATCTATGTAAGATGTTTTGTGAAGTAATTAACTGTATAAGGAAAGCAATAGAGCTAAATCTGCATCTGTCTCTAGACAGATTACTCTGATTCTGGAACATTTTAGTGCTTGTAAGGAGGTGGAAAAAATAAATAACAAAAGCAATTCAGTTGCTTGACTGCTTTTCCGCCATCACACCAAGCATCTCCTTGGCAGCAGTTAACTGGTATCATGGTGGGCTAACTGAAGATTTCAGTTTCAGTTCCCAGTTGGGTTATTTCTTTGTGGTCATGCATTTTCTCCCTTTCAGGTTTTCCATTGATAGTCCTCCTGCAGTCCAAAAACATGCAGGTTAGGTTGAGTCTTGGGTATGGGACATTTTTGTGTCCCTTTGATAGACTTTCTATAGCTATAGCTATAGCTCCAGCATTTAGACTGAAGGGGCGATCCATCCTGCCTTGTATTAATGGTTCAGGCTGGCAGTGGTAATTTAATGTCATGATAGATAGTTTCCTGTTACACTCTGGGCCCCTTAGTACCAACTAAGCATGGTTTAACACAAGAACTGCTAGTTTTTTAGCACCCCCTACCAGGGCTGCAGCTGTCTACCAGGCAGTCAGATATAACTCCATTATTCGGTTACCAACAGCAGTTCTTGAGGTGGTAAAATGTGTGCTAACATTTCCCCTCCATATTTTGTCTGTGTGCATGGGGAGGGACTGAAGTAAAGGTGACTAACTGATTAGTTATTAATTGACATTCATTATCATTATGTTCCACAAGCTTGAAAATATTAAGTTTCAAGATATATAAAACATATCAACCAGAACATATTTTCACAAACTCAAAGAATAACAAAATATATTAAAAGAGAACAAAATATATGAATATGAAACACAACACAAGTCCGCCTAGTTCAACTGGACCAAACTGATTGCTAACAGGTTGGGCAAAAGCTCTCTTCCCCACTGTTTCAGTCGGTTCTGTTGAGGTCTACTGGATAAATAGTAGGCCTAGTATTACTATTTTTGTCATTACTTTCTGTTTGTGGATAGGATAATAGTCATAGATCTTTATAGGGGGGAGTGGGATATTGTGAGACACTGGGTAATGTGAGACACCCCCTGTATCTAAGAAACAGGATGCAGCTGAGGTCATTTGAGCGGCTGATTGTCAAGGCTCATCCTTTTCACTGTGGCCAGGAAGAGCCTGACTCCGCTTTGCTGTTGTAAGCATGTGTTTTGTACAAAAATACATTTTTGGGATGTAAAACTAATTTTTTTGGTTTTCACCATAATCAACTCTGGTGCTAAAAGAATTGATTCTGTGATTTTGACACAGATGTGGGACAAATAACTAGCCGACCTGGTTATGTCCCTCCACAGGAAATCATCGCACTTCCAAAGTTCACCTCCAGAAAACAAACCAGACGGAGGCACGTGAAGACCGCTATCCTCACTGACACTCCTGAGATGCAGGCACTCGAAAGGGCTTTTGAAGAAAGATGGAGCAGACTGCAGAGAAAGTATAAAAGAGGGGAAAAAAAGGTGAGCTGATCCAGAGCTTTTGAAAAGAGACGAAAGAGACTGATGAGGAAGTGCAATAGAGGGGCTAAAAATCGGAGCCAATCCCGAGCACTCAGTATCAAGTGACAGGGGTCATAATCTGAGTTTCCCCTACTGTTGAAGTGGTTCTTTTCTCTAATTTGAATGGTGAATAAAACATTTTTTTGAATAATACTTTGCTGTATTTGTGTTTGTTCAGTCACCTCCAGAGTGGTGGAAAAAAAGTAAGTGGATCACTTTACCCCACGCTGGCTCCACGCTGTCTCAGTTTACCCCGTAGCTGGGGTAAACTGAGACACTTGACCTCTTTTTATAGAAACGATCACATATTCACCGTCTTTAGTCCCGCAAACATTCTGATCGTTTCCGTCCTTAGGAAACATTCTAAATTAAAGAAAAATGTGTTAATTTTATAGACACATCAATTTAGCTTCCTTAGAGGGCAGGGGGGAGTAAAGACCGTCTCACATTACTCTCCCCTACCATTCTACCTGTGGTCATATCAGCACTGAAGTGGACATCAGCCAGCCCTGCTTGAGAAGCCACTGGTTGTGCTGTTGAGAGCAACGGCTTTTAATTTGTTAAACATGAGGGTAATTTCAAATGTTTACATACATACAGAGTAAGACAGCTGTAAAAAATAATGTGCGTGTAGAAGTTTGCATTTGTGCATATTAATTTAAAGATGTGCATCAATTAAAGAAATGTAAATTTTAAAAAAATTCTCATATGAGTAAAATCATATACAGTGGAGGAAATAAGTGTTTGATCCCCCGCAGATTTTGGCAGTTGTCATACTAAGAAATAAATGAACAGTCTCAAACTTCTATGGCAGCTTTATTTTAACAGTTATAGAAAGAATATTGAAAAAATTTTGAGAAAATTACATGAAATTAAAAATAAAAATCAATTTGCAAGTCATTGAGGGAAATAAGTATTTGATCCCCTAGCAAAACATGATCTAATACTTGGTGGTAAAACCCTTGTTGGCAAACACAGCTGTCAGACGTTTCTTGTAGTTGTTTACTAGGTTTAAACACATCAGGAGTAATTTTCGTCCACTCCTCTCTGCAGATCATCTCCAAATCCTGAAGGTTTTGAGGCTTGTGCTTGGAAACTCTCAGCTTCAGCTCTCTCCATATATTTTTAATAGGATTAAGATCAGGAGACTGGCTAGGCCATTCCATGACCTTAATGAGCTTCTTATGGAGCCACTCCTTTGTTTCCTTGGCTGTATGTTTTGGGTCGTTGTCATGCTGGAAGACCCATCCACGACCCATTTTCAGTGTCCTTGTGGAGGCAAGGAGGTTGTCACCCAAGATTTTGCGGTACATGGCCCCGATCATCTTCCCATCGATGCGGTGAAGTCGACCTGTTCCCTTAGAAGAGCAACACCCCCAAAGCATAAGGCTTCCACCGCCATGCTTGACAGTAGGGATGGTGTTTTTGGGGTCATATTCAGCATTTCTCTTCCTCCAAACACGTCGAGTTGAGTTGAGGCCAAAGAGCTCAATTTTGGTCTCATCTGACCACAGCACCTTCTCCCAGTCTCTTTCTGAGTCATTAATATGTTCGTTGGCAAACCTGAGTCGGGCCTGGATGTGAGCCTTTCTGGAGCAGAGGGACCTTGGACCACTGCAGGATTTTAAACCATTGCGTCTCAGTGTATTACCAATAGTTTTCTTGGTGACTGTGGTCCCAGCTGCCTTGAGATCATTAACCAGCTCCTCCCGTGTAGTTCTGGCTGATCTCTAACCTTTCTCATGATCATTGAGACCCCACCAGGTGATATCTTCCATGGAGCCCCCAGCCTAGGTTGATTAACAGTCATGTACTTCTTCCACTTCTGAATAATTGCACCATCAGTTGTCACCTTCTCATTCAGCTTCTTACTGATGGTTTTGTAGCCCATTCCAGCCTTGTGCAGTTCAACAACTTTGTCCCTGACATCTTTTGACAGCTCTTTAGTCTTGCCCATGGTGGAGATGGTGGAGTATTACTGAGTCTGTGGGCAGATGGCTTTTTATACAGGTGACTATTAGGAACAGGTGTCTCTCATGCAGGTAATTACTTCAGTGAGATTAGGAGTATGCCAGTGGTCTGTGGGAACCAACACTGGTCCAGGTTGGTAGGGCTCAAATACTCATTTCCCTCAATGACTTACAAATTAATTTTTATTTTTCATTTCATGGAAGTTTCTACATTTTTTTTCATAATATTCTTACTATAACTGTTAAAATAAAGCTGCCATAAAAATCTGAGACTGTTCATTTATTTCTTAGTATAAGAACTGCCAAAATCAGCGGAGGATCAAATACTTATTTCCCCCACTGTATAAACATTTAATTTGTATTTTGTCTGTAAGAATATTATTCAAATAGATCCAACCTTAAAAGAGAATTTATTTTAAACAATATGTCACAGGGTCACAGGCATCATTTAAGGAAGATTCCCCAAACTGTGCATGCGTTCAAAATCTTTTTTTTTTCACCAGTATAGATTTTAAGTCCATGACAACTGTACAGAGAGTGATTTTTTTTGTACCACATCAGTTAAATGTATATTAAATCATAAAAGCAATAAATCTGACCAATCAGATGCCTGTGAGTCATTTGATGTTGTTTGGTCCATAGCTGTTATGATATTAGTAACTTCGCACTCAGCATTATATTGCCTTCTCAGCAGTAGATAAAAACACACCATAGTCATATTTTAAAGAGAATGTGTTCTTGCACTTGTGTGGATGGTACTAACAGACCACTGTGGCAGGTGTGGCTGTTTTTGAAGAATCTGAGTGCAAATGAAGGAGCTTAGCTTAGCTTAGCCATGCAAACTGTGGTAGTCATTTGTCACCACTGAAACATTATTAGAGACAGTAGATCTCACTACCGGGATATTTTACTGCAGGTCCAACACAGTTCCAACTGGAAGAGTCCTGAAATGATCTTCCATGAGAAGCTCAGTTCAGGTGCGTACCAGCAGACACACAGAGCTATTGGCCGAGAGCTTGCTAAGCTCCGAGCTGGGATTGTCTTCAGCTGAGTCAGGCAACAGCTCCACCTAGGATCCGCAGTGCTGCTTGGCTAACGAAGCCAAACTGCTCATGGAAAATCCTTTCAGGACTCTTCGAAACTAAATCACACAGGATACTGGCCAATCTCTGCACAGTGAAGCCCACGGTGGCTCCCAGAGAAACCCTTGTATTCACCTAAAGTTCTATACAGTCTGTGATTTTGAATCTGATTTTAAATGCTTGCACATTTGGAGCAATTGATGTACCCTCTGTTCCATAGTTGATGCCTGTGACCAGGTGAAGTATTTTTGAGAGCGAATTCTCAGTTTTATCTTTGTATTCATAATGAAGAAACTGCAACACTACAATAGTTCTTTCATAATCTTTTAAAGTTGTATCTATTTGAATCATATTCTCACAGGCAAATTACAAATTGAAGGTTTAATATATGATCTGCCTCTCACTCAGGTCTTGCAAAAGTTGTAAAGTCTCCTCCACAGTGTACAATCTTTTCTTTTTTTCTCTAGCCATAGACTATTTGTTTTTAGTTTTTGCTAGCTCACAAATCTGGTGTGTAAAACAACAAGACTTCTCCCTCTATTTCTCACTCTGACTCTCTAGAGACCAGGATATACAGTGTAAAATAAGAAGGGAAAAAAAGTGAAAAACAAAAAATGCACAGACCACCAAATACATGAAATGTAACAACTTCTAATGTGGCATAACTGAAACTGGGAACACCTGTGGTCTAAATGACAGCAGTCTAACTTAGACCACCTTGTCGTTTCCAGTGTGAAATGCCAGAGTCTACCACAGTTGTATTGCTGGCCATGTCCATCCCTTCATGACCACAGTGTGCACTGTTACGACTCTGGCTCTGCTAGTAAAGAGAGACGTAGCATAAAACAGAACCCAGGATGGTAAGTGGAGTCAGGGAGCTTTAATGTGTATTCCCAACCTTTACATATGCCAAAACAAAGATATCAAATCCATAAACATCCAAATGACAAATGTCCCAAACAAAAGGGAGGAACTGCCCAGTCACAGGCTCCTCCGCCGAATGCTGGAATCAGTCCATTTTTAAAGCCATAAGCTCCAGGTGTCAGGAATCATCATTGATGAAGAGGGCGGAGTCTGGTCCATTCGGTGACAGCGGGAGGTGGTACATCCAGTTGCTGGAGCCAATCGTCAATGGACTCCGGACCAGAGAGAGCAGCAAGGTCCACCCTCCGGGGTTGGCGCAGGGCGACCATCACACGTTAGGCAACATATAATATACAGAAGTCCCCGACCGGAAGACCTCGGCCGTAACACCCCTCCCCTTAAGTCACAAAATATACATTTTGTTACATCAACACAGCAAAAATAATGACAAAATACTCACAACCTGGACAGGGCATCGGCCACCACATTTTCTGATCCTTTCTTGTGGCGAATATCTAACCTGTAATCCTGGACCCGTAGAGCCCATCGCATGAGACGCTGGTTGTGATTACGCATGCGGGACAAAAACACAAGAGGATTATGATCTGTGTACACCACAATCGGTTGCAGACTGGACCCAAGATAAACATTGAAGTGCTCAAGTGCAAGCAGCAGGGCAAGAGTTTCCTTTTCAACGGTGGAATATTTTAACTGATGGTCGTTAAACTTTCGTGAAAAATAGCAAACAGGATGGTCGATTTTATTTACGTCTTCCTGCAGCAGCACAGCCCCAGCACCAACAGCACTAGCATCGATCTCAAGTTTGAATGGACGTGACAGATCAGGCGCAGCAAGCACAGGTGCATGACAGAGTAGTGACTTGGCGCTGTCAAACGCATGCTGACATTCATCGGTCCAGTTAAAAGTAACTTTTGGACTCAAAAGATTAGTTAAGGGGTGGACAACAGAAGAGAAGTTCCGACAGAACCCTCTATAATATCCAGCCATTCCTAAAAATCTACGCACTTCCCGTCTGGTAGTAGGAGCGGAGTATGCAAGGATAGCTTTAACTTTAGCCTCCACTGGACATACATGTCCCTGTCCAACCTGTCGGCCCAAGTACGTTACCGTAGCCTTGGCAAACTCACACTTCGCCAAATTAAGGGTGAGTGAAGCTTGTCTTAAACACTCAAACACCTGTCTCAACGCCTGCAGGTGTTCGGTCCATGAGAGAGAGTAAACAACCAGATCATCTAAATATGCGCAGCAGTTTGATTGACCAGCTAACACTTTGTTCATTAATTTTTGAAAAGTTGCAGGAGCGTTGCACATACCAAAGGCCATCACTGTGTACTGCAAAAAACTGTCAGGGGTAACAAAGGCTGAAACCTCAGAAGCCCAATCAGTTAGTGGTACTTGCCAATAACCTTTGAGAAGATCTAGTTTACTTACATATTTGGCAGATCCGATGTTATCTATGCAGTCTTCGATTCTGGGAAGAGGAAATGAATCAAGAACAGTTACAGCGTTCACTTTACGAAAGTCTGTGATAAAACGTGGCGAGCCGTCGGGTTTAGTCTCCAACAGACAAGGCGAGCTCCAAGAACTGCAGCTATGTTTTGCGAGACCATGTTTTAACAAATATTCAGTTTCTTGTTTCATAAGCGCCCGTTTCACCGGGTTGGCACGGTAAGGATGTTGTCTGATAGGCTTCGCATCATTCACGTCTATATCATGTGTCAAGACTGTAGTGCGAGTTGGCACATCTGAGAAAAGACACACGAATTCCTTAATCAAGGAGATTACCTCATTTTCTTGATCTGATGATAAATGCTGGAGCTGACTGTGCATTGATTGTAGCATTTCTGAATTTGGAAGCCAGGCGGTCGAACCTCTAGGGTGGCATGCCCCAACGCCGTCATCCTCATCCGCACAGTTCACATCCTCCGGTTCTGTAACCATAGCAGCGGAGACGCGCACCTCCGTCTCAGGTGTTGAGCGTGAATGGTATAACTTAAGCATGTTCACATGACAAACACGCGTTTTACGCCGTCTAGTGGGGGTGTGTATGACATAGTTGTTTTCTCCGATCCGTTTTTGAATTGTGAATGGACCAACATACTTGGCTGACAACGCAGAACCCTGGACTGGTAACAAAGCCACGACAGTGTCACCCACCTGAAATTCCCGTTTAACCGAAGATCGATCAAAAAGACGTTTCATTTTTTTCTGTGAAGCAGACAGAAACTCTTTAGCCAGAGCATTGGCACGGTTCAGACGTTTACAAAAGTCATTAACATAGATTTTTACACTTTTCTTCGAAGACTGATCGGAACATAAAAATCTCTCCTTTAATGCTCTAAGCAGGCCACGCGGTGTATGGCCAAACACCAACTCTGCTGGACTAAACCCGAGGGACTCTTGTACAGCCTCACGGGACGCAAATACCACAAATGGGAGTCCTTCATCCCAATTTTCATCAGTTTCTAAGCAATATTTTCGCAACATTGACTTAAGAGTCTGATGCCACCGCTCTAAAGCACCTTGAAATTCTGGATGATACGCACTAGAGACTATATGGTTGACATTTAAGGTCCGAACCACTTGTTTAAAAAGAGTAGACTGGAAATTTGAACCCTGATCTATCTGTATGACCTTTGGCAGTCCAAACAAGGAAAAAAACTGGGTTAGTGCTCTGAGAACTGATTTAGTAGTTATCCTTTGCAATGGAATTGCTTCAGGAAATCTAGTAGCAGCGCACATGATGGTGAGAATGAACTGATTGCCACTTTTTGTTCTTCGTAAAGGTCCAACACAGTCAACTATGATGTGGTCAAAAGGCTGTTCAACTGCAGGAATCGGACACAAGGGGGCAGGAGGTATTACCTGATTCGGGTTTCCTGTGATTTGGCACACATGACAACTACGGCAAAACCCAGACACATCACGTTTCATTCCAGGCCAGAAGAAGTGTTTTAACAATAACTGATATGTCTTGGTGATGCCCAAGTGTCCTGACCACTGGCTTTCATGAGCCAAAGATAAAACTTTTTGCCTGTAAACAGACGGTACCACAATCTGTTTTATCTCAGCCCATTCAGAACCATCCGAATAGGTTGGAGCCCACTTGCGCATAAGAATAGTTCGTTCAACTACATAAGATTGTTTTGCTGGTTTACGTTGCTCATCACTGGCCATAGCGAAGCATTTCTTTAACGTCGGGTCAGCGTTTTGTGCTGCAGACAGGTGTTCAGTTGTTACCGGGAGTGAAAGATCTTCAACATGAGGTGGATTAACATTTGGAGGTTTAACATTTTTCCTCTCTTCTGATTCCTGGGTAGCTACGTTATTCTCAATAACAGTGCCACTACCATCAGAAAAAGATGACATGAGAAAAGAATCAGCGAGTGCAACATCTCTATCTTTGCGTGACTGCGCACGAGTGATTGCGCAACCAGGATAAGGCCCGGAAAACGGGGCTGACGGGTGCGATGATTTACTGGTACAGGGATCATTTAACACTTCTAAATTTGGGATCACTAGACCACCTGCAATATCATTTCCCATTAGCATCGTAACTCCTTTTATGGGCAGCTCTGGACAAACAGCAACGGGAAAACAGCCCGTGACAAGTTTGGATGTAACAAAAACGCGATGTACAGCTCTAGGAACATATCCCATTTCTATGCCACGCAGGACTGAATAAAACCACAGGCTGATCGTTCAGAGAAGGGCAACGCACTGGCAAGGATGACAGACTGGGATCCCCCAGTATCTCTAAAACGCGCACTGACCGTTGGTCAGCAGGATCATCGGTCAGTGAGACAAAAGCATCAAATATGAACGGCTCAAAACTCGCGTCAGGCTTCTCCACTACAGAAGCCAAGCCAACTCTGCGGGTCTCTGCTTGCACCAAGCCCACGCCTTGGGGTGATTGTGATACAGATTGTTTTCGTTTTAATATTAAACAATCGGCGATGACATGTCCAGGTTTGTGACAATAAAAACATTCTCGGGTTTCTTTAGCAGAAAAAGTCTTAACAGGTTTTGACTGGGCATTAGACTTTTCTACACCAACTGAAAATGATGATTTGTGTGTCAACACATACTCATCAGCTAGAACAGCGGCTGAGGAAAGTGACGTCACCTTTTGTTCATTTAAATATAACACAACGCGGTCGGGTATACATCTTTTAAATTCCTCTAACACCACTAGTTCGCGTAATGAACCAAAGTCAGTAACTTTGCAAGCTGCACTCCATTTGTCAAAAAGAATTCTCTTTTCTCTAGCGAATTCCACATACATCTGTCCGGCAGTTTTTCTGCTGTCGAAACCTCTGCCTGTAGGCTTCAGGGACCAATTCATATGCCTGCAAAACAGCAGTTTTAACTTTATCATAATCAAGGCTGTCCTGTATAGATAAGGCAGCTACCACCTCTTGAGCCTTACCAGACAATCGGCATTGTAACAAAAGTGGCCAAATATCGTGAGGCCAGTGTAAAGCCCCTGCAATACGCTCAAATGCTGCAAAATACGAATCCACTTCAGTTTCCCTGAAAGCGGGTACTAGAGTAATACATTTACTTATATCAAAAACTGGGTTATATGCAGCGGTGGAAGCTGCGGCTCCAGTAGGGGCGGGCGTCGCTTGAGCCTGAATCTCCAATTCAAGCCGAAGCAAATTCACAGCTGTTTCAGCCTCGATCTCGAGCTTTCTGATCTCAAGCTTCAACTGGGCCTGCCTGGCCTGAGCTTTGTCATCAGCCTCCATCTGGAGACGGGCTAAACGGATTTTCAGCCGGGCCGCATCGCCACTGGCTGACGTAGCAGAAGAGAGTGAATCAGACCGGGGAAGAGTCAGCGGGTCTCCGCCCCCCTCACCTTCCTCAGGAATCACCCCAGCAGCTGCAACGGACGGAACAGGCACCGTCTCCCCTCGCTGATCAGCCACCAGCGGGGCACCTTGATCTGGCACAGCAGGATCACCACCAGACACAGAGAGCTGACCAGATTCCACCAGCTGATCCACCACAAACATCTTCAACTCCTGCTTAACCGCCTGTCGCGGAACCTCTAAGTCAAAGTGCTCAGCAATTTGCAGCAGATCACGCTTGCGGCAACTATTAATAAACTCAATAGAGGGAGCAGCCACAAAGCTCTCCAAACTAAATTTGGACGTCATAGCGAATCAAGATCAGGTACACAAACAAGCGCCTCAACTCCAGGCATAGGATTCAACGCAGGTTAAAACTATCCCGGACGAGCCCCCACTCTTTATTACGACTCTGGCTCTGCTAGTAAAGAGAGACGTAGCATAAAACAGAACCCAGGATGGTAAGTGGAGTTTAGGGAGCTTTAATGTGTATTCCCAACCTTTACATATGCCAAAACAAAGATATCAAATCCATAAACATCCAAATGACAAATGTCCCAAACAAAAGGGAGGAGCTGCCCAGTCACAGGCTCCTCCGCCGAATGCTGGAATCAGTCCATTTTTAAAGCCATAAGCTCCAGGTGTCAGGAATCATCATTGATGAAGAGGGCGGAGTCTGGTCCATTCGGTGACAGCGGGAGGTGGTACATCCAGTTGCTGGAGCCAATCGTCAATGGACTCCGGACCAGAGAGAGCAGCAAGGTCCACCCTCCGGGGTTGGCGCAGGGCGACCATCACACGTTAGGCAACATATAATATACAGAAGTCCCCGACCGGAAGACCTCGGCCGTAACATGCACCATGTCAAAAAACTCAACTCATCTCAAACTGGATTCTTTACCAAGGCACCGTACTCCAAAGGCCTCCACAGTCACCAGATCTCAATCCAATAGAGCAGCTTTGGGATGTGTTGGCGTGATGCTATCATGTCAATATGGACCAAAGTCTCTGAGGAATATTTACAACACCTTGTTGAATCTATGCCATGAAGAATTAAGGGAGTTCTGAAGGCAGGTGGAGGTCTAAACCAACACTAGCAAGGTGTACACATAGCTGACCAAGTAAAGTGACTGGTGAGTGTATATTCCTTTGCAATCTTCCTTGTGGTAACTTAAGGGCTGTGGTTAATGCAAGTAAAAATGTGGATAGTAAAATTTCAGCTGCAGTAACTTTAAAAAACAGACACTGAATGATCATGTTCCATGTCCATTCCTCATGTCACTAATTTCATGTGTCTTCTCTGGTTTAACGCATTTTAAAGGACATAATAGCAGTGAAAAGTAAGAAAAAACATGCATCTTTGTTTTTCTTTATCTTCCTTGTCTTTTTTCTCTTGTCAACGTTTTACTTTAAATTTAGGTTAAGGACCCTAGGGTGTTTATGTCTCACTCTAAAAAACTTCAGACATGGCTTATTTATTTATGTTATTACAAAAAAAAAATCACATGATGTTTCAGTTATTATATGTTACTTTTCATCAATTTAAGGTAGTACATTTCCAGATTATGACACTAACTTTTTCCCTAGCAGCAATAGTAGAAGCTGGGCATTGAGATTGTAAGGGTTGTTAAATTGTCTTCAGCTGTGCTTAACCAGAAGATGCATCACTTGGCTGAGTGAGACGGTTGATGGCTCTTACCATCTGCACCTGATGCAGAAACAAAACAGCAAATGGCCACAAATACCATTTCATTACACTCTTTCATGTGTGTCACATTAGTAGATTCTGACACAGACATATAGAGACATGCGCTCTACGGTGCAAAAATGCACAGAAATATAGTTGAAATGCACACGCATATACCAATATGTAAAGTAGTTTTTCATTCATATCTTCCAACATACAGTGGTCTAAACTGGCACGGGCGCCCTGTGTGTGTCTTTCTGTGTGTGATGTGTTTGTGTATGTGGCAGAGTTCCCACCTGGCAGTGTTCTCAGCCAGCCTCAGTGAACAGATGGCCCTCCAGCAGGTAATGATGACCCAGAACAAAGTTTCAAATTTATTATGTCTTTGTGAGGGCATAGATACAAAGTATCATTACTGCTGTGTGTGTGAGAGAGGGAAAAACAGAAAGAAAGAAATATATATATATATATATATATATATATATATATATACTATGTATATATATATATACATATATATATATATATATATATATATATATATATATATATATATATATGTATATATGTATATACTATGTATGTATGTCCTCTGCAATTAGGGCATTAGAAAAGTTTCTAGTTCTATTTGTTGTCATGTTAATAAGAGGATTGTTGGTTCTTCATTTAGTTAACAAAAATAAAAAAACAAAAAGCCTTCTGTGTGGTTGTTTGTCCCTTTGTTAGAGGCCTGGAGCCTGTTCTTCACTGCTCTTGGGACTTTTTCTGTTAACAATGAAGCAGAAGAGAGGCAACAATTATGCTCGAAGCTTCAGACATTTTGGATGATTCGACACAGTGTTTGGAATCACTCTGCTTCAGTAGGAGTGGCACAAGCTCTGAAGCCTCTGTATCTTTTCCCGATCACTAGTTAGCCATCAGCTGTCTTTATGTCTGTTTATCAGTCAGTCCTTGTTATTATTACAGCTACATTGTTATGGCATTTCATATACTCTATATCAGTGGTTCTCAACTGGTCTGGCTTCAGGACCCACCATCACCCTTAATGACAAGCCGTGACCCAAATCAAGGAAAATTTCCAACTTCTCAAATTTATTGAATGAAAAGATCGTGCAGTTTGAATCAGAGATTGTAAAATAGAATATCACAGCATGCCAACACAAAAAAAAGTTTATTGGTGAACCAAAATGACCAAAACCAAAATGGCAAAACCAAAATGACTTCAAGTGGGAAATATTCCCTTTGATGCTCAATTAGCTGCATTTTAATTAAATCCAAAACACTTCACTTCAGTAACTTCAGCCTTTTTTAACAGACTCAACATGCACAAACATGAAATAATAATGTGCAACCACTGAGCAGTGGTTTTAAAGAGAACTCAAATATGTAGCATTTGCTGAGTACTCACGTCCTGAATATATAACAATTTCCTATTAAAACTATCTAGTAACTTATTTAAGCATTAATTATAAAGCTGACATAACAAACATTTCAGTAACAGCCATTTTTAAAACTCAACAGTGCTTTTATGCACTAAAATGAAATGAAACAGTGCAACCACTGAGCAGTTGTTTCAAGAAGAACTCAAAATATATAGTTTTAGCTGAATAACCACTCACTGACCTTTGTCTTCAAGATAAGAAAATCCATATCTCATATATTCATCATTGTATCTGTGTTTCACCTGTTCAACATACGTAAACAAACTTTGCAGGTCTTTTTCTATGGTGTGAAATGGCGGGTGTCAACTTGCATTAAAGGGCATTATTGCCATCTACTGTTAAGGAGTATAAATGACATGCTTTTTTTTTTTTTTTAGCATTTCCATCCCCAGGCAAAGGCCCACGACCCACTGAAAACGGGTCTGCGACCCACCTTTGGGTCGCGACCCACCACTTAGAACCACTGCTCTATATAATAATCTATATCCAACCCTACCTATCTGGAGGACTTCACAACATCAGCTATTTCTTCCATCCCACAGTGGTATAAGTCTTGCCAGGGCTTCTCCTTTCATGACTCCTTCTTTTTCAATCCAATTTAGTTTGTCTGTATGTTCCAGTTCACAATGAATGTCATCTGAAGGAAATTTACACTAAATAAATTCTTTCAGCACTGTCCAACTACATAGTCAACATATATAATACATATTAATATAATATAATATGATAATATAATAATAAATATAATCTACAAATATAATTAAAATATACTCCAATTAAATATCCTCTTCTTCACTGGGTTTCTGCTGCAACTTGAGATAATGCACTGAGAAGAGTTTTCTTGTCTTGACATCAGTGACTTCCACCTTCCCCCGTGGCTAGTTCATCATATCAGTGGGGTATGTGATTACTGAGATTACTATGTGTTGATGCCTCAGAGTTTGTTTGACCCATTCACCTAACTTGTCAGGATCTGCCTTACGCTTTGTAGAGCTAGCTTGAAAACCATTTTATAAGCTCAGGAGTTCCAGTCTGCCAAAAGTGCAGTTTGCAAATTTGGCAGTTTGCCTTTCTCATATATTTGCCAAATTTAAAATGTTTTAATACAGCTGAGGTTTTTGGCATGTTGTTCTCCTTTTAACAGTCAAAGGGAACTGAAGTATTACCGTAGGTGACGTCCATGGCTACCAGTAAGTGAGAGAGCTGTTTGTGGCCAGACAGAGATTGTATTATCTAATCCATATTTATTTATAAAGTATATATTCCGAAGGAGGAACCAAGCAGTGCAAGCCATTTGTGTAATTACTTTTTTCAGAATATAAAAAGTGTGGTACGGTGTGTTTTGGCTCATTAAATGTTTGCAGCATCTCACAGTTCCTTGGTTTCCATTTGTGATTTAAAACCTCGCCCTCTCATTGCTCTCTCATTGGCTTTAGCTCAACTGGTGACCCAACCTATGATAGTGAGCAGCTCAGTGACACATTGGTGAGTGTCTTTGACAGCTCTCAGTTGTTTACACTAGGGCTGTCAGTCGATCACATTTTTTTTAATTGCGATTAATCGAAAGATTTTCATAGTTAACTTGCTATTAATCACATAATAATCGCATTTTCTTTAATGTTCTGTTTATCCATCCATCCATCCATCATCTATAGACCTTTTCGGGCCAGCCCCCCGGAAGTACCACGTCCGCCATTGGCGTATTGTGCTACAGAGCGACACTTTCACCGGCTCGCAGATTAACCAGTGTTTTTCTCTTCCTACAAATATATATAATGTCGAGTCGGTCGAGTGGGAATACATGTTCCGTCATAAACTGTGCCAACAATGGCGTGAAATTCAACAATGGAAGAAGAAAGTATGCGAAATACACAAGCCTTTACTGCAGGAATACTGCCCTTGTTTGCAGAACAAGAAGTTGGGAAGACGTGGGTGAAAAATATCAACAGAAAGGACTTTGTTCCAAATGAATACAGCCGGGTGAGTTTTCGTTAACATTCAGTCTCGTACTACTCATAGTCTCACTGAGAGTCCCGGACGATTCTGGCCAAAAGAACAGCAGTATGAGGCTACTGTAGCCCTCGGCACTAGCACAAGCCTATAAATCAATGAATGAATGAATGAATTAGGAAAATGATAAAATAAATTAAATATTACATTAACACATAGCCTAATTTACAGCTAGCGTTAACGTTACAGTAGCATAATCTTTATGGCTTGTTGACGTTAGTTATAGCCAGCGTTGCAGCGTTACACAGTTTTTAGTGTTTGGTTATGGGAATAGATCATGCTATTTCCATAACCAATCATTAAAAACAGTGATAAACTACCTTCATCTGTAACTGGAGGCCACTGCCTAACATCATCAATCCAAGACATGTCTGCATTATCCATAACAAATGCTCCATGCTGCTGTGTTTGGGTTACTTAGGTGGAGCACCGCACACTCCAGTTATGTCGGGGCCACTAGGGGGCGCATGTCCACAATTTTCAAGTCAAAAAGGTGTATACCCATTTTGTCCTATACAGGGTCACAGGGATCTGCTTTATTGTTTTTTAGTTTAGTTTGAAAACCGGAAGTCCACCAATGCTGTCGTATTTTTTGGGGGCTTAATTCATCAGCTTCTTAGTGTATTTTGTCAGGGCTGCTGCTTGACAGCAGTAATTTGCTGACGGTCCCTAAACTCACGGCAGCGGTGAGGTACTCAGAAGGACATTCAGCACTGTTCCTCAGAGTTTTAGCCACACTCACTGAGCTTGGAGGGTTGATGACACTTGTGAAATGTCTGGCATACTTATATCTACAAAATGATACCTACCTGGATGAAATTGGTGCTGTTTTCATGACGCCATTAAAGTTTAAAGGGAAAAAAACCAAGTGAATGTCAGATGTGAAACTAACTTTACAGCGCCCTGCGGTGGTAACTTAATTCACAGCGACGATAAATACAAATGACCTTTTTCTTCTCAACAGACCCATCTGGCAGCACCTTAAAGCTAAACTTACTGTTCATAAGACCCTTTTTCTGTCGCCATGTCTGTCCCACACGTTGACTGTAAATACACTTATTGGCCAAGGGTCATATTTACAAAAACGTGTGTGCGTTAATCCCGCGTTTCAAAAATTGTGGCGCTAAACAGAATTTGCATTAACGCGTTATTATTAATGTGTTATTATTAATGCGTTTTTAACGTGTCAAGTTTGACAGCCCTAGTTTACACATAACCCTTCTGTGTAGGTAGTCACCGGTCAGCACTAAACAGTGACTGGAGATTGTTGGCTGATCAGGGGCAAATTGGTGAGTCGCTGACAATCACTGACCAATTTGCAATATCGACGACTTACAAATCAGGTTTAATAAATAATTATCCCCCTTGAATGAGTGGCTAGAAGTGACCCAAGCCTATCTCTGCCACTCTGCAAACACAGTAAAGCTGTCACAGGTTGGACTCACAGAAAGACCCCAGCAAGGATTTGGACTTTCTGACTGTAAGGCGACAGTGACAACCACCACAATACAATGCTTCTCTGCAGGTTGAAAGCCAAAGCAAATTTCCTGGCATCAAGAACATGAGCACACTGTATTAAGGTTTATTAAAGCCATTTTCTGTAGTTTTCGTAATTATTTCTATCATTATAAAATACACCAAGTACAATTGTTTAGAAATGACTCTAGAGGGGCATTTACTAATGGCTCCAGGTTTTGCCGTTAGATAAGGACTCTTGGGGTTTTGCTAAAAGGCATTATGACATCTAGTTTGTATTCAGTCTTTCCACAAATGGTGCATTAAGAAGGTGCATTATACAAGGTGTACAAAAACAAACCACAAACAAAAAACAACAAGAAAAAAACAGACAATAATAAAACTACATGCAGCAGATAAAATGAATTTTTGTGCACTGAGATCAACTGAACCACAGGTTTCTATAACTAGTGTGCCTGGTCCAGATGTTGCAAACAGGGAAAAATGTAATTAAAGATAACATCCCCAAACTTCAAGTCGGTTCATCAAACATTTATACATAGGCTAAAAATTTGTACAGTTTGATATTATATCTGCTCTTTTACCAAATGTACCAGCTGCTGCACGACTCCGTGTCAGGAATAACGCATACTCTGATAAAGAAAAAGATATGTTGGAAGAATTGATCAGTTTTCCCTGAAATGGGAACTACACCAAGGGATCAACAAAGCGTTGGTCCATGTCACAGATGCAGCAGAATATCCTTCCTGATCTGTCTCATCTTCTTTCAGTTGGCACTTCATTTCCACCGAAGGGGGTGTTATTCCCATATTCAAGCACCAGCTAGATCATGACCCAAAATTACCTGAATTCACTGAACAGGCAAGAAAGGGAAAATTTTAAGAACAACTTCACCCTCCACAAGATTAGAAGAAAAAAACAGATGGTGTAAAGGGACAGTCAGCACATTCAAACTCATTCACCGGACCTTAGCTCTGTAGCTCTCCAGTATGTGTCAGAACAAAATGGCAACACAGATGCCAAAATAAAAGAGCCTAAATAACCCAAGTCCCAAAGAATGTTTACAGGTACCTTTTGATTACTTCCCACCAAAGATACAAACTCTCTGGAAACATATGGTCTGTTGCCTGGTTCAATTAAGTCTAAGTCCAGCAGACTTGGCTCAGAAACCACAGGAACAGGGATGGCCTTGGCCTACAGCCTTGAGAGTGTGAAAATAAAATGAAACAAAAAAAACCAAAACATTTTTCCTGTTTGGAACAATCAGTGTTAAAATGTTCAGCAACTTTTTAACAACTTATACTTTTTCTTAAAAAAAAACAAACATTTGAAGCAACCGGTAGGTGTGACAGTGTTGTTTTTGTGTGCAGACGTTTCATCTGGCCATGTCATCTTTTCCAGTTATCGTACTTTTATTTTCGAATGCTATGTTTCACTTTTTGCTATTTAGTCAGTCCTTTTCCGATAGGGGCGCGCGACCCCTTGGGGAGGTGGGGGCATGTGACCCTCAAGAAACATGCTTTTTTTTTTGCCATACCGGAATAAAATGTAATTTCACATATCCTCCAGTAGGTGGCAGTGGCGCTCTCATTGTGACAGTGCACGCAGGGAGTATTAGCTATATTGTGTTAGGATTTTCTGCACAGACATGGGCGCACACAGCACAGAGCAGGAGATATGAGGTGAACAAACCATCAAGAGACACCACGGAAAAATATTCAACAGGGATGAAAAGAAAGGCGGAGAGAGACGAAGATAATGAGACAAACGAAAGTCACCAGAAAGTTAAGATGAGGAAATATGATGATGATGATGTAGCGCTTTGCTTCATTGTGACTACGGTGGGATTGATGCACTCTTTACAGACTAAAAAACAATGTGGTTATTCTTTGTTATTCTTTATTATAAAGTTATTCTTTGTTATAAGTTGATCTATATATCTTTGTTTCCCTTAATGTTAATATGGAAACAGTGTTATGCAGAGGTATGGGGTGCCGAATGTAAAAACTTGATTACAATTTTTAAACTGATATATTTTTAATATTTAGCTCATTTTCTTCACATTTAGCTCATTTTACACATACTTGAGACATAAATTATTTAAAAATTTGGTTATATGTAAACGAAAATGAAATGTTAATTCTAAATGTTAAATGTTAAATCTAAATATTAAATCTAAATCTTAAATGTTAAATCTAAATGTGAAATATAAATCTAAATGTTAAATCTAAATCTAAATGTCAAATGTTAAATCTGAATATTAAATCTAAATCTAAATGTTAAATCTAAATCTTAAATCTAAATCTAAATGTTAAATGTTAAATCTAATTGTTAAGTCTAAATCTAAATCTCAAATGTTAAATCTAAATATTAAATCGAAATCTAAATGTTAAATCTAAATCTAAAAGTCAAATGTTAAATCTAAAGGCTAAATCTATATCTAAATGTTAAATATTAAATCTAAATATTAAATCTAAATCTAAATGTTAAATCTAAATGTTAAATGTTAAATCTAAATATTAAATCTAAATCTAAATGTTAAATCTAAATGTTAAATGTTAAATCTAAATATTAAATCTAAATCTAAATGTTAAATCTAAATATTAAATCTAAATGTTAAATCTAAATCTAAATGTTAAATCTAAATGTTAAATGTTAAATCTAAATATTAAATCTAAATCTAAATGTTAAATCTAAATATTAAATCTAAATGTTAAATCTAAATCTAAATGGTAAATGCTAAATCTAAATCTAAATGTGTCGCCGAGTGTAAAGCTAAATATTTAAAGAATTTGCAAATGTCCCATGCCCTGTAAAGTCTCACAGCCACACAACCACGCCCACACCACTGATCAGGATCAATGGGAAGAGGGCTTGAGGGAGAGTCGGGTCTCAGACATGGCCGCCTCCTTACCTGTGGAAGACATCGAACGGGAAGTGTTGGCGGGTGTGCGGGCTGCACTTCAAGGGGTTGTTCAGCCGGTACCGTCCCCATCATTAACAATAGCTGGTACAGGCACATACCTGTGAGTTTACTCTGTGATCACTGTCAAGCACTAAAATGGGGATCTGCCCTCATAAATGCCACCTATGACTTTATCCCACGGTCCCACTGCACCAGCTGCTGACTGCTGTTGCCATTTTAGTCACAAGTGCTGTGGTGCATTTTAGAAGCTTCACAAAAGCGACCCGTCCACTCTTCTCCGCCAAAGATACAGACCAGGTCTGTTTTGATGCTGGACTGCAGCTAAGCCAACTCAGTTTACACACAGAAGACTGAGCAGGAAGTAAGACACACACAACAATGTCATAGAGAAAAAAAACTGACACTGGACACAGAGGCATACTAGCTTTTTTTTTTTTTTTTTTTGCTGCACTTTGCCCTGCTTGGAAAATTTCATTAGCCTGTGCTGTAAAATTTATAAAAGGAAAAACAAACACGCTTTTAACCTGTCATTTCAACAGAGGCTGAGTGGTTGGGTATAGTAACTGTCCTCAGACTTTTATTACTTCTAATAACTAAGATAGCAGCTACCATATCCCAAGTAACCTTTTTTAGCTCCTGTAGATGTGCAGACTGCAGAACCTTTCAATTTCCTACCATCCCACCATGCTTAAAGAAGACATACATAAGAAGATATTTCACATCTCTCTTCTCTCCTGCCACCTCACATGTAGTGATTGGCACATCACTTTATTACCTCTGCACAGCTTTCCTGTGTGTGTGGATGTGTGGGTGTGGACAATGACTGTGCTTCAATATTTCATATACCTTCTAAGATATTAAAGAGGTTCACTGAATTATCGTGGCTGACAGTGTTATAAAACCATCCATCAATATTCATGCTGAGTGTACATAATACACTTGACTGCAATATTAAGCAAAAATAATAATATAATGACTATTTAATAATTTCAGGTATTTCACATTTTATCTTTCAGTATTCCCTTTTGCATTGTTACGGTACTAATTGGCTCCTCAAATTGCCTGTCAAGAACAAATCATCTGTTTTGAATTGAATAAAACTTCAACTGTTCAACCATACAACTTTAATCCAAGATATTGACTGAAATCTGTGTCTAATTGTAGTCTGAATTCCAAAAAGACGCCAAGCAGCATCCAGCTCTGATCATGATTTTGTTGGTCTGACCCATTTCCCAGACTGGAGAGGGCTGCCAGCCACAGCCAGTCTACTGAGCTGCAGGGCAGCTGGCTGCTGGTGAGATGATTCTGTCTGGTAATATGTTGGCTGCCGCACTCTTAACTTGAGCTGGAATCTGTCTCAGTGGCCATCTGGACTGCTGGTCTCTCTAGTTTTGTGTTTTTTTGTTTTTTGATTTTTTGATCTCTTCATCTCCATCTGTCTCAGTGACTTAACCTGCTGACTGACATTTCATGAATTCATCTGACAGACTGGCTATTCATCCCTTTGACTGACTGATTGCACATTTGTGTATTTGAATGACTAGCTTCTTGAGTCACTGAATCACTCACTCTAAATGTACTTACAATTATGCATTTTCTAATTTTGTCAAACTTCAAACATAACAGATGGGAGTTGGTCTTGAGCACACCAGGTGTAGTCTGCATTTTTTTTTAAATATATAATCCAAAAGTCATATTGATTTATACCAATGTGGGTATAATCATGGAGCTCCCATGCAAGTGAAAAAGGCTAAGAAGAAAGAGGAGATTCTGGATATGGTAAAAAAAAGGACATGCAGTTGGCATAGATAAAGATGGAAACAGATTATCTGCTGTGGTGACCCCTAGAGGTCTTAGGAACAACCCAAAAACCCAAGGTTCTGAATCAGGTCTCGGGCCCATTCACAAGACGTGACTCCGGGTTCGGGTCGGAATCGGTACAGTTAGTCTTGGGTCCAGTCGGTGCTCTCTGACTGGCTGGGTCCACATTTACCCGAGGGAGGTAAAGATATTGGGGGTGGCAGTTGTCACTTCCCCCATCCTCTTCTATCCAATAGGCTCCAAAATGTCAGGTGACAGGTTAAGCAAAAGTAAACAAACAAACAGTAGTTTGGTTTAGCCTATGACAGGACTCGGGGCAGTTAAATGATTATTCATTAAAGTGGCATATTTGTCATAAAACAATCGTGTTGCTGTAGCGTGTTATTACCAGTTTGCCCAGCAGCTGTAAAGCACAACGGATCACCAACATGACAACGCTGGATATGAGATTATGTTCACGACGCGTCCTGACCGGTGTAGGCTATTAGCGTTAGCAGATGCTACAAATAGCTTCTGTATCCACAAAGAAAACGACGACGCGGGTTTATTGTTGTTTACATCACGTAGCCTATGTAGCAACTAAACCGGGTAGAAGAAGACAACATTTAGCAGAGCAGTTCCCGTACCAGGTGGTCAGACATTAGGTCAGCAGGGTCTCAATGGAGAAGCACTAGAAGGCCAGCAGCAGCTTCTGGTCCAGGTTGTTCTTCCTGAGGACTCTCAGGAAGTGTAGGCGCTGCTGAGCCTTCTTTATTATGGCTGAGGTGTTTATTGTCCAGGAGAGGTCATCGGAGATCTGGACTCCCAGGAATCTGAAGTGGTGGACCCTCTCCACACCCTCGCCATTGATGTAGAGGGGGGGATGGTCACTCTTCTTCCTCCTGAAGTGATCTCCTTCATCTTTGTGGTGTTCAGAGCCAGGTTGTTTGCTGAGCACCAGGTCAAGACTCTCTGGACCTCCTCCCTGTAGCCCGTCTTGTCTCCATCTGAGATCAGCCCGACCACTGTGGTGTCACATTGTCACTGTGGGCCGGACTGCAGTCGTGGGTGTAGATACAGTACAGGAGGGGGCTCAGCACACAGCCCTGTGGTGCGCCGATGCTCAGTGTGGTGTGGAGGAGAGGCAGGGGCCGAGTATCACGGTCTGGGGCCTGTTGGTCAGGAAGTCCTTGATCCAGGTGCATGTGAGAGGGGGGAGGCCCAGAGTGTCCAGTTTGGTGACCAGAATGTCCGGGATGATGTTGTTAAATGCCGAGCGGTAGTCTACGAAGAGCAGTCTCACATACCTCTGCTGCTGTTCCAGGTGGCTCAACACAGCGTGCAGGGCTATGGCAATGGCTTCCTCCGTAGATCTGTTCGCCCGGTATGCGAACTGGTAAGGGGCAAGTGTGGGGGGAGACAGTCCTTGATGTTCTTTAGAACCAGTCTCTCAAAGCACTTAATGATAACCATGATAAGATGTGCAGAGTCAAAAACATAAAAGGCCATAGAAAGGTTAACGTGCTGATGTTTGGTTCAGAGCACATCTGAGCACATCTCTGAATATATTGTGTTGTATCAAGAACGGTGTCCAGTGAAGTGTATTAGCTAGTTCTCCATGATACTGCATGTAATGAAACACTGTCTTGACCTTTTTTTTGAGTGTATATTTTAAACTAGTCTTCCTTGCTGTGTGTGTATGTTTTATTCAAGTTGTATCAAGTATTTCTTTCTTCTTCCCATCCAAATGCAGGGATGAGTTACTCAATGAGAAGACCTGAAATGTAATCATAATAATCATCATAATGAAGACAAATTCTCTTTTTACAGTGGTGTCATTAGTTTTCCATGACCATAATTAACTGTGACAAAATTGCAATTAATCTGTACTGGATCCCTGAAGGGGTGGAGGAACAGGAGGAGTGTGAGTGGTCATTGCAGAGCAGAAAAATGAGCCGGGCAGGGATGGAGAGTTTGTGGTGTGTGTTAGTCATAAACAGCGTGCCAAACCACATTTGACCAAGGACTTATTTCACTGGAAATTGCATTATAACATTATCAACCTCTTTGAGTTATAATAAATGTGAAGTGAGAAGAATAATTTATCACTGATTTTAGAGTACATTGGATTTTAATGTAGAGCCTTCATTGAGTAAGTCAACCTCCCCGAGCTGAGGCATTAGAGGAAGATCTTAATAGAGCAGCTGATTGTATTGTTTTCACACCATTCTATACAGTTTGAAGACTGTTTGTGTGGAAGAATGAACCAAAATCATATTTGAATATGATGGTTTTGGATTTCTTCTTGTGACAGGCTGCACAGTCGTTCAGTGGTCAGCACTGACGCTTCACAGCAACAAGATTCAGGAGGATCTGGGTTCAGCTGGTCTTTCTGGGTGGAGTTTCCATGTCCTCCCTTTGTGGGGGTTTAGCCCAGGCACTCTGGTTTCCTCCCACCCCAAAAACATGTTGTTCAGGCAAGGGATGCACATTTTGGAATTTTTTTATGACCGTTAACCGACGCTCTTTAACGATTAATAACCGTTAACCGATAAGTCCGGGAGGGTTGGCTGCCGCGATGTTGCGCGCGTTGTCGTTGCCGCATGCGGACAGTTACCTGTGTATACTCTCGCTGCAATGTATCCGCTCTACGGATGTAGAATTGACCATTCAGAGGCCTGTTGCACCTGTCGACATGCCCCCATGAGTTGATTAAATTATGTAGCTTAAAAACAAAATTAATCGTTAGTATTAATTGGTTAGAGTTACTGTTATCGGTTAAACGGTTAACCATGTGCATCCCTAGTTCAGGCTAAATGGTAACATTAAATCCTGCTTAGTCTCCATTTACTGTACATTAACCTTATAAGAAATCTAATAAATAAACCAATCTAATGAATGTGTGTAGCAGTGAGAGAAAGCTGCTTGTGTTGTAAAACCCCTTGAGTGGTTCCTGGACTAAAAGGTGCTATATAAGCACAATGTTGTTGATTTTATCTTTTTGTTTTCATCTTGTGCTTTCACTTGCTGTTTAGTTCTTTCCCATAGTGGGTGTTTTGTTTCTTTTCTAAATGACCTGTCTGTGCAGTGCTTTTTGTTTGCAGTTTGTTTCCTCCTGCACTTGGGTCTTCTACAAATCCTTCATAACATTGTACTCTTTTTGTCTCAATTTTAGACATTTTTATTTCACCTCAAGCATGTGAAAATTAATATGCAGCAAGAAAGTATTTTGAGAAAAGGCAGTTCAGGCAGCATGCTTTTCCTTTGTGACATTTACTTTTCGGGTCATAGTGAGGTTATTAGAAAGCCTTGAGTGGGAAAAATCACATCGTCCACATCAGTGCATTGTACATCTTTTTAAAATGCAGCAACAGGCTTGTTCCTTTTACTTTCAATTCAGGCTTGACTCAGCTAAGATCTGTACTTTGCTTTCAGGGAAGGAACAGCAGGAAAGATGATCTCGCAGATGTAGAAAGTGGAGAAAAGAAGCAGAATAGTCACATTCCATCAGTGGATAGTCAAGCTTCCAACTCTGGATGTGTCTGAAATCAGCCTCTTGTCACAATATATCCCATTTTATAGCATGTTTGCTTTTTTGTTGTGCTGTTCTAATGTCGAGTAAAAATTGTCAAACCCCGCTTTCTGATGGTTCAAGTGAATTATTCATATGATGTTACGAAATCAGTTTATTTCTATTTTAAACATAACATTGCCATTATTGTTTAACTTGCAAATTGACAGCATCCTGCCGCCATGACACCTACAGCAGGAGAGCAGCACATTTTAGTCGTCTCCACCTTGTAATCAGTTGTCTTCTTTGAATCAAAAACATTTGAATGATCATTAATGTGTTTTTGATACTAATTTTCTTTTTTTCTTGTATAATTTTTTCCTGGTGTCTGGTTACAAATTCATGAGCTGTGGAGCAAAACTGCAGTGCAGTCAAAAGCCATGTCACAACACAGAAAACATAAGCATCTTAAGCATTAAAATATGCAGAATTTACAAATGTGTTTGGCCGGCAGTGATCTGTAATGTTTCATCTGTGTGACAAGAATGACCCAGTAACGTTCATCAACGGATGAACTCACTACATAGGTCTCCTCATATCAGTCCCTACAGACTAACCACGGAACACTTCATAATATAGAAATTAGGGCTTGATTTTGAACACAACCCTCACCTTTGTCCCTCTCCTCTCCAGCCAGGCGTTAATCACAGCAAGGATAATACTGAGCCAGAAGATGTAAATGTGCCACAGGTGGGAACTTGTTCTTGGCTGACAAAGGATGACACAAGTCTGATCGCTCTGTTGTCATAGCTTTTGATAGCATAGATGTTATGGTTTCCTTTTACTAGGACAGGGGCGTCAAACTTAATTGCACCGGGGGCCAAAATTCAAAACACGTTTTAGGTCGCGGGCTGAACACGATAAACATTTATTGAACACACTAAAATGAAATGTTTTTGGAACATAAATATGAATAAAAACAGACAAATATTATTATTTAATAAACTTAAACCCTAAATAACTTGTATTTAATATTTTGCTCTCCATCAAAATATCTGGTTAACAACGTAGTTTTTGCATTTTTTTTTTCTCTAGTCTGAGGTCTGGCAGAGAGTTTCAAGATGACGTGAATCTCAATGTAGTGTTAACTCCTCATTATATGATGGTCCTTGGGGGGAATTTATGCTAATTAATGAGCTTTGTGAGCATCTTCCCAAGCTGTGATCTTTTGGAATTCACTAATGTAATAAAAATGAAAAAAAAAAAATTACACGAGCAGCGTTCCAGTAAACGCGTAAATCTTCTCACATATTTACAAAGATTTCATAAATGAGAACCAGTGTCTGAAAAAAGTGTGCATCCTTCCTTCTTCATAGGAATTGTGAAGAAAAGCAGTTGCCAGGTGCTGCTAATGCAAAATCAGTTATCAGCAAGCATGATTTTGGTGTTTTTTTTCTGTTCTAGAGTATTCAGTCCTTTGCAAACACAATGTCTGAAAGGAAAGACATCAATTGACCTTTCAGTAAGCACCGCCCCCTCCCTAGTTACTGTTGCTAAGTCAGACATTCTCCCTGCTCCTCCATTAAGGACAATGTTATTTTGCCATTTTTCCGATGCCTATCAACTGTATTTACATTACACTATAATAACTCCATGGTGAAATATTACTGCTGGGGACCTGCAACAGTGACTCGAGGTGTTCAGAACGTTTGGAGGGACATTTTTATTCTCTTTCCCAAACCAAAACAAACGCTGGAGAATGCAGCTGTGGGTTAAGTTGTGTCCATCCACACAGGCAACTGAACGTGGGGAAAGTTACAAAACACACCAACATTTACTCCAAGGTAAGTTAGCTTTGTTTATTAGATGATTGATTTAACCACCGTTTAGTAAAAGTAATATGATTTAGCAGCAGGGAGGGTGATGAGTTCTCTGTTAGCATTAGCACTAGGGAGGTTGATCTTTCAGAGGAAGGTTATTAGGCCATTTACAAACAATTTAGAACTTGTCAATCATTATCATAGTTGAGAAAGAATATTATCCAGGAACAGATCATCCAGCAAGCTCAACCTCAGTTGACACTGTGCAATGAAATATCAAATTGCAAACCCAAGAGCTGCATCTCAGACTCTTACAGGCCTCAGTGAGAATGAAAAATGTTAACGTTTATGATGGAAGATTTATAAAAACACTGAACAAGTGCTGTTTGTTTGGATGGGAACATGACTGCAGAGTTTAGGTTTAGATTAGATTAGATAGAACTTTATTATTCCCTTGGGAGGTCTCCGTCAGGGAAATTTTGGAAAGGAAATAAACAACTCGGTGCTGTGGAGCAACTGGAGAGGCTGCGATCTCTACAGCGCCATCTTGAGTGGGAAAGTTACAAAGTTACAAAGTTTCCTCTGAATAGAGCCTACCCAGGTACCGCAGAATATGACGTGTAAGCTGGCAGTAGGCACACTAATCCAAGGCTTTGTAGACCTGGGCCTTCCCGGTCCTCCCTCTGTACTACAAGCTTCCCCCAGTTATTCTGAGCAAAGTAGAGAGAACCAGTACTTCTACTCCTTGTCATAATGATGGGAACATACAGCAGTCCAATTGGTTCAGCATGTTGACATGCTTCGCTGTTCATCTTCCCCTCACATAAAATCAGTGCCTTCCATCTTGTCTTTGCAAGACATCTTTAAGGGATAGATTTGTACCTTATTTTCTTTTGAACTATGTGATGTACACTCCTTAGCATCGCAGTAGTACACTGTGGTTGTTTGAAGGTAGAAAATGGCATGAAATTAATGATCCGTTCTGGCTCTTGTTTTTGGCTTGTTGCTTTCTTTGGGCATGCTCAAGATTCCAAGACTTGTAGAACCACATATTTTGGAAAGAAGAGAGTTCAGTTCAGACGCCTAAGTTTGGACCATAATGTATCCATTCATGATCCAAGGCAAATTATCCATTCATTCATTAATTTTCCATACCTGTTGAAATCCTATTCAGGGTCGCAGGTGTCTGTTGGAGCTAATGTCAGCTGTTACAGGGTGTAAGCAGAGTACCTCTTGGACTGGTCGCCAGTAGAGGTGTGAAAAAAATTGATATGGCAATATATCATGATTTTCGGCCACCCAATATACCGTATTGGCCCGAAAATAGGACGACTGATTATAAGACGACCACTATTTTTCAAATATAATTTTGGGAAAATAAAAATATGATGAAGCCAATAAGGTTATTCATAAAACAATTTTTTTTTTTATTGTACAATTACTATAGAAAAAAAAACTCCGACAGAGATAACATTCTGCTGTATAGTTAAACATTTTAATGATCTTATCTTTTTTCGGAAGTATGGTTCCATACTAGCGTGTCAGATTTCCATGTTATTTAAGATCAAGGTATGGAACTATTTAATAAACTGTGTTCTCTACAAATCTGAGAATATGACTCTGAATAAGCTACAACAATGTAGTTCAATAACTGCATAACTATTGAAGTCAAATTTTAGTCAAGGACAACATAAATAATTCAGTCTGTAAAACACTAATTCTGGACTCTAACAACTTTAAAAGCCCTTTGCTCGAGTTGGCTGCGTGGTTCCTCCATTCTCACTGGTTACCTCGGTGCAGCTCCATCTAGTGGCGCAGATGTGTAATTATAATAGAAAAGTCTAGTCCTCGATTATAAGACGAACCCAATTTTTGAGAATATGACTTTTAGAATAAAATATCATCCTATATTCGGGCCAATACGGTAATATCGATTTTTCAGCTCCTAATATCAATTTTTTTATTGCTGTCAGTATGTTGTATTGGTTACTTAAATGTGCAAAAACACTAATAATAAACAGTTAAATAGTTTTGACTTAAATGATCAATATCATCTGGTGAACATAAACAGCAACTTGGTTTTTTCATCTCTACTTTTAATTTTGATATTAACTGGGTAGAATATCGCAATATATCGAGATATATCACAATATTTCGTGATATATTGTATCGTAACCCAAGTATCATGATACACATCATATTGCGAAGTCCCTGCCAATACTCACCCCTAGTCGCCTGTCTGTCACGTTTCATAGCACCAAATGTAGCACAAGAATACCCACTGTGAAACACAGTGCTATGATTGATCATAATTTGGGCCTGTTTTGCCGGCACTGAACCTGGGCATCTCCTCCAGATTTCACAGTATTCTAGAGTCAAATGTGAGGCCAGATATTCAACAAGCTAAGTCACCCAAAACTGAGTCACCTGAAAGGACAATGTATCCAAACTCATAAGAAAAATTACAACTGAATGACTGAAGAATAAAATCATCAAAGTGTTGCAATGGTGTTCTTCAAGCTGGTTGAAATGCGGTGGTGGAACTTCAGAGAGGTCAGTCTTTCATTATCCTGCCTTTTGGTTTCATTTCTTTAATGCCATGTGTTCATGTGAGGTGGAGATTTTTTTTTTTTTTAATTTCCTGATGTAAAAAAAATCTCATCAATAAAAGATGGATTTTTTTTCACATTACTGTATAAAATTGTGTGAAAACAGTATCAGGTAATGAATTAGGTGGAATAAAAGAACCTTTATGTGAAACAACATGAAAACACATTTTAACTGATGAAATAATTAATATTTGGTTGG
Source organism: Hirundichthys speculiger (assembly GCA_018398805.1). Taxonomy (NCBI): domain Eukaryota; kingdom Metazoa; phylum Chordata; class Actinopteri; order Beloniformes; family Exocoetidae; genus Hirundichthys; species Hirundichthys speculiger. Next base: position 1,599,313 of record JAGFBZ010002176.1, on the reverse strand, counting down.
GGGATGTGAGTGTTGGCTCTTACTTTCATGGTTATTTTGTGAATGCGCGGTCCCTGTGTAATTAACATAGGAACGATAAACAATAATCCATCTTGCCACAGTATATTTCAACATAATTAACTGACTGTTTGGTCAGCAGCAGCTAAATTTATGTAAACACGTCAATGATCATCAGCCACATTGATTTTGTGTTAGGTGATAATGTGGACATAATCTTGCATAGGAGTGACATATCTAATGTACTGCTGAATCAATCTTTGAAGAATGAGCCAATGCAAAAATAATAAGTTCAAAAGGTCGAATCATTCCATGTTTACATCCTTTGTTCTTTGTTTAGCCTTCCATCATCTCTGTGTATGGTAATTAAAATCAGTGTGACCTTATACCAACACTTCCTGTTCTCATCTTTCCTCAGGTTTACTGTATGACAGATGAGCCTGAGAAATACCTTTAGCCCTTAATCTCTGTCTTTTTAATATAGCAGGAGAAATCCACTGAGAGCCATTGATTGGATAGTCCACAATTCATCTTGGAGGTAATTGGAACAAACACTGTTTAATGCCAGAGAGAACCAATAATTGGCAGAGCAGAAAGCTGCTCTTTACAGGCCATCTCAGAGGTACAATAAGATTCATAAAGTTGGCTTGAGTATTATACATTTACTATCCATTTTTCCCTTCTCTTTTCTTCACTGACTCCTGAAAATATGTAGTTCTTAAACCAGCAAAGACTCCAGCTGCCACTCACTTTTGTCTCTCTTGTTTTGAACCACTAGTGTACAGACAGGTTATTATGCCTTTTTCATTGAAATCAGTCCCCTGTTTTCAACTGGAAACAAGTTTGATAAAATCTTTAAAACTATATAAACCAAAAAGCTGAGCTGTAAAACAACAAAAAAGCAAGTGCTGAAATACTTAGAAAAAAAAACGAAGGACAATCTGGTCCCCATTAACCGCAAAAACTAAGGGATCACTGTATATCAACTGTCCAGACTTCAGTGGCTGCTAGCTGCAACATGGTTTGGGGAATCTTTTGTGTGTACACTCCTCTTTTTTCTAAAGTTGGAGTCTCATTTTGTTTTAAATACCACAATGACCACAGTTTACCATCCTGTCATGGTTATACTCAACATGATGATGCTCCTATTTTTCAGAGAAAAAAACCAATCACTATTTTTTTTTCATTTAAATGGCACTGAACTGAGTGAAGTTATCTACTGAGCCTACGGAGCCAATGAACTGAACACATTCTTCAGCAGGTTCAGTTCAGAAACAAGCTCAGAATCCTCCTCTCCTGCTCCCAGCTCAACAGACTCCCAATCCCTCCTTGACCCACAACTTCTCTGACTCATGCCAAGTGTTTCATCTCCCACCTTGGTGCTGCTCCATCATTGCCTGCATCCACCTCAAGAGATGCCGGGGCTCCCCTGCATCCTCCTCCCACTGCCTGCTCCCCTAATATCAAGAAAGTCCTGGAGAGACTTTTATTGACCCACCTAGGTAAGTAAACAAGCACCCAGACCCAGAAAAACAGGAAGGCAGGCAGAACTGGGGACATGACATGATGTAAAGGGATAGAGGACTCAAACCGGGCCTTCTGTGGCAAGGACTTTCAGCCTCTGTACTGTTGGCACCTGCTCAGCTGCTTGAGTTACTTTATGTCCCTTTACTTGTCATGGTCTGGGGTGGCCATTGTAGGTTTTTCTTTGTTCTGTGTTAACCCTTTAGGCACCTGAGTTTTTTCAAGAAAATATTCATTTTTGATGTCAAGATTTCAAAAGGCTATACCTTGAAAGCAGTTTGAGATAGAGGTGTACTGTCAATGAGAAAATTGTTCAGTATGACTCAAAGTTTGTGAAAGGAGTGAAATTATTCAAATAATTTGCATATTATGACATCACAAGGTGGCGGCCATATATGGAAATGTTCAATTTTGATATCAAGGTTTCAAAAGGCTATAACTTTAAAGTGGTTTGAGATAAAGGCATACTGTAAATGAGAACCAAAATTTGGGATGGAAGTAGATTTGTCATCTAATTTGATTATTGTGACATCACCAGGTGGCAGGCATAGAAGCCACATGCCCTATGCACAAGTGAAGTGACATGAAAGCTTTCATTTCAGGGACAGTGACATCATACCAGTCATGAAATCTGGAGTTTGGTTTCAAAACTTCGATTTCAAAGAACTGGTGGGAATATCTGTTTTGTATCACGGGTAATGAGAATTCATCATTCAGAAAAAGAGAGATGAAATCAAGTGGCTCAAAATTTGTCAGATCGTCTCCACAATAACCAACAGGCTCATCAAAATTTGGGATCCACTTTAGATATTCTTCCTCTTCTCTCAAGAATTCCCAGCCATCATCATTATTATCATTAGCGCCGTGATTTGTGGTGCGGTGGTGAACACCATCTCCACCGCCATTAGAGGTGTGTTTTTTCCCGCGGCTTCTCCCGCGTCCTCCACAACCGCGGGTGTTTTCATCCCCACTACATTCACGCATAATCGTGGTGTTATGAGACCCTCTGACATCCCGACCACGTCCTCTGCTTGGTTTTTGCAAGCCACACTGAGGTGAAGCACCTGTTGAACTGTGTGATGGTTGTGGACTATCACGCGCGGACTCGCCATCACTACTGTCAGTTTCATTGTCAATGAACAACTCTACGTTTTGCTCCTTGGAATTGGAGTCAGCCAGTAACTGACGAAATACTTCGTCAATGGTAAACCGACTTCTTGGCATCGTAAGTAAATGAAAAAAATACTCTTTGCTCTGTTCTGCTCTCGCTCCGCTCAGCGCTACCTTCACTGCTGCGCCGCCCCATCTCTGCGACGGAGGGTGTTTTGCAAACTCTTTTTCTCTGAAACTTTGAATGGCACCACCCCCAAAAAATCTACTCAGATTACAGGCACACATGTCTCCTGTCTGACACGATTCGGCACCACATTTATAGATACAGCCTGTTTTATTCAGCAATGTTGCTTGTCGCAATATTGTGACTTTGGCGCGTAAAGGGTTAAGTTGGCGTCAATCCCAGTCTTTTGTGTTACCTGTTTCCTGTTTTACTTTGAAAACAACAGGGACAAAACAAACCTTCAGTTTTGCTTCCTTCCCTCTTGTTATCCTGATTGTCTGCACCTGCCTCTCCTTTGTTGACCTGCGTATTTAAGTTTTGTCATCTCCCCTGTCTGTGTTGGTCCGTTGTTTTCAGTTCCATGGGTTTCTCTGCCGGTTTGTTTTTTGTCTTCCGTTTTTGTTTTTTTTGTGTTATGTCAGTAGATCTTTGTTCCAGGATTTTGTCTTGTTTCCCTTTTGGATTACTTTTGTAGATTTTTGTTTTTTTGTTTTGGACTTTGTGTTTTTTCCTTCCTGTGTTGATATCTTTTGTGGATTTTTGTAGTTTTCTTGGACTTTTGTTTTTTGTTTTTGTTGAATAAATACTTTTTTGCACTCCTGCGCCTGGTTCCTCCATTCTGCCTCACACCTGACATTACTAGCTACAATCACCACAGCACAAAAATAACTGTCAAAGTATAACCTGGAAGAATTTATCTCATTTACTACACAACATTTACTACACACAAAATGAACCCAAAGAAAGCTTTTTTTCTAAACAATCCCCGGTTTTTATGTCTAATGTAAACCCTCTCGTCTTTATGCTTTAAACATAAGCACTGCAGTTTTCATAGCTAATACTTAACATATTTTATTATAAAATTCAAACTATACTTTTTAATACTTAATAATAAACAAAGAGGTAAAAAGAAAAAAAAAAACCTTTGCAAAAATGTTGGTATCAACAGTTGTAGTGAACTGCCTCCAGTTGCCACTGGATAGACGTATATCCAAACAGAAATGAAGCATGCGGTGTAGACAGAGGGACAACCAGACTAGTATCAACAAAAGATATCTCTTGTAGCTCTTGAACAGTCTTGAATGAGTCATCACATAAAGCTTCCTGGTTGTACTTAGTTGTTATGTTTTGTAGTGGTAGTGGTAGAAAGATGGCTACCAGACCCAGTTCACAGGGTGAATGGGTATGGATGACCAGGCTGGGCTCAGACGGGACTTGAATTCATTCATGCTGGCTACCAATTTAAAAATTGATGCCACTGGATAACCTCTCCTACAGCATCACAAATGTTTCGGTGGATCTGAAACTGGCCAAAAACGGTACACAAGAGATAATAAGAAGAAGACAACTGTTCTGGGGAAAAGAATAAAAAAATATGTATCAAGCAGAATTTGAAATCTATTAAAATAAAGAAACCTACAGAAAACTTTATTCATTGTTGATCAAATAAATGTATAAATCTTTTGAAAACCTTTTTTTATGAAAATGTTTACACAGAGACCAAGATAGATGAATCAGACTTGAAAGCTTACTTTGATCTGATAAAAGTGCCTAAAGTGATGGAAGAACAAAAGGATTCCCTAATCTGCAAAATCACAGGCACAAAAATAAAGAATGCAATCTTAAATTTAAAGCAGTAACACAGCAGGACCAGATGGTTTTCCTTGTGACTGGAAGAAGGAATTGAAAGATTTATTGTCCCTGTTAAAGGTTACATTTCATCTGCTCGAGACTGGCACGACTTTTGGAAGGAAGAAGTAACACCTTTAAACCCTAAAGAGGCAAAGGATAAATTAGAATATAATCATTCAATCAAATACGTATACTGAACCAAGATTATAAGTACTTTACTCACATTCTGAACAAAGATAAAAGAGAAGAGACAAAACTTCAGAACAAACGTGATTGTTGTTGCAATTATATTCAAAACCAAGGTGGGAAGAAACAGTTCAACTTAACCAAAAAAAGTAGCTATTTAAGTCCAGTTGGGGGCTGAAAAGTTGATTACTTTTTTTTAAGGACGCTGAGAAAAGAGCATTTCTGAAGACTCTGAAGTATCCTTCAGATGTGGCATCCCATAAACAGAGTTATGACAGAAAGCCAAAAGTGGTTTGAAAATAATCCACTGAAAGTGTTTAGAAATGCCCACATTGCATATTTTGGGTTTAAAGTAATTTCAAGGCCATAAAAGGATATTTGAGCAATGACAACAGCAAATATCGTCTATATCAGTGGTTCTCAACCTTTTTTGAACAAACGCCCCCCCTGAGCATGCTCACATAGCAAGCACATCGGCAGATGTACTTTGCTCGGTGATGGAAAAATCTATAATCTATATAATTGGCATTATGACTCTTAAAATGAACCGATATTTATTTTTTCCAACAGAAAACTACTGGCAAGCCTCTCACGCATTTTAGTAAAGCTGTCAAAATAATCTATTTACTATCTCACATCAACTTAAATAAGGTGCATTACTTACTGATATAAAAAATAAAGGCTCCTTGAACTGACGGAAATACATGCATCAAAAATAATGTACTTACACAAGTTAGATTCAAACATTTTTCCCTTCTACCCATTTCACCTTTGCCTGTGGGTCAACTTTGGCAAATTTCTTGGATTTTTCAAAAGCCTCGCCAATGTGTGTTTTGGTGAATTCTTTGTTGCTGGATTGCTCATGTTAGCTCACAATAGCTCACGATAGCTCACGATAGCTCACTTTAGCGTGATTTCCAAAGCGATGGTTACATTTCAGAAGGCTGATCAGGTTTTACGTATTAAAGCTTGTGCTATTTTGAGAAACCCTAGTCTATATGATACGTAGATGGCAAATGTGACAGTCACATTGTGAATAATAAGATTATTAACAAGATTTTGTGAATTTTACTGAGAATTGTAAGTCTATCCTTATATTTCATTGTTACAAATTCTTTTTAAATGCTCCAACATTAAGTATTTACACACAATAAAACTAAGAAGTAGTTTGAAATATTAAGTATACTAGCCACAACACCAATTGCCAAGAAATTGCTAAGGTGAGAATCCACAACCAAAAAGTTTAAAGTTAGCCATGTATGCAGAAGAACAGTAAGAGCGTGCCACTTGCAGCATACTGTGCATACGGGAGTAAACAGGAAAGCTTGTGAAGTGACAATGATTTCACGTTGACGCTGTTTTACAGTGGAAGTCAGGAAAGTTACTGGGGAGATCCACAGGACTCATAAAGTGCCGGGCTCAGGTTTTAGAGCAGCGGTGGCACAACATCAAGTTCCAAAGAAAGAGACTTGGAGCAGAGAACCAGAAATCAGCGAATCCGCTGGATTCGTAGGAGACAACAAACTCACCTGAAGATTTCAAGATCATGCAATCGTTGCGCGCGAGTCTGCTCATTTAAAGATTCATATCTCACTGAGTCTTGCTGTTTCTAGAATTACACCTTTTAAAAAGGCAGAGTGCTGTCAAATAAAATGTTTTTTTTTTTTACTTTTTGACTGACTCTTTCTTCATTTATTGTTCAAATTTCTTCTAAAACCCTCTGTTTTTATATTTGGTTGCTGTTACTTAAGTGTGTGGAATGTATGAATGAAAACGCACTGATGCTGCTGTAACACCTTAATTTCCTGCAAAGGATTAATAAAGTATCTAATCTAATCTAATCTCTTAATTGTTTACATTTGGTCTCAATGGGTTAACATAATGTTGATGTACGAGTCAGAGCCGGTTGGTGGGGCCTGCCAACTCCATGTGCTGTGTGTAAATTGATGTGGTCTAGCAGCAGCCAAGCACCAAAATAGACTTGACGCATATCTCTGGTGGGGATGCTTCTGGGCCGCTGCAGGGTGCTTCTGTTGTGACTACTCTCATTGACTTGCATGGCGGCAATTCAAAGCAGCTGGTGCTGCATTTCCACGTGTTTTGGGACTTGAACAGTGTTCCCAACTCCTTGGTAAGAAAAGTAGCTATTGGCTCTTCTAAAAGTTGCTAGAAGTCTCTAAATGATGTCGTCATCATCGTATTTACATAATTTGTAATGTGCATGTAACTGTGGTGGACACTGTAGGAGAGGAATAACATTAAGAAGTGACAAAAAAACGCACTAAATATGTTTAGAACTAGAAATTTATATATATATATATATATATATATATATATATATATATATATATATATATATATATATGTATATATATATATATACTGTATATATAAATGCTCATGGGTTTGCATACAATTAAGACTGAAGCCTGATGAGCTAGATGCTTAGCTTATGTCACACACAGTGGACAAGATGGACAAAATCAGTAAGTTAAAAAAAAGGGTTGTGTATACTCTCGCAGCAATGTGTCCCAGTTAGCTCGTCACAGGTATCCCGCAATTATTTTTGATTTATGCTCAATTTTGAAGCACGCTCCGGCTATGTTCTTCCAGGTCACAATGCAAGAGGGACAATCACGAACTAGCTAAACTTACTAAACTTATCTCTTACGTTTTTTCCACTTCCTCACCATCTCGGCCGTATCCAGACCCACATTCATCGCTTCCTCCATGAATTACTAGAATATGTGTTGTCTTTGTGGTGTGGAGAACAAGAATCGTACAGATCTGGGTACTTCCTCACTTCTTCGATGAAGCTCTCTTTTCTACGTGGATGTAGAATTGACCAATTAGAGGCCTCCTTTCTCTCCTCCCTGTGACACTATCTGCGGTCACCTACAATTTTGGGTAGGTGCACCAGAGTGTCTGCGGAGGGTGGGGGGGTGTATTTGCGTTATCTGTGTCATACAGGGATACGTAGGGATGGGAATTGATAAGATTTTTCCAATTCTGATTCCATTATCGATATCGTTTAACGATTCGATTCTCTTATCGATTCTAATTTGGGGGGAAAGGAGAACAGTTTCATTACCAGCAATTTTTTTTACAACTCAAGACCTTACAAACTTAACAGTGAGGTCAAAAGAGGCCCAAAGCCTGGATAACGTGTTAACTGTTGTAATATGTAACTGCGCAAATACACAAGAATGTGTAACATTTTACTAACAGATTTTTCCTAATAGAAATTAAAAAAATCTATATGAGCTATATGAGCATATATGAGTTCACTAATCACTAAATAATAATAATAAAGAAAGATAAATACTATCAAATACAACGGAGCAGTGCATAGTACAAATCTGCAAATACTCTGAAGAATTAACAATTCTTTTGCAGAAAAATAAGCATGTCTGCTTTTTCAGGAAGGATACGTGATCTTTTTGGAGGTAGGTAGTGAGCAGGAGCGAGTCCTGCCAGACTCTCTCTCTCATCACGGTCATCTTCTAAATGTAATGCAGAAGGCATTCGTTTAATAGCATAGCGTTAATGTTATAGCGTGTTTTACAAAGAAGCACATAGGCAGCGGGATAGCTACTAACCAGAGTTACCAGAGGTGATCTGGGCGTCAAAAACACGACACTCGTTATCGACTGTTGTGTGTTCAAATGTTTCTGCATGTTAGTCGTGTTCCCTCCCGACGCTGTTATCTCCACTTTACAATGACTGCTAGTTGCCTTGTTGCCCTCTTTCTTTGGTGAAGTGAAGCCAAACTTTGGAGCGTTTGAACCTGGTGGGCGCCATTGTTGTTTACAACTGCAATGCTCGTGCTAAACCGATGTAACCTAATCACGTAAGTTCTTTCTGGAATTGACTGTGCGTAACTTGCGTAAATTACGTGAGATTCGTGCTGGTTGGAATCGATAAGAGAATCGCTGGATAAACTGCCAAATAATTCCATGGAATTGAAACACACGGAACCGGTTCTCTACAGGAACCAGTTCTCGATTCCCATCCCCAACACGCAGATGATCTGATTTCTGAGCACAAACCAGGCCTAAGGCCGTAGAAGTCAAATGTCGTTTTTTTTTTGTTGTTTTTTTAGCGCAGTGATTTATATCAGGCAAAGAAAATTTTCCATTGACATTCTGCCCAGAATCAGCTAACACTTGTGAGTGCTTCTTGGACAGGCACCCGATGCTTGTTAAGAAGAGTAATGATGTGTTTTCCAGTCAAAGTCTCCAAACAGTCTCCAATAACATCAGAAAAGGTCGCTAGATTTGTCATGAGTCTTTTTTTGTTATTTTTTTCTTTTTTCAAAGTTGCTACGAGGGTCTGAATACTTGCTAAATAGAATGACAAAGCTGCTAAGTTGGCAGCACTGGACTTGAGCCTCATGACCAAATGGCAGTTAATTGGAGGATGAGGTAAAAGAGAGCAATATTTTTAACAGTGGCTTTTGGTGGGGCTGCTACCTCAGCACAGACATTTGTCTGGATGCAGGGTTGGTCCTAAGATGAGTGCGAATTTATCATGAGCGACTTCTTAGAAACATATTTCTTGATCATGGCGTCTCCAACACAGCCAAGTGAGCCCAAGTTCCCAGGAAAGCAGAATTGTGGGTCTAAGGAATTGTGGCATGATTGTTCAGATCATGGTTCAGACCTTTACTTATGTAACGTAACCCCCCATGTATGGCTGCTAGACATTACTCACTACAGGAAATACAAGTTGATCATTGCCAAATGATTTGAAGTATGATTATTTGAATCAGTCTGTCTCATTCAGACCAAGTTATACATTCAAATCACTTTCAAAACGCTACTTTTGAACGGCTCACACTGGACCACTAAGTTAACTCGGTTTCTGATCAGCTGTTTAGAAAAATACGACAGATCACGTTATTGATTAAATAGTAGGAAAAGCTAGGATGTTAATGAGTGCAGAATCAGAAAATGTCTGCAGGCAAGAAAGAGAAAAGCAAATGATCTGTTTGACTACAAACTTCCCAACAGTCGACACTGTCTTGGTTAGATAATCAGTGACATTGACCTCCACGTCACTACAATTAAGTCATGAAAAAAATAAATACCCAGAGCCAGCCAACTTTCCTTCACAAAAGGAGAAACAAAAAAAACACACATTTCATTGGAGACATCTTGGAATAAACTTCCACTGGTGGGTGCTTGGTGCATGATCAAAACTTCAGCCTTTGTGACATTACAGAGACCAGATGTTAGCTTAGAAATACTAAAACATGTGTTTACCTCGTTTTTTGAGCCTCTGATCACATCTAGGATGATAATATAATACTTCAACTCTGTAGATAAGTCAGAAAACATGGAAACACACCGCTTTGAAAAAATCTTAAATAAATCTTTCTCATTTATCATACAGTCCTCGTTTCTGGCCGGATGTATTTAATATTAATGTCAAGTCAATGGAATCAGTCAAGAACCCCAGTTTATAACATGTCTGAAAATGGCACCCCATAATTTTCATATTGCAGCAGTACCAGTGAAGTCACACAGTCCCACTAATTATCAGGCGATGATGGTAGGTCACCAGCATGTGCAGCAAAGCGTGTAGAGCCAAGGATGGCGTGGAGCTCTTTCAGTGAAAAGAGAGGAGCAGCTCATTGCTATGCAGCGCTGACATGCAGATACGCTTGCACAGTTTCTGGTGACCCATTGTGGAATCAGGGCCCTGCTGCTGGATATTGATCACATGCATCAAGACCCCGACTATACTGCCGAGGCCTGTAAACATCTGTGTGTGCGTGTGTGTACCACTAAGCTAATGAAAGTGTGCTTTATTCTCCTTAAGCTTATTCATCAGAGATTTTGAATGAAGACGATTATGAGCCATATTTATCTCTACTTTAAATCCACACAAATTAATTCAAAATTCACAGTTCAGATGTTACTGGCTGTAACCGATTGTTTACCTCCACAGGAAGATAAACCCAAAGCAGTCCAACAACATTTTACAGTACAACTAGGTATTACTCTATTTACAGAGGCATTCAACAATGCATCGCCTTCAAGGGAGTTAAGTAGCATCACAATATGGGTCAATAAAAAGCTGCCTGTTAAATAATCCACACTGGGTTAAATAGAGGTCACCAGCTGCACGTGCATTGAAACCTGCTCTGTATTTTGAAGGCATGAATAAGGCATAAACAAATCAGCCAATGAGCACTTAATGTGGCAGCACTGGGACTTCTTCTGTGATAAATGGGCTTTGAATAATGTATCCAGGTACAACAGAGGGGCAAAACCTTCAGGTTTGCCATCTGGTGTCCCACACTCAATTCTGAAGTAGGAATGCATTTACTGTTACTCCTGTGAGATGATAAGTGAATTAACTGTTTATAAGCAGGATAAATGAAAAAAGTTGTCATATATAATTGTACTTAACTGAAGCATTTCACTGGTCAGTGGAGGTACCATGCACTGACTGGTAGTGCCAGATGGTTTGTTATACAGAACCATCTGGGTTGCCATGTTTGGAAATTGTTGGAAAAAGGGCAGATACTTTAAATAAATACTTGTCAAGAACCATACAGGTAAACATTCATAAATGTAAGCCTTAATGTAGTTGATCTGGCCAGTTGGCCACAAAGCCATTAAAAGTGGACATGAAAAAAAAGGAATCATTTTCTGTGATCTAGACCAGTGGTTCTCAACTGGTCTGGCTTCAGGACCCACTATCATCCTTTATGACAAGCCGTGACCCAAATCAAGAAAAATTTCCAATTTCTCAAAGTTATTTAATGAAGATCGTGCAGTTTGAATCGGAGATAGTAGAATAGAATATCTCAGAATGCCAACACAAAAAATAAGTTTATTGGTGAACCAAAATGGCAAAAACCAAAATGGCAAAACCAAAATGACTTCAAGTGGGAAATATTCTCTTTGAAGCTCAATTAGCTGCATTTTAATTAAATCCAAAAGACTTTACTTTAATAGCGTCAGCCTTTTTTAACAGACTCAACATGCACAAACATGAAATAAAAAAATGCAACCATTGAGCAGTGGTTTTAAAAAGAACTCAAATATGTAGCATTTCCTGAGTACCCACGTCCTGAATATATAACAATTTCCTATTAAAACTATCTAGTCACTTATTTAAGCATTAATCATAAAGCTGACATAACAATCAGAACATTTCAGTAACAGCCATTTTTAAGAATCAACAGTGCTTTTATGCACAAACATGAAATAAAACAGTGCAACCACTGAGCAGTAGTTTCAAAAAGAACTCAAAATATATAGTTTTATCTGAATAACCACTCACTGACCTTTGTCTTCAAGATAATAAAATCCATATCTCATATATTCTTCGTTGTATCTGTGCACCTGCTCAACATACGTAAACAAACGTTGCAGGTCTTTTTCTATGGTGTGAACTGGCGGGTGTCAACTCGCATTACAGGGCACTATCGCCATCTACTGTTGAGGAGTATGAATGACACGCATTTTTTTTTGTTTTTTTTTAGCATTTCCATCCCCAGGGAAAGGCCCAAGACCCACTGAAAACAGATCTGTGACCCACTTTTGGGTCGTGACCCACCACTTGAGAACCATTTATCTAGAGTATAAATTTAGATGCCAGTTTGAAAGCACATTGTAGCACATCACTGTCACCCTGGCCTTCTTTGAAATTTATCCTGCATACTGAACGAACAGCACAGCAGGATGTAATGCAAATTCTCATGAAGATATTCAGGCACATTTTTGTTGAGGACCTTCATTTTCATCATTCATCACTCAAAATGAAATACTCACCAACTGGCAAGTCAGTCCAGGTCAACTCATTCAGATCGCTAACGGTGCTGGTACCACACAGCTTTTTAAATCTCTGACAACATCATATTGATTCAATAAAATATTAATTTTTAAATAATAAATACAGAAATCCTCAGAAAGTCTACATATACAACGATGAATATGTTCAGTTGCTTTAAGCTTTTGTTAACTTGAAGTGATAAATGGTTCTAATTACCACAGAATCAAAAGCGTATATACTACCTGCACCGCTTTTGGCATTTTGCTAACATTTTCTTCATGGGATTCAAGTACTGTGGTAACATCTGGTATCAAAGTGCAGCAATAAGAGCCAGCAATTAACCCTCATTTACTACGTCATGTCTGCTGTGACATGGTTAAAATGAACTGATTAAAATTTACGATGTTCATAGCTGCTAATCCTGGACTTTCTGTTTGTGAATGCCTGCATTTGAAATTGAAATTAAAGTCAGTTTTATTTTTAGTTCCAGTGTATTTTGGAACCCTGCTTTAAACAGATCACTGACCACCTTTACATGGACATCAATAATCTGATTACTGACCTCAATCTAATTAAGACAATATTGCATTGAAAGTGTTTACACAAATTGATTTTAAAATATCAACTTCTTAATCAAGTTCACAAGTCGAACAGCCAAGTTCAATTCACGGATGTCCCGTCGTTCCCTCCAGAATTTCAAATGACACCAAAAACAAGTCCGCCAGCATGATGACATCTTACACTGTTGTTTAGTGTTTTGCATCAGCTCCTGCTGATGCCTCATGTACACCTTGTTACGATCGATGTTATACGTGCTAATAGACGCCGACAGGTACTGACATCTGTAACGTATCCATGCCGACACAAAGGAGGTGGAATTTACTGATGCAGAAGGAAAAAACAGACTTTCTGCTTGTCCTGAAGAGTATTCTCAAAGTTATGTTTCATACAGCTGTGCTGTTGATGCACAGCTGTTGTCTGTTGAGGATAGTGGGGTGAAATCTCTAACAGGATCATAATTAGATTAATGTGTTTACACGTCCTAATAATCTGACTATGATCGGCATACGCCACATGCCTTAATCCGTTTATTGCTTACTCCCATCATGACCTTAATTAGATTAAGGTTGCTGTTTACATGGTAGTTTCTTAATCACAGTATGACCTTAATCTGATTAAGACTGGAGTACTGTGGTCCATGTGAACGCAGTCACTGTCACGCAGATCAGTGTCACAGCATGAACAAAGGACGTTTCTGAAGGGTTGTTAATGCTCATTAGCGGGATGTCAGGATAACCTTTCCCTCCAGCAGCACTGCTGCGATCATGGGAACATTTTTAGGTGCACCCAACGCTGGACTTCTGCTTAAATCAACTTTACCATTATCATTCTTAAAAGATTTTTTAAAGAACTGACTTGGTTGCAAAGACAAAAAAATTACAGAACTTCTGTTTTAGTTGAAAGGAAAAATTTCAGAGTGAAATAGTGCTTTCAGAGCAAAATAAAAAATAAAATGTCTATTCATTATCCAAATTATTTATCTGTAATGATATATATGGATGCATTCAGTTGCAGTCTACTTGAATTAGAGGTTGACACACTAGTGTTACTTCCCATGAGCTGCACACATGTTGTGTTGTTCCTTAGGTTCACTTGAATTCAGTTATCACAAACAATTAAATGCGCTCATTAATTCACAACATAGTGGGATGTAGACTGCAGACTGATGAATTGATTCCTGGTTTGAACATCCCACTGGCAGACACGGACACTTCCATCAATACGTACCCCTTCCCTCTATTCACTCTCTCTCTCACATGCGCACACGCATGTGCTCCAACTGCACAGAGACACATTAAGACCTTTCTTCACGAGGTAAATCTGTTTCCTGCCATCTTAATCAAGTGTGTGCAGCATTCGTGCCTCTCATCCATGAGTTTACAGTTCTCTTCCCACCAACTGATTTTATATGATGTAGCATAGCTTCAACATGTTAGCATACATTTGGATGCTATTTACAATCATAACCCTTTGAGGTTTTCTCATTGGATTTACTGATAAAATAATAGTTGAGAAAAAAAAGGAAAACATTTTAGAAAAAAATATTTTTTACAACTATCAAAACCAGGGAATCAAATTATAAACCAATTATCCACATTATATGAACACTGGCCATTACTGTGGTGGTGTGGAAAGTTTCAAAAATGTGTCTAATTTTAAATTTCAATACAGTTTAATTTCTTTGTAAAGTGCCACTTCACAACAAAATTAATCTCAATGCGCTTTACATATGAAGTTAACTCTGTGTAGATATTGACAGAGTTGGGAGCTTCAGTCCGAAAGACTGTGCTGCCCGACTCTGTCAACCTCTATACAGGATCTTCAACCTGAGTCCACAGCTGGGGCAGGTGCCGGCTCTGTGGAAAACATCCTGTATAGTACTGGTACCAAAAAGAAAATGTCCGGCTGAACTGAGTGAATACAGACCCTTACTTCACACATCATGAAGTAGGCTCTTGCCGATTGTGCTAGCATAATTTTTTGGCATAATCTGAGGAATTGAGCATAATTTTTGCCCTTTTTCCAAAAGTAGCACTGCTAGCATAATCTGTATATTTTCTTTTCTTAATAGCACAATTTTAGAATAATTCAAGAAAACGAAGACCTCAGCTACTAAAAATTATAGATTACTATTAACAGTTGGTTCCATTACTTGCAAGCAAGTGTGATGCTTCAATATAACAAGCGCCAATTAACTGTTAGAGAACAAATTAGAAAAGTCAAGCCGGACTGCGTGGTTCAGAAATGAGCGAGATTATTCAATGTTAAATTTGTTATCCAGGGCTTTGTCAGAAACTGCATGGTTTAGTTTTCACTGTATTTATTTTTATTTGTTTTGAAACCCAGCGCTGCTAGCGCGCGCACAGTTCCTTGTTTACTCGAAATTTGCATACTTTACCATGGTAACTGGAGGCCATTTGAGTGCAAAACCTTGTGCAAACCGTGTCACGCTCTGCTACACACGATGGTTAGCAAGCTATCCGCGGATAGTTATCCACCACACTATCCAGGCTTTGTGCAACCTATTTTTGTTTGCTGGATAACTATCAGCTGGATAGCAGATTTATCTGCCGTATAGGCCTAACCACCGGATAGTTACCCAGGTTTTGAACAACCGTGCCCAGAACATCAGGCCAGGGTTAATAAAATACATTTTCAAACTTGTCTTGTGAGTTATGAAGTTTGTGCACAGAATAATTTTTTTTAAAAGTACCATAATTTTGAAAAACGAGCATAATTTGGGCAAAAAATGAGCACTACCACTAGCATAATATGCCACTTTTACTAGCACAATCGGCAAATGCCTATCATGAAGACCCTGTAGTGGCTGATTCTTGAGGTCAAAGACACTTGAGGTCAAAGACAAGCTGGATCCCCTGCAGTTTGCATACAGACAACACATGGGAGTGAATGATGCAGTCCTCTACATGCTCCACCGTGCTCTCTCTCAGCTGGGGGAACCTGGCGCTTATGTGAGAATTATGTTTTGATTTTTCAAGAGTATTCAACACCATCCAACCCAACATACTCAAAGACAAGCTCACAGAGATGGGAGTGGACCCTTCCTTTGTTTCCTGGATCACAGATTACCAGACAGAAAGACCACAGTTTGTCAGGTTTGGGAACTGTCTTTCTGGGACATTAATGAGCAGCACGGGGGCTCCACAAGGAACTGTTCTGGTCCCATTCCATTCCAGCGAACTTTAAATACAACTCAGAGTGCTGCCACATCCAGAAATGCTGAGATGATGCTGCTATTGTGGCGTGTATCAGAAATGGTCAGGAATCTGAATACAGGGATCTGAGAAAAGCCTTCAGTGACTGGAGTCATAATAACTGCCTCAATCTGAACAACTCAAAGAGGAAGGAAGTGATACTGGATATCCGGAGGTCCAAGTCCCCACTTCAGCCAGTGAACAATTGCGTCGTGGATATTGAGGTGGTGCCAACTTATAAATATCTAGGTGTACTCCTGGATAACAAGTTGGACTGGTCCCTGAACACAGACGCTCTCTACAAAAAGGGAAAGCCACCTCTTCTATTTAAGGAAGCTCAGATCTCTAAACATCTGCGATGAGATGCTGCAGATGTTTTATCATTCTGTGGTGGTTAGTGCTTTGTTCTCTGCTGCAGTCTGCTGGGGAGGAAGTTTACGAACATGATGGGAGTCAGGATGTCAGGATGAATTCTCTGGAGGATGTGGTGAATAGATATGCTACAAGGACTGTTGAGGCCATCCTGAACAATGTGGACCATCCCCTTCATGACACATTTGAGGATCAAAGAAGCATCGTCTTCTCTCTTCGCTGCAGGACGGAGAGATTTAGGAGGTCTTTTGTTCCTGCAGCAATTAGACTTAATAATTATTCTTTTCAATTTTTTTCATTCTGTTTAAATTAAATTGAATTCAATCCAGTTTGTTATACTTCAGTTAAACAAAATGTCATTCTAATGTAACCCAATTCAGATTCAAAATGTGTGTAACTGGATTCCAAACACAAACTGGGAGCTGGTTACACAACAGAGTCCCAGTCTACTTTAGGAAACTTCTACAAGCCCAAAAACCTAAGAAAAATGTTTTAAAAATGGTACAGACTTTGAACCTTAAGGGCTTGATGTTAGCAGAAGATATCAGATGTTTAAACTGAGACATTTTACCATTTCACGGAATATATTAGCTCATTTTGACCTTGAAGACAAAATTATGGAGTTTTAAAGTCTATTTTAGGTCAATCTTATGTTGAGGAACATTTTTCTGAAAGGGTTCCACAATATTTAGATGCAGCTTGTTGCAGACTGGTGAACCTCTGTCCATTGCTGGCTCTCTGAAATGCTCCTTTTATACCCAGTCATGTTACTGACCTGGTACCAGTTCACCTCAGTAGTCACATTTCCATCCTTATATTGCCCCTGTTCCAACATTTCAGAGGTTTTTTTGCTACCATCAAATGCAAATTCATTAAATCTGCCTCTGCACAAACCATTAAACCAAGACTTTTGGACAATAGCCTGGTATCAAGAGGGACATTCTGCATATTTAACAGAAAGGGACAAAGTTATTTTCTTTGATCCAGCTCTCTTCCAGCTGTTTGATAAATCTGGAAAATTGTTGATTAAAGAACAGAATAACAAGAGTCTTGTATTATGCCAAGAGCAACACATCCGTGCTGGAGGCTGTTTGTCATCTAAGGGGTTGAATTCAATTATCTAAAATACTGATATGCATAAGGAAATGGCATAAAATATCCCCCAGGAGCTACTTCTGTTATCAATAAAAACTTTTAAAGCCTATGAAACATTTATAAATTTACCACACTATACCACGGAAACACAGTGACACAGTAAAATCTGTAAATCCACAGTTTGTATCTCTGCCAGAGCTTATGGCCATGACTGGTCCAGTCTTGAAGCGGCACATGCATACACTAGTTTCTCTGTACCACGCTTAACATGATCTTTATTCTTTTATCAGTATTATGAAGGTAAAAGAAGGCAATTCGTGAAACTTGTTTTATGTGTAAAAGAAAGGATTAAAGGGCAAATTCCAGTCAAAAATAAGGTCTAGCAGTGCTAGATGCCACAGTAATGTCATCTCAACGTAGCTATACAGCTGGACAGTCTGTTACTGAATGGATCAGCTCCTCAGTCTCATCTAAGTTTGGTCAAATTCAGCCTTCTAAAAAGACCAGTGTTTATGAATATATCCTCAGAGGGAAGTAATTAAAGTTTTTGGTGCATGTCGGATTGTGTTTTTTTTAAAGAAGTGGTTGAACCACTTTTGCCTTTACATCTAATAGGACAGAATGTCAATGACCTGCTTTGCTCAAAGTGAACCAAGGCCTTTCCTGACTTGCTGACTGTTACACATTTGTGAAACATGCGTGTGCAGCACTTTTCTTTGTTTAATAAGGTTTTCTCTAGAAATGCATCTATAACCATTATGGTGATCTTTAAGGAACCACTGTGGTTCAGGGAGTCAGTGAATATTTAATGCTGGCTCGGTCAACCCTGCCTCAAAGCACAATGTGGTCAGCTGTTAAAGAACTGCCACCTAAATGTGTACTAAAGGAATTAGGGATGCAGATGGTTAAACGTTTAACCGATAACAGTAACTCTAACCGATTAATACTAACGGTCAATTTTGTTCTTAAGCTACGTAATTTAATCAACTCATGGGGGTGTGTCGACAGGTGCAACAGGCCTCAGCACATATTCTAGTAATTCATGGAGGGAGATAGTGATGAATGTGGGTCTGGATACGGCCAAGACGGTGAGGAAGTGGAAACACAAGAGATAAGTTAAGTAAGTTTAGCTAGTTCGTGGTTGTTGCTCTTGCATTGTGGCGTGGAATAACATAGCGCAGACCGCGCTAGTATAAATCAAAAGTGACGGCGACACATTGCTGCCAGAATATACACGGGGAAGTGTCCGCATGCGTCCACGACAACGCGCGCAACATCACGGCAGCCAACCCTCCCGGGCTTATCGGTTAACGGTTATTAATCGTTAAAGGGCATCGGTTAACGGTCATAAGAAAAATTCAAAATGTGCATCCCTTAAAGGAATACAACTGATAAATGAACTCTTCAGTGGTCTTTGATAACAATCACTGGCATTTTGTGTCACCAACATTCATTTACATATCATTATCATATATTGGCAAATTTATA
Organism: Hirundichthys speculiger; assembly: GCA_018398805.1. Classification (NCBI taxonomy): domain Eukaryota; kingdom Metazoa; phylum Chordata; class Actinopteri; order Beloniformes; family Exocoetidae; genus Hirundichthys; species Hirundichthys speculiger. Next base: position 1,580,119 of record JAGFBZ010002176.1, on the reverse strand, counting down.
AATAAACTATTCAATATCAGACCGGTTTATTGAAAATCTCTGCATGGGCTTAATGACAGTCTGCAGATTCAAAAGAGTGATCCACTGTAACCAGGCGATGGGGTTTAATGCCTTTAGACACGAGCCGGCAAAACTTCTGCAGACTTTCTACTAAAGGCAGTTACCCTTTCCTTCTCTTCTCCAACGCCATCCAACTAGAAAATGAACACAATGTATCTAATATAAACCCACACAACAGCTACCTGTTTTACAAGCGACCCGGGTAGAAAAAAAACAAAAAATGACAGGACCAATGACCCCACAACCAAAACATATTTCTCAAAGCTCATACATTTGAAGAGATAACCTGAAGGGGTTCTCATCTTGACATGTCATTGATGGGAGGAAATTGCATATCTGCTTGTACTCTCTCAAAACACACTTTTAGGGTCAATTTGCTTTCCACAAAAAAGTGGCAAGGCAGCCGGGGAGGTAAATTGCTTACCTGCTTCTAGGATGTGCTTTGTTCTGACCAGGTCATAAGATGCACGTATCTCTCAACATGTATGCAACAAAACCATAAAGGACACAAGGAAGCAGAGAATAGGTTTTCCTTTTTTCTTTTTTTTTCAAGAACCTGTAATCAAAGAATAAAGCAAGGACAGGAGCAGGGGAATTTAAAGGGACAAAAGAAGAGAAGGTCTGAGTAAAAGATGAGGAGGTATAACAGGACCATTAAAACATGCTAATTCTGGAGAGCTAATGCCATCTGAGGATATTTTAAAGGAACAGAGTGATAAGAAAAGCTTGGGAGGGAAGTTTTCATTTCTCTATAAGCTTTCAGTTACAATTAATCAACTTCAAATGAAAAAAAAAAGGAAAATCTTTTTAAAGCCACTAAAAAGAAAATGAGATATTTTATATGCTGTCTTTGATTTTCGTGAGGATATATTTCATTACTATCGGACACTTCCTCTAATTCTTCGCACCTATTACTTTGTAATAGTCTTTGAACATTTACTTCAGTAATTTCTTAAATGCCATTTGTGCATAACCTTTTAAAATGGGTTCATAAAGAGGAGGGGTGTGGTTAGAGGCTCAGGAGGATGACTGCAGATCATTTTATGTGCAAAGACTCAATGAGAATGTGTTAGAAATTATGAGATTTAGAGTTTTTATATATATAAATAAATAAAGAGCTCAGTAGCAGCATAGGAGGACACTATAAAATGTGACAGGAGAGGAGATGCTGGTGGGTTTTTTAACAGATGAGGTCTCTACTAAATACAATGTAACTGCATTGATAATGGTCGTATCAGGAGCCAGGAACCCTGCCGTTCTTCCTACAGCTACAATACTGGACTGAACCAATGTGGAGGAAAATTTTATACGGTTTATTCATCTTGTAATTTTGTTCATTTTATTTGTCTTCAACAATATGTTTAAAAGTTATTTGTCTTTCTTAACAAGACCAATACACATCATTATGTGTTACAAAAGGCAAGCACGGGGGTCAGCTGTGATTAATTGATCAAGGAGACACAACAGGGGTCAGCTGTGATTCTGAATAAACATTCCTAAATTCAATTAACATCAAGTAAATAACTTCTTGATCAAGGAACTGTATAACGGCCCTAAATTCAATCAGTCTGTTTTAAGACAAATGTCCCTTTGCCCTCACCACTACCTGCTGTGATCCACTCTGTATGCAAAAACCTGTAGAAGAATCAACACCTTTTGTCTTGGTATAAAATAAAACCCTCATCTCTGTCTGACAGAGTCCTCATTCAGTATTCTGTGGAGTACTGACTGACAGCTCTCCTTATGTGCACATAAGATTTTTGTATTTTTGTTTCTTTTCTCTTTAATTAATTCCATTCTGATTTTCTCATCGAGATCGGATCTTATTTTTTCCACAACACCATGAGCTCTAATTAAATCATGTTCATGTTCACAAATTGAAAGTCTTCTCTTTTTAACTCCTGTAATTTTAGATTTCTTTTTTCTCTCTTTTTTTTTTTAGCTAAAGTGCCATATTACATGACAAGTCTTCCAGTTGAACTGACTGTATCTCTAAGTTTTCCACCGAAAAAAAGAAAATATGATGCCGAATGAAATAATGCACCTCAAATTAAACTGAGGAAGACGTAAACTCCATGTTTATAAGGCCTGTAAAAAAATAAAATAAAGTCAGGTAATGAATGTGGGAATAGATTTTGATTTTATTTTATTATATTTGTTGAAACCAACGCTTCAGTTTCATCAAACAACTAAATCATCCATCAAACTGACATTTCATGGTCATTTCATTTCTGGAATATCACCGACAGATGAATTTTTGCAATCTTTAGTGCTTTAGCTCCACCATAAAGCTGCCAAAGCTTGTTTTCACACTTTCTGTCAGGCCAAAGGAGTTTTGGTCATGACTGTGGTTCATTTGGGTCGGTGTTAAAATAAACAGCAACTGTATGAAGCGCTGCACTGAGAGGGAGTCTGGGTACAGCTGCCATCGAAGCAGGCTACAGTTACTGCACAGCTAAGGTTCATTTGTGGTGTGAAAGCTCCACAATCTCAGAAGACTTTTGTCCACGACTGCAAGTGTTATTCTCTTTTGTCATATTTATATTTTTCTTCACAACTGACAGCGCCCCATCCAGCGAACTATGGAAGCCTGTTTCATTTCACTCAAACGTGAGCTGTGCAGCCTGTGAGTGGGTCGACCGAGGTCGTGGAGCTTTCACACCCCAGATGGACTGTTCCGGCGTTAGATAAGTGGTTGAGAGGTCGGAAGAAGGGGTCTCTGTACGGCGGTTTTGGTGCACACCAGAGCGCACATTTTCTGTTCACACTGACCCAAGTGAAGCGACCTTAATCACCTCTGGTATGTCCGCTGGAGCTCCGTGAGCGATTTCCAGTTTTCGAATGAGGATTAAGAGAGCTTTGTCTGATTTTTGCTGATAGAAAGCGCAGATGACGCTTTGTAAAATTAAGCAAAAATGTCCTCAAATGAAATGAAAACTGTTCTGTTAACATGAACAAAAGTCCTTTGTTCTGCTTTGAATAAATAATGCTGTTTCAGTGCTCCGGTGAGCTGACTGCAACGCAAGAACATGTTTGCCCTTCCCGCACACTGCACTGAAGTTAAAAAGTGTTTGATGTCGATACTTTGTTCAATTACACAGAACCTGACGCAGCACAGAGACACTGAAGGAGAATGATGATTTTGGTGATGTCCCACTTTCCTGAGCTGAACGATATGGGTTTCAAGGCATTCTCTGACATAAAGTACAAAGCTTTGGTGTGTAACCAAAGCTATTTAAAAAGGAATACATCAGATAATTCTCTTTAAATTAACACATTTTAAAAAGGGTGATATTTTATTGATGGGGGTTTTGTGTGCCTTTCTTGAGATGACTGAAAAACAATTTTTTTTTAACTGTTATTCCAGGGACTGACGTGGAATTTGCAAGGACCCTTTTTTTTCTAAAAATGAGCAGAAATTCAAATCCATCTGGCTACTATCATTTCTCAGCTAATGATGTAAGCATTATTGTGATATTAGCCAGTGAGCCTTGCTGTCTTAAGTGTATGATGACTAAGGTCTCGTCTGGAGACACCAAAGCCCACAGCAAATCCTCGAATTCTCTGCCCTGCATGAGTCTCATTCCCTCTACGCTTTGCCTAAACCTCTGGAGGGCCGTGGATCAGTATCTAATGAACCGCCTTGAATTACCCCTTCCCCTCATATTTGCCCTCTGCTTCAAACCAAAGAACAGAATCTAGTGCCTCCACCCTCCATTTCCTGCGGACCCTTGGGTCCTCGAAGGAGTCACAGAGGTTACTATGAACACTCATACTGCCACATAGCCATCTCAAAAGGAAACAAGATTCTGGAGTCACTCTGTTCAGACTTTGTGGCTTGGATTTTCTTTCTTAAGCCTGATCTCAAGAAATATTGGGATGTGATCAAGATTTCTTCAGAGTGTTAATAACATCCTTCATGCACAGATGATGAGCAATTGCAAGTCCCTACCATAAAAGGATTATGTCAGAGAGAATGCCATCTCCATGTCATATAATACCCATGTTGATTGTATGTGTGTGTATATACATATATATATATATATATATATATATATATATATATATATATATATATATATATATATATATATATATATATATATAATATATATATATATATTGGCAGTTGTCATACTAAGAAATAAAGGAACAGTCTCAGATTTTTATGGCGGCTTTATTTTAACAGTTATAGAAAGAATATTGAAAAAAAAAATGAGAAAATTACACAAAATGAAAAATAAAAATTAGTTTGTAAGTCATTGAGGGAAATAATTATTTGATCCCCGACCAACCTTGACCAGTGTTGGCTCCCACAGACCACTGGCATACTCCTAATCTCACTGAAGTAATTACCTGCATGAGAGACACCTGTTCCAAATAGTCACCTGTATAAAAAGCCATCTGCCCACAGACTCAGTAATACTCCACCATCTCCACCATGGGCAAGACTAAAGAGCTGTCAAAAGATGTCAGGGACAAAGTTGTTGAACTCCACAAGGCTGGAATGGGCTACAAAACCATAAGTAAGAAGCTGAATGAGAAGGTGACAACTGATGGTGCAATTATTCTGAAGTGGAAGAAGTACAACATGACTGTTAATCAACCTAGGCTGGGGGCTCCATGGAAGATATCACCTGGTGGGGTCTCAATGATCATGAGAAAGGTTAGAGATCAGCCAGAACTACACGGGAGGAGCTGGTTAATGATCTCAAGGCAGCTGGGACCACAGTCACCAAGAAAACTATTGGTAATACACTGAGACGCAATGGTTTAAAATCCTGCAGTGGTCCAAGGTCCCTCTGCTCCAGAAGGCTCAGGTCCAGGCCCGACTCAGGTTTGATAACGAACATATTAATGACTCAGAAAGAGACTGGGAGAAGGTGCTGTGGTCAGATGAGACTAAAACTGAGCTCTTTGGCCTCAACTCAACTCGACGTGTTTGGAGGAAGAGAAATGTTGAATATGACCCCAAAAACACCATCCCTACTGTCAAGCATGGTGGTGGAAGCCTTATGCTTTGGGGGTGTTGCTCTTCTAAGGGGACAGGTTGACTTCACCGCATCGATGGGAAGATGAACGAGGCCATGTACCGCAGAATCTTGGGTGACAACCTCCTTGCCTCCACAAGGACATTGTAAATGTGTCATGGATGAGTCTTCCAGCATGACAACGACCCAAAACATACAGCCAAGGAAACAAAGGAGTGGCTCCATAAGAAGCACATCAAGGTCATGGAATGGCCTAGCCAGTCTCCTGACCTTAATCCTATTAAACATCTATGGAGAGAGCTGAAGCTGAGAGTTTCCAAGCACAAGCCTCAAAACCTTCAGGATTTGGAGATGATCTGCAGAGAGGAGTGGATGAAAATTACTCCTGATGTGTTTAAACCTAGTAAGCAACTACAAGAAACGTCTGACAGCTGTGCTGCCAACAAGGGTTTTACCACCAAGTATTTGATCATGTTTTGCTAGTGGATCAAAAACTTATTTCCCTCAATGACTTGCAAATTAATTTTAATTTTTCATTTCATGTACATTTCTCAATTTCTTTTCCAATATTCTTTCTATAACTTAAAATAAAGCTGCCATAGAAGTCTGAGACTGTTCATTTATTTATTAGTATGACAACTGCCAAAATCAGCAGGATTTCCTCCACTGTGTGTGTGTGTGTGTGTGTGTGTGTGTGTGTGTGTATATATATATATATATATATATATATGCAGTCTTGTTTAGCGCTCAAAGCTTGTTTGCACAACAACCTATATTCACACAAACATTCATACACTGCTTTTGTAGTATATACAGCTTCTCTTAGCTAATGCAGTGCTTTTTGTTTTATTTTGTCAGAGGCACATTTACACACCCATTAATGTATTGAAAGCAATATGGGGTTTGATGTTTTACACAAGATATTGACACAGTCATCCTGGTGTAGGAGTTCACTGCTCAGTACTGTTGAGGTCCCCCTCAACGATTCCAATCAGACCCTGCTTTGTCTAAAGTCATTTCACTAATGAGCACTGTGATGGACTTTAGAGCTGTCCAGGGTGTACACTGCCTTTTTACCCAATGACAGCTGAGTTAGGTTTCAGCAGACCTCTGTGACCCAGAACAGATACAGGTGGAGTAATTGATGAATGCACTTTTTCACTTTTGTGCTTCAACTTCATTCATGATTAGTTAGCTTTTGTCAGTAGAAAGACTTGGTTGGGGTTGAGTATAAGCACTACACACAACTAATGGTTCCAGACGTTTAGAACGGCTAAGGTTCACAATAACTTTACATTAACATTACCCTGAAATAATAGGGAACATAAAGGTAAGTCATTTAACAACTTTTAAACCTTTGCTGTGACACTACTAGGTTTTTGAACAGTGGACAAATGCTCAGGAGTGATTCTTGGTTGTACCAACTCAATTCCAAAACCGTGCAATGTTATTGCAAAATCATGTATTATTTAAAATTGAACATTTGATATGATTTCTATGTTCTAAGTGAGATTTGTTACCATCAAAGATAAGGACAGACTATTGATCCCATGGTAAGGGAAATTCACTTGTTAAAGCAACTCAAAAGACATTTTTTTCTTGACTCATATTGCTTCATTTTCAATTTGAAAACAGAAATATATTTCAAAAAAGTTGGGACATAGGCAACTAAAGGCTTGAAAAAATAAAAGCTAACAAAATGAAATACCTGCAGGAACATTTTGCAGCTAATCATGATATTTGGTAACAGGACAGTGTCAACTAGTAAAAAAAAAAAAGCATCTTATAGTTGAAGATACTCTCAATATAGATAAAGATGGGCAGAAGTTAACTTATCCAAATAAACCAGCATTGATTAAATTGTGAAATCATTTCAGAATAATGTCCCCTCGTGTGAATTAAGAAAAAAAGAAAAGAAAAAGAATTAGTCCGTCCAATTAGTCCAATAATTCTCTCTTTGGCAACTGGTATTTTGTGTTCCCAGACGTATATGTAGTGTTGCTAGAGACGTACATCGTGGTGATGTATGTATCTAGTTTCCACCATCAGATTCAAAAATACAGATTATTCTTCCAGTGAGATGGAACATTCCAACAGTTTAAACATTCAAACTGTTTTCTGTCCTGTTGTTACCAGAATGAACGGTTGGTATTGTTAAATGGTCTGGTGTTGTGGTATGGCATAGCATCGGTGCAGTACTGTGAATAATGCTTGGGGCTTCTTGCCTTGCAGACAGAGAACAAGAAGCCTCATACATCACGATGTCATAAATGTGAAGGGAGCTTCTGTAACTTTTATTGCAGGGTAGCCATTGTTGTGTCCTTAGGGAGTTTCTCTGTGATCAGTGAACCCCTTAAACACGAGTTTCAGCGAGATCATGCAGGAGTGCCCTGCACAGGTTAGATAGCTGCTGATCTGAAAGCACCAGGCTCCTCCAAGAATGTGACAAATCTAACTCTGCTAGAAACTGAAAATGTACTCTCCATACCCCTGGTTGAAATTGTTTGCAACATTTTTCTTCTTTCTTAACACTCACTAGAGTCTAAACCCTATTTGTTCACATGCTTTGTAATTATTGTGCATTTCCAGGCTCCACCAGCATTTCTACAAGAACAAAATAAATAGAATAATACCTTGACATTTCTTGATCACTGTTATAATAAATGTGGTATGTATTTATCATTTTTAGTGTTGTTTTTATTTTTTACATGAATTTTTTTTTTTACAGATTTACTTTCATTCAGGTTAAAAACAATATTCACTTACGATTATGGCTTCTATAGGAATATAGTAAAATGTATAATTGCAAAGATGAGTGAAAAAAATCTACCACTATAGTCCTGCTTGTGTATTTAATCAGTTTTATCTACAGCCATCTAATTACTGTTAATTTTATCACACACCATTAACATGAGCAGAATACTACCATAAAGCATATAAGCATCTTCAAGCATAAAATACTGAAGATGAGAGAAAACAAATTAGATATCTAGGCTTGGCTTGCTGCTATCATTGATGATCAATATATTGGTCATTCTAAATCCCTGATTGTTTGTGAAAACTGCATTCATTGATGATGCACTCATAACAACAATAAGAATAAAGTCTGGGTTCTGCTTATTTGAAGATACTGAGTCTCACATTTTCTGCATATTGTTGAGTGATCCATGGGATTTTGGGTTCATCTTGGCTATTATGTTGAAGAAATATTTAAGAACTATTCTCTAACTGTGAATTATCAGTGTTTATCTGTTCCATTGGGGAATGTAAACAATGATACAGCCATCTCTGTGTACAGTGTTGAAATGTAAACAATGGCTGTGTCAGGCTCCTTTAAATGAAGAAGGTGAATTTATTCTTCAAGACAAGAACAGAGAAAGGAGACGCTTGGAATGGAATAACTATTTTCCAGTTCTTGAGGAATATATTTGGAGCTTTTCAGATTTTCCCTAGCTCACTGCAGGAGAGGAGAAGGAGCTGGATACCAGAGTTCTAGGAGCACCCACCCTGTTATTGGAAGGACCTGCCTCGACACCGCGCTTCACAGCCTTGGATAAGAGCAATCTGGCCACAGCTCACACCAAACCAACCTGAATCAATTCAAATGAATGAGATTGGAATTACAAGCTACAGTTCTTCCAACCAGCCTGGATTCCATGGAAATAACTGGAATTACAAGCTACAGCCTGGATTAACACCGAAGAATGGAGTTGCCAGCTGTAGCATTATTGTGGAGTATTAGAGTTTGTTTTCCAATGTTCAATCAATGTTTAATCAATGAAATGCTGTCACCTAACCCTGCTAACCTGTTCAATAAATATAAAATTAACACAAGACGTGGTTGATATTGAAACTGTCCCCATAAGTGTACACAGGTGTGCCTCTGCATAACAACACAGGTTCTGATTGGTTACTCTAGCCCAACATTGTTACAGACCCTTAGGGCTTATTGTCCAAGCCACTAAACTTAACCTAGCCGGTAACAAGAGCCCAGATCATAAGGGGGGAGCTGCAGTTAATGAATGTGGCTGATAACAGTACCTAAAGCCAGGCTATTCCTTTAGAGTAGTTATTAGAGTAGGCAGGGTAGACATTTGGATGGAAGGATGCAGTGAGAGCTAGGCGAATCTTCCCCGACACCAGCTTAAACAAAGTTGAGGAATTCTAGCGAGGTGAACCCCCTAGACCGCAACTTCGGCCCCGTAGGATGGAGAGCTGGTCCCGGTAACAGACTCTGCTGGTCAGAGACTGAAACCATCACCTGGGAGATCTAACAATATATTCAAAAAAAGATGCAAGTATACTCACAGATCCAGTATTAAATACCAGTATACATGTGCGCTTCATCAACGAAGCCAAATGGTATCTCGTGCCTACAGCATATCCAACCAGCACAAAGTCAACACGCATGACAGGAATATGTTCAAGTACTTTAGGACATTCCTGAAACTGTTGAACGTCTCCTTTTATAGAGGTGCTCACTCCTGCTGATGATCATTAATCAGGTGCTGTTAATTAGCACTTCTTTGTCAATACCTATTCTCGTAATTCATATAGAAGGTGTTCTTCATTATCCACAAACTACTTCCACATTTGGGCTTTGTATTTGTTCAATAAATAAAGACAGAGTGTAATATATCATGTTTTGTTCTTCCTCTGAGGTTTAATTTACCAAAGCACCTGAAAGATATCCAACTGTACATCTTTTGAACTTTCCTATGTGTAACTGTTCTTCATTATTATTATTCTCAGACTTGATTGTGCTTTTCTTCAGAAATTATGTCATAAAATTTCCCACTTGACCATGTTAATTGGATATGACAATGCAAAATGCCACTTTGCCATTTATATATTTATTTTTTGCTATAAAATTGTAACACTGACAATGAAATAAATGTTCAAATTTATGCCACAAAGGTGCATTACTGGGTTTAGGCTTTTTTTAGGCTTCTTCTAAAACATACTTACTTTTTCCACAAATCCCCAAATATTCAGCTACAAAAGGTTGTTTGTGAACAAAGTAGCCAACAGCAGAGTTCTGGACATCTCTAAGGCCTCTTCTCTCCAGCTCATCTTAATCCTGTGGATTTCAGAGTAATAATGACCAAGTACCTCTCTGTAGTTGGTGAGATCCTGTGCTGGCTGATGTGTTTCCCTATAGGGTCCCTCAGCAGAGCTCAATTAGCAGCCTGATGCTTTGTAATTAAGAGTAGCACTGGAAAGCATTACCAATGCCCTGTTACAGCATTCTGCTTTCTATTGGAGGGACATTTAATGAGGCTATTAGTCTCCTGCAAGAGACAGGTTGTAGTGGAATAAGGGGTTAAGGGCATCCCAGATGTTTGTTGACTTGGAGTACAGTGGTTGTTTGTTTGTATTCATTCTTTTTATGGATTTGGACATGACGCCAATTGCAGAAAAGAAGAACTTCTTTTAGGTTAGTCTTTAAGAAATAAGAAAAAAAAATACACTTTTTTTTGTTAAATCTATGTCTGACAGTAAAGTTTCATGTTTCAGGCCAGGATTTGGGATCAGAATAATGACAGAATTTGTCTATGACTTTCTTCGGACTTAGGAGTTGACACTAAGGTAACATTGGGAGAGCCGCATGATGATATTTTGACAAGTTTCTTACAGGCTGATTTACGTAGTTTAAGCATGTTGTGGGCACCCCTATGGATATAGGTTTGCAATCAGATCCAGAAGCAGATGAGTTTTTATGATTTTACTTTTGTACAACACCATAATTGATCTGAAGTTAAACATTCAAGATGTGACTTTCCAAAAGTATAGACTTTTAGTTTCAGTTTAATTGGTTTCATAATAACATTGTATTTGCCATTTAGGAGTTACAGCCATTTTAAACAAAAGTACCTCCCTTTTCAGTGACTGAAAAGTCTAAAGACAATTGACTGAAAGCAAGTGGAAGAGCCAGGTACAGCCCATCCCCCATCCCCTCGTTATTTGAAGACAAAGAAGATAAAATGAAACCTCTCTCATTGTCCAAATACTTTATGTTTTTGGACCTAATGTCACAGCTTCAAACACAAGGGCATCACTGCATAACAACATAGAGAAATTAAAAGAAATCAAACAAGACATTGGGAATCATCCAAATCTGCTTAGTCCTTGGGTACACTTTCAAGATACCCGAAGGTCCCACATTCATCTCTTCAAACAATAACATGCAAGTGTGAACACCATGGGAGCACACCACAGATGGCTCCAGTGTCCCTGACATCCATGTGCTTTGGTGTGAAACGTGAAAATGAACACCAGAATAACAATGAGGGACAATACTGGGAAAAATACTTTTCTTGCTGGAGATGTGTCTTTTAATCTGATGAATCTAAAATTTAATCATAAGTATCATTATTATGTTTGGGGAAAAAGGGGGACGCCTGCGGGCTTCAGAGCACCTTCATAACTGTGAACTATGGGGGCGACAGTGTCATGTAGTATTGCCACTTTGCTGCAGTTGGCTGTGGTGAACTTTCAAACCAGACAGCATCATGTGCAAGGAAGATTATTTGGACATATTAACACAACACATCTTTATTTTTATGAGCAAAGTATTAATTATTGGATTGGATATGGATTAAGAAACAAACACGTAAGTAAGTAAACAAGATAGGGGGCTAGAAAGCTAAAAAAAAAAAAAAAAAAAAAAAAAGCTGTTTAAAGTTTGAGATGGAACATTAAGGGAACTGTATCATAAAATACAACTTCCAAAGTAAAAATTAAAAAAGTAATCATAAGCTTCCTTAGCAAGAAATGCTACATTTCTGTTAATGCATCATTCCACATCCAGTGTTTAACTGGAGGCCTCTCTTATTGTAAAACAAGATATGAAAAAAAAACAACATTATTCCATGATGGCGTGTATCCTACATTGTGAAGGCCTATTGTTGTGGCATGCTTTGATTGAAGTGAAAAGCCTGCATCATTATTCAAACCATCCAGCTCACAATTAACACTCCATTTGCATTATGGTGGCTTTCATGAGGACTTTTGATTAATATGTCTCCCTCTCCCTTACCAGTCAATCATGAATCATTCTGTGTACCACAGAACAACACTACATTTCCCTGCAAGGACAAAGATTATACTGGAGAGAGGCAGAAGCAATTCAACAGTACTGACAGGAAAAGATGAGAGTAAAATTTTAAGTTGGAGAAGGAGAGGAAGAAATAACAGGAAGAGAATTTGAAAAACAAAATCTCTACTTCACATGTAAGAAGAGTTGGTCCAATAAAGTATCTGAAGTCACAGTGCTTTGAAATCACATTTAGAATCTGAAGTGTATTACAGGCCTCAGTGGAAGCCTCATGTGATAAAGAAACTGACGTGATATTGGTATAATCTTTGATAAAATGCATAAATATTGCAAAAATTGGAGAATGGGTGCATTATGGCCTCGCTAGCATGACGATGTTAGTCTAGTAAAGTGAAGAAGTACCATCATGCATTGGTTAATTCTACCAAGTCCTGGAACTTCACTCATGGTCCAGTGCAAAATGTGCTAATTTCAGAAGAAAGGCTCTGAAACTGTGAGCTAATAACGCTACATTTTATGTAGCATTATGTAGCATTATGATAATGCTACCGCCGCAGCGGTCTTCAAATGGACGCACACAGTAAACTGAAATCTGTATTTTACAATGTTAATAACCAATATTTATTACTGAATGCTGCTATCACATGTCACTTTACCACCAGAGTATCACTATTACAAGTCATTGACTCCCCACTGATGCATGTATAATATTCATAATGTCACACATGGTAATACACCACTGGATGCTGCTACTATTAGCCACCTTACTTATCTCAAGGGTTCTGCCTACTGGTTTATATATATATATATATATATATATATATATATATATATATATATATATATATGTATATATATATATATATATTGTGTTTTATCTTGTATTGTGTAAATACATATATATTTTTTCTTTGCATATTGGAGATTGTAGATTGTACATACTTTATCCATTCTATGTGTATGTGTGCACTCTATGGGGCAGCTTTGAATCTCATGACACTCTGTGTAATGACAATAACGGCATTCTATTATATTCTATTCTATTAAGAAGTCATGCCCCACAATTAAACCACCAAAACATATTCTGAAGTTTACAAGTTTCAACAAGCAACTTTGCTACTGCATAGTTAGTGGAAGGTTCATTCACCCGATTATTAACAGATTAACAAGGTGGATGGGCTGTGTTTCAGTGCAGGGATAAAACTTATTAAAATACATTTTAAAAATGTAATAAAAGTATTCTTAATACAAACAAAAGAAAAACTGCAAAATACACCTGTCTCTATGTGTATCAAAATACATTTCTGTATTTTTGAATTTTAAAAGTATCTAAAATACATTTTCAAGGGAGCTTTTATTCTCATATGTCAACAGTGTTCCTAAGCCATGCCTAATTACGGCAGAAATGTGATCAGATATAAGTCATTAGTGTCAGACAGAGGGCAGAACCCACAGATTTATCACTCAGGTGGTCTATCTAATCTGTACAAAATGCTAAAGTGGCTGTGGCTTACATCCCACTAACCTGCCCCGAGTGTAGTTAGCAGAAATTCTTGAAAACATGCTGAGCCTCATTCACAGTTGAACATGTTGTGACTAGATGGAGTGATAAGTTGACAAAAGTCATTGTGTGATTTATCACGCAATTCACCAGAGGACTCATTTAGGAATGTGACCAGTTTGGAAAAAGAAATGACTGGAAACTGGAATGGTAACATAATCAAGGAAATATTGGCTGCTTGTGCCGAGGAAGAAATTTCCCTGCAGAGAGTAACACTGACACAGTCATCTAGTATACAGTTTTTGAAATGCTCTGAAATGCTCTGTGCAGAAATCTAAAGAATAAAATTGCAAGTGATTGATAAAATTAAATTACATGGGAAAAAAAATCATGACATCAGTGATCACCTTTGCAGCAGTGGCAGAGAGGGAATCATATTGGAAATGGTTTAAATCCTGTATAGGTGGTTCTGCTGGCTATCATCCAAGAAAAGGGATTCTATCTCAGCCTTTTCCTGATTCAAGGGTGTGATAGCATAGGGTGGAAGAGCTAGACATATTTTGATATCTGCAGTCCCATATCAGTCAGGACTTGCTGAAACAAAAATCTTGTAAAATAGAAGGGAAGTGGTACTCTTGTTAATCTGTAGACTCCTATTGAAGCCTGGAAAGATAGTCTAATAGTATACAAAAAAGCCATTTGCAATGTTAGAACCGCTTACTATTCTTCATTCTGCAGCTCTCAGGAGTGAAGACTTTGGGATGAATTCCAATTCCTCCCTAAACCCTCAATCGTGCTGTCCCGAAGCTTAGAAAGTCAAATTGAGGGACAAGTTTGAGGGCTGTATCACCCTCAAAATTGAGATTTTCTGACACCACCCTTGGGAGTAAGGGCTACCCAGAAGGCACTGGGTAATTTAGCCAAGACATCTTCGAAAAGGATGGTGACAAAAAAAGCTAGCTACAAATGTAAGTATCTTCGTAGTTCTAAAAGATATGCATTTTATTAAACCATCTTATTGTCTTTGTTTGAGACTTTTTTCATGGATTAACATCGTTGTTGCGTAACATTTATTTTTCTACTTTATGATGTTTGCTGCTGGCCCAACGGTCCCGGTCGGCGGCCGGCAGTCCTTGCCGGCTTCACGTGACTTGTATACTTTGTTGTGTAGCGACGATGGACTGAATAATGTATCCTCTATTGTGTTATTTGCTAATATTATTTGGAGAATATACGGCACTCGTTTTAATGTTATTCCTGTGTCATTTCAGGTAATACAGAGACAACACGAGCTCTGATACATTTCAGTCTGAAGACGTAACTGCACTCGAGGGGTGTCCCATTTCTAAGTCACAAGATAGCCCTGACACTTTTGAGGGTTTAGCTTGAGGGCCAAAAATTGAGGGTCAAGGGCGAGGGTTGAGATTGAGGGTTAAGGGAGGAATTAGAATTCACCCTATATGAGCCTCTTCAGGGGGAAAATAATCAGAATCAAAGAAGAAATCAACCAAGCCCAACCAACAATGGCTGTGGATCATTTCTACAGGTTAGGGTTAGTTAGGGTTAAGGTTAGGGTCCAGTCCTGACCTGACTCTAGACTGTTTGTTCCTGTAGACCTCTCTAAACTGACCTCAACCATCAGTAAAGCTCAACCATCCACATGTCTACTAGACCCCATCCCGACTCCACTACTCAAAACTTCTCTTTTATTGGTACGTCACTATTAGATTCGATTAACTCATCCCTAAAATCAGATATGTACCACAGGTTTTTAAAGTTGCAGTTATTCTCTCTTGACCCAGACATTTAGCAAATTATAGACCAATATCAAACTTCCCTTTTATATCTAAAAATTTTGGAAAAAAGTATTTGTAAACAAGTTAGGAGACCACCTGCATAGATATGATCTATTTCAGGGGTATGCAATTAAAAGTCACCGAGGTCCGGTTACTAAATTTTACCTAAGTTAAAGGTCCGAACCAAAGTCGTGCATTTTGAAAAAGTAACTAATTTTTATTTCAACTTCAAATGCAATATTCCAACATATTCCATATCTTTTATCATAAATAAAAGTAGTCCCATGCAGTCAAATAATCTTAAGGCTTTTATTTCAAATCAACCAAAAGTGAAACCTCAGAATAAAATCAATAATAGTTCAAGTCCATGCCTGAAGAATTGAAGGCCTCTTCAAGTAAAAAGTTAAACCGTAGAAAAACTAAAAAGTGCAAAAAAGGGTGTTGACTTTTTCATAAAAGATTTTTCTTTGAACTGTCCTTTTTTGCTTGAATTAAAGGCCGCTTTAAGTAAAAAAGTTAAACTCATGTACATTTAGGAAACATTAACTAAAAAGTGCAAAAAAGAAAACAAAAGTGCTGTTTCGTCTCATAGTGGTGCTTCATGTTCCCACTTTTAATCAATGCCAGAGTCTCAGACAGGCTTGGAACTGCCGACTGGGAGTATAAACATATATTTTGCTGTCTATTCGTCTTTAAAACAACAGTTTTTAGTGTCTACCTTTCTCTTTTTCGAGCAAGTCATGACGTCTCCGTGGTATCTACTTTGCTTTCTTCCTGCGCTGTTGCTAACGTCAGTGCTTAAGATTGTGCTTGGGTGACTGATTTTGGGTTTGCTGGGAATAATGTAGGGGTGGTTTGGTTTGAAGGGTGAAATGAATTCTGGGGATCTAATCTTGAATTGCACGGAGAATTTGCATGTGGCCACTGTATTTTAGTTGATGCGATGTCAGAGATGGACTTCGGCCATGTGTGGCTCCATTGCCAACAACAAACAGACGTTTCCAAGCTATGTCTCTGACTACCAGCGCTTGATTGCCGTATTGACTGTAGTAGCAGCGCCCGCTGTAAATATCCACGGTCGTTTAAAACCGCTCTGTGAAAATGACACTATTTAGTTTTTGCATTGGTCACGGGTCCGGACAGAACCGGTGACAGAACCAGACAGAACAGAAACGGTGGTGGTTAGAGTCACCAATGACCCCCTCATGGCTTCAGACAATGGATTAGTGTCCATACTAGTTCTGCTGGATCTCAGCGCAGCTTTGATACCATTAATCATTGTATTTTACTGCACAGATTAGAGCATGTTATTTGAATTAAAGGAACAGCACTAGGCTGCTTTAAATCATATTTATCCGACAGGTTCCAGTTCATTTATGTTAATGACATTTCTTTCACACAGATGAGGCTCTGCTATGGCATCCTACAAGGTTCAGTTTTAGAGCTGATTCAGAGCTGATCCTTTTCAGTCTATACATTGGGAAATATTATCCAGAGCCACAGCATAAATTTCCATTGCTATACTGATGATACACAGCAGGTTTACTTGTAATATCTCAAATATCCAAAAGTAGATTTGGAGGCCTTCTGACACCACTTTCACTTTTAAAACTGAACTTAAAACATTTCTGTTTAGTAAAGCGTATTGTTAGTCTAAACAATAGTTCTTGAAATTTTTGATGGTTATGCAGTTATTGACATCATAATGCTGTTATTGAACTACGTGGTTGTTGCTTATTCACTGAGTCATAGTCTCAGATTTTGAGAGAATAATTAAATAGTAATAGTAATTAAATAGTACTATAGCTTGATCTTAAATGACATTAAAACCTGACACATACCTGTACCTCAAATATGGTACCATACTTCCTAAAAAAGATAAAAATCATTAAAATCTTAAACAATACAGTAGAATGTTATATATGTTGTGTGATTTTTTTCTATAATAATTGTACAATAAGTTTTTTTATGAATAATCTTATTGACTACATCACAGAGAGGATTCCTCTGAGACTGCAAGGGGACCTGAATTTCCCCTGTCTCCCTGCTCTACTATGTCAAAAAAAAAAAATAAATGACCTAATATGTGCAGTTTTGTTAACATTTCATTCACTATAAATGTGTTAGAACTCATTAAACATGAATATGAAGTTGATTCAAAATCAGCTTCCTCTTCACCAGTAAAGTAGTTAACTTGTCGGTACATTCCCATACCGCTTTCTGGTCAATGCATTTCCGCATAGAAGCTGGGCATCTCTGGGACTACATGGAACATTTTTTTCATTGCTGCAAAACTCTACTGGCATTGGCTGAAATGCCAATGTTATCCCCAACCCCCTGATTCTCAGTTTCCGATATATATATATATATATATATATATATATATATATATATATATATATATATACATATATATATGTGTATGTATGTATGTATGTATATCTATCTATATATATATATATATATATATATCTATATATATGTGTATATATGTATATATATGTATCCATGTGTGTGTGTGTGTTAAAAAAGTTTAAAATATCCAATAAATTTTGTTTCACTTCACTATTGCGTCCCACTTGTTGATTCTTGACCAAAAAAAATTGAAATTTTATATCTTTTTGTTTGAAGCCTGAAATGTGGCAAAAGGTTGAAAAGTTCAAGGAGGCCAAATGTTTTCACAAGGAACTGCAGATACAGAATAAGGAATGAATGAAGAAGCTAGATGTTTTTTAGTACCCCATTCAACAAAAATGTTGGCTAGCTTTGTTTAATGGTATTTAAGGGTCTGTTTTAACAGTGACATTTTTTCCCCTCATGCTTTGTTTTAAAAGTGTTAAATAAAATGGTTTTTATCTGAAAGCAGTATAGGAAGCAGAAACTAATGTCTAATTTATTAAGAGAATTATAAAAAAAAACTCTGAAAAATGTTTAAACTGAACAGTGTGTCTTATTTAAGAAAATGGTAAACGTGTATCAACACCTAAACTGATCTGGTCTACCACAGTAGAGTTTGGCAATTTAATTTATAACTTAAAAAAAAACACTTGCAAGTGCACTTCCCAATGCAAATATGACCATAATAAACCTAATCCCTTTTCCGTTATTTGTTTTGTATAGTGCTGCAACAATAGCATATATATTGATAAACAATATCCAAAAACCCAGAATCAAATAAGCTAAATCTAGAATCCATAAACAAGGGATCGAAGTCTATAAATGAGTCAATTTTGATCTTATGTTTAACCAGGACGGCACATTATTGCGACAGCTGCGTATCACTTTCTGCCACTTCATCACACATCAACAATTAACTGAGGCTAACACACGAAGCTACTTCAGTTTTGAACATTTTGAGCAGTGAACATCATGGCAGAGGCAACTAAGAAACCAAAAAAAGTGATGACAGAGGATGCGAGAAAGAGAAAATGAGAGAGTCATCGAGCAAAAGCCAAATCTCAATAGTCAATCTCAGGCAGGTTTCCGCTCAGTAGCGAGAGCAAAAAGGGAAGACAAAAGGAATCTTCTTGTTGTTGTTGGACAAGTAAATTTGCCTACAAACATAAAAACTGATCAAACAGAAATTACAAAATACATTTTGTCTTTGGAATATACACGTATCATAAATAGCGGTCACCAGCAGTTCAATGCATATGTTATTCCTGAGAATTCTCAAGGCCCATACTTTCAGTAGGATATACTTTTAAAGCAAGTTCATTTAATTCTCAGAAGCATGAACAAGAGTGGTTCAAGGTTAGAAACCACCTTTTTGACCCTGAGTGCCACCAGGCTCCTTACATAACTGAGAGTTACAGTGAAAGCTATTTTTGGATTTATCTCTAAAGCACGACAAAGGAAAGACATAAATATCAGTGTTCATTTAATGAAAATGTAACCATTTGAAGACTGACTCGTGCATATACCAGACATGAAGAGTAGTGTTGGGAAATGAAGACCGAATGGTGCAGGGAAGACAGTGACAGGGATGAGAGTGGGAGGAGGGAATGATGATAGATAAAGATTAATGGTTTGGTGAAAGATGGTTGGAGGAGCAGGAAGATAGGGAAACGAAGGAAGAAATGCAGCTAGAAAATGACAAGGGAGTGACAAAGGGGTGTGGGAGGAACAGAAGTTCAACAAGTAACCATTTAACTCTTTAGGCGCCCGAATTTTTTGAAGTTTAAAATTTGATATCAAGATTTCAAAAGGCTATAACTTTAAAGTGGTTTGAGATAAAGGCATACTGTAAATGAGAAATATCTTAAATATGAACCAAAATTTGGGATGGAAGTAGATTTGTCATCTAATTTAATTATTGTGTCATCACCTGCCCAGTAGTCTGCAATTTCAGATTTTTTTTCAAGCCCCATGCACAAATGAAGTGACATGAAAGCTTTTCATTAATTTATATATATATATATATATATATATATATATATTATATATATATATATATATATATATATATATATATATAAAAGAAAAGTTAGGATTGATGTTAAAGGCAAAAGCTTCTGGTTGATCATTGACAACTTAGTATATACGGCATACAACTTGTACAGCATACTGCACACTAAACCAAGTTGCTCGACATCACAGATAAAAGGCCCATATGACTTGATTAAAATTTGCAAAAACTTCAATAAAACTTCAACTTCAATAAGAAATATTTAGAAGTTGTGAATATTAGCTCTGCAACCAGTTATGAATGAAGGATGGTCATAGCTTCACATGGGTTACATAGTATTTGGTATTACTTTACAGTCCAAAAAAGGTTCACAAGATTTATTTGCAGTTTTAAGAATAGAAACACTAGTTCATGCATTCTTCTTCTTCTTATCCTTATTTTTATTATTATTAATAGTAGTAGCAGCAGTAGTAGTAATAATAATAATGAAAGAAAGGAAAAAAAAGATACTTTGGTTGATAGATAAGGGGAAACATACATATGTATATGAGGGTTAACAGTTAACATCTTGCTTCCTTGCATTCTGAATGAGAAACAGCTCCCATCCCCCCCAAAAAAAGAGAGAGAAAAAAATCCATATCCAAGACACAGTTGTTTCCATGGACACAAGCTCTTTTTCTTAACCTTTCCGGTTCTAGTGCTCCATTTTGAGGAATCAATCCAATGTGTGAGGCGAAAAAAGAAAAAATTAAAAAGAACCCAAAGAACAGCCAAATATTTCAAGCTCATTAGTGAGAAGACAATGACAACAAATTAATGAAAATGTCACTTGACCCTATGTCCATCTCTTCCACTCATAAAAGCTCCCCTGAACATATTAACACAGCAGTAAGGCACTTCCACTCTTCCTGCTTCCTTCCTTCATGTATTCTACAATGACCTTTGCTCATTCTTTCCTCTCTCTTCTCTAATCTCTGCTTGCAAGCCAGCATTCACTATTTGAGCCTTACAAGCTTGTTTGATTAAAAGTAGAACAAGAACTGTGCAAGATTTTGAATGATCTCTATCTTGACATAGCAGTGTCACAGACCTGTGAAGTCAGGGACTGTGGGTTAATGGGAGCTATGACAGCCAAAGCCATTACATCAGCAGCAGCAGTTGCTGAAAAGGTCAACTCCTGGTCCACAAAGCCGACCAAACAGAAATCCCAGAAGGAAAAAGCAAGCGAGGACTTCTGGTTTGAAGTGTGGTGAATGCATATCTCATAAGTGCAATGAGCTGAAGTCAAATGCTTTTTAAGTGGTAATACTTTTGAAAGATAACAAACAAAAGGTAGAGCATGAAGGCACAGTCAATATTGTTAGTGCTTTCAATCATTTTTAGATGGAAGAGGAAGCAGAATGAAAATGCCACTCAACTTGTGCATTTGAGCCGGCAGCAAAGGTCTGGCACTTCCCTGAAAAAGATTAATTTACTGATTTAACTTGGTATATTGTATTCTAATATACCCTATGTGGAATTCTTGTTTTCTATGACCAAAAATGTATAAACCAAAAAAATATAAACAAATTTAGATGATATATTGCATGGTTCTATTCATAATAGTATTTGACTTAGCTTCACCTAAACATCTCAAGCATGGGCATGTTGTAGTCAGTCCACAGTCCACTGCACACGTACAAAGTCTGTCCTTGGAGTCCATGTTGTTCTTCTGCTCCTTGACATTGTTGTCTAGGATTTTTGTTCTTTTTTTTTCTTTTTCTTTTTGAATTCAATACTGATCCAGGCACAAGCATGATGGGCACACTCAATATGAAGGATAATGAAATTTTGGCCTGCATGCAGTCTTCTGCAGAGGAAATGTTATAATTGTGTTTCTATAATTGTTTCAAGTTTGGCTGTTTGAGAACAAAAAATGCCTTTAAAAAGTTGAACTTGCACCTCAGCCTCAGCTGATACATCTTTGTGGAATGTAGTCCAAACAAAACAAAAACAACAACAACAAAAAAACATGATTATACCATACTGATTATAATTCAGCTGAATGTATTATGATTCAACCAGTACAATATGAGGAGTGTGCTGGGCACTCCTGATGACCTCCTTAGATAAAGAAATTGGAGAACATTGTTACATTCCTAACAACAAAGATGTCAACACCATGTCACATACATGTGCATATTCATCCATCCATCCATCCATCTATTATCTATACCCGTTTCATGCTCCGAAGGGTCACGGGGATCCAGTGACGTGCGGTCAGGTGAGGCAGGGGAGGCCGTGCCTCACCTGCCATCATGGAAAGAAAAAAATGAAAAAATATATATATATTTTATATTTATCAATTGATTTGTACTATAAAGTAATTTTCCATTTAACTTCACCATTTTTAGATTATTTTTTATTCAAAATCGCCAAATTTTCACATTTACCATTCAAATACTGAGAAGATGCGGGCGGTGAGGCAGCACCCTGCTGAGCCTCACCATGGATTGCGCAATGACTCGGCTAACTTTTCTGCCATGCTATGTAGTGAGACCAGATCGCCGTCTCTTTGTATGTCACTATTAAAATGTTCAAACACGTTTGCTATATGAAATAAGTTTCCATAGTTTAGCTGATTTATATAATGAACAGCAACTATATGTGTGTAATGTGTTTCTTGTGCCGGCGCGATCATAAAACGGCTGAGAAGAGGCACGAGGTGAGGCACGCACTTCTCCTGCCTCACGTTAGGGGGCACTAGTGAGCACAGGGCTTCTTCTTGCGACACATTGGCTGCAAAACTGACTGATGAAGTCAGTGCCTCACCAGCCATGAATCTCACCGCACGTCACTGCGGGGATCTGCTGTCTACGGGCGAAAGGCAGGGGTCCACCCTGGACAGGTCGCCAGTCCATCGCAGGGTCACATGCAGACAAACAACCACTCACAATCACTCCTACGGGCAATTTAGAACCACCAATTAACCTGACATACATGTCTTTGGACTGTGGGAGGAAGCTGGAGTACCCGGAGGAAACCCACGCTAGCACTGGGAGAACATGCAAAATCTGTGCATATTCAGACACAGGCAAATCAAGCTATTTAGGTAATTTTTTTTAAAAGATTTTTTTGGCACTAGTGGCCTTTATTCATATTGAAAAGAGACAGGAAGCGGGGCAGAGAGAATAGGGAAGACACGTGGCAAAGAGTCATCAGGGCCGGGAGTCAAACCTGCGACCAGCTGCCTCTGCACATGGGCTGCCTGCCCTGACCACTGCGCTACCGGGGCCACCCTAGGTAAAAAATTTTATCATTAAAACTGTTAATGGGCTCTTTTGCTGTCAAGCTTTGTGAAACTGTCTCCAACTAAAACTACAACTGTTATGGGTGAATTCATTTTCTTCTGATGCTCGCGGTTCTTTGGCCACTGCAGACCTGGGTGTCAGCTTTTACCACGTCTGTTCCTGGTCCCTGTAGCCACAGCACTGTCAGGTGCCTTCGCTCATCAAAATTTCATCAATATACATTTTAGCTCCAGGATCCATTTGAGTGGAAAACCCAGAACAAGTCAGCTGCTGCAACTATAAACAGACTGACAGACAATTCTTCACATATACAGGATACTTTGCTAACTTTAGCATGATGCTAGCTTGGTGACCAGTACAAGAAAGCATGTCACCCCTCAGACTGAAGTAACTGCTGCTCTACCAAGACAAGCCCGAGACTAGCTTGCCTTATCTGTGAAATACTACCCTTTAATCCTGAAAAATGTTCTCAAGAGTGGCATTTTATGCACATATTTATACAGTGTGCGTATAAAAGAGAGTGGAAAACCCAGAACAAGTCAGCTGCTGCAACTATAACAGACTGACAGACAATCCTTCATACAGGATACTTTGCTAACTTTAGCATGATGCTAGCTTGGTGACCATTGCTGGTGAGAACAAGAAAGCATGTCACCCCTCAGACTGAAGTAACTGCTGCTCTACCAAGACAAGCCCGAGATTCGCTTGCCTTATCTGTAAAAATACTACCCTTTAATCCTGAAAAATGTTCTCAAGAGTGGCAAACGCACATATTTATACAGTGTGTGTCCCCTACATGTCCCCTATAAAAGCGAGATACCGGGTTTACAAAAAGAGAACTCGACACTTGAAGACAGCTTATAAATCTGTGTCTTAGGAAACGATTTCTCTGCTTATCAGAATGTTTAATCAGAGCTGAAGAAGCCCCAGAGATGGTCTTCTGGTTTCATTAATTGCTTCCAACTCTTGAATGCACATTTCTATCCTCTCATTGGAAATTTCAAATTTAGAACCAATTAATTCTTTTTTTTTCTTTACTTTCACCACCTCAGTTTTATTCTCTGCAGACCAGAAAACTGTTCTCTTCAGTGCAGCTATTTAATTGCAGACATTAATCATTCCAGAGTCATTACCAGCATTTTAAAGGTGAAAATCTAAACAAACTGTTTTTCATTTGGCCGGTGCTTAATAGGGTTGTTTTCTTGTCATTTGCAGCCTTGAAGCCTTTAACAAAAAACAACTGACAAAAAAGTGGTGACTCAACTTATTTGTTCCTTTATTGGATAATATTAAATCTTTAATTTAGAACTGCCTCAAAGGTGTACAGTGCAAGTAATATGCTAGTTATCACTTAATATATTACATTAACTTATAAAGAATTAGATGTTGGATTGAAAAACTCTGAGGTTATTGCTGTTCTAGACATTTACTCCAGAAGATATTTTTTTCTTTTTTCAGTTTTATACTTGAATATATTTATAATATTAAATGAGGACTCAAACAAATCTAACTACTGTATTTCCTTAAGCTAGAGATCCTTTATTATTATTATTTTATCTGTTTACAGTAGAAAGAGGCCTTTCTTTCTAATTCTATTTATTGTCAGCGTGACATATGATTGAAAAATACCTTTTTTTCCCTGATGCCTTCAAACAAAGTTTTTATGGTGTACTGAAAACACTAGGCACGAATGTGGGAAGTGGATCAACCAGAATTAATTGAGTGGGAAATTATGTAATCTGTTTTTTTCCTCTTTATTTTCTTTTCTTGATTTTATTTTTCATGTGTGTGTGTGTGTGTTTCTGGCAGAGACTGCTGTGTGTGCCCGTAAGATCACGGTTCTGTTTGAGAGTCCAGCCGATCACTGGACTGACTGCAAAGGATCTAAAGACATTCAAGTAAAAAGTTTGATTTCCCAACAGATGCTGAATTCCTGGGAAGCTGTGTAACATTTTTTTTTGTCAACATTCTTAACAATGACTACTAACCAGAGAGAACAACTTTCTGAGTTCTCTCTTCCTTTCTGCGATTAGTCTTGTTGTGTCGGTATTTTTAGGCTCAAATCCCATAAAACTAAAGGGAAACGTTTAATATTAGTCTTCACCATTGCTGCAGTGAAGTTTTGTGAAGTTTAGGGATGAACCCAAATATTCCAGGATCTACATATTTGTTGATTAGGTGGACAACTGATTTTCAAAATAAATATGCTGATGAAATATCACCACAGCCACAACAGCCATAACAAATTACAGGAAATTACAATATTCAACTAGTTACTAAGTAGTTGATTATTTACTTACTCAGTAGTACATTGCAGTGAACTGCGATGGCGCACAGAGGCTTTTTACTGCTGGCACCTAACGAGGTTTGCTCCAGTTGCCACGATGAAGCTGCTTTTGTTCCCAGTAACAATTGCTTGTTGGCTGAAAATGTATCAGGTAATGACGACTACCAACATGATTTGGCATCACTACGCAGTCCAAGTCTGACAAGACAAGAGATGAGTTACGTGCTCCCTGTGCAGTTTACTCTGTTGTATCTGGTACATTTACAAAGTGCATCTATTTTTATTGAAATGTTTGCTTGCGCGCTGTCATGTATAATGTATTTTATATCTTGTGTTGTTTACCCCATAAGAGAAATGACATGCTGTCAGCTCTGTGAGCTTTTACGTGAAAATATCAGTGTTTTCAGCAGGTGTTTTGTCAGAGTTTCTGACATATTTTATATTTTTTAATGTGCTTGTCTGTCTTTATTGTTGATTCCTCAAAGCACAGATCTGTGGAGAGATGCTGTTTTTGACCTCAGATAAAGTCCAGGGGACTTGATCAGCGGGTTCAAACCAAGGGGGTTGGACCTTCAACCAGTCAGCTACAAATGTGTAATTGACCTTCCGGTAAGCACCGCCCCCTTCCTAGTTACTGTTGCTAGATCAGACAGTCTTGCTGCTCCTCCATTAAGGACAATGTTATTTTGCCATTTTTCTGATGTGTATCGTCAGTGTTAATATTATACTATAATAACGCCATGGTGAAATATTGCTGCTGGGGACCTGCAACAGTGACTCGAGGTGTCCAGAATGTTTGGAGGGACATTTTTATTCCCTTTCCCAAGCCGAAACACCAAGAATGCCTAAATTATTCTTAATGGTCTGGGCATGGTCAATTTGTGTTTGAATAGCGGTAGAGCCAGTTTGCTTGCAAACTTAAAATAAAAAAAATCTTCAAGAATCAACTGGTTTCGACACAAGAAAGATAACCATCTATAATACAGAAGTTTCCTAAGGCTGAGATCATCTTATTTAGAAAAGACAACAGTCAAAAACAATGTACGTGCACAAGTTAGCATTCTTTTGTAGTCATCGGAAGTTGTGCATAAATAAAAAAATTGCAGTCCATACATTGTATTGGTTTTGTTTTTTGAACACAGTGATGTTAATGCACGGTTTATTTTGCGCACCAGTAACATAGACCTATGTCTTGAATTTGTAAAAAATCATATTTTATTTTTCAACAATGAAGGGTTCAGTGAATGTGAATGTTCATATGAAACTGGTGGGGTTCAGTAGTTCCAACAAGGTTAAGAACCACTGTTTTATTCATCCCAGAAGCTACAGTGTTGAATTTCTCTTCTGGGATGAATAAAGTATTTTTCATTTCATTTCATTTAAAACAACATCAGACCCGGTCCTAACCCAACCTGGGGCTCCTGTTCTGTCGGGCCTTGGTCAGGTTGCAGACCTCTAAAGCACACCAGCTTTATTTTATAAACATTTGTATTTTAGAGGTTTTCTAAGTGGAGTTGAACACTGGCTTCAAATTACATTTAACTAGACTGCAGTTTGATGT
This sequence comes from Hirundichthys speculiger, assembly GCA_018398805.1. Lineage (NCBI taxonomy): Eukaryota > Metazoa > Chordata > Actinopteri > Beloniformes > Exocoetidae > Hirundichthys > Hirundichthys speculiger. Next base: position 1,553,168 of record JAGFBZ010002176.1, on the reverse strand, counting down.
TCCTCTTGGACCGCATAACTGTGATTCTGGCTGTTGAAGCCACTGATAATCAGCAGCTGAAACTGTTCTCTGTGGACCATTAGTACACAAGCTCCAAGCGAATGGAGCTGTGGGTTAAAAGGATCACTCTTGTAGCGAAGATCTTGAGTCAGTGCGCTTCTTTATTCAAGCTGTACAGAGAATTCCTCCCAACTCAAGATAGTGAGGAAGAAAGCTCTGCTAATCCAGCACAATGCACAGCCACATAAACCCAGATTTACTACACACCCCCAACATCTTCCCATGTCTGGCAACCATCCATCATCATCTCATCTCAGTAAAAGCTTTTCACATTCCTTGCACTGACATTCCAACATGCTAAAAAGGTTACACATGTGTTTAAGAGCAAATGTTACAAAACAATATATGAAAATAAGGCCCTACTATTTTTCCCATCAGGAGCACTGATCCTGACAAAGCTGCAGCTGCTTTGTTTCCTTGCATTACGGGCCAGCCCGGCTATTTCATTTTGTGTTAATTGAGGAAGTCAGTTAAAACAATGGGGGACCAGCAGGTGTGCATTTGTGTTAGCTCAGGGGACGTGGGGACACAGGCTGTCAGGTAAAAGGACCGTCTTCAGTAAATGCCTTGGTTCAGTTCATTCACCATTTTTTTTCAGAATATGTGACAAACGCAAAAAATAAAAAATAAAAAATGGGCAGTGTGACATTTCCACAATGACACAGCATTATGGGTGGGTCAGAGGAGCAGAACAGTGAGGGTATCAGCTCAACAGTTGGGAGGATTTTTCTGTGTGCAGTCTGAGGCCAGGGGCCAACCTGCATGTTAAAACCTCAACCCAGCCAGCCTCTATGGTGGGAAAATGTCTAGTTTGTTGCAATGGCCCAGTTACAGTCCAGACCTCAACTTGACTGAAATACTGTAGTGTAACCTTAAGGCACCTGTGGATAAACAAATCCCCGCAAAACTTAAAAAAGTAATCCTGTAAATGGATCACAACAATGGATGAAGTTGGTGGCATCTCACAAAAAATAACTACTTCAAGTAATGCTACTAAAGGTGGCTGTAAAAAGCTAAAGAATAATGAGCTGTGCTTTTTCACACAGTGCTTCTGCAAGTTGATTCAGAGTTTGTTAAATGCATAATGACTTGGTCTAATATGTCATGTGTAATGTATCTGAGCCTTTTTCTAATTTTAAAGTCAGTCACACCAGAAACAGCTTTCAAACTGAGTACCTTTCATTCATATGGTTACCTGTAATGTCACCAACATTTATGTTTTGTCAAATCATCAGCAAAAATGTCACTGCACATCAAGGTGAATTGGAATAAAGAAAATGGAGTTTTGACATTGGGTTGATGGTGTTGGGGACACGGGTAATGCCTTGGTTGAGTTGAGTGTGAGATAGACAGTAAAAAGTCACAGAAGCCATCAGGCGCTCTATTTAGAAAGAGAAGAAAAGAACAAGAAGAGAAATGGGAAATGATAAAGGAAGGCAGATATGCTAGTATCATGAATGTAATGAAACAGCGTAATCTAAATTAGTATATTTATTAACCTCTAGCTATACTGCTACTTAAACATAGGACAGTTGTATTGGGTTTGTCATAATGGCATAACTTCTGACATAACTTTTTAATACAGTAAGAGATTGCCTCCTTTGTTTTCCATGACTGACTAAATGGTAGATGGAAGACAATGGGATCTCTCCAAAAAAATGAATCAATTACATCAAATATCTTAATTTCAAGCCATGTAGGCATAAAGACATTCCAGAAAGGTTGGCTATTAAGTTGAGTTCTTCAAAAATGATTTTACATACCGTTACACTTTGCTACCATTCGTATGCAAATACAGATTTTCCACAAAATCTCTGCAGTAGACTGCGGTGCTGCTGGAAAAAAGCTGCTCCATTATATGTACTTCACATCTGAGAGAAATGTCACTGCTAATGGAGATAGACCAGCAGTAGACGGGGGAAATTAAAGGCAGCAATTGAGAGGTACTTGAATGCCCACTATGCTGCACTGTGTCCCTGGGGGCTTTCACGCTCTCTCAGAGCTAGGAGACAGATGACTTTGAAGGTAAGCATGGATCCATCCACTTCTAGGAGAGCTAAATCACTGTGTCCTGTCAGTTTGACGACACCACACGGTGGGCACATAATGTGTCACATATGGTTGCTCGCTATGGTGGAGATGCACGCTGTTCTTATACAAATAAAATGCATGATTTATTTATATCATCTTTACAATGCCTGTGCTGATATTTATGTATTCTGGAATACTGTAAAATTTTAGTTTATTGTGTTTTTCAAGGCAATTTATTTTCTTTTGATGCGATGTTTTACAGACAAGTCAAGAAATTGAATGTAAAACCTAGCACATATGATTAATATAATTAGATGGACCGGTGTAATTTGTTTTAAGATGATACCTTTGCACTAGCTAAAGTAAAACATGACAGCTGTCCTTGGTTACAACCTTTATAAATCATTTTCATACTGCACATTTCCAGCATACTTTATCACTAAATTATATTGCTTCCCGACTTAATGCTGCAAGAAATGGCCAAATGATTAACCTGGCTGCTGATGTGAAAGAGAACATAAGTGAAAACATGATTTTATGTTTCAAAAGTATTGTCATGTGTACAGAACAACGCAAAATAAAGTTAAAAACATGCAAAACTACAAATGTTAGAAACAATTTAATCAGTGATGAAGTATCAAAGTGACAGTATTAAACTATAACTTTTATAGATAATTTGCTTAACCATTACTGGACTAGGACAAAAAAAAAAAAAAAAAAGAGAGTCTGGCAATTTTGGCCTGAAGCAGAATCCTCTCAGATCTACGCTGGACAACACCTTTCACACCTCATCTACAGCCCCTTCAAATCTGGGATCTGTGCTATGGCTCTGTGACAGACAGGTGTACCAGTGTGAGTGTCGCTCTTGACTGTGTGATAAGCCGAAAGAATAACTATTGACTGGCTCCGAGTCATTTTGCTGTGGAGTACACGAAACTCATCCTCAAGAGGATGTACAAGCAGTAAAGCTAGCTCAGTTGTCAACTGCTTCACTTCCTGTATTTAATCTAAATATTCAGAAGCGTAATAGACCGATGTAAGCAATGCACACTACAGCATGACAACAAACAAACTGATAACATTTTATGATGAATTACTCTAGAAATGTGATTCATTTCAAGGGGTTCAAATACTTCTCTCTTGTCACTGCACACGGTTACATGTTGATATTCCCTCGCCTGAACACAACCATATACTGTCATGATTTGCTGCTATGGATGGAGGAAGGACCCAGGAGCAGGAGTTCAAAAACAAAAGGGTTTATTCCAAACAAAACACAAAAACTCACAAATCCAAAAAATACAAAAATGATAACTTAACTGACAGTCCAGGGAGACAACGAGAAGGGAAACAGGCAGAACCGCAACTCAGATAACATGACTACAACAAAAACTAGGGAAACAAGCAGAAATCCAAACGGGAACAAGCAGAAAAACCAGCAGGGAAAACTTACAGGACGCAAGATGATGCAAGACGACGGACCAGCACAGACAGGGGCAATGACAAGTCTTAAATAGACAGAGGAACAAACGAGAGGCAGGTGCAGGGAATCAAGGTAACGAGAGGAAGGAAGCAAAGCAGAAAACCACAGAGACAAGACAGACCTTCAAAGTAAAACAGGAAACAGAGCAGAGAAGAGACAGGGAGTGACGCCAACTTGACACAAAACACAGAGCTGTCATGGCTTGGGGGCGAGCGCCTGGTGGCCGGGCCTTTGCCCATGGGGCCCGGCCGGGCTCAGCCCGAAAGTGAGACATGGGACTCCACTCCCGTGGACTCACCACCTGCAGGAGGGGCCATAGAGGTCGGGTGCGTAGAGAGCTGGGCGGTGGCCGGATTCGGGGACCCTGGCGGTCCGATCCCCGGCTGCAGAAGCTAGCTCTAGGGACGTGGAATGTCACCTCTCTGGCGGGGAAGGAGCCTGAGCTGGTGTGTGGGGTCGAGCGGTTCCAGCTAGATATAGTTGGACTCACCTCGACGCACGGCTTGGGCTCTGGAACCAGTATCCTCGAGAGGGGTTGGACTCTCTTCCACTCTGGAGTTGCTCCGGGTGAGAGGCGCCGAGCTGGTGTGGGCATACTTATTGCCCCCCGACTTGGCGCCTGTACATTGGGGTTTACCCCAGTGGACGAAAGGGTAGCCTCTCTCCGCCTCCGGGTGGGGGGACGGGTCCTGACTGTTGTTTGTGCTTACGCACCAAATAGCAGTTCAGAGTACCCACCCTTTTTGGAGTCCTTGGATGGAGTATTGGAGAATGTTCCATCTGGGGACTCCCTCGTTCTGCTGGGGGACTTCAATGCTCACGTGGGCAACGACAGTGAGACCTGGAGGGGTGTGGTTGGGAGGCAGGGCCCCCCGATCTGAACCCAGAGTGGGTTTCGTTGTTGGACTTCTGTGCTCGTCATGGACTGTCCATAACGAACACCATGTTCAAGCATAAGAGTGTCCACATGTGCACTTGGCACCAGGACACTCTAGGCCGCAGTTCGATGATCGACTTCATAATCGTATCGTCGGATTTGCGGCCGCATGTCTTGGACACTTGGGTGAAGAGAGGGGCGGAGCTGTCAACTGATCACCACCTGGTGGTGGGTTGGCTCAGATGGTGGGGGAGGATGCCGGTCAGACCTGGCAGGCCCAAACGTGTTGTGAGGGTCTGCTGGGAACGTCTGGCAGAGTCTCCTGTCAGAGAGAGCTTTAACTCACACCTCCGGCAGAACTTCGACCATGTTCCGAGGGAGGCGGGGGACATTGAGTCCGAGTGGGCTATGTTCCGGGCCTCTATTGTTGAGGCGGCCGACCGGAGCTGTGGCCGTAAGGTCGTTGGTGCCTGTCGTGGCGGCAATCCCAGAACTCGTTGGTGGACACCAGCAGTGAGGGATGCCGTCAAGCTGAAGAAGGAGGCCTATCAGGCCTTTTTGGCATGTGGGACTCCGGAGGCAGCTGACGGGTATCGGCGGGCTAAGCGGAACGCGGCTTCGGCGGTTGCTGAGGCAAAAACTCGGACATGGGAGGAGTTTGGAGAGGCCATGGAGAACGACTTCCGAACGGCTTCGAAGAAATTCTGGTCCACCATCCGGCGTCTCAGGAGGGGGAAGCAGTGCTCCGTCAACACTGTATACAGTGGGGATGGGGAGCTGTTGACCTCGACTCGGGACGTTGTGGATCGGTGGAGGGAATACTTCGAAGACCTCCTCAATCCCGCCGACACGTCCTCCAATGAGGAGGCAGAGGGGGACCCAGGGGCGGACTCTCCTATCTCTGGGGCTGAGGTTGCCGAGGTGGTTAAAAAGCTCCTCGGTGGCCAGGCCCCGGGTGTGGATGAGATCCGCCCGGAGTTCCTCAAGGCTCTGGATGCTGAGGGGCTGTCTTGGTTGACACGCCTCTGCAGCATCGCGTGGACGTCGGGGACAGTACCGCTGGATTGGCAGACTGGGGTGGTGGTCCCCCTCTTTAAAAAGGGGGACCGGAGGGTGTGTTCCAACTACACGGGGATCACACTCCTCAGCCTCCCTGGGAAGGTCTATTCAGGGGTCCTGGAGAGGAGGGTCCGTCGGATAGTTGAATCTCGGATTGAGGAGGAGCAGTGTGGTTTTCGTCCCGGCCGTGGAACGGTGGACCAGCTCTACACCCTCTTCAGGGTCTTGGAGGGGGCATGGGAGTTCGCCCCACCAGTCTACATGTGTTTTGTGGACTTGGAGAAGGCGTTCGACCGTGTTCCCCGGGGATTCCTGTGGGGGGTGCTTCGGGAGTATGGGGTGCCGGACTCCCTTATACGGGCTGTCCGGTCCCTGTACGACCGGTGCCAGAGTTTGGTCCGCATTGCCGGCAGTAAGTCGGATTCGTTTCCAGTGAGGGTTGGACTCCGCCAAGGCTGCCCTTTGTCACCGATTCTGTTCATTACTTTTATGGACAGAATTTCTAGGCGCAGCCGAGGTGTTGAGGGGATCCGGTTCGGTGACCTCAGGATTGGGTCTCTGCTATTTGCAGATGATGTGGTTCTGTTGGCTTCATCGAGCCTTGATCTACAGCTCTCGCTGGAGCAATTCGCAGCCGGTTGTGAAGCGGCTGGGATGAGAATCAGTACCTCCAAATCCGAGACCATGGTCCTCAGCCGGAAAAGGGTGGAGTGCCTTCTCCGGGTTGGGGATGAGGTCCTTCCCCAAGTGGAGGAGTTTAAGTATCTCGGGATCTTGTTCACGAGTGAGGGCAGGATGGAGCGGGAGATCGACAGACGGATCGGTGCGGCATCTGCAGTGATGCGGGTGCTGCGCCGTTCTGTTGTGGTAAAGAAGGAGCTGAGTCGGAAGGCGAAGCTCTCGATTTACTGGTCGATCTACGTTCCTACCCTCACCTATGGTCATGAGCTTTGGGTAGTGACCGAAAGAACAAGATCGCGGATACAAGCGGCTGAAATGAGCTTCCTTCGCAGGGTGGCCGGGCTCTCCCTTAGAGATAGGGTGAGAAGCTCGGTCATCCGGGAGGGGCTCAGAGTAGAACCGCTGCTCCTCCGCATCGAGAGGAGCCAGATGAGGTGGCTCGGGCATCTGGTTAGGATGCCTCCTGGACGCCTCCCTGGTGAGGTGTTCCGGGCACGGCCCACTGGGAGGAGACCCCGGGGAAGACCCAGGACACGCTGGAGGGACTATGTCTCTCGGCTGGCCTGGGAACGCCTCGGGATCCCCCCAGAGGAGCTGGAAGAAGTGGCCGGGGAGAGGGGGGTCTGGGCCTCCTTACTCCGGCTGATGCCCCCGCGACCCGACCTCGGATAAGCGGAAGAAGACGGTACGGTACGGTACGGTAATGGCTAAACCATGACATATACAATACAACAGGTAAAGTCAAATTTTACCATATCATAATTGCTGCACCTGTATTGTCACACTGCTATGTTTTAGAGATGTGAACAAACTTATGCCCTGTTTTTTTTTTTTTTTTTTCTGAGGCTGAGTTGTCCATTTTGTTGCTTCTACCAAGAATTTTAATACATTGTTTTGGCTTCCTGACTTCTGGCCCTTTTCATTACAAAGTCAGATAATGTTCTCGAAAACCCAGTCATTGGTTTTCTTTTGTAGGTAGTACTTTATAACAGTACAATCTTAGCTGAAATTTCAAGCTGATACAAAATGTCGGCATAAAAACATGAGAAAGCACCAACCGTGAGTGTCTCTGTAGCATTTCTGAAGTCCTAAACACAACAATCTAATTACTTGGTCTAAAAAAAAGTCATGTCTGCAGTTTGCAAACTTGTTGGCATCTATTGCAAAACATCAGACACCATTATCCTATCTTGTATCCTATCTGTTGTATGGATGGCATATTGATGTGCATGAGCTACATATCCAGAAGTATGATTATGGACCACGAGAGTGGTGTTAGAAGTGGATCTCTATTTCTCCCCCTGTAATCTGCAGTGTACACTTGTCATGCTCATTGTGAAAAGATGTCAGACACTTTTGTATTTAGAGCTGGGTAAAGCTCATACATTGCAGTGAGCATTGTACATATACATATGAAAGCTTTCTTTCCTTGTTTCACTTCCATTTCACCTGATACTGTAATGTTAAGCAACTAATCCTACTAAAAGTGGAAAGTAATGTAAACATGAGCCAACTTAAGTCCAGCTGTATCATTCAATGGGAAAAAAAAGAAAAAAAATGCATCTGTTTTCCATTAACTTTCTCGCCTGTGCTGCCTTTGTATTGATTGCTCAGTGGAGATTTGCTGATCACGTTTATTGTTTACCAATTTTTGCAAACAGTGAGACTGCATCCTCCAAACTCAACTTATATTGAAGCACTCAGGATGTTCTGCTGACTGCTTACTGCATACTGCAAACTGCATTTGTTGTTAGCAACCGAAACAACAAACAACAAATGCTACCAGGAAGCTGATGGAAGTTGTAGTACAATATGGTATTGATTATTGATTGAGGTTTTGTTTCAGAAAGCAGGTTATGTGCAAACTCTTAGCATACTGAACCTGAAATCAGGGAAACTCTGAGTTTTCCAGTTTAGAAAGTGACATAAATTAAGCCGTGAAGTCTTTTAAACGGTCCAAAAGGACGGTGTGATCTACAGTGTCAAACTAAGCTTTGAAGTCCAAGGAGATAAGGATTGATGGAATTGATGATCAGATGCCACCAGCAGATCATGAGTGACTCTGACCAGGACTGTGGGCAAAGCAAAAATCCTGACTGAAAGGCTTGAGGAGTGTAAACGGTCCTGGATCTGGATCTGGGGACATTTACATGGTGTTTCATGTTCAGAGTTCTGACAGTTCTTTGGTATACTGATTTGTGGGAGAGTCCATATGGATGTTGAAATCCCCAAGTATTAAAGGATTGTTTGATGTTATGCTCAGTGACAGTACTAGTTCACTTATCTCTGATGATATCTGAATGAGGTTTTGGTGCCCAGTATATGATAATTATTTTGAGTGGGAGGGGTTGTGCACGTGTCATTGTCAAACATTCAAATGAAGACAGCGTGGGGACAGTGATGGGAGACAGATCCAGGTCAGAGCAGTAACTGCCAGGCCCCATCCACATCCAGTGATGTGTGGCTATTCCAGGTACAACCACTGAGTGTACCTATGCTTTGTATCAGGTTTCTGTGAGGCACATGAAGTCAATCCCCTTTCCCAATATGTGGTTATGGATTAGAGATGATTTGTTGCTTAATAGCTGATTAATAAAAAGCTCAGTTTTCAGAGGGCTGAGTACATGAGGATCTACACCACATTTCTTAATTCGTCCAGTGCACAGCTGTCCCAGCACTGGTCTTGCAGATCCAGCACAGCTTTTACTCCCTGCAACAGCTGTGCTCGGATGAGTGTAAAATGTGCCCTAGAGCAAGCAAGAGTTCATAGCCTTGAAAGCAAGCTTGCAGTCCTGGAGTAAACAAACCGCCACTGTGACCCTTTATGGGTGTATGGGGGCCGATGGAGAAGACCCGGCTGCTTGATGACAGCAATGCCTCATGGAACAAGGGGGTTGTTGAACTCCAACAGTCGGCTTGGCAGGTAGCGGACCATGGTGACAGGTGGAGGGGATGTAGTGGTGCTCCAGTTAGTGGTTGGCTGTTGGCCGGGTACACAAAGACGGACAACTGTCGTGCACACCAGGATCCACGGCAGTGCCAGAAATTAACCATGTGCTGGAAGTGGCATTGGTTGAGCCAAGGAAACCCCATGGGGGACTTCAAAGTCAGACTATTCAGAATAGCAGCCAATGGAAGTCATGCCAGGCAAAGTGCTAACCTGATGACTGTGTAGCAGGGCCGTCGCAAGGGGGGGGCGAAGGGGGCGGTTGCCCAGGGCCCCGCGCTCTGACGTACCTATGACGGGCCTCACACTTGACCAATAGGTCAATAGGTTATCCTGAAAAGGGCCTCGCATCTCAAGTCTGCCCCGGGCGCCGCCCCCCCCTTGCGACGGCCCTGCTGTGTAGCATGAGCTTCAGCAACATGGCAGCTGTCCAGCAAAATGTTCACGGTTCAGGACAAGTTTCCAGTCAACACTTTCCTTGATCAGTACCAAAGAATGGGACAGTCTCTATGACGTCCACAGACACGCTTAACCAATGCTATGTGAACACGCCAAAGTAGCATCGGAGAAAGTCAGCAGTAAAATGCAGGCAAGTTAGCATCCAGCTCCTAGAAGTCAAAGTCCATTTGCAATGAACATTGAGCTCAATATATGCATTATCAATTGGTGCCAAAGATAAAAAAAATACAGCTTTACAGATTGAGAAGAAAACAACGCCAGTGTCCTCTCTCTGTGTTAGAGAGAGGATGCTTTAAACCTTTAACAATGCCAGTTGTTTCTACATTGAGGTAACAATGTAGAACGGGTCATCTGGTCACTGTAAGGTTGGTGGTTCAATCCCAGCTTCAAGACACCAAACCCTAACTTTTCCCCAGTGGGCCCACCGGTGAGTGAATGAGTGAATGAGAGGTCAATGTAATGATGGCGTCTCGAAAGCACTATATAAGTGCAGTCCATTTACCAATAAAGTTAAAGCTAGTTGAATTTATATATGTATATATATATATATATATATATATATATATATATATAGATATATATATATATATATATATATATATATATATATATATATATATGCAAATAACACGGGTCTACACAAATCACAAGATTTGAGTGAAAGGATGGATTTGTCAGTGTGTGACAGACCTGCTGCTACGGTATTTGCATTTATTCTTGAGATGCAAAGTGTGAGATTTCACACTTCTCAGTGTAGGGCCAATAAACTCACCATGCATGTATTCTATTTAACATCCAAGTCTATATATAACTATGCATACATAATCATCTGCGCACCCTTCAGCTCTTTTACATCAGAGCTGACAGGAGAGTTCAGTCAGTTTACATGGAGAATGGCATCACTACACCCGAGCCCATACTGCTCATTAGTCGATGGCAAAATGTCCCGCTCCTTCCCACTGATTACATCTACCGACTTAATGAGCCACACACAGAACATTCCCCTTTCCCACACTATATCCTGGATTTCACTCTCCCATTCCTTTTCCACCTACTTCTCTCTCTCCTTATGTCTCATAAACAAAATTCTCAATTTCAATAGCACTGATAATATTAGAGAGCTTTGTTTCGACAAACACCATTTTTATTCATCAAGTCAGTGGGAGGACAGTTTACCAATTATCAGAAACCACTACTGCAGTGAAATACTGCGAGTATGCTTTGCTGATTGTTTCAGAGTGCTAACTGATTACATTCTCAATTGCTTTTGTCAGATGAAAGATGGTCTCTCTCAAGAGATTTTCAAGATGCTGCTCTAATGATTCTTATTCAGAAAGCTCCTGTTGTATCTGTTCAATGTGGAGCATATATACACACACAAAGATACACTGTAGCTATCCATAATTAGGAGAGTTTCTGTGTTAATTTTTTAGTAATGGGGGTCAGCTGTTTTTTTTTCTTGTGATCTAGAGATATTTTAATTTTTTTTTTTATAGAAAGGACACATGTACTTTTGTAATCTTTGGCACTGCTAAATGTTAATACATTGTTAATTGTCTATATATATATATATATATATATATATATATATATATATATATATATGTGTATATATATATATATATATATATATACACACACACACACACACACACACACTAAATATTTGGATAAATGTGTTGTGACACTTTCAAATGGAGAGGCAGCTTACAGTTGAACCACAGAAGATCTCCTCTTGTACACCATGTGTTGGAGGCATTGTTTAATGGCTTCCTTCATACACCAGTGATGATGAGGCCTGTGTGCTGAATCCAAAACGTGTTTCCGTTCATCTCAACTCAACTCCATCCGACTCCATTCATTACCCAAGAGAGATAAACCAGGCACAGGAAAGTGCAGAGTCAGCAGCCGACGCACTCTCTGAGATATACCAAATCAGTCTCTCTTACTTCCTGTCTCTCTCTGTGAAACAATGCAATGCATCTGTGGTGGACTTTAGTGCAGAGTTTTCACTTTCCACGAAGTTTTTATAATTATTTTTCAACCACTTTTTTTTCTGTTTCCAGAGCTACTGCTTCTGTGAATTTGAATTCAAATGCAGTCAAGAGTACTTCTAGAGGACACTTTTGCCACCCAATCTTTTATTCCTCCACTGTCAACATTACACAAAAGCTCAGATTCACAGTGTCTTTATGCCTGGTGCAAACTCTTTTTTCTTGTTAACCAAATAAATAAAGACATTTAAAAAGTGAGAGCATTGAAGACCAGCCCTCAAACCAAGCACCTATGCTCAAGACCAGGTGACAGCACTTCTCCCAATGATCTGCTTGGTAACAATACACTGAAAGCAGGAGGAAGGCTTCAGCTCCAGTCTAAACTGAGGTAAGTTACAGCAAAATGCTTAATTCAACTGTCACTGATTCATCTAACTCAGCTTGTCGTTTTTTCATGTTCTTTCTGCTGGTGAAGGTTGTCAGTTAAGTGTTTTTTTTTTCTAAGGCAATATGTTTCTACACTGCCACAAGAGGCTGATGGGAAGACTACCATTGTGATACAGGCGTGAGTGTTGTAGGAAATAATGTTTTTGCACTGGCTGTACTGTACTCCCAAGGAGAAAGAGGGACAGAAATCAAATTTGGATGAAGCTTTTTATTATTGGGTTTTAAATGGTGTGACATTTTAGCTGCAAAAATCATAGATACCATCAAGGGGTCTGACTGACATGACCTACCTACCTATACAGATTTCTGTTGGACACTGTATCAACCAGATGTTGTCAGGCTGTTCCACAGTCTGTTATCATTTGGGCCTCAGTTGTTTGCTGAAATGTGGTTTTACCCTTTTGAAAATCAAATCAATGCAATGAGTTGTTGTCTTAAACAATGACTTTATGAGTCTAACATATATGCAAGATCTTCTCATTTGCACTAGTGGTTCATTGTAGTGGATATATAGTGTTTTCTATCATAGATTCTTATAGCAACACCTGACATGTATTTGTTATTGTAATCCTGAAATTTTCACTTGGACTGTAATGACCTGGACATGTCTCACACCTCCACTAGGATCATGTGATTCCTGAGGACAATCTGGATACTCCCGACTTTCTGCACCTACAGACTTCAGATGGTGAAACCTTATGGAGGTAGCAGTGGTAATTCATGAATTTGGTAAATCTTCCAAAAGCCATAAGCCTTCTCCTTGGACTTTTTTATGCACTGAACTTTGAGTATCTTCAACCACTGAGGAAGACCTTCAACTTTATTCATAGAGCGCCTCCATCACTTTGATACAAATCCCTAAAACCAAAAATACAATCACTCAAAAGCTGCTGAGTGAGTAAATGTCATTAGAATGTGGATAGCATGAACATGTCGTATCTTGACCCTACTTGTCTGAGAGAACAGATAAACTGATTGGGTGGTGTCTCTTTTCTTTGAATAACTGAACACTTTGAGTTCAGCTCACTTTTTAAGAGTGCAAAGGATCCTGCTGAGGATCAAAACAGAGATGACCGCTTCTGTTTCTTTTTTCTGCATTCAAATGTTAATTTTCTGTTTGCAATTCCAGAGCTGAGGCACAGATTTCCCTTTCTCTACTTCACTGAGCTTCATATTCTGTAATACTGCCCTACTTTCCTGTTGCTTTTAGTCTCATCTAAATTTAATTATTCTGTAAAGGACATTTTAATAACAAATGACTAAGTTGGAAAGTGTCTGCAGTGTCTGAAGATTGTCCTTAAAGAAGACTTTCTCGCAAATTTCTAAAAAAAAAAAAAAAAAGTCAAGATACGCTTTAATCAGGGAAACAAACAACAAAAAATCAAACAAACTCCAAAACAACAAATCACAAAACAGAAATTGTAAAGGAAAGAACACAGGAAAACCCAAAACCAATTGACTGAAAAATGATCATGTATCAACAGAACTTGAGACTTAAAGACTGAAAGGAAAGCGTGGATTTCTGTTGCAACATTTAAATGGTCATTAGCTTAAAACAACACGAAAGCGTGAGTTGATCTGCTTGTATTTCCACATTTTTTATAACTGAGTTTTGTTTTCAAAGCACACTTTGGGTCCCTCAGTACCAAGTAAGCAACATGATGCAAATCTGCCCCGAAGATATTGCCCATAAATCTCCAGCAACAGCATGATGCTGTAAAATCAAAGTGAACCAAATATCTTCGAGTGTTTCCAGCCCCTTCTTGAAAAATTGTTTCTGTACTGACTCTGACAACCCAGACTCACATAAAAATGTGTAAAATAAAATCTTATAACTTTGCAAGAGCTGTAAAACTTTGAAATGGAAACTTTTTTTCCACAGACTTAATCAAAATGTTTTTTTCTTGTTAATTAACGGTGACTGAAAACAGCAATAAATGTGAAAATAATATGAAAAAAGTGACTGAAAAGTGACTACTGAAACAATACTGAGACTTTAAACATACCAGTACCAGACCGGTTGATGGCCGCTGGCTACTGAAGGCACCACCAGTTCTCTATCGTCAAAAGAGAAAGCTATGTGACACTGATATGATGTGGAGCTGAAAAGATATGTGAGTTAACAGGTATTAGGCCAAAAGAGAAAAAGAAAAAATATATAATCTTCCAGTGTTACACTAGCATTATGAAGCTAAAGTTTTACTCTGGGACGGGTTCTTGAACTGGTGAAGTACCAAACACACTGGGCAGCACGTACGTGGGATTCAAGGGGGTGTTTTCATCCTGGATCCAGTCAAAGGCTTGCAAGATTCAAAGGTTCATTAAGGTCAGAGCTTTGATGCAAACAAACCACTTATAAAACCCTTTGACTCTCTTAGCTCTTTTAATTAACAACCGACAGTGGAAAACACGGGGCTTTTGATGCTTGGGCTTAAGAACAACTCTTTTTCAGCTAGCCCAACTTTGCTAATGTAAAAATGAGGTTTCGTGTTTCACTCTTCAGTCCTCCCTGAAAGCTGAAGTCTCTGGTGAAGACTGGAAGATAAAAGAGGCACCACTCTTACATGATTCAACACAGCAGGTGGAATGTCGACTCTCCCTGTTCAGAGACCGACAGATGATTTTACTGTTGAGAAACTAGCAAGTCCGTTGTAGAGTTCAGGACATTATAAGCTTTTGACTTTGAATTATTAATAGCTAAATAACAAATTAGCATTATAAACCTATATTGCCAAATCAGAAGAATGTTGGGATGATACATATGGATTTGAAAAATGAATGAATAAATAAATAAATTCCTGTGAGTGTCAAAGTGATTCTCTGCACATCTTTGCTCCTCAAGGTCTCAGTCTCTGACAAGCCTGTTTGAAACAGATTTTTTGTTTCCATTTTCTTACTAGCTCTCTTTTGGGAATATTTTCCAAGCCTGACATGCACAAATTGCCATATCAACTCTGTCTGTCTCAGTCATCCAGGTCACAGTAGTCCTTGAAGCCTTGAATCAAGACAACTAGACAAGATAAGTCCAGTTGCCTCAAAACAAATAAATGTAGGACCCACAGCTTTTTTGTTATCTGCATTATCCTCATCATTTCATATTTTCTAAATTTGTGTGTGAATGTCAAATGTGGATTTGAGCTACTGTGCCAACTAGATCAAGTCCTTCCACTTGTTTTTGTTTAATTATGCTCATTAGAGGAATCAATTCGTCCACTCACTGCTCTCTCACTCCAAGGGATCTCATGTGCAGCACTCTAGATCTGACTGAACATGCATTAAATGGCAGAACTGACCTTCAGAATGGGGAGCTGTAGATTTATGACATCCTTGTCTCACAGTGTTCATGAAATATCCGGCAACAAGCAGGTCTCATCTTCCCAGACTGCTTTACCAGTGAGTGGATCCAGTTGTAGAGACCCTGTCCCCATTTTTGATTGATAATTATTTTTCTTCATCTAAAAAATTCAACTGAGTGTGTGGATACACGTCCCGGTTTTCTGGACCCTGTTGTGACCCCTCGACACCCAGCTCTGCCAATCCCCTTTCGTAGGAATCCCCCCCCCCCCCCCCCACCAGCAGATGGCTGGCTAATCATATTAACACTCTTTTCTCAAGCCTAACAAAACCTCCTTTCTACCCAGACAGAGGAAGTTAAGCAACGCGGGGCAACCAGAGGCAGATTAACTGATTGGCCTGCCTCAGCTCTTAAAAACCTTTTTGTTTATATCGGGAAAAATGTCACCTTTTATCTGTGGAACCTAAGAGAAGGGACATTTCCCCCGATGTAAATTACTTCGACATGCACTCCATTTTAATCTCACAGACCTGGCCCTAGTCTGTGTAAATGACCCCCTGGAATGTGGAACACAGACAGCAACTAGCCATTACCTGGCTTGTATGGACTTTTATGGTTAACAGAAGGCCTTATCTACTCAGCCATAAACAAAAAAAATGAACTGCATTCTTTAACCTTTGTTTCCAGAAGACCCAGACTGGGATGTGACTAGCACTCCCTCTTTTGGTCAAAAAAGAGATAACGGACAATTACAGTTCTAACTGTTGTGTGTAGAGGAATGTTGCTGAACCTAATATAACATGTTGTGATTACCTTTGGTACCATGTTTAAAAGCATTTGAATGGTGAAAATCAAACAATCCTGTATCATGTCTTGATTTCAGGAGTGGATCACTGGAATTCATGTAGGGCGGAGATGGGTCGCCACGGTGGCCGGCCCCGTGGGCCAATCCTTCATTTACCTAAAACTCATTGAATATTCAGAGATATAAAAACAATGGACAGTCTTTTGTTCACTCTCTTTTGTTCTCTTTTTTGCTCTTCTCTTCGCTCTACGCTTTTTACTCTTGTCTCTTGTTTTTGGTTTTGTCTTTTTGCTCTCTTGCCCTCCTGCTTCTCTCGATTTTTTGTGCGTTTTTGCTTCTTTGCTCTAGTTTGTTGACCAATGCTTATTTTGTGGTCGCCTGGTGTTTCCATCGGAGAGCCCTGATAGTTATTCTTGTTTTACTCTGTTAGGATTTAGAAATTAACAGAATTTTGGTTAAAGCTAAAAGTAATGTCTCTGTCTTTGGCTGCTTTGTCCCCGGTCCGAATTTGACCGGGAACACTAAGGAGGGGGGAGAAACGAGCACGATACAAAGGTTAAGGCCTCTGGGTGGCTGCTTTATGACCCAACACTGGGAACACGACCTCCTGACCTGCTGTCTTCAAGGGACGATGGGAGATTTAGTTACAACATCCTGGAACAAACACACCACTTTTGTTTGGACTGGACATCTGGACTTAATTACTTCAACATCCTCTATATACCTCACCAGTTTCAAATTGCTTGAACAATCAGTTGTTGATTAACCAGACTGACCATTTGGAGTTTTGGAGACAAAAGACCATACAACCCGGGAGAGGGACACGCCTCCTCTGGACCTTTAAAGACAGGCACAAACGGACTTGCGGTGTGCATTTTGTCCATGGCAGCATCTCGGTGATGTCGTGGACAATTGTACCATCGGCCGATTAAAATATTTTGCATGGCATAATAATGATGTTGTATACATGATTGTAATAAATTCTTGATTGATCTTTGCTTCTAGGATTTGTCATTTAGGCACCAGATAAAAGAACACGGAGACACAGTTTTTACAACTCAGAGCAGTTTAATGTCTAAGTCGTTTTGGGGTCAGAGTCCCTCCTTCTGATCTTCACATCAATTTTTGAATGCTTTTGTAACTTTTACGGCAGCGGGCGAGCGTCTGAAAGAACTTCATAATTTCTGATGCTGTGCTATCCAGAATCCCCACGTTCAGAACTCTTATCAGTAACGTAGCCAATTTTGTCGGCTTCAATTTTCTTTTTTGGGCTCAATAAACTTCCTCCAGTAAGTTATTAAAGCTGTCAGTCCTCAACGGGCCGAGAGCTGAAAGTTTGTTGCCTCATCGAACTTTCTTTCCAGCTGATCGTCAGCCACTCAGAGACAACCCGGTGTGGCACCGTGCCAGCTGATTCCAGCCAAATGGTTCAACACAGTCCGAGGCACCGGATCCAATCAACCACCAGACGAGAGAGACTGGGCAACAGCCTCCTGAGCCGCCCGTGACGTCCAAAGACTCTGAAGGCAGAATCTTTCCAGCGTACCGGAACCAAACGGGTCCTGGGAGTCCACCGCGAGCCGTTAAAACTGACCCTGACCGACGCACGCGCAAAGTCTCCATTCTGGTAGGTGAACGGGTTGAGATTTGGTGTCTCCAATTGAGGATTTCTAGCATCTATTGTATCTGACCCTGCCCAGCGATCATTATTCAGCAGTTAGTTAGTTCCAGACCTTTTCTTTTTATCTGCTTTTATTTGTTTCGTTGCTTTATAGGCACCTCTCAGTTCACGATAAAGAGTTCCTTTTGAGCTCCCGTAAAATCTAGGCAACCCGGTTTGTTTTGATTTTTTTTCTCTCTCCTTCCTCTCCCGCTGTCGTAACCTCCTCTGTGCGTTCCAGCCAATCAATTCACAAGTGATGCAATAACCAGTTTTTTGATATATATATATATATATATATATATGATATGACTGCCTTATATGCTTTTGTGTTTCATGTCTGTGTCTAAATAAATGTTGTTAAAACTTATTGGCGACTCTGATATTAATTTTCCCAGCCAATACATGTGGTAAAAGGACCCGCAGTAGCACACTCTCACCCCAAACTCCTCCTACACTAGACTAACCTGACAATTTTCTAATTTTCCTACTTTTAATAAAAGAAGGTGGCACCCCTGGCATTATTAAATGATCAATAAATTGAGTGAGGTGTGCTACACAGTTGAGCCAGTTAGATGAGGTGATAAGCTGCAGGCTGTTCCAGACCAGAAGAAGAATCTTATCCACTAAGACAAAGTCCTCCTCAGATTCTCTAGTAACTTCTCTCTCTCTCTCTCTCTCTCTCTCTCCAGACATACGCATGTGAGAGTGTGAGAATAACAAGCAATATTTATGTACACTACATTTTGTTTGTACCTATTATAAGTTTGGGACTACTATCATTTTCATGAATATCGAAAGGCACATTCATTTTGTTCTGTTCACAACTGATGCACAAATCTGATTTGCTCACATGTCATGAATGAGGCCAAATGTCAATGAGCTGGACTAACTCTCGTGGCCTTTAGAAATCAATGTGCCAGTGGTTAACAATAAATCATCAAAACAGATGAGAACACAAATCAGGGTTTACATTAATGCCAGTGGTTGTTTGAGGTGATGCTGAGGGAAACATGTGATGGGATTAAAGGAAATGTCACAATGCCGACATGCTTACACCGATCGTACAAGTCTGTAGACTTTTTTTGGTTCACAATTAAGCAACAGACTCACTGTCCTAAAAATAATTAAAGTTGTTTGTTTAAGAGAACTGAGAAAATCTTGTGGAAAATTGTAACTCTGTAAGAGACTATTTGAAGGCAAGGTAAATTTATTCGTATAGCACATTTCGTGTACAAAACAATTCAAGGTACTTTTTGAAGCAGTCTAAGTCAACCAAACCATCAGGCACTGTCACAACTGTTTACCTTCACCTTTATATGCTTTTTCACTCAATGAATTGTTCATTTTGGCCAAATGTTTTACTTCTTGGGTTCAGGGAATACGCTAAAAATAACGTGATTGTGCAAACTGTTACTTATACAGAAGGGAGCCTTTAGCAAGTGTCATCAGGGATCCCAACAAAATGATAGTAAGACACAACGGTATAGTGAGACTGGGCCAAATCAGCTTAATATGGAGCTATCTGAACAAACAGATGCTGCAATTAAAAAATGGTACCATAAAAAGATGTAAGTGAAACAGCTCCAAAGACTGGAAATGAGGAATAAAAGCATTGGTTTGCAGATAATTATACTAGTTTTTTATTCCAGAAAAAGGCTTGATATCCTAGTTTGCAATTGGTTTGAGTGGAAACACAACTTGTGTTGCTCTAAAAAACATTCATCATTATTAAAAATAGAGATACTCCTGTTTATTAAGAAAAGGTTAGGGAGGAAGATATTTAAGAGATTATTTAACCCTATTATGTTGCGGGTCAAATTGACCGGTTTTGAAAATTAAAAATCTAAAAAAAAAAGTTTAAAGTTTTTTTCCAGGATAAAACTTCTTCTGCTTGGCTTAATTAGTGTAATTAACATATAAAGTGAAAATTGTTCATGTAACATATTTGCAACCTACCTCTTCATGTTTATGTTGCATCAATGCTGTTAGGGTCAGTTTGACCCGGATGCCAAAATGGAGAGTAAAAGGAGTTATAATTGTCTAAAACTATAAGGGTTTTTTTTTGCATCTGTGACTCCCGTTTCTTCCCAGTTTCACACCAACACACCTCCTCTCCTTTGGGTTGTTCTTAACATGACAAGAGGGCAGAATATAACCTGTGATAATTTTTTCACAAGCTGCAATTTGGGTCAGGAGCTTCTACAGAGAAAACTCATGATGGTTGGAACGGTCCAAAAGAACCATTGTGGACTCTCTGCTGAGCTGCTGGTAACCAGGAACAGGACCCCTGAGTCTTCCATGTCTGCCTTCACAGACACCACAAAAGCCTCACTGCCCCAAAAAGGGGGGAAATGTTGTCAAAATGTCATGAGCACTTTGCACAAAAATTCTGAAATCAGCTCAAGAGACGATCATAAACCAAGTATGATCCCGACAATGCCACCAAAGTGAGGGGTGGATCATTTCGACAAAGTCATTGAGGTCTAAATGCACCAAACGAATGACTGAAAGCTGACCGCTGGTCATCTTTTATAACATGACTGATAGATCAGCCTACATCACATTTGTAATTTGGATGAAGATCTTTCCAGAGTGGAACACATCAAAGCTCTGCAAGGAGCACATCTTCTGTCTAAGCTGGGATAGTCTCCAGCAGACCCCCATGACCCTGAACAGGAATAAGTGGGTTAGATAATGGAGGCATGGATTTCTGTTTTACACATGTTGTATTTATTGTCACTCGTGCGCTTCTGGTTCAAAAACGATTCTTAAGTTTTCTTTCATTATAAATCCAGTAGATTTTGATTTTAATACAGCTGGTCAATTTGACCCTGAAGAGAAGGTTTTCTTGTGTTAATTTATCAACATCACCCCAAAAAGAAAAGTTAAAAATATAGAATAATTACAAAAAAATCTATGTCAGATTGAACTATTGTATTTTCTAGATAGGTCTTTCCAGTGCACATTTAAAAATGTTTTAACATTGATTAAAAAAAAAAACCAAAAAAAAAAAAAAACGAGTGAATTATTTTAATTGAACCATGATCTGTGAGAGGTAAAGAGAAACAATGCACTAATTGTTGATTGAAATAGTTAGTGATGGAGTTTATAATTACATATAAACAGTGTTCATTGGTAGTGTTTAGGTTTTAGACACTTTTGGATTATCAAACATGCCCCAGGTCAAATTGGCCCGGGAACATAATTGGTGTTCCTGGGAAATGAACAGAACAGGAGCGTTAAAAACAAACAAACCAAAATATAACCAATAAACAGTTTTTTTGCTTCTCACTTTGAAGCCACAGATTTAATTTTATAATTTCTGTGCTTTGTTTAGATGCCATTAGATGCTTTCAGCAAAACACTGACAGGAATATGAGAGAAATCTGTTGTGGCAAGGTTTCAGTTTGCACCAGGAGCCTGCAGGTGAGCTACAGAGGCACCCCAAGGACAGCTTTTCAACTTTTATTACAAACGCTTTTTTTTTTATCAGCAAATATCTGGTGAGAGAGTTTCCAGGAATAAAAGAATGATGAGATTTTTAAAAAATCTTCTTTCTTACATGAATGATATGTTTAGTATATTAAGTAAAATGTTGGACAAAGTAAAATTTGGACTTGTAGGAGGAACAGCTGAAAAATAGTGTAACACTGAGAGTGTACAAGAACTTTTATTTTGAAATCACTGCATACACAGGCTTTTATGTTGAAATGGAAGGAGAAGTATTGAGTGTCGGGTGTGGTACGTTACAGCAGCCTGCAGAGCAGGTCGTTTGTCCTGAAGTACATACGAAACTTCTCGTAATTATATAATTGGAGTCCGTGTTAGGTGATCCTTAAGAGTCCTGTCTGAATTACTTATTACAATTGACCTTTCAGTAAGCACCACCCCCTTCCTAGTTACTGTTGCTAGGTCGGACATTCTCGCTGCTCCTCCATTGAGGACAATGTTATTTTGCCGTTTTTCCGATGCCTATCAACCGTATTTACATTACACTAGAATAACTCCGTGGTAAAATATTGCTGCTGGAGACCTGCAACAGTGACTCGAGGTGTCCAGAACATTTGGAGGGACATTTTTATTCCCTTTCCCAAACCAAAACAAACACTGGAGAATGCAGCTGTGGGTTAAGTTGTGTCTGTCCACACAATCAACTGAACGTGGGGAAAGTTACAAAACACACATACATTTACATCAAGGTAAGTTTACTTTGTTTATTAGATGATTGATTTAACCTCTGTTTACTAAAGGTAATGGTATGATTTAGCAGCAGGGAGGGTGATGAGTTCTGTTAGCATTAGCTCTGGTCCATAGGTCTGTCCCACACCAGAGCTATGTCATATCAGACAGTCGCAGCATTGTATTATTATAATTGACGTTAACATCACTAGCCTCACCTTATACCTAACAAAATAAATATCCAGGGCCATATATATTTGTAGACAACGAGGCAGGTTTATAGGGGGCTAGCAAGCTAGCCGGAATGCTAACGGAGAGATGTTTTCACTCATCACCCTCCCTGCTGCTAAATCATATTACTTTTAATATATAACATTGTCCTTAATGGAGGAGCAACGAGAATGTCCAACCTAGCAACAGTAACTAGGAAGGGGGCGGTGCTTACCGAAAGATCAATTGGAATGTGTTATTTGGAAACTCTGCAGACCAAGACGACAGTATCTGTATGTAATAAGAAGGAATGTTTCCCAATTTCTGATAGCATACATCACTGTGGGCAAAACGTTCACTATATATATATATATATATATATATATATATAGATATATATATATATATATATATATATATCGTACATCAACAGGATACAAAGACAGTGATGCATTTTGATGCTTATTTTGTTGCATCATTTACTATCACCATTTAGAAAATCATCATGAACTGTTGGAAGTTTGCTCTCCAGGTCCTGTACTTTCTAGTGTGCATGTGGATGTGTGTGCTACTCAGACCAGTTCCTCCTTGCTCCTCTGGCAGTGGTGGCACGCCTGTTTCTCGTCATAACCTCATCTAGATCTTTAGTATTTAATCATTGGCTATCACATTTAGCCATTTGGAATCCTAGTTTCCTGTTTTCCAGCACCGTCCTCACAATGACTACCAGAAGTTGTTCCACCTCAACCACACATGGCTCGGACACGTCCCAGCCGTTAACTGTGGGTTAGATTCTCTAGTAACTTCATTCTCTCTCTGTCTCTATCTCTAATGTATTCTGCATTTGAGTTCAGTTCCAACCTCAAACCTAACATGAACAGACTGAGGTTATTCTGACAAAGTACTACACATTTTGCAGGAAAGACTGGTGAACATTTTAGCATACCAGTGTTAGAGACTGATTGTTATGCTGCTCTACAAAGGTAAAGTACAATAATTATACGAGCACTAAAGCTGTAAAAAAAAAATGACTTTAATGTTTTGCCAACTGAACATGTTGTGGGTAGACTAATGGAAAACATATGACATCTGTCTTCATAGGAATACAATTCAATTAAAGAAAAAAAAACAAAACAAAACATGACCACTAATTTAAAATTTGACCCACCCTCAAAACACAAATGCTGTAATCTGCCTTTTGATAATAATCAACAATTAAATCATGATTGCAGAGCAACATATAATATTATCATGCTAAATGTGTTAATGCAGTATGTTTTAAACATTTTGATTTTTTTAGTTTCTTTCATGTTTTTTAAGTTGGAATTTCTCAGAAGTTAGCCTAAAAGATTAAGGGCCCTATCTTGCACCTCCCAATACCCAATACCCATTACCTGCAAATCTCAGATTTAGGAGCCTCTGCCAACCGAAATCTTCCACCTCCCAAAACCTGTTACCCATTTTGCCGTCTCCCTTAAGCACATTGTGGGCGCGGCAATGGGCGTGTCTCCTGCTACCTCTCCTCCTAATGGGTGGTCAGACCACCCATTACCCAATATCCAAAATCTGCGAGATACCAGTACCGCAAGATAATGAATTCGTGGAAAGCGCAACTGGCATGTCGGCGCGTAAAAGAGCGCGTCCAAATCCTGTCATTGCGCGTCCACCCAGTCACATGTGAACTGCACAACCGGCTCTACCTCTCGATTATGCATCACTGTATTACTTTCATACATTATTCTCTTAAGGGCAGATGATGTCTGTACAGCTGTGGCATGATCTCATTCAGATGTTTGCTGTGGAGGAACGAGGAGATCACAGAACTCTTTTGTGGAGTTTCGTACTGTGCGCCTCCCTCTGACCCTCTCCTTGTGCACTGGAGCACCCGAGATGCGCTCACTGGTAGAAGGTAGATGTCATCATACGTGTTCCTCTGGCTCAATGCTCATCCAATGATCCGTTCTGCAGTATTTTAAAAAGCACCGCTTCCAGCGGCTATGCGTCTTGGCGCAGCTGTGCGTCTTTGTGCAGGGGATATGTTCAAGATAACTCAAAAAGTTATGGATAGATTTTGATGACATTTTCAGGAGTTGTCAGAAATGTGAAAAGGAAGAACTGATTTTATTTTGGGTGTGATCCGGAAGAAATCCTGGATTCTGGATCACTTTCAAATTTTCGATAACATTGCGCTGTTTAGTTGTTTCTTGAACCCTAAAGCAACCACAATGGAGACAGGAAGGGAGTTCTGGAATTTTAAGAGTTTAATTCTCTCAGATGTAAAACAGGAGGATTCGAGGGTTGGCAGCCAAACCAACAATCCAGGGGACGACGAAGGCAAGGAGGTGGCACTGTGAATGGCTGGATCAGGCGTTTCTGTGGAAAGATCTGGAGACGAGTCTGGTTGAATGATGACTGAATAGGTACAGGTGTGCAGTGCCACACCTGGGCTGCTCGTCGGATGGGAAGGTGAAACATACGTGGATCTGAGTGTCTATGTAGAGGATTGAAGGTGGCGCAGTGGGTTGTGGGCAGGAGCCCCAGAGGTGGAAGGTTGCGGTTCACAACCCGGCTTGAGACCGTAACACGCGCTCAATGGGGCCGAAAATTTTGTTTCTCAACATCTCCGTTAATTATTGCCACAGCTCATTAAATTTCACTCAGGTATTGACACTGAAAACCTCTATAAAATTTCAGAGGCTGATCCGGATCTGATCCAGAAGGCGGATTTTATCGCAATCTGTAAATCGCTGTATGGGAGAACTGTTGTGCTTGGCGGAGGTCTGCGCTCTCTGAGTGCTTTTCTAGTTAAGAAATGCTTTCCTGGAAGTTCACTGGCTCTATTTGTTTCCGAGCAGTTTGTTGGAACTTCTTGGAGTACAAAAGAAATGATTAAATCATTTGCTCCACAGTTAGAGCTAGTTATGTATATATCAGTGCAGAGGAGGAGGAGGAAGGAAGAGGAGGAAGCTCTACAGCAGAGTCCCAGACCAGCTGCCCATGAGAGCTGCTCTGATCTGGGTGAAAAGACGCTCCATAGCAGTTTGCAGGTACCGCAACCTGCTCTTAAAGGCAATGGCTACTGACGCACTGATTGGTTAAACAGGTGGAACGCCCTAACCACTCCCATGCATAATGTGTGCATAATATAGTGGTTTTTGCAGGTAAGATCGTGGGTTTTGGGAGGTAGAAGATTGCGTTCTTTGTGGGGGAACGCCCCTCCCAATACCTAATATCCCTTAATAGCAGGTTTTGGAGGTTTGGCGCAAGATAGGGCCCTAAGACTCAATTCCCATCATGTTTCCTAATTCACCTGTTTCATTTGTGCTTACCTCCTGCTCACCATCCTCATCCTCCTTGACCTGAGTGCAGCCTTTGATACCATCTGTCATACCACCCTCCTCAGTAGATTATCTTCCATTGGTATCACCCACACCCCACTTGACTGGTTTAAATCCTACCTCTCAGGCCACACTCAGTTTATCCAGCTCAAATCTTTCAAATCACAACTGTCTGCTGTCACCTCTGGTGTGCCCCAGGGCTCGGTCCTGGGGCCCCTCCTTTTCATCATCTACCTTCTTCCCCTTGGCAATATTTTCCGTAAATATAACATACATTTCCACTGCTATGCAGACGACACCCAGCTCTACCTCTCCAGTAAACCCACTCTCAACCTCCCACCCTCCTCCCTCATCGACTGCATTACAGAACTCAAATCCTGGTTCACATCAAATTTCCTCAAACTCAACAGTGATAAAACTGAGGTTCTCCTCGTTGGTACTAAATCAACATTATCCAAAACTGACAGCTTTTCTCTTACCATTGATAACTGCTCCCCTCCCCTCAGGTTAAGAGTCTGGGTGTCGTTCTTGATAGTACTCTATCTTTCCAGTCCCACATTAATAACGTCACCCGGTCTGCATACTTTCATCTGCGTAACATTAACCGCCTTCGCCCCTCTCTTACCCCCCATACCACTGCCATCCTCATTCACAGTCTCGTCACCTCTCGTCTGGACTATTGCAACTCCCTCCTCTACGGTCTCCCTCACAAATCCCTCCATAAGCTGCAACTGGTTCAGAACTCAGCTGCCCGGATCATCACCAGAACCCCTTCCATCCACCACATCACGCCCACTCTGCTGCAGCTACACTGGCTCCCCATTAAATACCACATCCAGTTCAAGATTCTCCTCCTAACATTCAAGGCCATCCATAACCTCGCTCCTCAATATCTGTCTGACCTCATCTCTGTCGCCACTCCCTCCCGTGCCCTTAGATCCTCTGCTTCCATCCACCTGTCTGTCCCCTCTGCCCGCCTCACTACCATGGGGAGCAGGGCCTTCAGCTGTTCTGGTCCTCGGCTCTGGAACTCACTTCCATCAGGAATCAGAAATTTGGACTCACTCCCTCTTTTCAAAACCTCACTCAAAACTCATCTGTTTAAATCGGCTTTTTCACTGTCCTAACCACTGCTCTTTGAAATTTTAACCCGTCTCATTTAGCCCTGTGTTATATATATTCATTGTGTTTGTTTTTAACTGTGTTTTAATACACTGTACGGTGACCTTGAGTGACAGAAAGGCGCCTTTAAATAAGATGTATTATTATTATTATTATTATTACCTCATTAAAACAATGACTGAATATATCAGTTTATGTGATATAATCTACCCAAGCATAACTATTTCATACCATAACAAGATGTTATTGGCTTGTGTTAAGTATAAAAAGTATTTAATCTTACATTTATGTCTCACACCTATTTAGTGCAGTTTACCGATATGATGAGAGTTATGTGGTTGACTTTTGTATTTCGCTGGTACTGAAAAAGCTAATGCTACATTTTATTACAGTCGTCATCTAGCAAACAGGCACTCCACTGTTTTGCAGCGCCTCTAACTTCAGCTAACTTTAACTTGCTTAACGTTACAGTTTTATTGGAGCAGCTAAGCTTTTCAAAATAGCTGTTACTACAATTGTATGAGCTGTCTGAACAGGAACAGGAAATGAGGCACTGATGCAACTGTAAAGCATTACATTGTCAACGTGAATTTTATCCTCAAAGGAGCAGCGTGGCTACAATGGTCTTCTTAGCTAGTGACTGACTGGGCACTGATTTAAAGTTAACTCTCAAAGCCTCAAGTCCAGGCAACTGAACTTGTTTTTCTTTGATCTTGAAAATGTTTCCCCTTCCATCTAGAAGGTTTCGTCAAGTGACAAAACCTTTTGTAATCCATGAGCTGCATGGCTGAGAGTGTACACCAGTGAATAGTTAACCGTAAAACTGTGAGCTTGTGACATGTTTATTGTATGCTGTTTATTGATGTTTATTGTATGACTTGTTGGTTCTGTGTGAAAGGGAGTTATGATCCACATATCGTATTCTCTGTGGGATGGAGTCATGAAGGGAGACTGCAGTATTTGTGGTGCTGAAGTAGGAAAACAAAGCCAAACTGCAGTAACTCTTAGACGACTGTGGTTTGTTGGTGTTTGACTCTTTTATGTGTAAAGCAAATGTTTATATTAATTGTTGATATAAATATTAATCTCAACTTGAGATATTCAAGCATATGCCACATTTATCTATAGCAGCCATTCCCAAACTTCAGAATACCAAGGCCCGATTTGAAATGTGAAAAATCTCTGCCTCCCATGCAAACTTTTAATCACCACTTTGATCAACATACAAGACTAAAAGCTACATTCCAACATTAATGTAAGGGGTCAACAAATAAGGTGACACTTGTCATGTTAAGGTTACAGTAGAAGAACACTCAATTGGTTTGTTTTATTATTTCTAAATATTTTCTAAATCATGTAATAAATATTTTACAGTAATTAAAAGACATGCTTAAAAAATCGAGGATTTAAAACATATTTGTTTATTTTTAATGACTTCTCATGGCCCACCTGCAGTACCACGACGGCCCACCAGGGGGGCATAGCCCACACTTTGGGAATCACTAATCTATAGGAACTAGTTTTTAGTGAGAATCAAATGGCAAATGGTGTCTGTAGTCTTGTTTACCCACTCAAAGTGCTTTACATCAGTCATCCCCAACCCCCAGGTCCTGGGTCATTTGGTATCGGGCCGTAGAGAAAAAATAAATAACTTCTGTTATTACCGTTTGGTTTATTATCAGACTCTAAATGATGTTTTATTTTGAAAAATGGCCAGATTCTCACCATTACATTCATTTATGACTTACTCTTGATGCATGACAAGACTTCAAGACCCATGTCTCCGTCACGTGTTACGTTTAAACCCCCATGCTAGCAAAATGAGTAAAAGAACAAACGTTTTCGGAAAGTGTTTTTGCGTGAAGAGGATGTTACCAATGTTCGGTTGCTGACGCGATGTTACAAGGAAGCTTCTAATAAAGTTGCTCATGAATAAACAGCAGATTTACGTTTATTATAATATATAGAAAATACCACACAATTTATGCCGGTCATATCATTTTATTTAGTTGTATTTTGTCTGTGGCAAATATGGCCTGTCATTAAACTGGTCTGTGGCACAAAAAAGATTGGGGACCTCTGCTTTACATTACAAGCCACGTTTAGCCATCCACACACATACATCCATGCAACTCTCTTTTAGTCTGCGCACATAAATCTTTTTCCACAGAGTCAAGTCACTGCTTTTTTAATTACATACACAATCACACACCGATGAACACACTGATGCGGGGTACGGTGCCCAAGGACACTTTGACATGACGACTGTGAGACCAGGAATCGAACCATCATCTCTCAGGTTAGCAGAAATAGAAATGCAGAAATACACAAAAACAAGTCAACAACTCCTATGGAATGTATTACTTTTACTCATCCTCACCTTTGACTTTTCACACAAGAAGCAAAGGAAACAGGAGCATTGTATGGGAGAGTAATGAAGAGAGCTCAGATCTGCACATTTAGCTAATGGACATAGGTGTGTGTTTGTTTTTGTGTGTGTGTGTTTCTCCTCATGTGTGTGTCCTGCTTGCTGCTGCCCAAGTCCTTCATCTTGGCCCTGGCTCTTATTGACTATATTGGAGGCAATAAATCACTGGGTATGTGAGTGTGAGTCTGTCGGTGTGTGTGTATATAACCGAGTGTTCATCTAGGTATGAGAAGCAGCACCCAGCAATCTAAGATCAGAAGGGCAACAGAGGAAACTGTGTGTGTGTGTGTGTGTGTGTGTATTAACTGTGACAGTTCACCAGTATCCAACATAATCAACAGGCCAAGGGACAGGAGCTACCTGAATGTCTGCTTCACACCTTCTTCCCACAGTAATGTGAATGTTTTACACGTGACTGCACACATCCAGAATGTTGTAGACTTACGCAGTACAGTAGTGGGCGTATTCCTCATGTTTTTTGACTCCTTCACTCTGCCTCCCAATTCACCTTATTTCCCACCTCGGTTGTTGTTGTTTCTTAGAACAAATGGAGCTCACGTGCATCTGACATTAAGTGCCACCCATCCATGAACATCTGTCAAAGTGCTTCTGGAATGATGAATCATACGAAGCAGTAAAACAGATGTATATGGGCATTATACGTGTGCACACGCTGATACAGAAAGAAATAGCCTCTTTCACAACACAAGAACAGTTGAAACATCACGGTTTATGAAAGGTTGACCCTGAAGGGTGTTATGCTGCTTTTACTGAGTGAGGGACATGTGCCTGTGAAAGGCCTAAATCCTACTGCTTCTACAGCTGACAATCATGAACCTCAACCAGACTTGTTGTCATGCACAGTCTCAGTTTTAAATGTTAAATGGACTGCATTTATAGTGTTTTTCTAGTCTTGTCGTCTCCTTAAAGTGCTTTTTCAAAGCAAACAGAATAAAGGTAGGCATTTTGGTAAAAGATGCTGTGATTGTTGTCCTGGTAAGAAAACAACTGGTTCCGAAAAACCCAAATTGAAAACTACCACTAGTTTTCAGAAAAGTAGCACTTTCAAACAAAAGACATCTGGTCACAGCATACCATGTTAAACAGCACATCTTTATTCACCGTGTCTGCATTGTTCATTGTTTTGAATATTTCTAAATTAAATGTGTACTGAGGCCATCTCATGATCTTCTTTACAGCTCAGCTAGCTCCTGTCAAAGCATTTCCAGTACTATGGGACTTTTGGCTTGTGGTTGTTTATTAAACTCTATCCCCAGAACCACAAAAAAATGGTCTACACCCCTATGGACAGCACAGTTATAGAGATGTATTTACTGTGAGACAAACTTAATATCAGGCCTCCTAGAACTGTATATGACGTATATGAACCGTATATGGCGGGGCCCCGATGGCTCCCCAGTTCCTGGGGGTGGGGGGGTCGTGCTTGCACCCCCCCCCCCCCCACACACACACACACACAAACATATAACATATGTACCATCCACCCTCTGCACCCTGGCTTAATTTTAATGCACTTAGCTTACACACACAAAATAATTTTAAAAAAAAAGGAAAAAAAAAAAAAAATATATATATATATATATTTGGGGATTTGGGGTGGGGTCGTGGGTCCTGGCCACTGGGGCGTGTCCCTGTTTTTGGGGGGCCCTCCTCTGGTGGGGGCCTCCCTGCACCGATGCGTGGGCCCAGGTGCGCCTTTGCTGGTGGGCTGGGTGCCCGGTGTGGCTCCGGGAGGGGTCTTGGGTGTGGGGAGGGGTGTTGGCCTACTGCGGGCTGGTGCGCAGTGGCGTGGGAGGGTGCTGTGCAGCCTTCCTGGCACGGCCCTCTGCTGTGGGCCGATTTCCCGTCGTTTGTCGCCGCTGCTGTGCTGCGGGGGGGCGGCGGGCGGGGGGTGGTGGCTGTCTTGGCTGGTCTGGGGGGTGTTGCGTCCCCCTGGTTTCCCTCTCCTTCCCTCTCTCTGTCCCGCCCGTCTCCCCCTTCCGCTCCCTGCCGGCGGTTGGTGGGGGCGGGGGGAGCTCGGCTGTCCCTGGACCTCATGGGGTGATGGCTACTGGGTCTGCATTTTCTGCAGTGCTGCTGCTGGTGGGTGTGGGGGCTGGAGGGTGGGCTGGCCTCTTTGTGGTTCTGGCCTTCTGGGGCCCTGCCTGGCCCTCCTGTTGGTGGACGTTTCCCTCGGGGATGTTTGCCCCCTGACCTCTCGAGTCGGGGGGGCAAAGGGCCCTTTTGGGCCAGTCTGGCCCTGGCGTTTTCTCACCCATTGGAGGACTTGGGATGGACTAAGATAAGGACAGTGGTGATGGTAATAGTGGTAACAATTTCCTTGGTACTTGGGTAACTTACATGTGAGTGTATATGGGCACAGACACGTTTATGCTTTACACCCCTCCCCCAACACCCCCCGCTACTGTGAACACAATCAATCAATAATGTTTACATCAATTCTCCATATACAGGTCTATAGTTTGGAAAAAGGTGTTCATCCAGTTTTCTTCTTTGTAGTTTCTGGTTCTTACATATTATTGTCACAACATAATCCACTACACAACAGCCCTCACACTTCACAACCCAGCACACACAACACC
Organism: Hirundichthys speculiger; assembly: GCA_018398805.1. Lineage (NCBI taxonomy): Eukaryota > Metazoa > Chordata > Actinopteri > Beloniformes > Exocoetidae > Hirundichthys > Hirundichthys speculiger. Next base: position 1,521,487 of record JAGFBZ010002176.1, on the reverse strand, counting down.
CTCACTGTCGTGTCTCTTTAACTGTCTTGTCTTTAAATGTTTCACTGCTGGTGTTTTTTGGTCCTCTCTGACGAAATCAGGATTTAAGATGTTAATAAAGATGTTAGAATTTACTGCCAGAGAGGACTAGTGAAGAAAACATTCACCATTCACTCTCCCACAAAAAAAAAAGTCTGCTATAAGATTAAATTGCATATACATACTCGATGGTTTTGCGAGACAATGGTACTAACCATGAATTGCAGACACAAAAAGAAAAAAAAAAAGTAACCGTATATGAACTCACACTGATGCTGCTATATGATTTCCATCTACACTGAAATGAAAATATTAGAAACAGAAAAACAGTCTACCTTGTCTGAGTAAAAAAAAACAACATCAATGAGAAGAACAGTTTGTGGATTGTCAAGGAACATGCGAGTGATTAATAATGAAAGAAACTGTGTATTTTTTATGTATTTTCAAAAGTGGGTTTCCTATTCAGTGCACTCTAGGTTTTTATTCATGTTTTGTATTTTTTGTATTTGAAAGAAAAGAATATGCCAGTTAAAAGCTTTGTCTTGTTGTCTTGTATGGTCACTGAATCTTGCATTTAACCTCTCTGCCTCAAATGAGCCAAGCTTGTATCTTCTGATCTTGATTCAGCAAATATAGTCTGGAGGTAACCAATTCCTAGTCATTATTTTCTGTCTCTAGTGCTGATTGGTGAAAGGTGTTACACAAGTCACTTCTACTCCCATCAGAGCGTGATGGGTGCGTTTCCAAGTGCTGTTTTGAAATTATGGATTTTAGAATGTGTTAGAGCAGGTGACTATAATTTATATGTGACACTGGGATATATTTCTCTGTGGAACTGTCATGAAATCAATTTAGCAATTTTTAACTATGTGTCATTGTTGGACTTCTGTGCTCGTCACAGTATGTCCGTAACAAACACTATGTTCAAGCATAAGAGTGAGTGAGTCTTATAGTACTGTAATAATTTGCTATGGCCACTCAGCCGGTGCGCAGAGGCACTCTTCTTCACCTCCACCTTTCTGTCGGACTTTTTTTTGCTCATTAACAGTGCAGTCTTCTGAGCCCACCACACTGAGGAGTTCCACCACACGCTCCCACTCCATTTTTTTATTCTTTTACTATCGATGCAAAAAGACAAAGTGCCAAATAAAATATTTTTTTCTCAACTTCCAAATTCTTTTTGAACATAACTCCAAACTCAAAAACTTTGAGATACTAAAAAAGATGGGATTAAATATTTCATGTTTCATTAAATGGTGCTAAAACTTAACAGATAAAATTTGAAACTGATGGCTTTTGTAGGCTGCTATACTTTCAGATTGTTGCTACTGTGATGGATTTTGGAGATGATCAAACAAATAGAGAATAGCAGTCTCAAGGTTTCAGCAATATCAGTTACAGTTTTATTATTATAGATTTTAAAGTTAAATCATTTATTGAAATTGTCTTTGAAGTTAAAGGTGGTGGTGGATAGTGGTTCCTAATGGGCGATCTCCTGAGCCAAAAACATCCGGGGATGCACAAAGTTTTAATTCCATATTGTCAAAGTTATATTTGCATATTCAAAGTCATAATACACAATTGACAAATCTTAGTGTTAGGATGAAGTGCATCAGACTTTGCTGTACATTTTATTGTGTTGCAAGAAAAACTTGTATTTGGAAAGATGCAATGTACAACTGTGCTCACAGCAGACTGATGGATTTTAAAATGGAAAACCTAACTGATACATCCACTCTCTAAAATGAGACCAACAAGCAGGTGCAGGGTCTCAAATCGAACATCATGCAGTGCAAAGTCAAAGGGAGCCAACATTTCCAATGCAGATCAAACATTCTGATGCCACTGTCCATGTCTTTTTTGCACCTACTCAGTATTGATTTACACAGTGATTTTCATCATATGAATGTAAAATTAAGTCTCAGGGCCCGATCTTGCACCTCCCATTACCCAATACCCAAAACCCATTACCTGCAAATCACAGATTTAGGAGCCGAAATGCAATCTTCCACCTCCCAATACCCAAAACCCATTTTGCCGTCTCCCTTAAGCACATTGTGGGCGCGGCAATGGGCGTGTCACTAGCGCTTTCCACGAATTCGGTATCTTGCGGTACCTGTACTTCGCAGATTTTGGGTATTGGGTAATGGGTGGTGTGACCACCCATTACCCAATACCCAAAATCTGCGAGATGCCAGTACCGCAAGATACCGAGTTTGTGGAAAGCGCAACTGGCATGTCGGCGCGTAAAAGAGCGCGTCCAAATCCTGTCATTGCGCGTCCACCCAGTCACATGTGGACTGCACAACCGGCTCTACCTCTCGATTATGCATCACTGTATTACTTTCATACATTATTCTCTTAAGGACAGGTGATTTCTGTACAGCTGTGACATGATCTCATTCAGATGTTTGCTGTGGAGGAAACGAGGAGATCACAGAACTCTGTTGTGGAGTTTCTTGTACTGTGCTCGTATTCCTCTGATCCTCTCCTTGTGCACTGGAGCACCCGAGATGCGCTCACTGGTAGAAGGTAGATGTCATCATACGTGTTCCTCTGGCTCAATGCTCATCCAATGATCCGTTCTGCAGTATTTTAAAAAGCACCGCTTCCAGCGGCTATGCGTCTTGGCGCAGCTGTGCGTCTTTGCGCAGGGGATATGTTCAAGATAACTCAAAAAGTTATGGACGGATTTTGATGACATTTTCAGGAGTTGTCAGAAATGTGAAAAGGAAGAACTGATTTTATTTTGGGTGTGATCCGGAAGAAATCCTGGATTCTGGATCACTTTCATATTTTCGATAACATTGCGCTGTTTAGTTGTTTCTTGAACCCTAAAGCAATCACAACTGCTGTGCTTTGCGGAGGTCTGCGTTCTCTGATTGCTTTTCTAGTTAAGAAATGCTTTCCTGGAAGCTCACCGGCTCTCTTTTTTTCTGAGCAGTTTGTTGGAACTTCTTGGAGTACAAAAGAAATGATTAAATCATTTGCTCCACATTAGTTAGAGCTAGTTATGTATATATCAGTGCAGAGGAGGAGGAAAAAAGAGGAGGAAGCTCTACAGCAGAGTCCCAGACGAGCTGCCCATGAGAGCTGCTCTGATCTGGGTGAAAAGACGCTCCATGGCAGTTTGCAGGTACTGCAACCTGCTCTCAAAGGCAATGGCTACTGATGCACTGATTGGTTGAACAGATGGCACGCCCTGACCACTCCCATGCATAATGTGTGCATGACATCATGGATTTCGCAGGTGAGATCGTGGGTTTTGGGAGGTGGAAGATTGCGTTCTTCGTGGGGGAACGCCCCTCCCAATACCTTTTATCCCTTAATAGCAGGTTTTGGAGGTTTGGCGCAAGATCGGGCCCTCAGTCTCCAGTTTTGAGGCATATTATCAAAGGAATCATGAATGTTACACCTCTGCATTTTCGGTCTCAAAGACGTGGAATACTTCAGCCGGGATGATGAGCTTCAGGCTGTTTGAGTGTCAAAGAAATATTTTGAAGAAGAAGCATACAAAATGTTTCTGGACAGTCCAAAGTGACTCTTCCAACAGGTATGACATCTGAATGGAGGACTGATGTATGATGTACCTATAGGAGTTTTCACTTCAGTGCCCTCCTAACATTGTAAAGAAATGCTGGTAACAGGGATACATAACATCTGATATCTCATTAATGCACAGAGGTATACTAGCTCAAGGGGCCTTTAAAAAAAAAAAAAAAAAAAACATATTATTGTTAGTGGCCCATTCCCAGCTACTCAGGCTACATTCACGGGTACGTGGGTGCAGAGACTGGGACGCAAGGAAGGGGCAAAGTGTGTATTATGGTGTGATAACAATAAGGAATGTGGGGAACAGTAAGGATATTGAGGTTTTGTGGAATACCTGGATTATTTAATAGAGTGAAAGGACTTTTTTTTTACCAAGGCATGAGAAGTGGCCCCTCTAGAAGTGTGGAAAGAGGGAGAGATGAATAGTCAGTCCTACATTTATACAAACTCTCTTCAGCCTCTCCGTTTCACTTCCCCTGAGAAGAAAGCTTTTGTATCACTTCTTACAATACTTCACTGACTGCACTCTCTGAAAATAGCACAGATAAAAGTTTGAGTTCATGCAAGTGAGACCTCAATGTTCCACATTTGCCATTTAGTGGATGTACTTTTCTGTCAGTATGTGTCTGCATGTATGACACAGAGACGAGACAAAAGAAGGATGCAAATTCAGTTATGAAAGAGAGGAAGAACTCCTCGTTGATATGGACACATAATTAAACTGATTTTGAGCACTTTTCTCACTGTTTATGGTACCACAAAAAAATAACTTATTGATGTGGATATATAGTCATGTGAAAGAGATCGTATTTTCAATTCCAAAGTTCGATGAATGGTGACTTCAAAAATGGATCTGGTGTAAAACATTATATGTTAGTCAAATAAAATATTGTGGCATCGGCAAACTAGGACAGACACCAGGGATCACTCTAACTTTATCAATTATTGACAACAGGTCAGTCATAGGGCTTTTGCACTTCCTATGCATCCTACATCATACGTCCACAGGAGGTTCACTAGTCTACAGCTACACACATGTAAAGCGACTTATCTATTGTGGAACCAAACGGATGTCAATAACAGGAAACCCTCATCTGACTTAGGGTAATGAACAACACAACAAAAATCACATACAGAGCGAATTGGAACACAGAGGTAGGGCAATTATTACATGTAAGGAACACCAACTTAACATAATTGATCACAGAGAACTATTAACAGCACTCATTTTCTGCATGATTTTATCTGTCACTGACATGCTTGTGGAGGAATTCTGGCCCATTAATCTTTTAGAAGTTTCTCCAGTTCATTATGATTTGCAGTCAGTCATTCATTCATGCACAGCTCATTTAAGGTCCTGCCACACTATATCATGTGGGTTGACCGTAGACTGCATTAAAGATGGACCACACAGTGCTATTTTCTCCCTCTGTGAAAAATGAAGCCTCTGTGTTCTGTCTTTCGGCAATGGTGTGATGCATTTGTTTTTTAAGATGGAGGCCATTTTTAAAAAAAATAGCTATAAATACTGATTTTGCCAACACGTAGTAGGTAATATGCAGTGTGTACGGTTAACAATGGCAACAATCTCTGTAGTATGAAGAAGAAAATACCTGGATAGTGTGATACTTCTGAGAAAATCTCCATTAAACATTAGACCAGACTCATACTCTTATCTGATAGTCCAATGGACGCTACAGGAGAACCCAGTCAAAGAGATCATGTGACTGGCATCTGACTAAGATATAGCGTATTTACCTTTCCAACTCTTATGACCTTGAAGCCTTGAATTACCTTCCCAGGAAGTATTGTAACCATTCACACCTTATTCATGTGACTGTGCTGGGATGTCAACATTATCTTCATGGTTTGACTATGCTTAGAGTGGTGTACTTAGTTCCAGCCATAGGCCTTGAAAGATGTCTGATTTCTCTAACTTCCCACTCTCTTTGACACCTGCAAGATGTTCTTCCAAAGTGCCTCATGTATTTTGTCGAGTGTATGCTGGGTCTCTGTTTAAACCATTTGTATTACTGATACTCTTTGTCATTCTGCATCGATCTGCTGAGGTGTAAGGTGTGACCCCTTTCGATGTAAATGGATATTAAAATTCACTGAATTCCAGTCATAGCCAAGTTTATTCTCAGTCTTACTCAGATGTTTTAGTCAGGTTGAAAACTAATATAAGGACATATGCTGTTTTTTCCACAACAGTGACCAAAACTTTTTATAGGTTGAGTAGATGAACATTAGATAGTAAACCAAAGACCTGAAGGTCCCACTGGAGGAATGGGTGTGTCAGTGATTCAAGAAAATTAACTAACAACTCACAAAAATGAATGTCCAACAATTTATAAAGGTGAAACTCCCCACTCTTCAAAACCAGAAAAGTCTTTTGGTTGAGAGTCAAAAAATCTTGAAGAACAAGGAAAACAATTCAGTTGCCCACAATTCAAGCTCTTTAAGATAAGGCTACTGTATCTCCACACCAGCATTGCTGTTAACGCCTCATTAATTCCTTCATTACCTACAAAAATAGAAACGATCAGACTCCAGAGAGATAAAAAAAAAAATCTGTTTTAATTATAAATGTACATAGGTTTTCTAGAGTTAAACCAGAGGTTGTGCTTTTCTGTTTAGAAAGCCCTGCTCCACAGTGGTAAGGATTATGCAGATTAAAAAGAAGTAGTGGAGTGAAGGGAGGGTTATTTATTGATTAGTCAGTGTCCAAAAGGATGAGAGACTCTCAAAGAGAGATGCATGCAGAAAGATACAGAGATGGTAAAGACAGACAGACTGGAGAACTGAGCATCAGTGACAAAAAAAAGACAATGAAAGTGCTGAACTTAATGCATTTTCACTGCCTGAGTAAGAAGCTGACAGGAAGATCCTACCTTTGACCAAGAAACCACTATCTCTGGATTCTAAGTACACTGCCGTAGATTTCATCATGACTGTTTATTGTGATTCAATATATTTATTAGACAGTTTTTCTTGTGTAAAAATGGGAGTGGTTATGGAATGTTACAATCGTGCTGAAAAAAGGCTGCCTCAGAGAGTTTATTTTTAAACTCACAACAGATCTATGCTTGTGATAGCATGAGGCCACTCTCACTCCAACAGTGTAATAATGCCTTTTTGTCAGAAATCACTGGTGTTGCACATCTGCACAGAAGGTAGCTTTTGTGGCAAAGGTAGCTTTCTATTGACTTGAAATACACCAGCAGGACATGAAGTAAGACTCCCTTTAGGCCCTAATAAGAAACTTGGAAATTGTAGAATGTAGTTTGTCTGGGTTTAAAAAAAATCAAAAGGAGTATTTTTTCTTTTTTTTTTATTTTAGTTTTAGTCCAGCCATGCTTCACTGGTATAAATTGTTATCTAATATTCAATTCAATTCAATTTTATTTTTGTATAGCGTCTGTTACAATGTCAATTGTCTCTAGGTGCTTTACAGAGACCCAGAGCATGACCCCCAGAGCAAATATCATTAACTAAAATTATAATATTAGATCCAATCAATGATAATGGCAAGTAAAATACTCCCACAGAGAGAGAAAAAAACCTTTAAGCAAAATAGGGATGGGATCCAACAGGCAGTGTAGAGTTATCACTAAATCGAGTTTAATTTTAAATTATAAAAAGGTTAAAGGAATCAGAAACTGTTCAGCGTTCAAACCACCAACAGGAAGTCCGGCCGCAACAGCAACTCCGTTGTCAAAGGTTCCGCCAGAGAACCTAATAAAACCTAAACTGACAGTTATGGATGATGTGGGTGCCACAACGTAATTGAACCTTAACCAACTGGACCTTCACAGGCATAAGAAAAGAGGTATTTTCCCATCCATCCATCCATCCATTTATCCATTATCTCGGGTCACGGGATTCTGCTAGTCTATCCCAGCTCTCTTAAGGGTCCACCCTGGACAGGTTGCCAGTCCATCGCAGGGCCACATATAGATGAACAACCACACACACTCGCAGTCACTCCTACTGGCAATTTAGGACCTACAATGAACCTGACATGCATGTCTTTGGACTGTGGGAGGAAGCCGGAGTACCCGGAGAACCCCACACAAGCACAGGGAGAACATGCAAACTCCACACAGAAAGTTCCCTGCCGAGGTTCCGACCAGGTGCTGCCCTTGTTGTTTTTTTTTTCCTCCAAAAATATATTATATTTTAAACGTGCAGTCTGACTAGACAAACTGTGTGATTAGTCTGTAACACTAGCATGATCAAGGTAATCAAGGCACAGGACTATAGGGAAAAATAAGAAACACCAGCAGCTCTAATATCAGCCGAGCCACATCCTTTTCACCTCTCTTCCGTTGCCTTCCCTGCTCATTTTTTCCACATACCGCCCTTTTCACGTCCTCCTCCCAGTAAGCAGTGTGGTGACCTCAACCCTACAGCAGTTATTACCTTTGCAGTTCAGTGCATAGGTCTCATTCCCAAAGCCCCATGACTATTCCTGAAGGTGTACCTCCACTGTTATCAGTGCTTTATAAAATACTTTTTTTTACCGTTGTGACATTTCAGAGAAAACAAGCAGGTTCTGAACTTTCCATCTGCACCTCCATCTTGACTTGCCACAACCTCTCCCTCACTTATCTATAATGCCACATAAATCATTTTCCCCTTCAAATATTTGCTCAGTCTTTCATCTTTGTCTCTTCCATAGCTCCTCCGAAGTCTGTTAAATTCATCTGCCATGAATGCTAAAAGTGGATAACAACAAATATATAGAATAGGGAGAGTGAGACGTTGTCATTGTGGGCTGTAATCAGATCATGGTGGGGTCAGTTGCTCTTGCCAGCGCAGTTACGAGGGGTGGGGGATGGGCAGCCTTGTCGCGGTCCCTATCTGCTGAGTTCATCCCTAGGCCTCTTGTTGGACGGGTTGCAGCCTTGTGGCAGAGATGTCCCTGGGGTCGTGGGAGGCTCCAGGGCTTGTCTGCCCTGCTGTAGTGGGATGCACTGACATGCCCATGGGGGGAACTGGGGCCACTGACCCCGGGGCAGTTGAGAGTAGTGGTGATGGTAATAATGATAGTGATAATTACCATAGTTATTAAATGTTTTATTGTTAGAGCTACAATTATTATTAGCATTAAAGGTGGGGTGGGTGTTGTTTTTTTGCAACACTTTTTACAATATTGCCTGAAAACCTTTTCACATTTCCATTGCACCCACTGAAATAAAATGTTTGCAAAAAAAACTAAACATTTTGGTCCAGTCTAGAAGGTATAATCAGAGAAAAACTCTGACCAATCAAAAAAGTGATCATCACTATTTTGATTGGCTGCCTAATACGTCCATCAAATATCACCCCTCCCTCCCTCCCTCCCTATGGTTCATGCAGTCGTGAATCATGTGAAGGCGTGGTTTCGAGGGGTGAGCTGAAGAGGAGGAGGCGGAGCCTTTGGGAGGAGGGAGGGAGTGTATATTTTCAAAATCTCACTTGAGTTGGATTGCTGGAACCGTTTTTCAAACAACACCTACTCCACCTTTAAGATTATTGATACTGTTGTTGGTGTGACATCCACAAAAAGGGATTTTTGAAATGTTTGATTTTTGATTACGGTCTCTTATTTTTATACACTGAAATTTATCTTATTTTGAGAAAAGAACATGTGCTACAGAAAATATGATCATCATTTATGTCAACGCTAATTTTTAAGATGAGGGTGGTGTACTAGCTCCGACCAGTAGAGGGCACAGCCGCATAGTGAGTCTCTGTATCGCCGCTGTGGACTTTTTCAAAGCTGCAGAGAACTCAGAAGCATCAACACGCTGTTGCCCTGCCTCATATTTGTTCTCCTGTTTTTCAGGTTAGTAATGTGTAAAACTCCACAAAAGTAAGACAAAGGCATGTAAAGATCTAAACTAACTAGTAGGCCAAATAGTTTGCCATGTAGGATGTGGTTTTATCTCTCTGAATGAGTTTCGATGAACAATACTATACAGCTGAGTCTCGAGAGCTATGCTTGCGAACGTGACGCATTTGTTCACTAGTAAAGCTAGGCATCGTGGAGCATATGTGTTCTTTCCTTTGTAAATGAGAATGAATATTTCGTGAAACTTTTGTTTGGTTAACTTAGCTGACCGTTGGTCCCTCCATGTTCGATTACTGTGAAAAGAAGTTATATTTTGAGTCAATATTGAAGTGGATGAGATTCTGTAACAAATTTGAAGTAGTGGTTTTGTGAATGAGCTACATGGGTTCAGAGCATTCTGTGCAGTCAAGGGTAAATCCATTTTTAGAAGAATTCTACAGTTAAAGATTTAAATTGCCCTATGGATAAAAATGATGAAAGCTTTAAATAGTTCTGCATGCTATTCCAAGTTGCAGGTGCACAATATGAAAAACTGGATTTTTCAAGTTCAGTAAAAACAGCTGGCACCTGCAGCGTAATCCAATCACTAGACCGAGTTTGATAAGAGCCCTCATTAAAAGAAAGTATGTAACTGATGTAATGGGGTAAAAGACCAATAAGAGCTTTATAAATAAATAAAACCCAGTGTCTTCCACGTCTTATAGCAAGAGAGGCCCACCCAACTTTGGAATACAAGTCACTGTGATGGGTGTCATAGCTGTCTCCAGTGATGAATCTTAATGCTGAGTGGTAAACAGAGTCCAGGGGTTTAAGAGTCGCAACAGAGGCGTGCATGTACAGAATATCACCATAGTCCAACACTGATAAAAAAGTTGCCTCAACAAGCATCTTCCTACAATGTGGCGGAAAGGAGAGCCTGTTTCTATAAAAGAAACGTATTTTATTTCGTAAAGATGCCACAGGCTTAGAAACATGATGTTTAAAGGTTAATTTATCATCTAACCAGATACCAAGGTACTTGTATTCAGTGACCCTTTGAACCATAATTGGAAGAAATGATGAGGTCATCATGTATACAATTTTTTGATCTGGTGAACAACATGAGTTTAGTTTTGCCTGCATTGAGTACCAGTTTATGATTATTGAGTGCAACTTGGAGATCATTTATGGCTGAGTGTGCATCATTGGCAATACAAAACAAAACGGTGTCATCTGCATAAAGATGAATATTACACCCAGTGACAGCTGAGGTAATATCATTGATGTAAATCGAACACAGAATGGGCCCTAAAATTGAGCCTTGTGGCACACCTTTTGTTAATTGGACATATTCAGATTTAACATCACCAATAGCAACACACTGCTGCCTGTCGCTAAGGTAACTCTTAAACCATTTCAAAGAAAAATCATCAAATCCAAGACTATGAAGTCTTTTTAAGAGCAATGTATGATCCACTGTATCAAAAGCTTTGGAAAGATCAATAAAAAGAGCTGCACAGTGTATTTTCTTGTTTAAAGCTGTTATGTCATTTAAAACAAGAGTGACAGCGGTGATAGTGTTGTGTCTTTCCCTAAAACCTGACTGATGCCTACTGAGAATGTGTTGAGAGGAATGATTTTAGCTGCGTGTTGACAAGAGATTCCATTATTTTTGCTAAACATGATAATTTAGAAATAGGTCTGTAATTATTACGGTTGGCTGTTCCACCACCTTTATGTAATGGTGTTACATGAGCTACCTTCCAAACCTTAAGGGGACCGTGCCATTTAAGACTGTGAGGTTAAACATTTGTGCGATGTAGCTGACCACAATTGGTGCTGCAAGCTTTAAAAAATAGGGGTCAAGTTTGTCCTCACCCAGAGACTTTTTAGAATCCATAGACAGAAGTGCATTGGCCACTTCACCAATAGAGAAGGGCCACAATGAGAAACAAGGAGTTGGCATGACATGGGTGATGGGATCGACAGAAGACAGTGGGGGTCCTGTATACGTTTCATCAAACAGGTCAGCTGCTAACCTGTTTCATCAAACAGGTTAGCAGCTGATGAAAATGTTCATTAAAAGCCATACAAATCTCCTTGTGGTCTGATATAGAAGACCTATTTTCAGTGGTAAGAGGAGGAAACGAGATGGACGACTTGCGATTCAGGACATTCACTGCCTTCCAGAAATTTGCTGGATTCGAATATGATTTTGGAATTAGATTTAAATAGTAGTCAGATTTAGCCTTTCTTATCACAGACTTACATTTGTTTCTAAGCCTTCTAAAAGCCAGTAGGTGACCAGGGTCCTCAGTACGTCTGGCCAGAGTCCAAGCTTTGTTTCTCTCTTTAATCAATTAATTTATTCGAAATCCTCTGCTCCAGCTCTACGATCTTCTTACCAAAGGAGAGACAGCTCTGACAGCCGGATGGTGAAGTAAGTGGAGCCATTTCTTGGTCAGCCTGTGTGTATGACAAATAATGTATGACCAAATAAATTCTCTACATACATGTGTATAATAAAATATGTCATGAACACATTGTGTGTGTAAAGTTTCCCAGTATGGTAGTATCATATAATATAGCAGGCTGTGTAATAATAGTTTTTTGTCACTTTAGGAGAATGACATGGGCCTGAAGAGACAGAAGACAATGGAAGTGCTGGTGAGACTAGGAAGAGGGAGCTGAATATGCTTGTGTAACTTGGACAATGATGTTCAGAACAGGGGAAATATTATTCATTTTTATTTATAAATAACAGTCTCTACAGTTTTTAGTTTTAAGTGTTTCCTTCTTTTTGCCACAACCTCTCCAGCCTTTAAAAACACCACATGGTACAGAAGATGATGATGTGCACAAAAACGCAAGAGCAAGATTATATAAATGGGGGTCCAGTTATTTTCCCTGCTCCCGGTATTCCAGAGGGTTATTAGAAGTAATCTAATCAAAATGTTTCCACACAGGGGACACTTTCCTCTTCCTAACTGGCTCCATCCTCTATTCTTCTCTCCTCTCTCTAAACTCTCCAAACTATCTCCAAACTATATAAATGCTATCCAAACCCTAGTGTACTAACTATCAAATCTCTATCCAAACTCTGAAATGGCTGCAACTTTCTATCAACAACCATATCTTGAATGGAGCCTGAGGAGTTTATATCGCTGTTTACCTTACGGCAACCTTTGCGAACCCCCCCCCCATTACTGACACACACCTCGAAGCTTCGGAACATTTCGTAACATCACTTCCGGATTCCCCTTTTTGGATTTCAGTTAAGTTGGATTTTTGTGTTTTTGAGAATAAACTCCTTTTTTTTGTCAACTCCTGCATTTTTGGGTCCTTCCTTTAAAACACTGCTGGAAAGTCATTTGTGTTAATTTTCCTTGTGTTTGTAACAGTTGCAAAGGTCAGTGCTCAGACTTAATATATACCAAACCACACCATACCAACTTTATATATAAAGTTCTTTAAAACTGCCTCAAACCACTAAAGAACTGTGTAATGAATAAATAAAAATTAATAAAAAGTAAAAACATAAAATACACAATTAATATAAACAAAAACAATTTAAATCAAACACAAATAAAATAAGTTAAAAACATTAATAAAACAAAAATAATAAGACTTATTCATCCATCCATCCATTAGCTCCCGCTGGGTCTGGAGTCGGGTACGGACCAAGCTATTCACCAACCTATTCAAAACTTATGTCAAACAAAAAATAAATAAAAACAGCTTAACATCAATGTGTTCTATGAAGTGCCAGAGGAGGTGGGTTTTAAAACAGTTAAAAACAGAGAGGGAAGGGGCCTGTTGAACGTGCAAAGGCAGACCATTCCAGATTTTTGGTCCAACAGCTGCAAAAGCATGGACCCTTCTGGTCTTGTGCTCGGTACTGGGTCGTGTAAGGATGTATTAGCTCAGAGAGGTAGGGTGGGTCTAGACTGTTGATGGACTCAAAAAGAATTTTAAAATGAGTAATGAGGCTAAAACTAGGGAAATGTGCTCTTGGTTATGTGTGCCAGTTAAAAGCGCAGCAGTGTTCTGTTCTGTCTGAAGATGGCTGACCCACTAATCCCCGCATACAGTGCAATACACTAATCCAACCGACTTGTTGTAAATACATCTCAAAGTTCTGCCTTGAGAAAATGGATTTTAATCTGGCCAGCTGCCTGAACTAGAAGAAACTTGACTTCTGGAAGAAACGGGAAGCTTGTTCCTGTGCTGTAAGACCAGCCTTTTCTAGACTGGGCAAACTTTTCAATATTTGTTACAGAGATTGTCACACTGCTTCTCACTAGTCCCTGGCCTTGCTCCTTCACTTTAGAGTACAGAACCAAGGTGCTGGAATTCTGAAGAAGTGCTCTGTGAACTGGTATCTGGTTTCTTCGGAGAAAGTACGCAGAGCCAGTCTTCATGACCCATCTGTAGGGGTCCATGTAGATGGGTCCAATACAGATGGGTTTCAGGCCAGTGCAGAACATCAGTGGGAAAATAATATTAAATACCACACATGGTGATAATTTCTGCAACTGGTTTTGAATTGGCTTTTACAGTTGGATTTTCATTCATCACAATGATGTTAGATGTTGATTTGTGTCGTTTCTTCTTGGTTAAGCTTCAGTACGGGACTGGAGAGAAGATGAAAGGAGAAGAGCACAATCCACGTATTCAAAATACATATTGTATTTTAAATTCATGGGTGGTTGGCTAGGATTAGTCCAAGATGGAAGGCTTGTCACTAAACAGGAAAATAAAATCTGAGACATGGCTTGGTAAATATATAAATGAATGTCTTTTCAGTGTTTTACTCGTTCACTTATAACTGACAGTGATAAAGTTGAATTGTTACCTGAGAATTTGGATATCTTCTCAGTCGTAAGAATTATTGTTATTGTGCACTGGTGATGCAGTCTGTTCGGTTGTTAAACAAGGCACTGACAAACGACGGAGGTGCAAAACAGAGTTTATTCTCCAAGTCTGCATGCAAAATTCAGAGAGGTCATCTCAGAATGCTGGATTGTTCAGAATGACAAAGACAGAAAGGTGGGCAGTTCATCGAAACAACAGGTGGAAAAACACAGTAACCTTGGGATCTGTCTAGACCCAACTTAGCTACTTGATGGAGACCACACCAAAACTACCGGTGGCCTCAAACAAGGCAGGATTTGAGGCGAAGAGTCATGGCCTTAATTAATGCCACAGCATGACACAGCAGTTTTAGCAAGTTTAGGCCTCAGAATGAACACAGCATTAATTTTTAACATCACATGAATGATAACTGATTTTACTCGTGATAGTTATTTTGACTCCATCTCATAAAAGCAAGCATGTCCAAATTACCCGTACTACACATCATCATTTACCTAAAATAATTCAAATTATAAGATTTCTGAGACGTCAGTGTTTCAAGATCCAAATAATGCATCTGATGTTAACACACACCTGAATGCTCCAAACAAGCAAGCTGCCAAAACATCTGCTCATGATCAATTAAATAATTCCATTTTATTAGAAACACCTGGCCGCTACTTATCATTCTTATTCCAGTGCATTCCAGTATGATTTTTTTTTTTTTGTTATTTAACTTCTTTATTGACTTTTCATTAGAAATGCAAATACACAACCAGTGTGTAAGTACAAGTATTACAAACAAGATTAAGTCAACATTTTAAGAAACAAAAAACAAACCTGACAATAACAAGCAATAGGAGTAAAAGAAACTTAAAAGAAGCAAGAGAATTAAAAAAAAAAAGAAAAAAAAAAAAGACAAGTAAAATGCCCATTCCTGACAATTAACTTCATCACACCACAGCGTTACATGATATATTACATGTTATGTTCCTTGGACCAACAAAAATATAAGGTACATGGGGAAGTGTACAAGGTATTAGACATTACGATCATCACTTTCCAATCATTCTCAAATAAGGAGCCCATACCTTCAAAAAGAGATCTAACTTATTATTAATCTTATAAATAAGCTGCTCATAAGAAGCTATTTTGGTTAGCTCATCTCTCCACTCCTTAAAGCTGATCTTTTCTTTTGATTTCCAGTGTCTCAAGACTACCCTGTTTGCTGTTGCGAGAGGTAGTTTCACCCATATGCACATTTGTGTACCTAGGCCGGATTTCTTCGGCAAAATACCTAGAATACATAAAGCTGGCCTCTCTCTGAACTTTATTGATATATTGGATAACAGCCACCCAGAGGTTGTGCACCATCTCACATTCATAGAACATATGTACCAGTGTGCCCCTTTCCTTCTCACATCTCCAACATTTATCATTCTCCCTAAGTCCCAACCTAGACATTTTTGCAGGGGTCCAGTAGTTCCTATTCAATATTTTGAATGAAATTAGCCGTGTCTGCATGTCTCGGGCTATAGTATACCAGGACCGGATAGTTTCCTCCCAGACCTCCAGGTCAATAGGTACTCATGCTAACTTCACACCTTGATAGTTTGGGGGCTGATGTTTTTTAAACATGTCATAAAATCTGGATGTTCCTCCTCTGAGCTTCCAGCCTGAGCTATAGCTCTTGAATACAAGAGACAGGTGCAAATTTGGCCTTTCTATTTGCTGTCATAATACAGCTCCTTAACTGAAGGAACTTCCAAAAATCTTTCCTGGGGATATCATACTTAGATATAAATTGTTCAAAGGAGATTAAGTTTTTCCCGTCAAATAAATCTTCCAGTACCATTACCCCTGCCTTTACCCAGTTTTCCCACATGACTGATTTTTTGTTAATTTTCAATGACTTATTATACCATATTGATGAGCCCATAGTGTGGTAGTAATTCAAATGGCACGCCTGGTGGGCCCATCTCCAACTTCCTCTAGAAAATGCCAACACAGGGTTTCTGTAGGGTACATCACTTCCTGTCTGGGTGAGGAAAGCCTGTACTGAGAAGGGCTCTATCAACTCTTTCTCAATTGCCACCCAGTCAGGAGCCCGGACCTCTGGGACGTTTGACTTCGATAGTTGACTGAGATTGAAGGCATGGTGATACCAATCTATTCTTGGGCATCCTAGACCGATTCCAGTATGATTTTTAACACACTAGTTATGCAAAAGTTATGTTAGCTTTTGCTGACAAAAATACTGCTGCAGTGTAATGTGTCGTGTCCTGTTCATCCATGCCTGCTGCAGTTCTTTTAATTATGGAGGAAAAATGTATGGGTACAAATGTTGCATAGAATTGATTAGAATAATCAGCACAAATGATGAAGATGGCAACATTTACAGCCAGTTTGAGTTGCATGTTGGTGTCTGCAGATGGGTCCGTGCCAATCTTGGAATCATCAACAAATTCTGAGTCAAAGAAAAAAAATAGAGTTGCCAAACCCTGAGATGAGAAACTTCAGTAAAGTGGTTGTACCAACTCTGAGATGCTGCGACTATAAAGACATCATCGGCGGAGTTGCATTACTGTGATTCACCATGGCAATGCTGGAAAAATGGAGGACATCTTCCAACTGTTCTTAGCTGAATCAAGCTTTTGTTGCAGAAACATAGGACAGTTGGGAAGTAAGTGGACGTATTGGTAAGCCAATACATCCACTCACATCGTGAAATCCTACAGGATTGCTCAAAAAAGTGGAGGGAGGATGCTATTAAATTGTTATTTTAAATAATTATATCATTATCTAAATCAGCCATTTCCAAACTTCAGAATACCAAGGCCCAATTTAAAATGTGAAAAATCTTCGCGGCCCACCGAAATCTTTAATCACAACGGTGATCAACATTCAGGACTAGAAGCTATGTTCTGATATTAATGTAAGGGGTCAACAAATAAGGTGACACTTGTCATATTAAGTTAAGACGACAGTAGAATAACACTTAACTGGTTTGTTTTGTTACTTCTTAATGTTTTTTTTAATCATGCCATGAATATTTTACAGTAATTAAAAACATATTTAAAAAGGTTCAAGGATTTAAAACATATGTCTAATTTTAATGACCTCTCACGGCCCACCTGCAGCACATGACGGCCCACTAGGGGGCCGCGGCCCGCACTTTGGGAATCGCTGATCTAAATCATGTAGGCTAGACAAAACCCTATGAAATTCTTCTTTGATGATATTTATGTTTGTGGCTACCAGAGGAAAAAAAGAAAATGAATATTAAATAAGTAGGTTGAATCTATGTCAGACCTCTTTTCTCACAGCTCTTCATGCTGTTCCTTTTCTAATAGGCTACGTTCAGAATCCCTGTCTCAGAGAAGAAAACTGACATTTCCAATCAAATAATAGCTAATAAAAAAAAGTAACCCAATCTATTTTGTGTGAAGTATGCGCATACAATGGATAATATTTATGAACCATGGTAGGGGAAGATTGTGTGCTGTGTATACAGTGAGTTATGTGCAGAAAAACCAGTAAAGCGAATGCTCTTACAAAATTCATCAGGGGATCCCAAATATAAATGACGGGTGGCTTGACAGCAGTAAACTTTTTATTCGGTTCCTCAATATACTTTATTGATGCAAATAATACCTTTCATAGTTCAGGCATCTCTAAAATGGGCCTTATAAGATCAAATGTAAAATGAAATAAAACCCGTTTCAGCTTTATGAAGGGGAGGAGACACAAAGAATGTTCTTCTTTTCTGGTTTGTTCTCCATTAACAGCCCCCTGCAAAGCCCAAACACCACTCCCTTTATTCAGTTGCCAGGTGTCTTCTAATTAGACTCAAACAATACCATCTCCTGAAAGAGATTTAGCTACACAATACTTTCCACAAACAATTCACATGTTCACTTTCAAACTAATTCTCAAGAATTTATGGTTTACTAAATGGCAGAAAATCAGTGAAATATCTTAACACAATATTTCCAAGATAAATTCAAACTAACAACAAAATCACTAAAGAAAAGAAAAACCCTCCACTTGGTTTCACCCAATAATCCAATTGATGACATCACCCATATAAAAACAGGAAATGCTGGGCAGGCCCCTCCCACACTCCAGTCAGAACAAAGGAACAAACAAGTGGTTAGTGGTAATGAGCAAATTAATACTATTCAACCTGCAACTCAATAAACATAACCTAAACTAACATGACTATGTGTTTACTGTAACATATGCAAATGCTTTGATGTTAACTGCAACATAATACTGACACAAACAAACCCGGGACAGAATGTGCAGCAACGTTGTCTAGTAATGATAAATTAGACAAATACACGTAATGTGTTCTGAACAGAATGAAGTGACAAGTGATGTCCAAAGCAAGTATCACCCACTTTGTCACAGTTCACAGAGTAAGTCACCGTGGTAACAGACTTAGAGCATAAATTACTTCAGTTTCTGAAACTCTCTTAGCTGAACCATCTTACTAGGGATTAGGCTGCATCACTTTGGAAAATGGAGAGCTCAGTTTCCCTGAATTCAGGTTCAACATGTTCAGAGTTTTCCACATAACTTACATTCTGAAACAGATGATAAGACTGATCTTTGTATAGTGAGGCACAAAGACAACACGAATAGAGCCTTTTAATAACTATCTTAGTAATACAGTGGTACCTTTTAGGGATGAGCGCGATTAGTCGTCTAAACGATTAACCGTCCGCTCACTTACTAGTCGGCACCAGAAATATTAGTCGTTTAAACCAATTTGTGTTTTATTCATGTACAAGGCCGCTTAACTGTCATACAGCCGCCCGCCACTAGTCGGGGCTACAGAGCCGTCAGACAGCAGCCCCCTCTCCGCGGCAATGCTCGAGTAGACTGGAGTTTTAAAACGGCACGGTGGGAAGATGGTCTCGCAAAACCACCGCGGTTTGGCGGTACTTTAATCTAGAAAATGAAAACAAGGTAGTATGTAGACTGTGTCAGAAACAACTGGCATACAATCACTCGACTGGAGCAATGCGCAACCACATTCCACTCAAGCATTTGGATGATAATCTACACGAGACGACAGCTGCTGATGCTAGCGGTGCTAGCCACACTCAGGCCGATTTGACATTGTTTACCCGGAGACGTGTTCTCCTGTCCAGTCTGAGAGGATAACGCAGCTCATCACAATAAGGACTTCGCAAGATATGCTTTCACTTAACTTTGTGGAAGGTAAAGGCTTCAGGAAGCTAATGGAATATGTTGAGCCCCAATACACCGTACCGAGACGCAAACTGATAACTTCCAGGCTGGAGCGCCTCTTTTTTTTAGACTAGTCGATTAGTCTTAATTAAAATTTTCGTTTAGTCGTCAGGGAAATTAGTCGCCAGGAACATGCCTAGTACTTTACTTACGAACGTCTCTATATACGAAACGCCTCAAAGGGAAAATATTGCCTCTTCTTACGAAAGAAATTTCAGGATACGAAAGGCAAAAATACAGTAGCGCTGCTAATCGCAGCTCCCAGAGATTACCGAATGGAAACATAGCTGTTGGCTCTGTATCTTGGTTTGAAAGTGGTGCGTCTGTGCTGCTCTGCCATTGGCTATCGCTTAGCATTTTCCTGGCATCCCATTGGCCTCTTGTCTGTATCAGCGTAACCCAGCAACCCAAGTAAACGAACAATTTTTACCTCCGCCAAGGAGGTTATGTTTTTGCCGGCATTTATCTCTCTGTTTATCTGTCTGTCTGTCTGTGTTCAAGATAACTCAAAAAGTTATGGATGGATTTTGATTAAATTTTCAGGAGTTGTCAGAAATGTGAAAAGGAAGAACTGATTTCATTTTGGGTGTGATCCAGAAGAAATCCTGGATTCTGAATCACTTTCAAATTTTCGATAATTGTTGCGTTTAGTGGAGGTCTGTGCTCTCTGAGTGCTTTTCTAGTTCTAACATGTATTTCTTACAGGTTTTTTATGTCATTTCATGTATTATTTATAATTTATTAAAAAAAATTATGTTTGAATTTTGGAGGGCTTGGAACAGATTAGGGCATTTACATGGAAAACGCGTCTCTACTTACGAAGTTTTCAGGTTACGAATCTACTTCCAGAACCATTTAATTTCGTAAGTAGAGGTACCACTCTTTTAGTATTGATGGAAGCAGTTGGAAAGAGGTTTCTTCAGGTGTGCCACAAGCCAGACTACTACAGAAATCCTTCCTGCCTACGCTAAAAACATAAAAATAATGATGTATCTATCCACATGAGTCCACTGATGAATATAAAAATAAACACTGAGCTTTCTCATGTTTGGCTTACCTTCCTTCAGTAATTTTGGTTTCAAGTAATGATGTGGAGAAAACACCAATAGTTACAGTGGATATGAAAAGTCTACACACTGTTAGGAACTGTTGGTTTTTGAAATAAAGAGATAGAATAACAGTAACATAAGTGTCAGAATAAATCTTTACAATACCTTGATTGTGTAAATCTGCACACTCTTTCTTAATGAGTGCTCTGTCCTCAGAGGTAACCAGTCACAAACAAAATTAGGCCTGTAGCTAAATGTCACCTGCCATCAATGAATCAGATTCTGATTAAAACCATATAAAATCAAGTTGTAGCTGTAGTATTTGCTTAAAATTTCTCTCAATAGGAAATATGCAAATCTGTCTGAATTAGCCCAAAAATAAATGTAATTCAGTCACTTCAGTCACTCAGTGGGAAAATGGGTTATGTTTGGAAGAGACAAAGCTTCACGTTTTTGATCTAAAAAGTATGGTTTTCTAAACGATATGTTTGGTGCAAAGCCAGTACAGAGCATCATTAAAAGAATGCCATGGTAAGAATGGTGGGGTCTTCTTCTCTACAGCTGGACAGGGGGCACTTGTTAAGATAGATGGGAAAATTAAAAGCTTTAAAAAATAAGACAGAAAACCCTCGTCCTCTTTCAAAAGACGAAAATGAAGAGGAATTTTACATTCCAACAGGACCCAATGTTGACATCAAGATCTACCGAAACATGGCTTCAAAAAAAGGAAAATAAAAGTGTTGGCACAGTTGAGTCAGAGTCCAGGCCTGATATGAAAAATATCAGGAAAGATATAAAAAGGGAAATTCACAGGAGAACCCATTATAATTTGAAGCAAACTTTTTTTTTTTTTACAAAAAGACAAGAGTGGGATAAAACTCTGGTGTCTAAATGTGTGACGTTAATAGAAACATATTCACAAGGACTTGATGCTGTAATGGAGGCAAGAGGTGCTTCCGCAATCAAGCTGTGGTGGGTCTTCTTTTATGTAAAATTCCCAATGTATAAATATTTATGCCCCCCCCAAATCCACCCCCCTCCTCCCGATTTCTATTTGTTGGAATATTGCATTAAAGATGTATTAAGTCTGACATTTTCTGTTTTAATATTTTAAAAACGTGCATTTCATAAGGGTGTGTATGCTTTTTATATTTTATAGTTTCATTAATGTTCTCGTAAATACGTCAGAGTAATGAGTGTAAGGTTTTTTGTTGTTCTTTTTTCAGTAATAATGTCTGGCATTATTATTCAGCACTATAACAAATAACACAGGAACTGAGCAAATCTACTATTAATCCACCTTTTTTTCTTCTTGATAATAGAAGAGAAACTATGGTTATTTTAGCATGTCCAGAATTTTGATTGCAAGTTATGTAGAGTTCCTCTTGTTTGTTCAGAGTTACGACTGTAAGATCAAAGTGCATCTGTCCCAACCTCCGCTTGTCCCTTTCAGAGAGCGCAGGTCCTTAGCTCATTGTAGCACAACAAGCACAGACGTGTTTGTGCATGTGTGTGTTTGAGCATATGTCACTGCCATTCTGTCAGTGTAAGGTAGTAAATTCTCCATCATAACTATCAGTATGATTAAATACAGGTACCTTGCTACATCCATCATGACACATAATCACTGAGAAGGTCACACAGGTTTTGAACGAAGGGAGGAAGCTAATGAAGTTGGTGCTTTTAGTGCAAGTTCATTACTGTATAAGTGCTGTGTATTTCAAGCTTTCATGTCCCATTATTTTTAATTAGTCAAAAGACAGTTAGTGGGTTTATGAATACAAGGGAGTCATCACAATAGCAATCATGTTAACTCAGAATGTAAATCTATGGTAACCACTGACATTATAAACTGTACAGAAAACCACCTTTGTTCATATTCATTTTAGCTGTCAGATTTTCACAGGGATATTAAAATTTAACTGCATCAGAATGTCTTGCATGTCATCAAGTTTTGGTGAAAGAAGTTGGGAGAAGTAAAGTAAACAAGGCATAGAGTAAGCCTGAATGTTGAACATCATTAATACTAGGCTTAAGTCATCTTATGAAATGAATCCAGTCTTACACTTCAGAACGGTGAAAGGACAGAAATTTCAACATTAAAAGGTTACAGGGTGGCAGCAAGTGGGGGGACGGGTCCTGACTGTTGTTTGTGCTTACGCACCAAATAGCAGTTCAGAGTACCCACCCTTTTTGGAGTCCTTGGATGGAGTATTGGAGAATGTTCCATCTGGGGACTCCCTCGTTCTGCTGGGGGACTTCAATGCTCACGTGGGCAACGACAGTGAGACCTGGAGGGGTGTGGTTGGGAGGCAGGGCCCCCCCGATCTGAACCAGAGTGGTGTTTTGTTGTTGGACTTCTGTGCTCGTCATGGATTGTCCATAACGAACACCATGTTCAAGCATAAGAGTGTCCACATGTGCACTTGGCACCAGGACACTCTAGGCCGCAGTTCGATGATCGACTTCATAATCGTATCGTCGGACTTGCGGCCGCATGTCTTGGACACTCGGGCGAAGAGAGGGGCGGAGCTGTCAACTGATCACCACCTGGTGGTGGGTTGGCTCAGATGGTGGGGGAGGATGCCGGTCAGACCTGGCAGGCCCAAACGTGTTGTGAGGGTCTGCTGGGAACGTCTGGCAGAGTCTCCTGTCAGAAGGAGCTTTAACTCACACCTCCGGCGGAACTTCGATCATGTTCCGAGGGAGGCAGGGGACATTGAGTCCGAGTGGGCTATGTTCCGGGCCTCCATTGTTGAGGCGGCCGACCGGAGCTGTGGCCGTAAGGTCGTTGGTGCCTGTCGTGGCGGCAATCCCAGAACTCGTTGGTGGACACCAGCAGTGAGGGATGCCGTCAAGCTGAAGAAGGAGTCCTATAAGGCCTTTTTGGCATGTGGGACTCTGGAGGCAGCTGACAGGTATCGGCAGGCTAAGCGGGACGCGGCTTTGGCGGTTGCTGAGGCAAAAACTCGGACATGGGAGGAGTTTGGAGAGGCCATGGAGAACGACTTCCGAACGGCTTCGAAGAGATTCTGGTCCACCATCCGGCGTCTCAGGAGGGGGAAGCAGTGCTCCATCAACACTGTATACAGTGGGGATGGGGAGCTGTTGACCTCGACTCGGGACGTTGTGGATCGGTGGAGGGAATACTTCGAAGACCTCCTCAATCCCGCCGACACGTCTTCCAATGAGGAAGCAGAGTCTGGGGACTCAGGGGTGGACTCTCCTATCTCTGGGGCTGAGGTTGCCGAGGTGGTTAAAAAGCTCCTCGGTGGCAGGGCCCCGGGTGTGGATGAGATCCGCCCGGAGTTCCTCAAGGCTCTGGATGCTGAGGGGCTGTCTTGGTTGACACGCCTCTGCAGCATCGCGTGGACGTCGGGGACAGTACCCCTGGATTGGCAGACTGGGGTGGTGGTCCCCCTCTTTAAAAAGGGGGACCGGAGGGTGTGTTCCAACTACAGGGGGATCACACTCCTCAGCCTCCCTGGGAAGGTCTATTCAGGGGTCCTGGAGAGGAGGGTCCGTCGGATAGTCGAATCTCGGATTGAGGAGGAGCAGTGTGGTTTTCGTCCCGGCCGTGGAACGGTGGACCAGCTCTACACCCTCTTCAGGGTCTTGGAGGGGGCATGGGAGTTCGCCCAACCAGTCTACATGTGTTTTGTGGATTTGGAGAAGGCGTTCGACCGTGTTCCCCGGGGATTCCTGTGGGGGGCTTCGGGAGTATGGGGTGCCGGACTCCCTTATACGGGCTGTCCGGTCCCTGTACGACCGGTGCCAGAGTTTGGTCCGCATTGCCGGCAGTAAGTCGGATTCGTTTCCAGTGAGGGTTGGACTCCGCCAAGGCTGCCCTTTGTCACCGATTCTGTTCATTACTTTTATGGACAGAATTTCTAGGCGCAGTCGAGGTGTCGAGGGGATCCGGTTCGGTGGCCTCAGGATTGGGTCTCTGCTATTTGCAGATGATGTGGTTCTGTTGGCTTCATCGAGCCGTGATCTACAGCTCTCGCTGGAGCGATTCGCAGCCGGTTGTGAAGATGAGAATCAGCACTCCAAATCCGAGACCATGGTCCTCAGCCGGAAAAGGGTGGAGTGCCCTCTCCGGGTTGGGGATGAGGTCCTTCCCCAAGTGGAGGAGTTTAAGTATCTCGGGATCTTGTTCACGAGTGAGGGAAGGATGGAGCGGGAGATCGACAGACGGATCGGTGCGGCATCTGCAGTGATGCGGGTGCTGCACCGGTCTGTTGTGGTAAAGAAGGAGCTGAGTCGGAAGGCGAAGCTCTCTATTTACTGGTCGATCTACGTTCCTACCCTCACCTATGGCCATGAGCTTTGGGTAGTGACCGAAAGAACAAGATCGCGGATACAAGCGGCTGAAATGAGCTTCCTTCGCAGGGTGGCCGGGCTCTCCCTTAGAGATAGGGTGAGAAGCTCGGTCATCCGGGAGGGGCTCAGAGTAGAACCGCTGCTCCTCCGCATCGAGAGGAGCCAGATGAGGTGGCTCGGGCATCTGGTTAGGATGCCTCCTGGGCGCCTCCCTGGTGAGGTGTTCCGGGCACGGCCCACTGGGAGGAGACCCCGGGGAAGACCCAGGACGCGCTGGAGGGACTATGTCTCTCGGCTGGCCTGGGAACGCCTTGGGATCCCCCCAGAGGAGCTGGAGGAAGTGGCCGGGGAGAGGGGGGTCTGGGCTTCCTTACTCCGGCTGATGCCCCCGCGACCCGACCTCGGATAAGCGGAAGAAGACGGTACGGTACGGTACGGTGGCAACACAGCCTTTGTATTACTCAGATCAGTAGTGTTGCTTTTTTCTTTCTTACCATTGAAGTTTCAAATCAGTATAGAGATGGACATAATATTTCATCCATCACTGAAGGGTCTGAAATGTTTCTTAGACTAGAAACAACTTCTGTTGGAAAAGAAGTCACACTGTCTAGAAATCTGAGAAACAATATTGTAATTTCCACTACACCAAGAAATGGTTCACGTGTGTACATATACATATATACATATGTATATATATATATATATATATATATATATATATATATATATATATATATATATATATATATATATATATATATATATATATCTATATATATATATATATATATATATATATATATATATATCTATATATATATATATATATATATCTATATATATATATATATATATATATATATATATATATATATATATATATATATATATATATATATTATTGCGTTAACTCATTAATTTATTAACGCAACATTTATTTTATTGTGCGTTAATGTATGTTGCTCACATGCTTTTGTTTTTTAGTATTTTTGATCCAAGTCTAAAATTGAAATATAAAAAAAACAGGCATTTTTTAATTAATCAATTAATCGCTATTAAAAATGTTAATTGTTGCCCAGCCCTAATATATATATATATATATATATATATATATATATATATATATTATTATATATATATATATATATATATATATATATATATATATATATATATATATATATATATATACATATATATATATATATATACATATACAGTCATGGAAAAAATTATTAGACCACCCTTGTTTTCTTCAGTTTCTTGTTCATTTTAATGCCTGGTACAACTAAAGGTACATTTGTTTGGACAAACATAACGATAACCACAAAGATTGCTCATAAGAGTTTTATTTAAGAGCTGATATCTTACCATTTTCCATGGTTTTCTTGATTATAACCTAAATCACTTAAGTTTTTACATCAATAGCTATGGCGTTGTACTGCCAAAAACACTGCTTTTATGCATTCAGTGTTTTCTTTTCTGTCTGTTTTAGTCTCATGATGACGTTTAGTGGTACCAGGTATTAAAATGAACAAGAAACTGGAGAAAAAATGGTGGTCTAATCATTTTTTCGATGACTGTATATGTGTGTGTGTGTGTATAGCTAGATAGATAATAATTTTTAAGTGAAAGAGCAACATCTTAGCCCTCTACTAAAAGACTTGTCAAAATGTCCCATCTGGACCATTTTCAGAACAGGTGACACAGCACACAGAGGTTAACGCTGTGAATTCATGCATACATCACACTTCTGTCCTGGAAAAGAGAAGTGTTTTAAGACATGGCTGTTTTGTGACCTGCAGTGGGAGTCACAAAGTGTTCATGTGCTGTGGGTGTGATTCTGTATTGTGGATGCAACATGCACCCAACATGCCCTTTACACAAGAATACACACCGTTCCTCGGCTTATTTTCACAAACTGAATCATAAGCAGTTTTTTTTTTTTTTACTGGGCAATTTTTCTTGACTTTTTTTTTAAGTCTCCAAAATTTCCCCAAGCAATTAAATGTATATAAAAAATCTTAGAAGCTATGATGCAATTAACAATTTCAGTTTAACAGTGAAGGAATAAGATCCTAATACTTAAGTGTAATTTTACAGGGACAGAACAAAAAATACAGACCCAAGAAATGATGCATTGAAGAGAGATTTTGCCAATCTGTGGTGGCACAGATGACGTTCTGTTTTTCCATCTTATCAACTTTTTTTCCAACTCTTTTTTTTCCAGACAGAAGATCCTGTGATGGCATCCGTTATGTTGAAATAGTGATGTAACATGTGGTGGGAGGTCTTCACAGACTGCTAAATTTTCAAAATTGACACTGTTCCAGTGTCCGACTTGTCTTCTGCTCAGTACAGCTTTAAAAAAAAGGAAAAAGAAAAATAGACCCATCCTGTAACAGACTGGAAAGCTGCATCTGGGATGCACAGAAGAACATTTCATGGAATTACAAACAAAAGTTACATGAACCAAAGATATTCAAATATTCTCATTGACTTCTTTTTTTCTTTTAAGTGAATTTAAAGGTGGGGTGGGTGTTGTTTTTTTGCAACACTTTTTACAATATTGCCTGAAAACCTTTTCACATTTCCATTGCACCCACTGAAATAAAATGTTTGCAAAAAAAACTAAACATTTTGGTCCAGTCTAGAAGGTATAATCAGAGAAAAACTCTGACCAATCAAAAAAGTGATCATCACTATTTTGATTGGCTGCCTAATACGTCCATCAAATATCACCCCTCCCTCCCTCCCTCCCTATGGTTCATGCAGTCGTGAATCATGTGAAGGCGTGGTTTCGAGGGGTGAGCTGAAGAGGAGGAGGCGGAGCCTTTGGGAGGAGGGAGGGAGTGTATATTTTCAAAATCTCACTTGAGTTGGATTGTTGGAACCGTTTTTCAAACAACACCTACTCCACCTTTAAGGGCGGTTGAAAAATATGATAGTCATCACTCATTTTGTCAGATTAGAACATGGAAACAATGGACCATCACATTATTTACAGTAACAATTCCAATAACTACCTATAGATAACTTATAGTAGAACCCCTTTCCAGATGATGCAGGGATATGCATTACAGGTCTTCACGGGTCCACTTTCATGGACCCAAATGGACCCGTGAAAATTCGACCCAAAACCGACCCGACCTAAGCTATTATCATAAGTGCGGGAGTCCAAACCCAAATGGACCCGCAATATTTGGAACTGAAACCGACCCGACCCGAGTCTTTAGTTTCCGACCACGAACCGAACAGAGTTACCCGAATAGAACCGAGACAATCGAGCCCGTAGTTGCTCATGTTAAAAGTTGTCTAGCGTTGAATAAAACTTGATTTTCTTACCTAAAATTGTCTTCTTCTACCCGGTTCAGTTGCTCCGTAGGTTACGTGATGTAAACAATAATAAATCCAAGTCGTTATTTTCTTTGTGGATACAGATACAGCTATTGGTAGCAATCTGCTAACGCTAATAGCCTACACCGGTCAGGACGTGTGGTGAACATGTTCTCCCATCCAGCGTTGTCATGTTGGCGATCCGTTGTGCTTTACAGCTGCCGGGCAAACCGCTAATAACACGCTACGGCAACACGATTGTTTCAGGACAAATACTCCACGTTAATGAATAATTAATTAAACTGCCCCGAGTCCTGACATTGGCTGCCACCGCCAATATCTTTACCTCTCTTGAGTAAACGCAGACCCAACCTGTCAGAGAGCACCGACCAGACCCAAGACTATCTCTACCGATTCCGACCCGAGCCCGGAGTCACATCTTTTAAATGGACCCGAGACCCGATTTGGGTGGGGTCGGAACCTCTGGTTTTCGCTTTGTCGGATTGTTCCGAAGACCTCTAGAAAGCATTGTTAATTAACAACGCTATAGACTCATGGCAGATCTGAATACTGTAATGCATATTGGTATCCTTGTTCTGTACCTAAAGACCGGAGCTGGTTTAGGTTCATCAGTGTGTTACAAATATTGTGGTGCACCTGGAGCACATGCTGCAGAATCCCCATGAAGTAATTCCTTCCAGAATTGTATAATTATAATCACACATTCAGTTGTTCTGAGCAAAGAGGACCCCAAAGGCACAATTAAGAATTCATCAATGAAGTAAAGAACACGAAGTAAGGGTAGGTAAAGGCTTGAAAACATCACTACAAGTGGCAGACGCCACTGTTCATGGTGTAATATGAAACAGGTAGGGTGTCCATGGCAAAACGTTAATCCAACTTCGGTTCACTTTATTTGTTTAGCCCCAATTCACAACAACAAAGTAATCTCAAGGCAATTTACACAGAAAGGGAGGAAGCTCTCTCAGAAAAACAATGCTGAATACTTGAAGTTTGAAAAAAAGCACCATTTTGTGGACTCTAGAAACAAAAGTTGAAAATGTTCAGAGCAAACGTGCAGTCTTCCCTTTAGACTGACATCTTATTTGACCAATTGGGTTGATCTATGCTCTTTCCAGACAAAAGGCACATTCCTACTCTAATAAATACAGATCAAGCCTATTTGCTCTGGTGCTGATTCTGACATTACAGACATATAGCCAATTAAATGCCCTTTTCAATGATACGTGGCATGGTGGGGGGGTTGTGTACTATGTAAAACTATATGTAAAACAAATAAGCCAACCGTGCCACATCTGTGAGCCTGTATGCAAAACTAAAATATACATTGTTTTGTTTTGTTTTTCTTTCAAGTAAAAGATGGTACCATTAAAACGAACTGACCAAGGGGTACTTAAAATGATCATGAGAAGGGACATTTACCTTCTGACAAGTAAGTGTTATCTCTTGAGATAGTGGCGGCGTCCTGTATGGCAGTGTTGTCTGTGTTGTCTGTACTGTCACAGTCTTGTATGGGAATAGTCTATAACAGAAGCTTGTTGCTCGGACTTCGAAACTTGTAACATTTAAAAAATTCTTTCTGGAGTTAAGCTGACTTTGGAACTCCAAACATTCTAAACCGGCAAGACCCAGAGGCTTGCAAGGTAGCACCTCCCCCTCCCATCACAGGCTGACACTGGAAGCGGCGCAAGACCTTGCAAGTGGGACAGTCGAGCGGGCATCAGCACCAGGCTAAAAGCTAACCCCTTTACACCAGCACTTCCTTCTATTCTGCTATCCAGCACTCGCTTGCTGGAAACCAAAATGGATTACCTAAGACTGGATCTAACAACACTAAGAAAGGACTGCAGCACCGTCATCCTCACAGAGATGTGGTTGAATCACACCGCTTCAGACAACAGCATTAATATAGACGAATTAACAACATTCCGAGCATACTGCCGAAAAGGCGTTCGACATGGTTGAATGGGGTTATTTATTCAAAATTTTAAAAGAGTTTGGATTTGGTAGCACCTTTATAAGATGGATTCATGTATTATATAAACACCCAGAAGCAGCAGTGCAAACCAATGGGCTAGTTTCAGATTATTTTATGTTGGGAAGAGGAACCAGGCAGGGCTCACCCCTATCCCCCTCTTCTGTTTAGCCATTGAGCCTCTTGCAGCTGCCATACGTGTGGCGACAGATTTTCCGGGGGTCACTGTGGGTGGGATGGTACATAAACTGATGCTTTACGCTGATGACATCTTATTACTGGTCTCCAACCCTAGCAGATCCGTACCATGTCTTCTTGAAATTATAGACTCATTTTCAAAGTTTTCCGGATACAGGGTGAACTGGTCCAAATCGGAGGCCCTCCCCTTAACAGCTTATTGCCCTTCCAATGCCTTCCATCCAGGGGCATTTCAATGGCCTCAGCAAGGTATTCTGTATTTGGGTATTCGGTTTCCCAGACAGCTTAAAGATTTGGTCAAAGTCAATTTTGAACCACTATTACAAAAAATTTCTTGTGATGTTGAAAGATGGGGAACTCTTAATTTGTCCATGGCAGGTAAAGTTAACATTTTGAAAATGAACTGTGTTCCCAAACTTAATTATCTTATGCAGTCCCTCCCCTTAGAAGTCCCCCACTGTTATTTTAAAAAGTTTGACAGAATATCCAAGATATTTATCTGGAATGGTAAACGGCCCCGTCTCAACCACAGCAAGTTACAAAAACCAGCTGATAAAGGAGGCTTAGGGCTACCAAAGATGTTGTTTTACTATTATGCTTTTAATTTAAGGCACCTGGCCCATTGGTCTCTTCCTCCCGAAAGAGCCCCACCGTGGTACCGTATGGAACAAGCTGTTGTTGCCCCTCTGTCACCCATGCAAGTCTTGTCTACTAAATTAAGTAAAAAAGCAAATACGCATCCAATAATTGCTCATCTTAAATTAATTTGGACTAGGATTGCTCGAATATTTAAATTTGATCCCTTTCTAAATATCTCCTCAAGTATTTGGTTAAATCCTAAATTACGAATTGGTAAATTTCCCATTTATTGGAAGATCTGGCAGGAGAAGGGTGTGATCACATTGGGGGATCTGTATTGTGATGGTTCGTTAAAATCTTTTGAGGAGTTGGTGCGACAGTTCAGCATCCCTACGTCCCACTTTTTTAGGTACCTGCAACTTCGACATATGTTGGGGGGGGGGGGGGGGGGGGGGGGGGGGTTTGGGTCCGCTGCATCGGCTCCCCACAATGCAGAGCCCCTAGAAAAAATTTTAAAGAATTATGGGAAAGGACATGAGGCAGCTGTTTATTACTCTTTGTTAATTCAGACACTTGGTAATGGACCCATGACGGCTCTGCAGAAGATATGGGAAAGGGATCTGAACTTGGCATTTAGCGATGAGGATTGGAACAGAATATGTAGGAATATTAAAGTGGTTTCAAGGGATGCAAGAGTACGCCTTATTCAATTCAAAATTATGCATTGTTTTTATTGGACTCCCTCTAGACTATTTAGATTAGGATTATTATCCACTTCGCACTGTTGGCGATGTAAGTCTGAGGAAGGTACTTTAATTCATGTCTTATGGGCATGTCACAAAATCCAGCAATTCTGGACCAATGTTTATGATAATTTATGCGAGACCACAGAGATGCAAATTCCATTTATTCCTAGATTATTTATTTTGAGTGATAATTCAGTTCTGACAGGACAAGATAAACATGTTAAAAGTTTTATCCAGACTAGTATTATGATTGGCAGACAAATACTTGTCAGGGGATGGAAGACGGAGGGGGTACCTTCTATGCAAGAGTGGGCAGGGGAGATGGCACGAGTTGAAGCATTTGAAAAAATGTCATATAAAAAACTGGGTAGACTGGATGTATATGAAGCAAAGTGGGGCAAATATTTATCTTTTAACTTTCTTTAAGGGGTTATATAGTGGAGAGACGCCAAGTTGCAGTAAAATGTGTATAGATACATATCTGTGCTTCTTCGTATTTTAATATATATTTTATATTTTATTGTCACTCTGATTGTGTTGTTTGTTAGAATACCTTCTGCAGTGCTCATTTTATCTACTTCTGGTATTGATTTTATCACAAATCATTGTGTGTCTATTTTTGTTTTTCCTACATTATGGTTTCATTGTTATGGTTAGTGTAACTATGGCAATTATGTGAAGGAGCATGGAGGCAGATGTTGATAACCAGAAAAAGATTAACACAGATGGTGGTGTATGTTTGTTTGGGGAGGGTGGGGGGGGGTCTTTTTGTTGTTGTTTGTTTTTGTTATTGTTGCATAATGAAAATGGAAAATAAAATAAAAATTGTGAATCATAAAAAAAAAACATTCCGAGCATACAGGAGCCGTGTACAGCTGCGGAAAATTTTTGGTGGTGAGGTGGTGTATGTATTTTCATGTTGCATACATTCCACCCAGTGCTAACACAAGGGACACACTGTCTACATTCATTGGATCAGTCTGTGAGAACAACTTAATCTCTAGGGATGTTAATGAGGTAAAACTGAAGACAGTACTTCCGCATTTTCACAAACATGAACTTTGCAACCAGAGAAGAGAACACTCTATACCAGGTATACACCAATTATAAACAGGCATATAACGGGGCATTTCTTCCCACCCCCACCCGGGGAACTAAGAACATCTATCTGTTATTCTAATTCCAGTTTGCAGACCACTATAATTCAGAAATAAGCCATCTGTGACGCAGATCAGAGCATGGCCAGAGGGTGCCACCTCATTTCTCCAGGACTGTTTTGAATGCACAGACTGGACTGTTTTTTTAGGGAGGCTGCGATCACCAACCAGCATGTCGGCCTAACGGAATATACTGAGTCTGTGACAGGATATGTATCCAAATGCATGGAAGACGCAACCATCATCAAAGACATCACTAGGAGAGCTAACTAAAACCTCTGGTTCACCGGAGCAGTACATGAGCTCCTGAGAGCACGGAATACCGATTTCAAGTCCGGAGACAAAGATGCCCTCAAAACTGCCAGGGCCAACTTGTACCAGGGTGTAAGAGCAGCCAAGCATGCCTATTGACAGAAAATCCAATCACAATTCATAGACACAAAAGACCCCAGATGCCTGTTGCAAGACATCCAGACAGTCTTCAACCACAGGCCTACACCCCCAACATGCAAGGACAACATAGACTTCCTTAACTTGCTTAATACCTTCTTCCTCAGTTTGAAGAAAACAATATCACCAGACCAAGAAAAGCTTGTGCTTAGAGACTTAGAGGTCTGTGGTTAGAGACTGTGCAGACTCACTAACATATGTTTTCACAGATATCTTCAACATCTCTCTGAGCCAAGATATCATGCCAGAATGTTTCAAATCCACCACCGTCATACCACTACCCAAAAAATCCTCAGCCACAACACTGAACGAATACAGGCCCATAGCACTTACTCCTGTTATAATGAAGTGCTTTAAGAGGTTGGTCAAGGCTCATATAACATCCTGTCTACCCACTACACTTAGGGTTAGGGTTAGACTGGGTTACACTGATAATGGCATAGCAACAGCACTTCACTTATGTGACTCATCTGAAAACCAAAACAGCTATGTGTGGATGCTGTTCATCAACTTCAGTGCCACCTACAACATTGTCATCCATCAACACCTGCTGAATAAACTATGTAGCTGGTCACTGGACTTTTCTAACCACAGATAATATAAGATATTAGCCTTATTTGTATTGAGCCAGCGCCCCGGCACAATGAAATTACAGAATAATGTCCAAGTAAAAAAAAACAACAAACAAACAGCATAGGACATGGGTCAACAGTGTACTGAGGCTACAGCCAGCTAGCCGGCGCAGCCTTTCACCTCAATATAACAAAGCCCAAGATACTCAGACAACATCATACCTATATTGTGGGGTGAGGGAGAGTTAAGTGAGTCAAGGGGGAGGGGGTGTTTGTAGCATATGTGTGTGTGCGTAAAGGGCTGTGTATACTCTCGCGGCAAAGTGTTGCCGTCAGCTTGTTGCAGAGATGCCTCCGTCATTTTTGATTTATACTAGCGCGGTCTCCGCTATGTTACACCACAACGCAAGAGCGACAATCACTGGGGTCATCCCTATGTTCCCACAGCCCAATGATCCCACAGCCCTATGTTCTCTCATTTCTAAGAATTTTTTTTTTCACTGAAAATTTTGAAAATTAGTCCCTATGTTCCCTCAGCCCTATGTTCCCTCAGCCATTTGTTCCCTCATTTCCAAGATTTTTCTCAAAATGCCACTGATTGAGCAAGGGAAAACTAGCTTCTGGAGGGCATTTGGCACGAGGTCATGGTGCAGGACCCTAGGTTGAAATTACTCTGAACCATCCCTTTAAACATGTACTGGGTGCAACCCAAAGTGCATAACTAAAAAAAAAAGTAAACCGAAAAAAAAAACATACAGAATCGAAGACACAGACAGACATCCATTATCTATACCCGTTTCATCCTCGGCAGGGTCACGGGGATCTGCTGGAGCCTGTCCCAGCCGTCTACAGGCGAAAGGCAGGGCTACTCCCTGGACAGGTCGCCAGTCCATCGCAGGGCCACACATAGACAAACAACCACTCACACTCACATTCACTCCTACGGGCAATTTAGAATTACTAATTAACCTGACATGCATGTCTTTGTACTGTGGGAGGAAGCCGGAGTACCCGGAGGAAACCCACGCAAGCACGGGGAGAACATGCAAACTCCACACAGAAAGGCCCCTGCCAAGTTTCAAACCAGGACCCCCCATGCCAAGGTTCGAACCAGGAACCTTCTAGCTGTGAGGCAACACAGTAAGCAACCCACTAAGCCACCGTGCTGCCTGAATTGACTAATTGACCAAATTGGCAGAAATGGGGATAAAATCTGATGCAAATTGCTGATAGAGGAAATGTGGGAACATAGGGCCTAATTTTGGAAAGAAAAATAAAACCTTAGAAATTAGAGAACATAAGGCTGAAGGAACATAGGGCTGAGAGAACAAAGGGCTGAGGGAACATAGGGCTGAGGGAACATAGGGCTGTGGGAACATAGGGCTGAGGGAACATAGGGCTGAGGGAACATAGGCACGCTCCCCAATCACTAACTACCTAAACTTACTAAACTTATCTTATTCCTCACCGTCTCGGCCGTATCCAGACCCACATTCATCCCAATTTCCCTCCATGAATTACTAGAATATGTGCTGTCTTTGTAGTGTGGAGAACCAGAATCGTACAAATGTGGGTACTTCCTCATTTCCCTAATGCGCTCTTTTCTACGCGTATGTAGAATTGACCAATCAAAGGCCTCTTTTCTCTCCTCTCTGCGACACTGTCTGCATCGACCTACAATTTTGGGTAGGTACACCGGAATGTCTGCGTAGTGTCTGCGTAGGGTGGGGGGGCATCTCTGCACCGTCTGCGTAGGTGACGCAGACGACCTGACGTTCGAGTATAAATCAGGCTTAAGTGTAAGTGAGCCAGTGAACTTCTGCACTAGTTAGTCCCAGACATAGTTTACACAGTTCTTGTGATGAGATGTTATTCGGGCTTGGTAGTGTACTGATGCATGGTCCAAAGGTGTCATGGGGAAGGGGAGGGGTGCAGAGCATTAGTTGTCATAACATTCAGGAAAAATTGAGTCTCTCTGGTTTCATCTCAATGGCAAGTTCTTATCCATCCCACCAGTGAGTTTGAGAACCACAGCAAGCCTGCGATTCTGTTCAAGAACTGCATCCATTTTGCAGTTTAGTTCCAAAAGCGTTTCAGTATCAGTGTTGAAAGCTGATTTATTCCATCACGTACAACAGGCAGCTTCAAGGTGAACAGAATAGCTGCCGACTTTTCTGAATTTCTCTATACACCATGTAACTGGCAACTCCAAACAGCAGAAATACTGTTGTCAGAAGTCCAAATATTTATGTATCTTGAACATCCTTGATTGACAAAAAAGACACAAGAACCTTCATTCCTTCCATGAGTCCATCACGTATGCGGCTGCTAATGACTCATCGAGGCAAGATCCTCTGCTTTGTCTTTGTCATTGAGAAAATTTGGTCAATTGCGTTGAGAAACCAGCTGGCCAGATCCATGGTTTAAAAATTTGAAGATTATAAAAAGCGAGGCTCCAAATAAAACCTTGACAATACAGCACAAGACAAGAGCAGCAGCAGGGCAGTTAAGGGAGGGAGCAGAGGAAGAAAGCATCCACCTTTGCAGAGAGCAGAAGAGAAGACCTGGAGTTGGTAAGAGTTGGTAAAAACTCCTCAGAGACCATGAACACTGGGGTCCCCCAGGGCTGTGTGCTGAGCCCTCTGCTGTTCACACTAACAACACATGACTGTTGTGCCAGACACAATTTGAACCACATGATTAAGTTCACAAACGACAAAACAGTGGTGGGCCACATCAGCGACAACGACTCGGCCTACAGGGAGGAGGTACATCAAGTCATCAACTGGTGTAACATCAACAATCTACAACTTAATGTCAACAAAATGAAAGAAATAACTGTAAACGTCAGGAGGAAACATGTCACACACCTCACTCACCATCAATGGCAGCAATGTGGAGTCTGTAAAAAGCACCAAATTCCTGGGGGTGCATATCACTGATGACTTGACATGGACAACCAACACCACCTCCCCAGTCAAGAAAGCACAGGAACACCTCAACTTCCTCGAAGGATAAGGAGAACCAACCTCCCCTCTTCTGCCCTCACATTTTACAGGGGTGCTATTGAAAACATTCTCACCAGCAGCCTCTCAGTCTGGTACGGGAGCTGCTCTGTTGTGGACCAGAAGGCTCTACAAAAGGTGGTGAAGAGAAAATCAGAGAAGATAACCAGCCCATCCATCCATTCAGGACTTATACCTGTCCCGAGAGCCATCAATATCATCCAAGACTCCACTCACCCAGCATATGACCTGTTTACCCTCCTACCATCTGGTAAGCGGTATTGCAGCACATGGTGCAAGACTACCAGACTCAACAAAAGCTTTTTCTCACAGGCCATCAGACTACTCAGCTCATTCGAGAAAATTCCATGAACATAATAACTTCTACACTCACAAAGACCAACAAACTGTCAAAATAATTTTAACTCAGTGTCTGGAACTGTAATGGCCATATCCACAGCCACACAGTAAATGGCGATAACTCCCGTGCTGGGAGCCGTGTGAGAGCTGAAGTGAGCCGAAGTGAGCACAGATGTTCAGACCAAGCCTGGGCCTGAACCAAGCCAGCCTCCTCAAGGGGGGAATTTATTAGTCTGATAAATATTTTGATGTACATACTTTTGATTTAAGTACATTGTTTACTTTGTTGTTTTGTTAATTATTTTGTTGGAGTTATGGTTGAACTAATTGTTCTGTTTCTTTTGTTAGTTTATTTGTTTAGTGTTTGTTATCTGTTATCCCTGTTGAGTTGAACATAGTTCTGATCAGCCAGTATATAAATCCCTTTCTTTTAGCTGTTTGGGAGGTCAGTTTGTTTTTTTGTTTGGGTAGGTTTTCTTGAATTGTTAGTTTGAAGTTACTCTGTTCAGTTATTATTTTTGAGTTGAGTACAATGCACTATTTGCACAAGAACATATATAGTTTTACGTGCATACATATCTTCATGCTGCTATCCTGCATTGCACCTTTATTATTGCACCCCAATAACATACCTCATACTTTGACTACACTCTGGTACACTGACTATTCATTAAAATGTATATGTTCACTGTCTGTATATGTTGTGTTATCCAGTGTTGGGCAAGTTCACTTTCTACACGAACTATTTAAGAAATTAAATACAGAATTAAATACACAGAAATTAAAATGAACTAGTTCAGGTTAGTTCAGGTGGAAGACTATTGCCACCTTTGGCCCTTTGTTTTTACAAACAAATGATTAATCAACCCTGATCTGGCTGTGACTTTTATTCATCCATCCATCCATGACTTATTTATTCCAGCTTCTTCCTATGCAGGGTCACAGGGATCTGCTGGAGCCTATCCCAGCTCTCTCTGGGTGAAAGGCAGAGGGACACCCTGGACAGGTCACCAGTTAACGCTGTAATTTTTGACAACACTGCTATCAAAACTACCTTCTTCCAGTTACAACTGTTGTCCAAAGTGAAGCCAAATCGATCCTATCTTTTCTTATCTCTTTTCTTATCTTATCTTATGCTCACAGGGTAAGTTACCATGGTACCAAACTCAGAGTACAAGTCTGCTAAGTTTCTGAAAGAGGCTTGGCTTTACCTCATTTTACCTCAGTTACCTCATTTCAGGTTCAACATTCTCTGACCCACTTCCTGAAATAGACCCCTGTAAAGGTACTTTGGACAACCTTGATTGTTTTCAATATGCTATATAAAAAAATTGACCTTAACCCTGGACCATTTAAAGTTTTGCTTAAATATTGTGCATGTATAAAACTTTGCACTTGGCTGTGTTACATTAATCAGACAACTCACATTCACAGGTGTGGTGTTGCATTTTCAGCACAAACAGAAGTTTCCAACAATCTGTAACAAAAATCAGCATCACAGCATCTTCCACAGGAGTAATCTGAACTAATTGTTCAGACAAGATGTCAAACGTTGAACAATTAGATGTGTTAAATGGGCCAGTAATAACTGCTGAACATGTTGGCCATATGGATGGGCTCTGCTGAGATCTAACTGCTGGCAAAAGGCCCAAGACTCTCCTATCAGGGAGGGATACAGGACAGAAGAGAGAGCAGGTGAATGAAGGAGGCAGGGAACTGCCGGATGAGGCTTATCTTCTCCCACCTGGTTAGTACACAGAAGGATTTTGTGCTTGAAGCCGTTTAGTGTGAGACTGGTGTCCAGATGCCAAGATAGAAACAGGCAGGCATGAAAGCAGACATCACAAAGAGGATAAACATTCAAAAGAGACTGATTGTTTGTGGAATAATAGTTGTTTCCAGATGAAATAATCATACAGAGATCAAATCCACTACGTTAAACCACATTTAAATGTATTTTAAACGGTGAATTCTGTGTGGTCCAGAAACCTACGTTTCAATTACAGGTTTTAAGAAGTAGTTAAAATAATGTTTTTCATTGTTAAAACTTTCAAATTAATCTGTTATAAAAGTTTTTTGCTACTCAACGGTCTGCTCAGCCTCACATTTGTTTCTGTAGGAATCAGGGCAATACTTTAAACCCATTTTCAGTTATGGAAGCTTTAATTGATCTTTCAGTAAGCACCGCCCCCTCCCTAGTTACTGTTGCTAGGTCGGACATTCTCGCTGCTCCTCCATTAAGGACAATTATATTTTGCCATTTTTCCAATGTCTATCAACCGTATTTACATTACACTAGAATAACGCCGTGGTAAAATATTGCTGCTGGGGACCTGCAACAGTGACTCGAGGTGTCCAGAACGTTTGGAGGGACATTTTTATTCCCTTTAACAAGATAAAAGAAACGGTGGAAATCTGCAGGCTTTGGTTCAGTTATGTGTCCGTCCACACGATCAACTGAACGTGGGAAAAGTTACAAAACACACCAACATTTACTCCAAGGTAAGTTTACTTTGTTTATTAGATGACTGATTTAACCACCGTTTAGTAAAAGTAATATGATTTAGCAGCATGGATTGTTTTTTGCATTAAGGGCAGAGTGACCAAGAGTGATGTGCCATGAAAATGTGCAAATGAACAGGTAGTCCAGACTGAGCTTTAATGTAACGCATAGTGTTCTGAGTTCTGTCAATGTGACAGTAGAGTCAGAGTCAGAGGTGGAGAGTGAGGAGTGTTGGCAAGTATGCAAGTAATCGAGAGGTAGAGCCGTTTCTGGAAACACAGAGAGAAAAGAGAAAAAGGGGGGCAAAACAGCACAACAAACTACAGGAAAGAAAATGGCTCACAGTTACAGTAACAAGGGGCTCCTAATTAAATGGGCTAGAGGAGGAGGAAGGGATTTTTCAATATCTGTAAGTCAGCACCTCAAAAAATAAAACTAAGATTTAAACGGAACTCAAACTAACCATTTTTAAAAATTGAAACTAAAACTACTGATGTGCTTATTAAACTAACTAAAAATAAACTAAAATAATCAAAGAAACTGAAAAATAAAAATAAAAAGTATTATTAAAAAAATTAAAAACTATAATAACTCTGGTGAGGATGATTTAGGAGTTCAAAAGCTGCTCAAGCGCTCTGCAGACAGAAAGATGTCAGTATTTCTTTAAAGCTAGATAGTCTAAACACCATTTATTCAATTTCAGTTCAATAATTCTTTATTCATCCTCAAAGGGAAATCATATATTGCACTAACTGTTAGTGTTTAGGTCTTTTAAAGACTCAGTATAGATGGATCTGATTATAGCTGTGGGCAGGCGGGATCTCCTGTAGCAGTCTCTGTTGCAGACCGCTGCAGAGATTTCAGCTGACAGCAGCCCCCCCACCCCCCCACCCCCACCCCTACCAAACCACTCTCCCAACCACACATAACTAAATAGGGGAACTCAAGTTCAACACATTCTGTGAAATACGCATGAAAGAACTGTTCCATCCCATTTAACACACAACAGAGTTCATATTTGATGGCTGGAGGAATGGTGTAGCAGTAGAAAAGTCAAGTCTGCAGTTTTAAAATGGCTGAACTTGAAAATAATTTTTTTGTAGAACATGTAGAACATGTAGAAATGCCCTGGTAAATATATGGAAAACAGCTCTGGCAGCACAAAGGAGTTTTTTTTCATGTTAAAATATAATTTTCAGTTTTCATTTCAAAGCACCTCTAGACTGGGTCATGTTAAAATTATGGTTGGCTTTGCTTAATGGTGAACTTGTAGATTAATATGCTTGTAGTAAGTGTTTAAAAATTACTGTCAATGAAACCAACAGACACAAACACAACCTTTGCTCAAGAATATGTCACACTCTGTTAGCTGTTGAAACTCTGCTCACGCAAATTTCAGCAAAATTAAGAGACAAAAATTAAGAAAAAAAATTAATTGAAAAATTGAATTAAGCAGCGAAGCTGTTGTGATAACATATTAAATTCTTATAATTACTCAGTTACTTTAGTTTCCACATGGGTTGATAGATTGATTTCAGTCGGCAGCAATAAAAAAAAAGCAATACAAATTATATCAATATGCCTTTAAGTGGCCTTTATAACAAGACATTGTATGTTTTGCCTCATATCTTGAGAACTGTTGGGCTAGAATAATGATAGTTTAAAAAAAAAACAAAAAAAACCTGATTCCTACATCCTACATACCAGGGTGTTGGTACCTGGCAGTTGGAAAAGTCCTAAACATGTTGTTTATCATTATTATTTAGTTATATATTAGGTTTTAATTAGTCAAAACTACAAAAAAAAAAAAAAAAAAACTGTTAATGAGTTTTGCTGGTGAACTTCATTTTCCAGATACTCAACATGCCTCTCGGTCTGTGGCTCAGCACCATCCTTCTCTGCTCCAGGTAAACTGCTTTAGTCATCGCCGATATGAGCTGACTGCACATTTGTTTGGAGATCACTACAGTTTTGGAACCTTGCCCACAGAACTGCACACTCCCATTAACACGACTCCTAATTAGCGGCGACACATTCATTTAGCAAGGTTAGTAAATCTTCCCCTGAGACTCTTTATCTATGTGTCTGCTCGTGACCTATCTGATCTTTTATGAGGAGTAACTCATCAGGCTGCTGCATCTAACAGCATCCAACATAAGAGAAAGTGCTACTCTCCATTAAAATCCTCTTATGCCTGCCATCCACTAAGTCAGCTTTCTCCCTACAGACTCCCTGACTTTGATGACATTGCTTGAAAGCAGTTTCACTTTCACTTTCATCTTTAATTAAATATTAGTGGTGAAGAAGTGCTGATGGCCATTTAGTGTATGTCCTTTTTAAATGGAAGTTTCAGTCTGCCACAAAAGTTAACAGGCCTGCTGCTCTGAGACAAATCGTTGAACCTCTGATGAGGAAACCCTGTGACTCTAGAAAGAAATAACCAACCAGATCATCCCCTGTAATCTTATTTTTGATCATTGCAGAAAGCTTTATGCAGCTCCAAACTCTTTTGTGTCAAGCCGGAAATGACAGAACATAAATATGGCTTCTTTACTATTTTTCTTTTCTTTTTATTTTTTTATATTCAGTGCAGGTTTTGGAGACTTAGCAGACTGCATTGCTGTCCAGCTCAAATCACTTTCACATGAGAAACAACAGCTGCAAGTATTCAATTTATTTTCAGTGAGAAGTGGGCCGTCAGGACTGTTGTGTATGCTGGTTGGATGGCGGTACAGTGAGAGGCTACAGTCCTGTGAGACTTAGGGTGAATTCCAATTCCTCCGTTAACCCTCAATCTCAACCCTCAGTCTCAAAAATGCGCGCTCCCGCTAAGGGCAGGTGCTGTCCCGATTCTTAGCAAGTCAAGTTGAGGGATCGGTTTGAGGGCTGTATCGCCCTCAAAATTGAGATTTTACGACACCACCCTTGGAAGTAAGGGCTACCCAGAAGGCATTGGGTAATTTAGCCAAGACATCTTTGAAAAGGATGGTGACAAAAAAAGCTAGCTACAAATGTAAGTATCTTCGTATATCTTAAAGATATAAATGTTACAAAACCACTTTATTGTGTTTGTTTGAGATTTTTTTAATTGGATTAACATCGTTGTTGCGTGACATTTATTTTTTTAACTTTCATATGTTTGCTGCCGGACCAGCGGTCCCGTCGGCTTCACGTTACTTGTATACCTTGTGTAGCGACGGAGGACTGAATAATGTATCCTCTATTGTGTTATTTGCTAATATTATTTGGAGAATATACAGCGCTCTTTTCAATGTTATCCCTGTGTCATTTCAGGGAATACAGAGACAACACGGGCTCTGATACGTTTCAGTCTGATGACGTAACTGCACTCAAGGGGTGTCCCATTTCTAAGTCACAAGATAACCCTCACACTTACTTTCGAGGGTTAAGATTGAGGGCCAAAAATTGAGGGTTAAGGGCGAGGGTTGAGATTGAGGGTTAAGAGAGGAATTGGAATTGGCCCTTACCCTTGACTGCACAGAAAAAATCAGAACGTCCCCATCTGCCACCGAGATACAAAATATTCAAGTTTAGTTAAGTGGGAGAACTGAGTTTTTTCTTTTTATATATATATTTATTTATTTTTTTAATGGGATTGAAAATGGAACATAGAGTATCTGGTTTATATTATGAGTAAAGGGAGGCAAATATTAGTGGAGTACACCAACCTGCTAATTTGTGTAAAAAAATTAAACATTCAAATTCAATTCAAAAATTCAAAAATACTTTATTAATCCCCCAAGGGGGAAATTCAGGTTTCAGTACACCAGTCTGGTGTACTAGAGGAGCTGCTAGCGTCCAGCGCTCCTTTTTATGCCAGGTCCCGTGGTCCGAGTGCTAACTCCAGTTAACAGCTGTTAAAACAGTTAACAGCCATTAGAACCAGTATATCTCCATAATGATGACAAGTGAGATATCTCCAGGTCAGAGGAGGAAACACCGATGAACCAAGACCGTCTCCTCTGGGAAGACTGAGCTCCTTCAGTCCGGCGAGTGACAGAGCCGACCGTCCCAGAGCCCGGTTCATCATGCGGACCGGACCAAGGCCGTTGTCGTCTCCCCCTGTGGTGCTGGGCCCCACCAGGTCACCAGACGGCCCCTGCCAGGTCAGCTGACCCATCTGGCATGTAGACTGCTGGACGG
This sequence comes from Hirundichthys speculiger, assembly GCA_018398805.1. Classification (NCBI taxonomy): domain Eukaryota; kingdom Metazoa; phylum Chordata; class Actinopteri; order Beloniformes; family Exocoetidae; genus Hirundichthys; species Hirundichthys speculiger. The sequence continues at coordinate 1,477,548 of JAGFBZ010002176.1, read as the reverse complement.
GTCAGCATGCCGCCACTGCTACGTCAGGGGCCCCGGCTCTGTGACGCTGCAGCCCGGATCCAGTGGCGGTGGTTGCCGCGGGTAGCAGTTCAGGACTACTTAGCTTTCCCGAACCGGCCTCCAGCGACACCATCCATGTCTGCGGTGGCAGGTCTCCACCAGCCACAAGAGGACCGATCCGCCCCCTGCAGACAGTATGTAGACATCCGACCGCAGATCACCACAAACCGGGCACAAACTGAAGCATCCAGTGTCCAGCGTCGCAGGGATAGGTCCCCAGAGCAGCAGCGAGAAGCGTCCATGCCAGGCGTCGTCCGGGCAAACATCATACCACAGCCAGTTTTATTCTAGACAGCTGCTCTAATTTAAGGAAAACAACAACAACAACAAAAAACAATACTTTTACAGTCACAGTGAAAATCTGTCTAGATCTCTCACTCCGTAACTTAATAGGTTTTTGTCTTTCACCCATGAGAGGGAGGTGGGACAGAGAGCATGTATCCCCTCCAATCTGACGGCTGACTTCAGTAAAGCTGTTGGAGAAAGCAACTGTCTTGTTCAAAGGAACCCAACCCTGGCCTCCCACTGGTACTTGTCCATGTTTATGTGAATGTACACAAACACATTTTTGTTACCTCATTAGAAGCTTTTTTGTCAGAATAGTTGACCTTGTTGGGACAAAAGCCCAGTCCTTATGAGGCAGAATGTCATTAAGGCAGATTGAATATTAGATTATACTCCAGAAACAGCCTAGCTAAGGAACCCAAGACGTTGCATTGAATCTTCCCTTTGGTGCTGCCATTGATCACAATAAAATCAGCATTAATCATGACTGCTAATTGGCACAGGTTGTGCAAGATTTACAGTTTTTGTTACATAAGAAGCAGCACCTGCTTGTACTTGTATTTATTTTAACCTCCATGAGAGCAGCGTGCACCAAGCAGGAAGGCTGGGTCACTGAGGTGTAATGGCAAAATTGATGCTTTGAGGTCTTGAGCAGTGATTCCCATTGTGTGGGCCGCGGCCCCCTGGTGGGCCGTCGAGGTACTGCAGGTGGGCCGTTAGAGGTCATTAAAATCCTCGATCTTTTTAAAATATGTTATTAATTACTGTAAAATATTAATGACATGATTTAAAAACATTAAGAAGTAACAAAACAAACCAGTTAAGTGTTATTCTACTGTCATCTTAACTTAATATGACAAGTGTCACCTTATTTGTTGACCCCTTACATTAATATCAGAACGTAGCTTCTAGTCCTGAATGTTGATCACAGTTGTGATTAAAGGTTTCGGTGGGCCGTGGAGATTTTTCACATTTCAAATTGGGCCTTGGTATTCTGAAGCTTGGGAATGGCTGGTCTAAACGTCTATCTCAATGTTTGCTCTTGGACGTTTTCATATCTCAATGTTTGGTCTCGAGCGTTCTGTTAAAGCAGACTGTCTAATAAATGAAAACAGTTTGAATTTTGAAATTTGAAAGTGATCCAGAATCCAGGATTTCTTCCGGATCACACCTAAAATGAAATCAGTTCTTCCTTTTTTACATTTCTGACAACTCCTGAAAATTTCATGAAAATCCATCCATAACTTTTTGAGTTATCTTGTACACAGACAGACAGACAGACAGATAAACGCCGGCAAAAACATAACCTTCTTGGCGGAGGTAACAAAAAAACAAAGTCATCTGGCCCAAGAATGTATAAGACCCCAACTCAGAATTATATTGCATAACCTCATAATGTTACTCCCTCACCAAAGATTTATTTTTTGCTGAAACTACCTAACCAAAAACCAAAAAAATAAAAACTTACAGCTGTCTATCATTCTGGTCAGAGTCATAAACTCATTTTCTAAACATCTGGGCTCAATTCTGCATTGCCAAAGATAATTTACAGTTCACCCAGGAGTGGAGGTTAATATCAATGTCAAAGTAGGAGACGATGCAATTACAACAAAATATATTATTATTATTATTATTATTATCATTCCACTCCAAGAGTATGATTTGTTTGGGAGAATTGCCTGGAGAAAGCTTCCTCACTCTAACAGACGATGAAATCACAGCTTAGATTTGCAAAGTTGTATCCAAGTAAACCACAAGACTTCAGGAACAATTTTGTCTGGACAGATGAGACAAAATGCTGTGAGAACCTGATAATATCACACAGAAAATGACTACTGCTGAGAGTTATTGACACAAAAGGTGCTTGAACCATACTTATACTTTACATAGGGCTTCTGCAATTTGGCTTTGTTTTTCTTGAATAACAGCAAAGTGTAATATGTTACATTTTTTTCTACTTCCTGGTAAAAGATACCTTAAGTGAACAAAATGTATGTAAAACATAGGATTTGAAAGATTGCACACTTTCATTTTTACATTGCTGTAAGCTTAATAGGACTCCTTCTTCAGCTCAGGTTTCTTCACAGGATGTGGGGGCTGCTGCCACGACTCAAACACCTCATGGAATATGACTCAAAAATAACTCACTTCCTGTTCCTGAGCTGACTCAGCTCACCATCAGGTGGTGATCAGCGGACATCTCAGCTTCTCTCTTTACCCAGATCTCTGGGGCATATAGTCACAGACCCAGTGGTGCAATAACTGTATAAAATCAATTATACACCTGTGATCTAGGGTGTTTTGTTCCAAGCTCTCTGATGAACAACCTGCTTCTCATCATGTTTGTTAAACACAAACACTAAACTGCTTTGGTTAATGCTCAGTACACATAACTATGTATACCTGAGGGGTGTACTACGAAGCAAGTTGGACACAGCCAGGCTTTCTTTGGGTGAGCTGGCTTAACAAACCTGAAACTCGCCATCAGAGATAACTGGTACTACGACGGTGGTTATCAACTATCTTTGTTAACCGCGGCTTTCTGCTTTCTGCTCTGTGCGCGTTCACATAAAAGGGGATGTTTGACGCGTCATTTGACGCCTATTCCGGATAAAATGGATAGATGGCGGTCCGTATATTTCAGTCAGGAGGAGCAGGTTTTAATAATGCAGGGCTATGAGGATTTCAAAGAAATCTTTACGGCCAAAAGCAACACTGTAGGTGCGAATAAAGCCTTTTATTTGAAGCGTGGGCAGATGACCAGGGAATACTACAAACATATTCAGCAGTTCAGTAAGAGCAAGTACAACCTTTATTCCAGTATTCTGGCTCAGATTTTCTGCATCACCAACTAAAACGCAAAGAAACGCAAAGAAACGCACACCGTTTGTGCTACTGTGAGCGCACGGCTGCGTTTGGTGGCGCTGCCAATATCTGGCTCTAGCAGATTACAAATGTAACGTATTCCCTCATCTGAAAATCTATAGTGTTCATAGAGAATATGGTCATGGGAAGCCAGCGGATCAGTCCGGTCTCTGAATACTCTCCCTCCATTGCACAATCCTGGCGCTCAGGTCAACGGGATTGGGTGAAAGTGAAAGGGTGGCGCTTTTTATAGCCGATTTGAGCCTAAACTCTGCACATAACCTGCTCCGGACCAGGTTAAGCTTGCAGAGTAAGTTACCATGGTGATCTAGCCAGGTTAAAAGAGAGCCACCTTCGTGGTACCGGAAATCCTGGTTTTAGACTTAACATACCTCGCTAACCCTCTAATCTCGCTTCGTAGTACACCCCTCTGGCAACATCCTGGCCTGTCATAAACAAACAAGAACTGTTGTGAAAGAATCGCGGCAAAATCTTTTGTCATAACTTCAAATCAGCAGTGACATGTCGTACACACAGACTGTATGAAAGAACCTAATAAAGCCGCTATGATTTCAGCCGCAGGTTTTCTGAAAAGTGCCTTTTCTTTGTAAGCTACAGTGTGGTGCCATACTTTTTTTTTGGTCAGTGCCATCATCTGGCATAACTAACTAATGTATGTATGCAATTTAATCTTGTAGCAGAATTTTTTTTTTTTTTTTTTTGGTGCTCATGTGAAAAGTGAACATGCTCTTCACCAGTCCTCTCTGGCAGTATTTTTTTTTTAAATAAATGCTTAAGTGTGAGTGATAGTGAGTTAGTGCTTTATTAACTCCTAAAACTTTGGTTCTGTCAGGGAGGACTTAAAACACCAACAGTGGAGTACAAAAGAACAGATGAAGACACTATAGAAGAAGACATAAAGCAGACCATTATGGTGTGTTGTGTGTAATATGTGTGGTGTAGTATGTGTGAGTTGTGTGGTGTGGTGCATGTAGATGAGTGTGTGGTGGTTTGAGTTGTGACAGTGTTTGTCTCCAGTATCCTCCCCAGAGATAAAGCAGTCCAGCAGCCAGACACAGAACAGTGAGCAGTGATGCTGGCCTCCAGCTCCTCTTCAGCACCAACCAGAGACCACAACCACACATACGGGCTGGACCACCGTTGGTGCTGGAGTGTTGGGCCAGTGTCATGCAGCAGACCTCCACCAGTGCACTGTGTGGTGCCATACTGCATTTGGGCAGAATGAACTCAGCTAGGAAGCTATAGAACACGCCCACCTTAGCTTAAGCTAGCTAGAACACGCCCACCTTATTTCAGCTACAGTTAGCTATTTTAACTTGCCTGGCTTAGTTTATGGTTGCCTGTGATGCTAGTTAATGTTACCTTACATTCATGTGTTGCTACTGAAATAACACCTGCCAGAGCCGAAACAAGGAGTAGCAAAGCTCTGTTGGGACCCAAGATAGTAGGGTTGCCACCTTCCAGACACGAAAATAAAGGACAATTCCGTATTTTACAGAACAAGTGGCAACCCTATGGGGTAGACATCTTTAAAATGCGCGGGTAGCAGCGCAGCACCGGCATCTGTGGTAACTAGGCAACCGTGACAGCGTGGGGAGGGGGCAGGCACTGAGAGTGACAAGATGATTGGCACACACATATAAAGATATGGGCACAGAGCGCAGCAGGTCCTGTTGTCCCGCCACAAAGATTTTGCTGGCCTTAATGTTTCCTGTGTTTTATTTTGTTCATTATTGTTAAATTTAGTGTTGATGTGTGTGTGACAGATGTATGTATGGGGCGTTAATGAAATACGGGACAAATCGTGTCCCGTATTAGTTCAATACGGGACGCAACATTTTTTTCTCAAATAAAGGACAATTCCGTATTTTACGGGACGGGTGGCAACCCTACAAGATAGTGCTATCAGCTTAATAGCTAAAGGGATGACAGTTAGTCATTGTCAATCAAAAGACCAAACCTATAAGTATAAAGAAATTATATTTTTCAAATTAAGCTGTAAATGTAATGTTTGTTTTTTGTTTTGTTTTGTTTTTTTCTGCTGCAAAGTTAGACATGTTAACATGGGGTTCAATGAAGATTGATACCCTTTTGGAAACAAAAGGGAATCAATCTCCATTGTTGCAGGTCTTTGACTGTCATCAGTCAAGGACCTGCAACCTTTCAAAGTTGGAAGCAAAGGCTTCCACCTGGATGTTGGATAGTTGCTGTTTGGTCAATGAAAATATTTTAGGTGAGCTGCCTTTTCTCCAATACCATGGCCAGGACCACATTCACCTCTTTCATCACTTCTTTTTGAAGTATTTTCAGCAAACATAACAATAACTAAAGTGCAATAGAGGATCAGACTGCCAGAGGCCTTTACCTCACCCTCAGTGCCCCCTGCAGTTCATGGATCAAAGGGGTTAGTTCAATCTAACTTGTTTGGGAAACTCACCAGAACCCATTTGTAAAAGCCTGACTGCGGGGCAGTTGAAGAAAACCTTTTCCTGGTCTCTCTTCAGGGGGATGACTTCAGTCTCCCTAAACTGGGGATGTCCATCATAAAGGTCATTGTCTTTATTATTATCATGTGCTTATTAGGGCTAGACAACTGTTAAAATTTTTAATCATGATTAATCGCATGATTTCCCTCATTTATCACATTGTGTACACAAAATCAAATAATGAATTCAAAAGTAGTGTAAAGTTTACTTTTATTAAAATGTTCTGCTGCCATATGAACTAAAGTGCCATAACATTTGTTGTTCAAACACCTTTAACATCAGCACTTTTTTATTTTTTCTCAAATTCTATTTTAATTTTTTTAATTTTCCTTTTTTTTTTTTTTTTTTAAATTTTTGAGAATTCCGTTTTAAGCATCTTATGCAAATTTAACCCCAAGACAGTATATAAAGTAATGAAATATAGACAATTTATGCAATTATAAACTATAAATTATAATGTTTTCGTACTTTTAAACATATTGTGTCCAACAAAACATTTGTTTTTTTGACAAACAAAAAAAATTTAAAAGTTGTTTTATGTAATAAATAACTAAGAAAAAAAAGAACTCAAATAGGTCAAATCCATTTAAAGTGCAAAAAAGAAAGAAATTGCAACAGCAGTAAACTAATGGTTTTAGCTTGTACCTGATATTTTTCAGGTATGTCATGTGTCTGATAACAGCAAAAACTATATTTACTAAAGCTTAAGTAGATACTATGAAATCCAAAGCACTGAACACTGGTTGTGTGTATGAGTGTGTGTCCGTGTGTTTTTTTTTCTTTAGGTGGTCCAGGTATTACAGACATCACCGTTTAAATACATAATTATCAGCCACTTAGTGTTTAGCTCAGTGAGTGACTCTCGCCTTTTTACGTTTGTGCTTTTCAGTCATTAATGATCCTCATTCGAAGACCACGGGGCAGACCAGGACACGATGGAGAGATTATGGGCCCGATCTTCCGCCAGATCTGCTAAAGCCGCTATTAAGGGATAGCGGGTAGCGGGAGGGGCGTTACTGCGCAAAGAACGCAATCTTCCACCTTCCTAAACCCGCTATCCCACCTGCACTACCTGCTACATTATCCGTAGGAGTGGTTAGGGCGTTCCACCTGTTAAACCAATCAGTGCGTCAGCAGCCATTGCCTTTAAGAGCAGGTTGCTCTACCTGCAAACTGCTACGGAGCGTCTTTTCATCCAGATCCTGCAGCTCTCATGGGCAGCTGGTCTGAGACTCTGCTGTAGAGCTTCCTCCTCTTCCTTCCTTCCTCCTCCTCTGCACTGATGTATACATATAAATATTTTTACACAGACAATTCCTATTCCTAGACAAACTGAAAGTCCCAGATAGTCGGTGCGCTTCCAATAAACACGTTCTGGTTGTCTATGGTTGAACTGGCGAGCAATCTGTTTAAGATGATCTCTGCTATTTCCTCAGGGGTTCAACTGAGTCAAAATGAGTCCAAAAACTTGTCTCTTTGTCATCACTGGAGACAAGGGGCCCTCCTAGCCAATTACATATCACAGTTAAACGCTTTTTATACAAGAGTTAATTCCAGAGGTAGAGCCGTTTGTCCACGTTCACATGTGACCAGGTGGACACGCATTGATGCCATTTGGACGCGCTCTTGTACGAGCTGAGGTGCGGCTTGCGTTTGAAGAAAAGTTTGCGGGTTTATGCAAACTGCCGTTCAGTTCTGTTATATTACGCATTTAAAGTGAATTCCATTTTTAATCTCCAATTCCTCATTTCTGTCCGCGATTCCGTGATTGCTGATTCCATAGGGCCCTAAAAATCCTGAGCTACAATCAGAACATTAAAACAGGCAATTTCTGAGGTAACAGCAGAAACTTTTAATGGGTAGTGTCAATGACATCTCCACTATGGACCAGAGCTAATGCTAACAGAGAGACGTTTTCACGTCTAAATCATATTATTACTATTACTAAACAGTGGTTAAATCAATCTTCTAATAAACAAAGCAAACTTACCTTGGAGCTAATGTAGGTGTGTTTTGTAACTTTCCCCAAATTTAGTTGTGGACGGCCACATAACTGAACCCACAGCCTGCATTTTTCCAGCACTTGTTTTGGTTTGGGAAAGGGAATAAAAATGCCGCCTCCAAACATTCTGGACACCTCGAGTCACTTTTGCAGGTCCCCAGCAGCAATGTTTCACCATGGCGTTATTCTACGTAGTATAATATAAATATTGATGATACGCATCAGAAATATAGTGAATTAACACAGTCCTTAACGCAGGAGCAGCATTAACAGTAAGTAGGGAAAAGCGGGAGGGGGGTGGTGCTTACCGAAGGGTCAATTATCTTCCAGTTCTGCAGCAGCCAGTACTTTTCAAAACAAAAGCATGTGAGCAACATGCGTTAATGCGTGAAACAATAAATGTTCCCATTAATAATTGAATGAGTTAATGCGATAATAACACATTAACTTGCCCAGCCCTAATGCTAATCCTAGCCCAAGATACTTTTCATGACTCTGTATGATGCCAGAGTGAGTCTGAATGTCATTTTAGAGGAGACATGTATTTTCAGGCCTTATTTTGTCCTCATTCTTTTCAGGTTACGTGCACACATTTTTGCAATAACCGAAACAGACAGAACCTTATCTGTCCCTCATATAGCTTCACCTTTCAGAGGACACAGACATTGTTAAAAAATAGAGACTATGAGCTCCGTGCCATAATGTATGACACACGGGCCTCCCTGATCGCCCTGCCCTTCAGAACTGATGGATACCAATGTGTCACTACATGAAAATGTGTCATGGCATAAGAAAAAAACAGAAGCACCAAAACACAAAAAGATGGAGAGAGGAAATGCAGCAAAGATGACCTACAAATCTATCAGAAGCTTTTTTAAAGGAAGATGGAGGGGGCGGGGCAACACTGGTGCTAAAATGCCTGTGTTTCTCCAGCGCTTCCTACCTGCACAGTGGGAACATCATCTAAAAAGAATATTACCTCTTTGTCAAGGACTGTGTTTTCTGGATGTGCAAAGAGAGAAACACAAAATCACTTTTCCTGTCTTCTTCTTTATTTATTTATTTTATTGTTCTTATACATTTTCTCCTCCTTAATATTTCTGACACCCAGCTTCCGTATAAAGGGAAAAGGCTTTTCCTTTTTCTGTCTCTGAAAACACTTCAGGGGCCTCGGAGCGAGTGCATTGTCCACTGGAGCAAGGCATTTCTTACTGCAAATGAAAACCAAAACCCATCCTTCTGGCTGAATTATTAACAACCCACATACCAAGAATCCCAGTGTCAATAAGAGAGAGGAGAGATTGGAGCAGTGACGAGAGAGGAGTGGATGCAAGGAAATGGATGGGAAAGTCTTTTCAAAGATGTAATAAGTTTAAGTTCTGAGTTTATCACACCACATAAAAAAATGTGTTAATGATTCACCAAACAAATACCAATGATTAAAACAATTGGCAATATCTAAAATTAGACAGACATTGAGAGAAAATGTGGAATAATTTCTGCTTTAAGATGTATTGCTTATGAATGAGACTATAAGTGAATGAGAGATAAGTGTAGTTGTTATGTTCATGGATTTTCACAAATGGACTACTAATGTCATACACACCATTGGCAGATAACACTGAGTTCTCTCAGCAGACAGCATGGACGCTCGTCTCCATCCCCCTCCACCTTGTCCATGGCCCTCTATCAATGTGAACCCACAGCCAACAGCTCAACATCAGTACAGAGTACATTTTCCCTCACAACAGAATGTCTCGGATTACATCTCCAGATGTCAACAAGTACAACAATCCTTCCTCCCCCAACTCCTGCTGGCAACGTTTTAAGTCTTCTGTCTGCTTGTTATTGTCCAAAATTCTTGAAGAAGCATTGAATACTCCTGGAGTCATGCTTCAGCAAAAAACACAATACCAAATTCCCAGTAATCCAGCCGTCTCAAACGACACTATAAATAAATCCACGTTACTTCCCAGTGATCTGACATAAACCCCTGATGATCAAGGGAAAAAACATGGTTGAAACTTGATCCTTCTAGCTTTCCTTTTTTGGTTTTGCACAGCATCAAAACCAGTGATGGAAAATCTGAAAGGATTAAAAAAGAAGACAAATACTGTAATACCAGAGCTACTGCAACTGCAGCTGTGACTGACACTTGAACAATGTAATACTGGAACTGTTTTTAAAAGGTTCCTCGTCCACACAGCACAAAGTCTGATGTCATTCCAAGATCAGACAGACTGGAGTAACATTAACCTTTGTGTCGTGTTCGTTTCTCCCCCCTTACTTTAGTGTTCCCGGTCAAATTTGACCGGCCTGTTTTAACTGCTCCTACATTAACAGAAAAACCACTGATAACCACCAAATTTTATTTAACTCCTTTTTAAGCTGTAAACAATGTCTCAGACCACTGGTTTACATGAATAACTGCAGTTAATATACATTAAATAGACACAGAAATAGTAAATTGTATTCGAAAATGATCATTTTTTTGTAAAAAAAAAAGTAACAAAAATCAAAACAGTGACCAAATTCACACAACATCAACATGTTGTATATGTGTGTGTGTGTGTGTGTGTGTGTGTGGGGGGGGGGGGGGGGGGGGGGGGGGGGGGGGGGGGGGGGGGGGGGGTTCTCTGCTCTGCCTGCCTCCTCTTTCCTGGGTGGATGAATACCAGAGCAAATTGCCATCCTTTGACTGGAATATCACAGGTGCCTCTTCCTCAGGTGTGTCTTCCTCTGGAGCTTCTTCCTCACCATCTGTTGACTGATCGGTCTCACAATGGTCTGGATCAAAATCAGGATCGATGTTGTCTTCTGTTTCTGAGACATCCTCCTCTATTTCTGGTTGAACTTCAATCCTCTGTTCATCAGGTTGAAATAAAAGGTCCAGAGCCTCTCTGACAAGAAATCTTCTGATCGGGCGCCTAGTCAATGTGTTCATAGTAAAATGAGGGCAATGCACACAAAAAAAACTATATATTGGGGGTCTCTGAGAAGATATGATACATTTTGTATCGGAAAGTGCGGTTCACGTGGGGGGATGGGCACATAAGCCTTGGAAAGGGATAATTCCCATAACAAACACCCAATTGTTGACTTTGAAATGTGGAACAAGTGTTAGTGTTATACATTTAGTTTGGAAAGTGTTGTTCATGTGGGGGGATGGGCACATAAGCATGGGAATGAGGTGGGAAGAGGAGACACCTATTTGTTCAGTCTGAAAGGGGTTCACGTGGGGTGGGGTGGTGTGTGTGTGTGTGGGTGGGTGTGTGTGTGTGGTAGTGTATTTGTGGTTGTGTACAATCTGATGGATGAAACACAATCCAGTGTCACCCTTAATTTCCTATGGCGGTCATTTTTGACCGGGAACACCACAGGTGTTACAAAGTTGAATAAACTATTCAAAATTCAATGAAAGTGGTGATCAGCAATTATATATGTTCAAATGGCTAGTGTGGAGGATATCATAAGGCCCTGAGACAATCAAATGTAAAACACAATATTTATGATTGATGAAAGTAGGAAATCGGTCAGATTTGACCCGAACACGACAGAAAGGTTAATTCTTTTTTCTTTTCACCTCCCTCTTCTAAGGAGTGTGTTTCTGGCATTCAGCTTTGTTCTACACAGTTCCAAGGTACATTAAATGCAGAAAGATGTGAAGCTGTATATATTGAGAAGCTGGATAAATCTACTCTGTAATTAGTATTTTCAACTACAGAGAGACCACGTTCATTACTCTTTGTTGCCATTTGCGTTGAGACCTCTTTTGTTAGACTGTCTATCACAGAAATGGCCTGCAAATTTTTTCACTAAAATAAGTGAAGCTGTGTTAAACTAAAAGTGAACAGCAAGTGAATCTTAGGTTATGCATCCATCCATCATCCATCATCCATCATCCATACCCGTTTAGTCCAATGCTGGGTCCCGGGGATCTGCTGGAGCCTATCCCAGCTCTCTTTGGTAAGGCTATGCAAATAGATTTATAAGTGTTTGGACAATACAATATGTTTCAGTTGTGCTGGTCACTAGATTTCTGTGCCAAAGTAATTATGACATTTGATAATTACTACAGCAAAAGATATAAAGAGCATTAATTAGAATAAGGGTATCAATAAGCATCAGTGAAATCCTAATTACACTCATCTTCTCTCTGACCCATTAAATGCTTCTATCTTTTCTTTTTTTCTCTCTCACCTCTCCATTTATTAAGACAAGAATTTTTGTTTTTACAACCCTTTCTTGGAGCAACCAGGGAACAAGCTAATCCAGAGCAAGAAAGAACAGTTAAATGCAGGATATTGTCAAGGACACAAGGAGGCTCTTGAAGGTTACAGCAAGCTAGGCAGTGAAAGACTGTTTGAGAGGGATGATGGGAAATCTACTGACTTAACTTTTTTTTTTTTTAAGGATGACCCTCAATATAGACATTGAGTTTCAGGTTGGGAGTTGTCCAAATTACTTTTGCCCCAATGTAAAATGCTCACTGGACTACCCAGTAGCGCTGCAGTTTAGCTGGAACATAAAGCAGATGTTAACTAAACCTCAGCAACAGCTGCCAAACATGGATTGGAGACCAAAATGAAGATTTCAGCTGAATCATATTTTACAAATATATTTTATCTATGTGTCGGAACATAAATTGCAATGGAGATCCAGTAAAAAGATGCAAGACACACTCAGCAGAGAAAAAACTTTGGTTAAAAAGATTATACATTCTATTAAATACTAATAATTAAGAAATAATTTGAGATATTAAGATCCTGTTGTGATCAGAACAACTGAGTGGGTTGAGTGGTGATGTATTAATACTGTATGTTAATTCATAGTTGTCAAGTTAGTTAGCATTAATGATGGATACATGTTTTGTTTATGTTTCTAATAAAAGATTTTGTTTCACAATAAATACATTTAAGTAATACAAATGCAAAATGTTCCAGAAAAAAGCAGAAACAAATCTACATCTTGATCTCTTCCCTGTCAGTCCAGTTTCCCCCTGTTATCCTAACCCTGTACTGGTCTCCTTGATAAGGAAAAGCTATTAAAGGAGCACCTTTTGCTGTTGTCCCGCTTGTTAACAAAGAAATAGTTTAAATGCACTGACAGGTTGTGAAAATTTCATCAGCATCAGAAATGCCTGTTTTCTTCTCAATTTTCTGTTTACAGCTATCAATAATTTGTGAACAACAAACAACAGATGTCTCAACCACTAACGCTGGGGGTGTGCATGTCTATGAATGAGTGCTTAAATGCCTTGTGTGCCTCAATTTGTTTTTGTGTATGCGCTCAAGTATGATTGTGTACATAAAATGTCTGTGTATGTGTGCGTGTGTGTGTGTGTGTTAATACAACAGATGTTCCCTATTGCTAGAAGCAGACAAAGATGTAGTCTGAACACTAGAACTGGAGTGAATAAGCAAATTCCCGGGAGACAGCAGACAAAAAGGGAACTATATGAATCAAAGGTATCTTGTTACAATCTTAATGGGAGTGATGGTAGTGGATGTGCCACTGACAGTGAACCCATCTTCACCTTGGATACCTAAGACTACATTGAAGATAGGCGAGACTTGAAGTGAAACTTCAGTGGTCTGTTTTTACTCATTTAAAATATTTTTGAAATAATCATATCTTAAAAGCATGCAACGGTGCATGGTATTCACATTTGATTCAATTCAATTCAATTTTATCTGTATAGCATCTGTTACAATGTCAATTGTCTCTAGACGCTTTACAAAGACCCAGATCATGACCCCTGAGCAAATATCATTGACTAAAATTATAATATTGAATCCAAATCAAGGATAATGGCAATTAAAAAACTCCCTCAGCGGGAGAAAAATATTTTGTTATAAATTATGAATATTCTGTTAAAATAACAAAACACCAATATTTTTGTCATATGATATTGCCAATAGATTTGTCCCTCTCCTCTCCTCTTTTCTTCCTTTACCCGGCTGGCCTTCATCAGGAAGGTCCTGAAGGTTATGATCCAGATCCCGATCAAGGTTTCTTCCCTCTTAAAGGGGAGTTTTTCGTTGCCACTGTTTGGCTTAAAAGTTTTTCTCCCATCAGGGGAGTTTTTTTAACTTGCCATTGTTTCTTTACACAATGTTGGGCCCCACACCATGAGTTACAGAGACTGCATGGTCCCCTGAGACAAAAGAGTCTAAATAAAACTCAATTCCACAGCAAAAGAAAAAATGCCTGGTTTTTCATATTTCAATTTTAGACTTGGATCAAAAATACGAAATTAAAAAACAGGCCACATAATCCGTGTATCATTTATTTTTTCCATTTTCAATTGTCAATCAAAAATTAATAAATGAAAAATTGATGTTTTATTTTATTTTTCGTTGTTTTAATCAAACATAAAACATGAAAAAATGCCTGGTTTTACATATTTCAATTTTAAACTTGGATCAAAAATATGAAATGAAAAAAATAAACGGGCCACAGGACAGAATTTGTTTTTAATATTTAGTTCTTCTGGTTTACGTGACCCGGAAACGGCTTTGTGCGTGGTAGTTTGGGTAGCAACTCGGGTAGCAATATTAACAATTCAGTCTGTAAAAAAAAAAAAAAAAAATTCTGGGCTGCAACAAAACTTTCAAGCCCCTTTGTTTGAGTCGGTCACGTGTTACTCTATTTATCATCAGATCTGCTCCATGCATTCACTGTGATGCTCCATTCACCTACTGTTTACTTAGGTACAGCTCCATCTAGTGGCATGATGTGTAATGACAACAGAAAAGTTCAGACGTCAATTATAAGACACCCTCCCCCCCTTTTTTTAGAATATGATTTGCATTTTTCTGCACACCAGTATCTTCTGTACCATGTGAAAGGCCAGAGAGGTTAAGAAAAAAAAAAAAGGAATCGCTCAAAACCTGTCCACTGACAGGGGGGTTAGGCAGGGCACCCAGAAGGCCAGAACCACAACGAGGTCTGCCCACCCCCAGGCCCCCACATCCACCAGGCCCCCACATCCACCAGGCCCCAAGCCCACAGCACCAGCACTGCAGAAAAGGCAGACCCAGTAGCCATCACCCCATACAGCCCAGGGACAGCTGAGCTCCCGCCGCCCTCACTAACCACTGACAGAGAGCGGAAGGGGAAAGCAGGCGAAACAAAGAGGGCGAAGGAAGGGGAAACCAGGGGGGTGCGACCCCAAATCTACTCTACTACTCCAAATCTTACACCTCTCATACTGTATAATTTACTCACTTTTGGCCTCATATTGTTAATCCAATATTTTTACATGTACATTCATGCTTGTTTTTATTCTGTAAGATATTAGGTTGAATAGAAAATCAAAAGAAAAGTTGGACTTGTTAACTGTGAATTGTTATCAGTTTCAAGTTCAATTCAGTGGTCAATTCTTGTGGTCTCTTTTTTTTATTTATTTATTTTTTTGACAGGTACCAACTTGTCCACATCTGGGCATCGACATGTTTAGCTGATACAATCTGTGTCACAACTGCTTCCATTAAAATAAATGGATTAAAACAGAATAAAGAATATGAATGTATACAAGGACCATAAAAGGAAAATAACATCAAAAAGATTAGTTTTGAAAGTCAACATCATTGGTGAGAGTTACTTTTGTGCAGCGTTCCGTTTTCTTTTAAAGCAGCACAAGAGTTTCTTTTTTTTTCTTCATGTATTTTAGTTGAAATTGAATTTAGTCTGGGCTGCAGGCAGGCCAGATCAAACATACCCTAACCCTACTAATGGATGCAGTCTGTGGTTTTAAAGTGTCTTGTTGACAGATGCAAAGACTTCCCTGCTTTTCAGCACTGATGTTTCCTTTCCAGATATGCAAACTGCCCATTTCCATGAGCAGTAATTGTCTAACATACTATCAGATACGCATACACTGGCTTCTGAACTGAGTGCTGAGAATAAGATGGACGGTCACTCTGAGTTTTAGTCCCAAGGATGGAGCATTCACAGTTTCCAAAAAGAATTTCACATTTTTGAACCATCTGACTACAGGACAGTTCTTCACTTTTTTCTCATTTCCTTTCAAATGAGCTTCGATCCAGAGATGATGGTGGTGATGATTGCTCACATATGGCTTCTTCTTTGCTTGAAATCTGCATTTGTGAACAGCACAGCCAGCTGTGTTTACAGACAACAGCAGTGTGACAACACAGTATGAAAAACATGAATTCTTATGTTCAAATGCATGTTTGGATGTATGAATCTGACTACCAAATTAAAAACTGGAAAATAATGGCAAGGTCTTAGTTTTGGGCAGGCTTAGCCTAAAAAAGTGATTTAGTCAGCTGTTCAGATTTTCAGGTGGCTATGACATCACAGATCACCTTCCCTTAATAATCTCTACCAATCTTCATGCCATGCAGCATTAACCCTGTCCTCTGATAGGTGTGCTGCAAATAAATGTCACAAACATGTACTTAAGACCTTAGGAAAATGTGCAAACATCGGGGTATTGCTGTGTCAAAACCCTGCATAATGTTTTCACCATTACATTCCATGGATTCTCAGTGGGGTTAAGGTCTGGCTCTGTAGCAAGTAAAAATTATGTCTCATGCTCCCTGAACTACTCTTTCAAAATCTCATATTCATGTAGTCCATTGACCTCATTTTTTGGCACATAGCGCTGCTGAATATATGACTATCTGAAGGTTGGAACGAGGCACGGCTGCATCACTTTATCAGTCAGTCTTATTCTGAGGAGAGCACTCTAAACCTGACGTGTCATACAGTCTGGTGTCAAGGACGACAGCTCACCGCTGCTGTTCAAAGTCTTAATAGTGTGCTGGACAGTTCATAGCTAAATATTAGTAATTTTAGCAGTCTCCTTTCTTAGATAAATCAATTTTTTTTTTTTTTTGGCAGTGTAGGATATAGTAATAAAAGCAATGACAATGTTAACAATTTACAATAACTGCTAGATCTTCTCTTTGTTCTGAATGTCTTTAAGTCATAGTTCCAGTATTTTTTCAGGCTGAGATTTTAATCTTTGTATTCCACAATTCAAGTCAAATGAATACACTCAGAAAGGAGTCAATAATGTTCATCACTTGTATTGACTGCTCTGTCGCTCATGATTATGTTTCCTTGAATCAAAACAATATTTTTTGGAAGGACTCTTTGCCCACCAGCTCCAGGATAAACGTGCAGTTCCAGTTTCTTAATCCCCTTCACAGGTTAAAAGATAACTGTCTATTGTGTTGAGTCAAAATATTTCTCTGCCAAAGTTTCCTAATAACATTCACATGTTGGTGTTACTCTGTCCAGTGTTATTATAATCAAAGTTATTTGTTTTATTATTCTGTGTGAAGCGCTTTGAGATAACTTTTGTTGTAAGCTGGGAGAATACAAATAAAAATGAACTGAATTGAACTGAATGATTCATTATGAACAACCGCAACACTGTGATGGCCACAGCCACACAGGAGGCCAGCTGAAGAGGGTACTGATACACACTAGGCCCTAATCACACTAGCACACAAGTGTGTGTGTGTGTGTGTGTGTGTGTGTGTGTGTGTGTGTGTGTGTGTGGGGGGGGGGGGGGGGTAGGGGGTAGTTTGTTAGTTTTCCTTTGTATTAGTTGTACTTGTTGTCCATTTTGTTTTCCCCTTGTGTGTTATTTGGTTTGGCTAAGCCAGTATGTATGTTCTCTCCTGTGTCATTATACACCTTTTCAACTTAAAAATTGTGGCCATGCGCCCCCTAGTGGCCCAAACATAACTGGAGTGTGCGGTGCTCCACCTAAGTAACCCAAACACAGCAGCGTGGAGCATCTGTTACTGATAACGCAGACATGTCTTGGATTGATGATCTTAGGCAGTGGCCTCCAGTTAGAGATGAAGGTAGTTTATCGCTGTTTTTAATGATTGGTTATGGAAATAGCATGATCTATTCCCATAATCAAACACTAAAAACTGTGGGAATACGAGAAAAATGCAACGCTGGCTATAACTAACGTCAACAAGCCATAAAGATTATGCTACTGTATCGTTAACGCTAGCGGTAAATTAGGCTATGTGTTAATGTTATAATTAATTTATTTTATCATTTTTCTAATTCATACATTCATTCATTGTTTTATAGGCATTCAGGATAGGATTAGTGGCCGAAATCGGATAGGCTCGTTCGGGGACCCGGGGTTTATTACATGGAGGTGTCCAGCTCATCCTCGCTGGATTTTATTTATGTATTTTATTTATTTTAAAGTCCTTTCTGTTGATATTTTTCACCCACGTCTTCCTAACTTCTTGGTTGTCGGTGCGCCCAGGAAATCGGTGGAAACTGTATGGCTGCAAACAAGGCAGTCTTCATGCAGTAAAGGCTTGTGTATTTCATACTTTCTTCTTTCATTGTTGAATTTTCACGCCATTGTTGGCACAGTTTATGACGGAACATGTATTCCCACTCGACCGACTCGACATTATAAAAATATATATTTGTAGAAAGAGAAAAACACTGGTTAATCTGCGAGCCGGTGAAAGTGTTGCTCTGTAGCACAA
This sequence comes from Hirundichthys speculiger, assembly GCA_018398805.1. Taxonomy (NCBI): domain Eukaryota; kingdom Metazoa; phylum Chordata; class Actinopteri; order Beloniformes; family Exocoetidae; genus Hirundichthys; species Hirundichthys speculiger. The sequence goes on along the minus strand of JAGFBZ010002176.1, from coordinate 1,459,324 downwards.
ACGCAGTACGCCAATGGTGGACGGGGTACTTCCGGGGGGCTGGCCCGAAAAGGTCTATAGGGGGTCAGTTTTGTTCATTTGGTGTCCTGTTAAAGGTGGGGTAGGTGTTCTTTGAAAACACGGTTCCAGCAATCCAACTCAAGAGAGATTTTGAAAATATACACTCCCTCCTTCCTCCCAAAGGCTCCGCCTCCTCCTCTTCAGCCCACCCCTCGAAACCACGCCTTCACATGATTCACGACTACATGAACCACAGGGAGGGAGGGGTGGGGGTGGGTGGGAGTGCATTGATATTTGATGGATGTATTAGGCAGCCAATAAATGTAAAGATGATCAGTACATTGATTGGTCAGAGTTTTTCTCTGATTATACCCTCTAGACTGGACCAAAACGTTTCGTTTTTTTGCAAACATTTTATTTCAGTGGGTGCAATGAGAATGTGAAAAGGTTTTCAGGCAATATTGTAAAAAGTGCTACAAAAAAAGAACACCTACCCCACCTTTAAGATGTTAATAATTTCAGTATTAGTTCTATTGTGTTGACCTATTTTATAAGCCTAGGTATTCAGTCCTTGCTTTATATTGTTTGACATTCTTTGGGATAAATAAACCCATTTTTCTTTTATCAAAACTCTTGTTTTCCTCTTTGCTGACTGCTTGGTCCCTAACAGACAGACTTTTTTCCTTTTTTTTGTTCATATCAGCTTAAATTATCAGTATATACACAGTTTCATCTTTTTTTCTTTTTTTTGCGTTTCAGTTATTCAGCATAGTGCCATTCTTTCTCATAACACGTGAAAAGAGGAGAAAAGTAGGAGAGAAAGCATTTCAGTTGCCTTTCAGGTCAGGGCTGCACATAAACTCGTTCAGTATCAGCTATATCTTCATATTATGTGCAAAATATGGTCTGAAATTGTCTTCATGAAAAAATTCATGGGCATTTCTGGAAAAGGTGTCGTCTTGGAGGCAGTTTATGTTGATCTTAAATGTAAATATGCTTTTCTGCATTAATGCTGGCATTACAGAACTGCAAATGAGAGAAACGTGAAATATCTTGAATTCATACAATCTACAGTGAAATAAAAGTCAGAGTAAATGTAAGACCCAGCATTTTTTTTCCCTCAGTTTTTCTTTCATGGGTTTTGATTGGTTAACGTGTGTTATCATGTTAAAGTCTGTGAAGTCTCCTGAATGTGTGGTTATTCCAGACTGTGTTTATGTGAGTGAAAGTGGGATTTATTTCTCTGGTAACCATATTGTACAACAAACTGTATCCCTGCTCAGCATACCTACCCTGGTCTCCTGACTACTCACTGTTAGTCAGCAGGGAGGTCAAATTCAGGCTAAGAGTCCAGCTTTATGACATTTCATGTCATTTCCTGTGACCTTATTTTCTCCAAATATTATAACTCTTGTTTAAAAACCTGCCTTCCTGGTCAACAGCACACCTCATATGTGTCCTAGTCAGCCATGTTGTTATCATTTCTTCTCAGATCTGCATCCTGCTGCATATCTGCAAGCTAGCAGGTTTCACCATCAAACTGTTAGCCTGTCTGTTGTCTACTTTTAGGTCCAGTCCTTTCTGCCTCACAAGCCAAAATGTTTTGGTTAGTCTCATTTTATAAGACAGGATGAACTGTTTTCAAAGAGACAGCATTTAAAAACAGTTTAAGTATATCCTAAAATCAAGCTAAGGAACTATAAACAGAGCTATCACAACTCTAATGGGATTAAAAGCACCAGTGTGTACATACACCAGCTCACATACAAATATACTGCTGAAACTGCCATCCGGACTGCCATTACCATCAATGGGTTTATTTATGATGCTCCTTCTCAACACTGGAAGAAAAATAATGTAGCAGCTTTTCATAAAGTCTGTAATGGGTCCCTAATGGATTTGTCAAATAAACTCGAGACGAGAAGGGCTGTTTATAGGAAAGGAAATTGACAGAGTGTCAGAGTACCTGCCTGTAGTGTGTGTATGTGTGTGTGTTTAATAATTAACTATTTTTTTCAAGAAAAGAAAAACTGAAGACAAAAAAATATTGCTATATTATTTAGCAGTGCCTTATCAGGCCCATACGTATTTAATTTAAGAGAGGTTTCTGAAAAAGTGTCATTTCTATGAGAAGTTAGTGTTATTCCAGGTTAAAGACTGCTTCTTGTTGTCAGGGCTGGTCATCATGCGTGCCATATCAGTTATACACGTCCGTATACTTGCAGACTCAGCTCCAGTTCCTGTCAAATCTAATTACATGCTTCCTATTAGACACTCAATACACAATGGGAATCAGGCCAAATATATTCAGACACTTCATTGCAAAACCTGTTTTCTCCAAAGAAAAGCGTGCTTTGACGTATTTTTGCCGTCAACCCTGAGGGGCATTCTTGAGAACTGCTGGAAAACCTGGCTTCACTAATTTAAATATGACTCGCACCCTTATGTCTTATGTCCTAGATTTTATTTTTTTTTTTCGCTCCTTTATTAAATCTTAGATTCAACTGAAGAAATAAAAAACAATTACAGGAGAGAGCAAAGAAATGTGATTTCTTAGTAGCTTTTGGTGTGGGGTCGGGGGATATATTTGACCACCTTGACTGTCCTTGATTAATTTCACTGGCTAAATAATAATTACGAGTTAGGTAGTTAATGATAATCCTGTTGTTTTTGGACCATTTTTGTCATAGTCAAAATTTCAGTTCATGAACTGAACCAAACCCTCAACCCAAACCCTTTTCATTTCAATGCTGGATCTAACATAAAACACTAAAGCACCCCCCCCCCCCCCCCCCCCCCCCCCCCCCCCCCCCCCCCCCCCCCCCGCCTCTCTCCTTCACACATGTGCACAATTTCAAAAAGACAATTAAAACATCTTAACTTTACCAATTTTAATCCCTGATGTAAAAACAATAGAATATTCAATCACAACATTCAAGTATTCAACATGCGTTCACTCCAGAGATGGAGGTGTGCTCCGGCTGCAGCTCAATTTGTCCGTTAACTAAAGGTCATGCCAAGTGTGTTTTGCCACGAAGTCAGTATTTCAGAGTTCATTTACTGCCTTTTACCTCTGGCCCATAGCTCTCAGTGCTGAAGGCAGCATTTCACACAGAAACAACAACAAAAAAAACATCAAGGAAGAACAGTTCTGGTTCCATATGACTGCCAGTAAACTCAAGGGCTTCAGTCAGCGAGGGAAGTGAGTTCATAATGAGACACTTTTGCATTTTCAATCAATGACTGGTTAACAATAATATCTAATGTTTCATATAACCAATTGTTAAAAATAAAAACTCAGCTGATGACACTTTTAATCAGGATTAAGGTTCAGTTTCACTAACTCAAATAAAAGAAGACTGCTAAGAAGATGACTCAGCATGAGTCTGATGTTCTTAGTTATGACTGTCATGTTTCAGTCAAAATCTACAGTTAAATATATAAAATGAGAAGTAACTGGATATCGACCTATCTTTAATCAAGAGTGAATTTCTTTTGTTTCTTTGTTTTTAAGCTTGACGGTTGTTTTCAGTTTGCCTAATCAATAATTCTTTCATCTATTTCTTCCAGATCCAGATTGTTTTCTCTCAGAAACCTGCTCTCCCACTCAGTAAATCTCTACTCAACTTCACTTCTGCAGTGAAACGGGGCTGACGTTACCTCCTCCAGTTCTGAGCAGCCGCTTCACTTCAGTTGTAACCTTTACACCAGAGACAGTTGATGAACCGGGTTCAGAACTACCTTCATGATGTTTGCTGCAGTGAGTTGTTGCAGCTAAACAGGAAAACTTGGAGTTGACTTTCAGTGGTATGAATATTCTCTTAGGGCTCAATTGACCTTTCGGTAAGCACCGCCCCCTCCCTAGTTACTGTTGCTAGGTTGGACGTTCTCGCTGCTCCTCCATTAAGGACAATGTTATTTTGCCATTTTTCTGATGCCTATCAACCGTATTTACATTACACTAGAATAACTCCATGGTGGAATATTGCTACTGGGGACCTGCAACAGTGACTTGAGGTGTCCAGAACGTTTGGAGGGACATTTTTATTCTCTTTCCCAAACCAAAACAAACGCTGGAGAATGCAGCTGTGGGTTAAGTTGTGTCCGTCCACACAATCAACTGAACGTGGGGAAAGTTATAAAACACACCTACATTTACTCCAAGGTAAGTTTACTTTGTTTATTAGATGACTGATTTAACCACCGTTTAGTAAAAGTAATATGATTTAGCAGCAGGGAGGGTGATGAGTGAAAACATCTCTCCGTTAGCATTCCAGCTAACTCGCTAGCCAGCTATAAGCCTGCCTTGTTGTCTACAAATATATATGGCCCTGGATATTTATTTTGTTAGGTATAAGGTGAGGCTAGTGATGTTAACGTCACTTTATTAATTATATTAATACAATGCTGCGACTGTCTGATGTTAACATAGCTCTGGTGTGGGACAGACCTATGGACCAGAGCTAATGCTAACAGAGAACTCATCACCCTCCCTGCCGCAAAATCATGTTTTAAATGTACTGATAAACATTTATTCCGGTATAACTCACGCACATTTTTTAAAATCTTTTAATAGGCTACAGGATTAAATCATGCTTAGGTTTAAGGAAACCTGTTCACATTTAAAGTGTGGTTTGTATTTTTCACGGATTTCAATTGCATTCACAAGTGTTGTCACAAATAAGTGGAAAAAACCCACTAAAGATGACATCACGGTTGGTATCAATGAATCATCCCTCTTTGTTAAGACGGCTCCTTCCAGACTTGTGCAGGTGGGCGTATCTGGAGGTAATGATGGGGAGAATGTGCTCGAATGGAAAGCGCTTAAGCAGGGGCGCGTAAATATCGACTTCAGTTCTGAGGGGAGGATCGAGCCCTTATTGATTAAGTGAAATGGATTCTTTGGTGAAGCAATAGAAACAGCGCTGGGTGGACTAATATGTTTACATGGTAAATATGTGTGTGTGTGTGTGTGGGTGGGGGTGGGGGGGGGGGGGGGGGGGGGGGGGGTTGCAATGCCAATGTCCAAAAGAATCAAGCAAAGAGAGCCTTAATCCTTTGAAGTCACTTCTCTCCACACTGGAGTAAAAAAAACTTTGGTGGATTATTATGAGAAACAAAACCGGCTTATTATTTTAATTCCTTGACTTTTAAAGGGCAGAGAATACAGAGGAGAGTTACAGCCTGTATCTATTAACAAAATCTTCAGAAATAAAATAAAAAGACACGCACGCACACCCACTAACACTTACACACACACTCACATGCACACACAAGTGGCCTTGAGGGATCAGCTTTCCTTTGTGCAGAGAAAAGTAGTAAGGGGTGTCCTTATCAATGCCTAAATGATAATACAGAAGACGGGATGCTTTTCTGCAGCATCAAGAACAGATAACAAAGAAAGTGCTGGACTCTCAAAGATACCAAGCCAAAGACCAGCCTCCCATCCTTCCCAAGCTCCCCTCCCCCTTCCCCTCCCGCCACCCACCCTTTCTTTTCCCCTGTTCCCTTTTGTTGCTTGAGATACACATCAGATCGCATTGCAGAAGCGAGAGCGAACAGACGACAGGTGATACCATGTCTGCTTTCAAATAAGGAATGTCAGACGATATTAAGAGGAGGGAGAAGCATCGAGAAAAAATGGGTGGGGAAATCAAAGAGCAGCGGGAACAAAAAAGCCTGAAAGCACAACCTATTCCTGTGACATTTTAAGAACATAAACTTTTTGTTTTTTTTGATGTTTGACAGTATGATGTTTTTTTACACAGTGGTCTGAGTGATCTAGTTGTTGTCATTGCTACTGTCTCACTTTGAATTTATATTTATATATTAATAATAATGTCTTTTTTGTAGCACTTTTCACAATGTCTTTCACAGTAAGATACAGTTTCATATATTTAAAAAAAATCATAATCATAAAATAATCATAAAATCGTATTAAATATTGCATCCCTACAACTCTTTAAAAAAGAGGTTTACAAACAAAAATGCTATCTGACTGTTTGTGGTTCATAACCCTCCATTTATTGTAAAGAACATGGCTCAATGACTGCTCCACATCTGGAGACAGCTGCCCTCCAGGATAAAAGAGCATCTGTATAGCCAACAAAGATATTACAGAACTGTGGGTAGTGATGGATAGAAGGAAACTGTGGATACTGAAATGAGTTTCTTTCACAGGATGACTGGACTCTTTACTTAAGCTGCTGACCCATGACCCGTAGATGGACAGTACAATGTCTGCCGTATCCATTTGATAACAGCTGGATCTGTATGCAGTACATCATGCACACTGCATTGGGTGTGCATAATCTGCTACAAATAATCTGTATATGGGTAAAAATTCAACTAAACCGGCATTAAAACCCTGTTATCGGCTAAATTGTAATTTTGCAAGTTTCCATTTTTCCCTATTTATTCCTGTACCTGTATATTCCCATTAAAACCCATATATTCTTCATTTCCAAAGCAAAAAGAAAAAAGAAAATTCAGATTTTTCCAAACCTGCTGATTGACGGACACAAATTATAACGATTTATATGTTAATTTGTTTTTAAGCAATATGACATATTTGTTTAAAACCTTTGTTTTAAGCATTATGTATGCTTATGCATGCTTTGTTTTAGTAAAACTGCAGATATTCAGCTGCTGAGCATCCCATTGACTTTTTATAATGATTGCTCTTGATAGTTATAAAAACTACTTTTCTATTTTGCATTTACAGGAATGGGTGATATTTTAGACGTACAAAGCAATATGTGCTCCTGCATGGAGGGAACGTAGTGCTATCTGATGCCTGCAACCACTACACCCTCTAAATATCACCCCAAAGCTCTCAGTGTGTGTGTGTGTGTGTGTGTGTGTGATGCGTGACATATGCAAAACTCGCCGACACAAAACCACAGCAGGAAAGGAACCCGGTACTGCAGGTTCTTTAGCTCTCCCGTTGCCACTGTGGACTATCCTCCAGAGGACATCAGGCGAGTGCACGCTGCACGTGCTCGCAGGGATGGCCTGGTGTGGTGTGTTTCATGGTAAATGGTGCATCAACACACTTATTTTCAGCTTCCTTCACTTGGTTACGCAGGAATCAAATTAAACTGAACAGCTGTAGGCTGTTGAAGCAATCATGATTTTGGAGCCTAATATTCACTTTTTCATTCCAGTTTTAAACTTATAGTGAATTTTGGGTGTTGACGTGAACTTAAAATAGGAGGCGACAATTATTTAATTTCTGTCCACCTAAGTTTAGTTACCACTGCTCATTAAGAAGGTGAATTGTGATGTAAATCTGTTTACCAGACTTTTCTCCAAAGAGTTTAGTCAATGAGTCTTTAGCCAGAATATGATAAGCAAAGTTGGATAAAAGACAGGAAGTAACTCCCTCAATACCTGTGACACTCAAGAGCAATAATCCACATTCACACTTCCAGGTCAAGCCTTTGAGTTTTAAGCAAAGAAACAATTTTCCATTTACCTTGTAAAGCTGAGTTGGTTGAACACCCTGCGGTTGTCTCAGTCTCTCAGTTTCTCTGAGGATTTGTGTCAAAGGGGTGGCAGCATAGGATAAAGGCTGTTCTAAGAGCTTCTTTTCTCTGTGACTGCCGCTGCCTGTATGTTTCCAGCAGCAGTGCTACAGCAGACAGGGAGAGCAGCCTCCTTGTTTGCCTGCTTACTAAGCACACGAGTTACCTGTGAGAATGTTTATACCTGTCTACAGCAACTGCCTTTCCTCTGTACTCACCTTCATACCTGTCAGTGTTCCCTGGTTTTATATTAGTTGAACTCTCTGTGCTAATGTAGCCCAACCCCCCCCACCCCCCCCCCCCCCCCCCCCCCCCCCCCCCCCCCCCCACCCCCCCCCCCCCCCCACCGACACTCATCTAACCTGTTTGGTCGTGTTGCTCATATGTCTCTGTGTTTGTTATTAGTACTTTTCTCCTCACCAGTGCTGTTATCCACAGTGGCAGGTATTTCCATGGGCTGCATAAGAATAAAAAAAGTAGATTAGCGATGTAATCTTTGGATTTTTTTTTCCTTCATTAACTTGGGACATGAGCTGCTTGACAAAAAACCTACAACATGTAGCTACACCAGTTATATTGATGTTCGTTTAAACAGTGAGTCTTACAGGACTCAGCTCCTCCCTTGTGGTTGGAGACAAGATAAGGGCTCCATCTAAAAGAAACTTGTTGTACTTGAGTTACAATGAGAACTGTGCATGGAGGCTGTCCAGGGAGTCCAAAGTATGGCTTTTAATGATGGTGCTATAATAAGACTTTCACACTTGCTTGCTTACAACTCTTTTTACTCTTAGAACCACAACCTTTATATTCAATATATGAATTATCTTTAATAAATTCTTTTTCAGTCCTACGGTTGAAAACTGTATTTTTGTTGTCTTGAATCTACAATGCAGTATCTGTAAAGACAAAGTAATTTAAATCTAGATTACAGAGCAATAAAGCAGTAGGATTTCATTTTTGAGATTTTATTCCAAAATTGAAAAGGCTGAATATATTTGTATTTTATTTTTTTAATGACACATCATATTTGTTTATTTATTTTTCTTTTGTCTATGGTCAAGTCAATGTGCAGACCCAGTTAAAGCAGTTGTATCACTGGTTTCTGGCACAAACCATGTTGTCTTATTCCAATACAATTGTGACTCGCTAAAGAATTGATTTGACGGTTCACTTTCAGAACTACAATTGTCTTCAGACTTGAACGCCAAAGCACATGTGAAATGGCGCATGTGCACTAGAGGTCTTCACGAGTCCACTTTCATGGACCCGAACTCGAATGAATCCGTGAAAATTCGACCCGACCGACCCGACCCGAGCTAATATCATAAATCCGGGAGTCCGAACCCGAATGGACCCGGAACCAATCCGACCCAAGTCTTTATTTTTCGACCACGAACTGAACCGAGTTACCTGAATAGAACCGAGACAATACAGCCTATGGTGGCTCATGTTAAAAGTTGTCTAGCGTTGAATAAAACTTGATTTTCTTACCTAAAGTTGTCTTCTTCTACCCGGTTCAGTTGCTACATAGGCTACGTGATGAAAACAACAATAAATCTACGTCGTTATTTTCTTTGTCGATACAGAAGCAAATGCTAACACTAATAGCCTAACAGTCAGAATGTGTTGTAAATATATTCTCTTATCCAGCATTGTCATGTTGGCCATCCGTTGTTGTTTACAGCTGCCGGGCAAACCGCTAATAACACGCTACGGCAACACGATTGTTTCATGACAAACACGCCACATTAATTAATTATCATTTAACTACCCCGAGTCCTGACATTGGCTGCCACCGCCAATATCTTTACCTCTCTCAAGTAAACGCGGACCCAGCCTGTCAGAGAGCACAGAACGGACCCGAGACTAACTACCCGATTCCGACCCAAGTGATGTCTTTTGAATGGACCCGAGACCCGATTCAGGTCGGGTCGGAACCTCAGGTTTTTGGGTTGTCGGGTTGTTTTGAAGACCTCTAAGACCCAATACAAATTGAAATTCACTTCATATTCAAAAATACTTGATTGATCCCAAAGGGAAATAACATTTTTGCAGTAGCCGTCATGATTTAAGTCTCTTCAATGATTTATTGAAGAAGGTTATTGCTGTGGGCAGGAAGGATCTTTTGAGGCAGTCTGTGTTACAGCAGATCTAAAAAGCCTCAGACTGAAGACAGTCTGTTGCTAAAAATGCTTAGGGTTGTCGATGAGGTTCTACATTTCATGAAGTATCCTCCTGCGCAGTCAGCCTCAGGACAGACCCAGCCTTCTTTATTTGCTTGTTCAGTTTCTTTAAGTCACTGGCTCTGATGCTGCTCCTCCAACATATGACTGTGGATAGGACTGCACCCTCCACCTAAACAGCATCGGACTTGCATCTCCAGTCCAGATGAACACTGAGGTATTCATGCTCCTCAACCACCTCCACTTCCTCTCTGATAGTAGAAATACTGTTAAATCTATTCCTAGTCAAGCTAAAATCCACAATTGTCTCCTTTGTCTTGTCCACGTTTCAGATGAGATGATTGTTCCCACACCATGCCACAAGGTGGTCCAGCAGTTCTCTGTTCTCAGTCTCTTGTCCTTCATATGTATCCATTTCCACTGCTTTGCAGATGACACCCAGCTCTACATTTCCACTAAGCCAAATTCCACCCTCCCACCCTCATCTCTAACTTGTCTGGGTCTTATCCTCGACAGCTCACTTTCTTTCAAAGCTCATATCAATAGCTATCTATGTAGTATAGATCTATGTAACATTAATCACTTCCTCCCGTTTCTCACCCCTCACGCCACCGCCATACTGGTTCACATCTTTGTCACGTCCCGTCTTGATTATTGCAACTGCCTTCTCTTTGGTGTCCCCCAAAAATACCTCCATAAACTTCAACTGGTCCAGAACTCAGCAACCCACATCATCCCAGAACCCTCTCCTTTCACCACATCACCCCCATTCTCCTGCAGCTCCACTGGCTAAAATGTGTTGCTGCCATCAAAGTCAAAATAAGCTTTTTTTTTTTCATGAAATTATCAAACGTCTCAGTTTCAACATCTCATATGTTCTTGATGTTCAATTGTGAATAAAATATGGCTTTGAGATTTGCAAATCATTGCATTCTATTTTTATTCACATTTTACACAGCATCCAACTTTTTTCTCCTTGATGGTGCACCTTTTAAACCAGAGAATTATTGAAAATGTATGTCATATAAACCTAAATTTGACTCCAATGTAAGTAATTGTTTTTTTTTTCCCATTTAAATTTAACTTGGACAACGTGGTTCCTGACTGTTGTTATTTTGTTAATTTTATATTTATGTCCCCCACTGCATTTAGATATCACTGTATCTCCATAATCCCATTGGACATTGAATGAATAGTAATGTTTTCAAAAATTTTTTTTTTTTTTTTATGTAAATCAAGTCACATAAAATCAATATGCTGTCACGGCATTTCGTACACCACACCATTTCTTTTTCCAAGTATATTTTTTATGTTGTTAAAATTGCCTACCCAATGTCTAAGGTAAGAATGAGGGCAGGATGTTGTCATTAGATTTAATGTACTATGAAGTGATAAGTCAAACAAAAAAAAGTTTAGTTATGACACAGAGCTTTTTTTTGACATATTATTAATGAGCTATGTCATGAAAGCTCAATATCTGGTGGTAAGTCATGGTCATTTGCATATAAATTCAAAATAACAGAAGTTAATAACTTGATTTTACCATCTTCACTCTTCATCCTCTTGGCATTATCTGTCTTATTTAGCTGTCTATCTTTTGCAATGATATGTCATCTGGCCCTCAACTGGATCAATATGCTTGCCTTTCATTAGTAAGACATCAATAACCTCCCAGTAAAGTGCTCTGGGCCTCAGTTTCTTCAGTGTTTCTGCAAAGAAAAACAGGCGCTCAGAAAAGAAGAAAAAAACATGATTATATGAATTATATGGGAAATTACCATATAGTATATAGATGGGAGGAAACACTGTTGATTGATATTTATTGATATTTGATATTTATCTTAGTGACATTGTAAAGGACTGGCAACCTCTTCCCTCACATCTTCCTGGTGACAGCTGGAAAAGACTCCAATAAATTTACAATATTAGTCACATGCCTCGTGTTAATTTTGACCAGTGGTGGGGAAAGATGAATCAATACAGAAGAAGTAAGATGAGAAGTTCTAAGGGTTCCTTATCCAATACTGTCTTAAAGAGACAAAGCTCAGAAGGTACAAGATTTAGGGTGAATTCCAATTCCTCCCTTAACCCTCAATCTCAAAAATGCGCGCTCCCGTGAAGTGCAAGTGCTGTCCCGATTCTTAGAAAGTCAAGTTGAGGGACAAGTTTGAGGGCTGTATCGCCCTCAATATTGAGATTCTCCGGCACCACCTTTGGAAGTAAGGGCTACCCAGAAGGCATTGCGTATTTTCACCATGACGTCTTTGAAAAAGATGGCGCTGAAAAAAGAGAGCTACAGATTTATATATTTTCATAGTTAATAAAGATATAAATGTTATGAAACTATCTTACTGTCTTCGTTATATATATTTATATAATCTTGTTCTTCTACGTCTTCTTCTCCCTCTTCTTCATCGTCGTCATTTTCTTGACAGACTGGACGTAGCTTTGGCGTAAGGCCGCCCCCCACGGTCTGAAGACGTAACTGCACTCAAGGGGTGTCCCATTTCTAAATCACGAGATAGCCCTTACACTTACTTTGGAGGGCCAAGATTGAGGGCCAAAGACTGAGGGTTAAGGGCGAGGATTTAGATTGAGGGTTAAGGGAGGAATTGGAATTGGCCTTTACTCTGATTTGGTCACTTGCTCTGCTTGTTTTCTCTTCCGAATTTACTTTCTTAAGGCTCTTAATTGCCATCTGTCATGACATTAACTGTAGATCTGTAAGCTAGTTTCATTGATTGTGAAGTGCGACTGTGCCACAAAACAGTATACAGTTTTTACAGGAGTCAAAGTGGGTTTTTGCCTAAAGTAGGGACAGGTAATGGTAAAAGCAAGTCAACACTCTCAAAATGTGATCAAATATTCCATGATAAAACTAAAACTGAATCTTAAAAACTCAAGAGATGGACCACAAATCACAACTCTCCAGTGAAACAGTTCAGATTTATTAATCCACACAGTCTGGCAAAGAATCAGGGTCAAGGAAAGTGTCCAAATCATAAATCCAACACTTCGGGGAAATATAATCCAAAACAGTCATGTTGAGAATCAGGGTCAAAAACAGGCACAGGTTTAAGAAGAAGTTTAGGACGAAACAGGTGAAAGGCTTGAATGACTCCAGATCTGAAGAATGGATAAGAATATCATCCAAGTAAACAAAAACAAAGTAGCTAAGCATGTCTCTCAGGACGTCATTAACTGGGCCTTGAAAAACCACCGAAGCATTAGCCAGGTCAAAAGGCATAACCAAATTCTCCTAATGTCCAATGGGTATGTTGAATGCTGTCTTCAAATTATCCCAGTCCAATTTTGTGAGACAACCCCCCCCCCCCTTTTTTTTTTAGTTTGAAAGCAGAAGGGATTAGAGAGAGGGGCTACCTGTTTTCAGTGCCAGTGTCGCTGAGCCCATGGTAATCAATCTATGACTGAAGGGAACTGTCCTTCTCCACAAATCAAGTTAGCAGCAACTGGAGAAGATGATGGCTAAGAAATTGTCCCCCTGTGAGGCTGTAGGGAGGTAACCTGTGCCTTATTAAAAAACTTCCTTGAGATCCATGCAACACTGAGGAATCTTGGAAAGGTCCATCTAAACATTGTCTTTACCAAATTGAGAAGACGGAGAACTCTTAGTTCATACTGGTTCATTCCAACTCCTCTCCATAGCCAGAGTGCAGAACTTGATGGTGAAATCAATTTCCTGTCTTTGACCCTGGCACAGATTAACCAGAGCCCTTTCTGCTTCCCAACCAGGAGCAAGGTGTTGAAGCACCAAAGTGAATCCTTTGAAACTATCTAGAGAACCACAGCTCAGCTTCTTCTCAATTCATAGTTGACTTTTGACTCAACTGTAGCCAGTTCACAACACAATCGGATATAGGTCACATTTAAAATACAAAGATGAACAACCACTCAACAAAATTGGATCTTGGCAAAAAAAAAAAAAGAAAGAAAATTGGAGAAGTGTGCAGTGTTGATTTTTAAGAACAGGGGTGCTGTGCAGTATTGTGGGAACAAAAGAGGAAAGGAGTTGATGAGCCACAGAAATGAAGTTATGGGAGAGTAAGGACAGAAGTTAAAATTTGTTAACAGGAGTATAGTTTCATGTCAAACAATAGTATGGCTGATGCGATATTTGCTTTGAGGATGTTGATAGAGAAGTACAGAGAAGGTCAGAGGGAGCTGGGTTGTGTCTTTATAGACCTTGAGAAAACATATGACAGGGTGCCGAGAGAGAAACTATCATATTACATGAGGAAGTCTCGAGTAAGTCAATTCTTAGAGCAGACACCAAATGACCACTGAAACCAAGAGTCAATGGCACAACCCACATACTCAGCTCTGCTGCTCATCCCAAAAATTGTGTTCCTTAAAAATCTGCCACCATTTAAAAGTGAAATAATTAGGCAGCAGTTTAAGATTTGTTCCCAAGAAGCATTGTTGGACCAAGTAAATAATCTCCTTACTTTTTGCGCTTTGTTTATATTAGATGGTAGTATCCTTACCATCAGCATTGAACCTCTAAATGCCCAACCAGAATGCTGATTAGTAGTCCATCAGGTAGGATAGGAACATGCACTATCAGACTTTTATCTGTTTATTTTATTGCTGTAGAAGCCTTTAGTTATAGTGAAGATAGGGAGGAAAGTGGGGCAGCCATGGAGCAAAGGGTCACAGGCAGGGACTTGTCCCCCTTTCCTGCCCCCAGTCAAACAGACCTCCACCCTCCCTTGACCCACAGCTTTCCTGACAAATCTCAGCTGTCTCGTCTTCCACCACAGTCATGGATCTTGCTGCTGCTTGATCTTTGTCTCCAACCACATCAAAAGATGTTGCCCCCTCGCTAATCATACACTTGCTTCAACAAACCCATAGTGAGGATCATGAGGATTGAAGAACACCATCTAGCCTGCTTTACTACCAAAGAAATCCCAGAAGACACAGGAGGATGCTTCCACAATCACCTGTATTATTGACTACCTGACAAACAGACAACAGTTTGTGAGACTGAGTGGCTGTGTGTCTGACCAGGTGCTCGGCAGCACAGAAGCACCACACGGGACTGTACTTTCACCATTCCTCTTCACTCTGTATACCTCAGACTTCCAGTACCAGTTGGAGTCCTGTTACCTGCAGAAATGCTCAGATGATTCTAAAGTTGTGATAGTGTATTACTGATGGACAAGAGACTGAGTACAGAGAACTGAGGGATTGCCTCTGTGGCAGTGTGTGGGAACAATCATGTCATCCTCAAAGTGACCAAGACAAAGGAGAGAATTGTGGATTTTAAGAGGACAAGGATTAAGGCAAATAACATTAACATCTTGGGAGAAGAAGCAGAGATGGTGGAGGAGTACAAATACCTTGGTGTTCACCTGGACAACCAACTGGACTGAGATACAACACTGATGCCCTTCATAAGAAGGGACAGAGCAGACTTTACTTCTAAAGGAAGCTTAGGTCCTCCAGTGTTTTTGCAACAAGATGTTACGTATCTTCTATAAATCTGTTGTAGAAAGCAGCATTTAGGGAGCAGCATCAGAGCCAGTGACTTAAAAAAAACTGAACAAACTGATAAAAAAGGCTATCTCTGTTATGTACATTGTTCTGGAGCCTCTGGTAGTGATGGTGCAAAGGAGGACAGTTCATAAATTGAAGATCATGGACAACCCTGACATTCATGAGACTCTGCATCTGTTGTGCTGGAGATCGCGGCCAGATCAGCGTGGATCTCTCTGCAGTATCTCTGGGCTTTATGCCACCTTATTTTGTCTCGAAATTGGAGATTAAAGCCTAGCCTATTTTAGAAGGAAGACGGAAAAGATCGATTGCTTGAGACAAACTGCTAGGTGCTAGCTAGCCTGACATAAGCTAACACTGAGGCATCACAAAAAGCAGTTTTTTCTGTTATTTTAATGGACTAATGAAATAGCACCACTCCCTTGTCATTTTGAATGCTCCAACTGCATTTGAATTTTAAAATCACAGAACTGGAAGGCAAATTCATAAGCTCTACCGAATCCATGATGCCAAAAAAACTGATGGACATAATTTTGGTCCAGCAAGAATGGCAGTCACCAGTACTCAAGGTTCCAACGTGTCCACTCCCGATGGAGTATCTTTACCAGGTCCAGAGCTTTCACCACAGCTACAAGCCTCTCCTTTTTCGGGAGCAGCAGTCTTACCAGAACAGCGTCCTCACAGAGGCAGCATCTCGACAGCCAGTGACGGTCTCTCCAGGCTCCCATGCTGCAGACCCTCTACCTGCCCGAAATGACACCTGAACACGACTTAGAGCTAAACCAAAGATGCCGGAAAGCTCCACAACATCTCAATAGGATCCCTGGACTGCATTTGGTACCCATGGCAGGCAAGAGCTGCAGTCCTCCCTGACTCCCACACTTTAGCATCGACCTGGATAGTAAGCTTAACATCCTCTTCCCCAGCGGGGGAATCTCTGTCTCACTGTCCGTCCCCTTCATCACCCAGTGGCTCCAGACAGCCTCCACCACCACCACATGAATACATTTGACGCATGAAGAGACACAGCGCAACTTTAGTGTTCACACCGCACCGGGGAGGGATACAGCCCTGGCTCCCAGCTTGCCTACCTGTTGCTTGTCCTCACCGCTGTTGTCGCTACCAATGGTCGGACACCCACTAGTCAGCTAGGCAGTCATGTTTTGGCTGTTGGGCCACATGCCATGGGTTACACAAACAGCACATACCAGTTTGAGACAAAGGACCACTGAAATGACTGCAACCTCCAACATGCTTTGCAATGTTTAATTGTTTTACAACAAGGTGTAAAAGTGATATCATGCCCGCTGACTGGCTAAGGACCCTCATAATGCAGCGGGGGTCCCCAGCAGAGGTGGACCGTGTCCCCACACATAAAAACCAGCTTTCTCCCTTGTCTCTCTCTCTCTGACCTCCTCTACCCGAAGCAAAGGTGCACATCTCTCTGGCCTGCTCCAGTAAAGTAAATAAGACAAAGGCCTACATTCCCCGGTACCCCTTCTGAAAATTAGCCTGGGAGGACAACCGCACATCTTGTCGCTGTGACGCGCATACGGAGTGAGCCATGACGTATGGAAGAAACGAAGCCTAGGAATCACCCGTGCGCTCGGAAGCATGACCGGCCTCAGACCAACTGGGAAGGAAGACAGCCTGGCTGCCTTTGCTGCGTAATGCCGCATCTCTCCGTTAACCACAAAGAAAGAGAAAGAGGAGGAGAGCCGCCCATGAGTACCAACAGAGCGTACATTCAACCCTGTCCTATACAACCGATCCTGGGTCATCAATCCAGACCCCCACGGACAACACAACACAATAAACTTACTGAACAAATAAACTTACTTACATCGATCACTTCCAGAGCGATCCACGTAAGAGGCTTTTGTGTCTAGGCAGAGCTTAGTTTAGTGTTGTTTGCAAACTCCCTCTTCTTGTGTGTCGCATTAGTTTAGAACCGGACCATCGGTCCTGCTGTAACTGAATTTCATTCATGTTTTTTTAAAGTGAAAAGCATTGGATCACTGTTTACAGATCACCTTAAAAGTGTGCAACTTTTATGAAAGAATTCTCCGAGTTTTGATTATTGATATACACTTCCACAACATGGTCATTACATCGGATGATATAATCCGATCATCAGAAGTTGCATCCGATGATACAATTTACATGTAAATGAGCAATCGGACTGTTTAGCTAGAGATTTTATTCACCTTCTTACCTCCCTGGATTTTAATCAACATGTTGTTTATCCAACTCACAACAGAGAACACACTCTGACTCTTGTCATTAGCTATGACACAGCGTGTCCTCTGTTCTCGCTTTGGCTGTATCTGACCACTGCTGTGTGTTTTTTAACATCACTGGTTTTATACAGCAGGAGACTGTTTTTATTGTTCTTTATTGTTTTTAGGAATGTTGGCTGTTATATTTTACAACTGAGTCCCTATTTTGTTATCTTTAAATTCTTGCTGCCTTAGGTTCTTTATGACCTAAGGTGTAATTTAGTGTTTCTGTCCGGGATCCTGACCTCCAAAAGTTTTCGGCTTACACAGATAAACACATCTTCTTTATGATACCTACTCTTGGACCAAGACAACGTCTGCACATATATCTGGAACTGTGAAGTGGGAGAGCTATCCGATCCACCATTTGGAAGAGAAATACCCAGGGCGATGCAAGACCCCTCCTCTTTGTGGTTATAAAGGGAGCGAAATCCAGGATACAACTGTGCATTCTTCTCACCACCTTCGTGGTGTTAAGAGTGTACCAAGTCAGCTGAAAATATGCCATGCTTTGTATGGCATAATAAAGCTTCTATTAATCTTTGTTTTGGGTCTCTTCTTGACACCAGATAAAAGAACACAAATATATTTTCAGATCTAAGTGCAGCCTTTGACACGATAGATAATCTAATCTTTTGGAACAGACTCAGGCATCTGGTTGGCCTCTCTGGTACTGTTTTTAACTGGTTCCAGTCCTATCTCACAGATAGAAGATTCCGAGAAAGTGTCGGTATGCCCCAAGGCTCAATTTTAGGCCCAATGCTTTTTAATTTATATATGCTTTCTCTTGGCGATGTCATTAGTCAACATGGCATTAGTTTTCACAGCTATGCTGACGATATACAGCTGTTCATTGTTGTGGCTCCTGAAAACACAAGGCCAATTGATGACCTTTTTAATTGTATTTTAGATATTAAATCATGGATGGCACAAAACTTCCTTCAACTAAACAAAGACAAAATTGAAGTTTTAGTTATCGGTCCTAAGGCTAAGAGAGAGAAACATTTGTCAAAAGTTTATGCATTTTTCTTAAAAGCATCTGATCAAGTAAAGAACTTGTGCATCACTTTTGACTCTGACCTTAGTTTTAATCCACATATTATTCATGTACCTAAAACAGGTTTCTATCATCTGAGGAATATTGCCAGAGTCCGCCCATTTCTCTTTCTGGTCAACACGGAGAAGCTGATGCTCAAGTTGCATTGATTACTGTAATGCCCCGCTTTCTGGTC
This sequence comes from Hirundichthys speculiger, assembly GCA_018398805.1. Classification (NCBI taxonomy): domain Eukaryota; kingdom Metazoa; phylum Chordata; class Actinopteri; order Beloniformes; family Exocoetidae; genus Hirundichthys; species Hirundichthys speculiger. The sequence continues at coordinate 1,440,584 of JAGFBZ010002176.1, read as the reverse complement.
CTCCTATAAGAACCATTTCACACCTTCAGCTTCTGCCAAACTCAGCTGCCTGCGTGCTGACAAGGACCAGAAGGTGGGTTCACATTAAAGCAGGCTCAAAGCCCACCTTTTTAATTTGCTTTTTAACAAATGCCCCCTTTTATCCTGATTTGGATTTTCTATTTTAGGTGTCTTGTTCAGCCCAAATTTTTAGTACATATTTACTACTCTTTTTAACTGTTTACTTATTTATCCAATTTTCTTTTATATTATTTTATTTATTTATGTCTTTTTTAACTCCAGTGTTTCCTCAGCAGAGCTCTCTGTATCAGGGGTGGTGGTTGCTCTGGCCCTGGCCTGAAGTTTGCTCTCCTGCGGCTCATTGTTGGGTCCATGCATCCACTCTGCATCAGTTAAGTTTGGTGCTTTGCCCTGTCTGGGATTGAGCTGTGGCCCCCAACCGGGCAGCTGGGTCACACCTGCCTCCCGATGCAGACAGTTTCCTGTGATGGTGTTTTCCTCTCTGGTTCTTCCGTGCCCAGCTATTCTCTCCATATTTTTATTTCTTTGATTACACGTTTTATCATGGATAGGAATTAGAAGTGGAGGGTAAGGGGATGGGAGTGACTGTTTTCACTCTGTTTTACTTTGTAAAGCACTTTGTGCTGCATTTCAATTGTACTAAAAGTGCTATATAAAAAAGTTTGATTGTTTGATTCCTCTGCACAACACACACAACACAGTACACAACAGAAAGTCTCTTCAGTCAGATCTGCCACAACTCAGACCGCTACAGGAGATCCTCCCTGCCCACAACAATAACCATGTTTAATGAATAATTGAAGTGACTTAAGTTATGACAACTACAGCACAATTAATTTCCCTTCGGGGATCAATCAGTATTTTTGAATTTGAACTAAATTTGAGTCGAACTTGTGATTGCTGCATGAAAAATACTGCCTCTATACTTGGGTTGCCTGCTTAAACTGCTGAGCTAAGCAGTGGCCCCACTATCACACATTTCTTTGATGGACATCTTGGTGTCACCATCGATGATGACAGAGATGTTTCTAACCAATGACACTTTTTCAGCAATTTGCTGGCGGATCATATTGGTTATAAACTCAATGATGATGGAACATGACATGTCATTAGCATATGTAATATTTATGTTGTTTATCCTTATGAGTTCTAACAAGGGTTTAAATTTGGTGAAAGTTTGCTCCACCTTCATGACTGTAAATTCTGCTCTGCTAACTGAGCTGCACCGCTACCAGCATCCTGACCACCAAATGCATTAAAAATCAGGCCTCGATCACAGTCCTTTGATAAACATTGGTAACGGCATTACTGAGTTTGGCTCTCTTGCCATGTTTTGTTAAGCTCACACAGCTAAAGTGAGATGAATCTGAGATGAAAGTTGTGTTGCCAGCTACGTCCATCATTCACAGCAAAAAGTGCAGGCCTGCTGAGCACAGCTAGAACTACCAGACATTCTGCAGTCTCTACAGCTTGACGCTGCAATAAGCTCTCTCGTGTTTTATAAAGATTATAAAAGATCATGCACTTCTTGGTATAACACCATTCCACAGACTTTGGAGTGAGGAATACACACTACCTGTTACCTAACAGAGCCTTTTGCCATGCTAGAACTCCTTACACTGCTCTATTTAGAAATTATTCAACTTCTTCTCTCTTGGTGATCCATCCACATCCACAAAATAATGATTAACATAACCGATTCTACCACCATCAAGAACTGATGGTGGTAGAATCTGTCATGCTAAAATTAAACATTTTGTTTATGTTTTCATGTGAAACTCCCCTAAGGAGTGGCTTTTCAAACTCATCTCTATCCTACCGTCCGGCATTTTTATATTGCACTTGGAACGTTTTGGTGGCATTTGGCTTCAAGAATTTAAAACAAAGGTGGTAAGTAAATTGATATGAAGTATAATTTAACTAAGAAAAATGTTTTTCAAATAGTTGTATAAGGTTAAGTTATACTACATGAATGCAAAAGCAGACACGAGTCCAAGTTAACTAACATTAGATATAGTTGTCATCAAATATATTTATAAGTGTCTTTGGACTAAATATTTCTTAATGTTGTTCTTTATGTTTTCTTAAGCACCTGATCCTTGACTTGTAGTAAATAGGCACTATATACGTAAATAAATTGAATTGAAAGGAAAGCTGATTGGAGTTATACATGTGAATGTCTGTTCCGTTTAAAATGGTTTAAATCTGAAATTTTTTTTTGCCAATTTTCCAACTGGTTTGTTTTCCATATTCAATTTGTGGTGAAAAAATATTTGAAACTTTAATGTAATGGTTAATGAATAATCACTGATAATTGTTCTGTAGTGTTTATCAATGTATAATGGTTAGGAGAAATTGTTAAAGGGAAAAGTAGTTTTTTTTTTCCTGCTTAACACAATAAAAATCGTTTGGTTTAAAATGCATTCCTGTGTCATTTCCTGATTGTCTGCACCTGCCTCTCTTTAGGTTCCCTGTGTATTTAAGTCTTGTCATTTTCTCTATGATTTTCTCTGCCGGTTTTTCTGCTTGTTTTACCTTGACTAGATTTCTGTTTGATTCCTGGAATTTAAGTTTAGTTTGTATTTTTGGATTTATATGTTTCTGGACTTTTGTGTTTTAGGATTTGGGGGAATTGTAGTGTTTTTGTCTAATAAACCCTTTTGTTTTTGCATACTCCTGCATTTGGGTCCTCCATTTTGCCTCAAACCTGACACCCTGTATAAAGCAATAAAGTGCAATTTCTTGTACATTAATGCACGTAATAATTTTTCAGTCTTATGGTTCTTTAATTTACCATGATTTAGTCTTTGAAGACATAATTCAAGATGTTTGTATGCCTCTCACCAATAGTTAATGGTTTAAACATTAACATATAATATTCATATTTTACAAATATATCCTAAATTCCTGTCAGGTTCAACTATTTTCCTCCACCTCCATCTTAAGTTTCTTAGCAAAGGCTCTGTTCTTTAAATGAGTATTTAAAGTGCTGTTTACCTGACTTTGATGATTACATGGGTTTACTTCACAATTCATGTGTATTTATATTTCAAATGAGACACATTTTTTAAATGAATTCTCTTCTTTTTTTTTCTAGTGTATGTGGCCGTTCCAAGGGTGCTTTGTAGCAGTTCAAGGTAGATTAGGGTTACAAATCATTATAAACTTAAACTTCCACACTTCCGATACTTGCCGTTATCTGTGTACATACTTTCCATGCACATTCAAGACATTCAAGACATGGAATGCATCAATAGTCTATCAAAGTAAAGTCCATTCTACTTAGGTCGTCAAATACCAAAAATCCTATCTCGATTCAGTTGCCATATATGTTTCTGTAAAAACCTGGAAAGTGAAAAGGAGTATTTTGTTCATATTAACTCTAATCAGAGGGAAAATTAAAATGTTGTATGTTTGTTGGTTGTACTAAAACCTGTATTTATGGAAGATTTAAGTCTCATAAGAGCCTTAGACATACACCTCAAACTCTCACTGATTTCAAACCAGGTATTGTGAAAACAGCTACTGTAACACATCCTTCAGTAGATCGATCATTTAAAGAGCAGAACGTGGGGTGTGTAGAGGAGACATCAGCTGGTACATCCCTTAATCAGCTTGATTAGGACAAGGCACTTCCAAGTTCAATTCAGCAGCAGCTTGCACAGCCTTACTGAAACTGGAATATTTAGTCCATATAACAGGTACAGCAGTTGAAGAGTTTTTACAAAAACTTGACCATCTAATTTGTACACCATAAGTCCTGCAATCTAGAAGTTTTATAACTGACATATTTCAGCGGCACAAACTCGACATTGAGGATTCTATAGTATCTGAAATCGCTGAAGCAGTTTGTTCATCTAATCCAGTTATAAAAGCAATTGAAAAAGGTGGAGCTCTTAGCATCTTCTATCATCGTAAAATATTCTACAAGTAAAAAATGTTGGTGTTCTAGAACCATTATCCTATGAACTTGATGGTAAAAAAAAAAACAGAACCTTTCAGTATGTACCAGTGTTGAGATTATTACAGCACATTTATAATCAAAAGATAATTCTTGCCAAGGTAACTCAAAATTTGAGACTGTTCGTAATCCATTTTATGAGTACAGATTCTTTAAGGATGGTAGTCATTTTAAAGAAAACAATTTTAAGAATATTGCTTTGGTGTATGTGGATGATTTTGAGGTTTGCAACCCCTTGGGTACCTCTCGAAAGAAGCACAAACTTTGTGAAGTTTACTGGATACTTGCAAACTTGCCACCAGGTTCATGTTTATCATCAGTTTATCTTGCTGTGCTTTGCAGAAGTAATGATGTAAAAATATATGGTTTTGAAAACAATTTAGAGCCTCTTCTAAAAGATCTTAAAACTCAAGAGGACCATGGTGTCTACATTCCTTTATTCTGTAAATCTCTCAAAGGTACAATATGTAGTGTGGTGGCTGGGGATTACATCTGCTGATTTTGTCTTGCTAAAAGTTGCGATATTAAATCTCATTGTATTGCCTCTAGTGTTTTCTGCCTTAGATCAAAAGAGGTCCATATAGAACATGTTGAAATAGCTAATGAGAACAACAAACATTACTTTGGAGTTAAGCGAGAGTGTCTGAGAATCTGTTTCATTTTCATGGTATGACTGATTTTCCGCCTGAGATTGCACATAACATATTTCAGGGTATTGTACCAGTGGAAGTGGCTCACTGTCTGGCATCACTGATTTCCAAAAACAAATTTTAATTGGATAACCTAAATAATGTGATATTGTAATTACCTTAAAAATAGTCAGATAAAACAAATAACCCACATATTGTACAACAGAAATTCTCTGTAAAAAAAAAAAAAAAAAAAAAAAAAAAAAAAAACATCGGCAAATGCACATGAAAATTGGAGTTTGCTGAGGTTGCTCCCATTTCTGAATGGGTATCATATGTCAGAAAATGATCCAGCATGACTGCTGTTGATGGATTTGAAAGATATGGTGGATTTAGTTGTTGCTGCCATACATACTGATGAATCGATCTCATATCTTAAGAGAAAGATAGTGAAACACAGACAGAGGTATCAGGAGCTCTTCCCCAGTATCAGACTTCTACCAAAGCACCATTATCTCGAGCACTACCTTCAGATGATCCAGTGTTTTGGCCCTTTATCAGCTGTGTGGACCATGTGATTTGAAGCCAAGCATAGCTATTTTAAACAGATTGTGAAGCACACTAGTTGCTTTAAAAATGTACCTTTTGACTTTAGCTTCAAAACATCAGCTCTTTCCACATCAACTCAGAATCAGAATCAGAATCAAATTTATTGTCGCCACTGAGCCAGCGTCCCAACACAGAGGAATTTGTCTTCCCAGTACACCGTCCAAGAGAAACATACAGAAACATACAGGCAACATATAGACAGGAGTCAACAGTGCTTGGATCAGCGCTATAAGAGCACTTTTACCATGTCCAAAGGGCAGTGCACTCAAGCACACAGGTGCCCAAGTACACCACCCTCCGGCCAGGGCATTTTTAGCAGAAGAAAATATGATCACATAGGGGAATGGGGGGGGGGGGGGGGGGGGGGGGGGGGGGGGGGGGGGGGAGATAAAAACAGGTGTCTCACACCACATGTCCTTGATCAGAGACACATGTTGTGTGATTCACGAAAAAAACCTCAGCACAAGCATAACAAACTTATTACGAAGACATCATATGGGTCAGGAAAAAAGTCCCAGCCAAGCGGCCCATGCACGCGCATCCGGTGGCGCGCAGCGCAATCAGTCCGCTCCGCGTGGGGGGAGAACATCAGGATCCAGCAAGGACGTTGAGACTCAGGGAAAAGAAATGGGGGGGGGATGTGGTGTGGGGCAGAGCCTTCTTCGGATAAAACCTTGGAGAGATTCTTTTCAACACGGCCTTGAGTGAAGACCGCTCAGGGGAGCCAGATTCAGATAAGAGAGATTGTTTTCGGTCAGACTGACAATGAATTTTTTGCCTGCCTTGAGTCCTTTGCTGATACTCTCTCGTGGGAATCATCCAAAAGTCCGAATTATTCATGTCCATTCTCCCTAAGCTGTGCATGTAGCATCCCCAGATTGTTATCAATTCTCCCCATCAGTTCATGCATCATCAGCTGTCGGTGACTCACGCCGTGAATCACGTCCAGTTTCCGATTCAGTTTCTCAGCACTCACAGCACGGCTAACCTCCACGCACACGGACAGCAGGTCCGGAATAGCAGCATCTGTGCGCTTAATTTTCCAATACATCAGATATCCGCCAACTCCAAACAGCAGGAATCCGATGATCATAAATCCAAATATGTAAACATCTTCAGCATCCTCGATGAACAGAGGAGCCTGGCAGTTCAATCGCCATTTCCCCCATGGATCTTGAACGTACCCGGCTGGCTGTGTTCCATCTGGACACGAGGGCTCTCCTTTTGATTCCCTTCTTGTCGAAAAAATTTGATCATTGCATTGAGAGACCAGCTTATCAGATCCATGGTGATCCACTCACCATCCTATGGTAAATCTGACCTCAACGTACCACTGTTCCACTTGATATATTGAAAGAGAACATGTCTCGGGCTGTTAGGGCCAAGTAATCTGGTACTTGAGAAGTGAATCTAGCAATCATTAAATGGCATTACCTATAACAAAGGTATGAAAGTTGCTCATTTGCTGAAATCATTCAGTTGTGCATTGTCAGTGATGACTTCTTTCTCATTGTGGAACTGCTGTGTGTATGGTACAATGAACACTACAGAGCCTTTAAACTAAGCCTGCCACCTTCGAGAGAGGTCAGACTTTTGTCATTCAGAGAACTGAATAACACCCTTAGCTGATTACATGATTGGAGAAAGCTGTATGGTGACCTTGAAAAGGTCACCATTAAAGGTTGGTTAGCAGACACCAAGACTGATAGTTCTAATTTGATAAACTGTCTCAATTATCTCATTTTCTTTGTTTCAGAATTCTTCCTAATACTATAGATTCTCAATACTTTTTTAAAAATTGTATAGAGTTGCAGTCTTAATTTCAAGCCACTTAATCACCAATTTAAACCTGAAAGGTGCAGTGCGTACCAAATTCAAAGGTCAATGACTGAAAAATCTGTTATTAAAAACAGTTTTTGCTCTCTTAGAATGAGCCATTTCTATCTACTTGCCATGAGTCCTCTGTAAATGAAATTTAGGTTCATATATCATAAATGCAGCTAACCTCATATAACCTTTGGTATTCTTCTGACCTAAAATAACCTTTTATACTCACCTGCACATCAGCTATGTTCGTGTGCTATTGTATCTTTGCAAACTGAAGAACACCCTGTTCTCGCAGACAGCTGCAAGGTCAGATAATAGATATGAAACTAACAAGAATGTAAAATAATGCACCTGTTTGTTAAATCCTACTCTCCGTTGAAGACTATCAGTAATACAACATGACCATATATGGACTTCTGGTGCTGCTGGTTATAAGGTGTGTGTCTCTCTGCCTGGGCCAGAGAGAGTTTTTTAAGTTCTCTCTCCATGCGCATGTCTTTTTTTTTCTCACTTGACTTAATAAAAACATTGTGAACGCAGTTATCTTTGTCATTCTGCTTGGATTTTTCTTCAGATAATTTTCCACGACACCTCATATATAGCAGCTGCCATATTTGTGCCAGCAGTTTCTTCTTTTTTTTTTAAATCCTTCTATGCCCATCTTTACCACTAGACATAATTCTTACACAGTGTACCTTTCAGTAGAATATGAGTTTTCTTTTTGAAAAACTTAATAGCTGCAGTCCTGCAATGACATTTTTTTTAAAGGATGCTCCTTAAATACTGAGTCTTTTTCCATCTTCTGCGCAGATTGAGACAGCCCATGATGTCTGGCCCCACCAAGTGATTCTGGAAGACAACAGCAGTCAAAGATTAACTTTCCCCAGTGGACTTCCTGGATTTGTTGCTTAACTTGTTCAGGAAGTAAAAAGGCAATGTGCCATGAAAAAAAAGTTCAGGCTCCAGTTTATGGATCCACTGTTTAGTGATGACTTCATGAATCTAACTTTAGTGGTTGAAGTGCAGGATAGAGAAATAATTCAGATTATTCCCTCAGAAGAGACTTCACCCCACACTGGGCTGAGGTACCCTGCACTTCAGCTGCTTTGATCCGTCCTTCTATGAATGAAACCTCATCCCTGTCTAGTGGGTGTGTTGACACAGACATACTCTCTTCACCAGAGTCTGAGACATCCAGTTCATCCTCCTCCAGGATTTTTTGGCATCTTCTGTGTTTCCCAGTTTAGCTTTGATGCAGATAAAGCTCGAACGAGGCAATGCAGCATACAAGGAAAAGTGCACATCATTTATTCCGGATCATAAACTGAGGTCAAACATTCTTGGGTGCCTTGTTCAAGAAATTGTTCATTATAAAGTTTATGGGCTCAATCTTGCGCCAAACCTCCTAAAGCTGTTATTAAGGGATAGCGGGTAGCGGGAGGGGTGTTCCCCCACAAAGAATGCAATCTTCCACCTCCCAAAACCTGTGATATTACCTGCACCAACCACTATATTATGCACACATTATGCATGGGAGTGGTTAGGGCGTTCCACCTGTTTAACCAATCAGTGCGTCAGTAGCCATTGCCTTTAAGAGCAGGTTGCGGTACCTGCAAACTGCTATGGAGCGTCTTTTCACCCAGATCAGAGCAGCTCTAATAGGCAGCTGGTCTGGGACTCTGCTGTAGAGCTTCCTCTTCTTCCTTCCTCCTCCTCCTCTACACTGATATATATATAACTAGCTCTAACTAATGTGGAGCAAATGATTTAATCATTTCTTTTGTACTCCAAGGGCCTGATTTACTAAAGGTTTGCATGCGTAAAAACGTGTGCAAACTTGACATCACCCGCAAACCAATGTGCAAGCTGATCTACTAACAGCGTGCAAAGAGGACTGCGCCTCTCAAATGAGCAAAATAGCACACGCTGTTCATTTAGTACTTTTGCCCTGATGAATAATCAATATGGGGCGTACCCACCAGAAAGCGCTAAGTACTGGGAGGGGAAAATGCAAATAGGTTCATTTACCACACGCAATGAGATACCAACCCTGAAAGTAATTGCGGGGATTGTGATTGCGTCTGTATTTAATACGTTCGAAAGGAAGGTGCTAATCTGCCCAGCATTACGCACCGATGGCTGCTGTTATTGTGGCAAGGAGGTGACATCGCCAAAATCAAAGAATACGCAGAGAGAGAGTCTTTCGGACTCGTGTAAATTTGTTTGGAATGAATGAAAAGCAGATAGTTGAAACATATCGACTATCTAGCGATTCCACCTTGGAGCTGTTGAATGAGTTAAGGGCTGATTTGGAGCCGGTCACAAGCACATGCAAAAGGAGAAATATTTTATTTGAATGTTAAATCGAGTATAATTCAGCAAAAGGTTGCCACAGGAGGCACATTCATTTTTTTATTTGTGATAATAAATAAATCACGTGTTTTCATGGAGAAAAAAGTGTTTCTTATTGTGCGCCTACCTTGTTCTGCAGTTGGCTCTAGCGTGTCATACCCCAGTATCCCAGTTATCTGCTCCTCGCAGAAGGTGAGCTGCACCTGCTGCTCAGTGCTGGTTAGAGGCATCTCCTCCGCAGGCCCTCCACCTGTCTTGTTTGCCGATGTTTTATTATAGGCCACTTTTTCTTTAGTTCTTCGCCTTATATCTTGCCACCTTCTTTTAACCTCATCTGCCGTTCTTTTTGTCTTACCAACTGCATTTATTCTATTGCAGATTTTCTCCCATATTGCGTTTCTTTTGGTAATGTTTAAATTTCTTTGCTGTAGTTCATGAATGTGTTTATTTGCCTCTTCCACTAATATCTCTAACTCCAACTCGTCAAATTTCATTTTGCGCTTGCGTCTATCCTGCTTTCCATCCAGACTCTCCATGGCGCAAACCGTAACACATTTAACACCTCATTTAAATACTGCGATTTGCACCTGTTATCAATTGCGCAAGCATTCTTAGTTGATCACCCGCAAAACACACAACAACAGCACGCGCAAACTTTTTCAGTGCACACGCAATTTAGTACTCTTTATTTAGGATCTTAGTAAATCAGGCCCCAAGAAGTTCCAACAAACTGCTCATAAGAAAATAGAGCCAGTGAGCTTCCAGGAAAGCATTTCTTAACTAGAAAAGCACTCAGAGAGCGCAGACCTCCACCAAGCACAACAGTTCTCCCATACAGCGATATACAGATTACGATAAAATCCGCCTTCTGGATCAGATCCGGATCAGCCTCTGAAATTTTTCATAGAGGTTTTCAGTGTCAGTACCTGAGTGAAATTTAATGAGCTGTGGGCAATAATTAACGGAGATGTTGAGAAACAAAATTTCCAGCCCCATTGAGCGTATGTTACGGTCTAAAGCTGGGTTGTGAACCCACAACCTTCCACCTCTGGGGCTCCTGCGCACAACCCACTGCGCCACCTTCAATCCTCTACATAGACACTCAGATCCACCTATGTTTCACCTTCCCATCCGACGAGCAGCCCAGGTGTGGCACTGCACACCTGTACCTATTCAGTCATCATTCAACCAGACTCGTCTCCAGATCTTCCCACAGAAACGCCTGATCCAGCCATTCGCAGTGCCACCTCCTTGCCTTCGTCGTCCCCTGGATTGTTGGTTTGGCTGCCAACCCTCGAATCCTCCTTTTTTACATCTGAGAGAATTAAACTCTTAAAATTCCAGAACTCCCTTCCTGTCTCCATTGTGGTTGCTTTAGGGTTCAAGAAACAACTAAACAGTGCAATGTTATCGAAAATTTAAAAGTGATCCAGAATCTAGAATTTCTTCCGGATCACACCCAAAATAAAATCAGTTCTTCCTTTTCACATTTCTGACAACTTCTGAAAATGTCATCAAAATCCATCCATAACTTTTCGAGTTATCTTGAACATATATCCTCAGCAGCGGCTGTGCGCACAGCTGCGCCAAGATGCACAGCCGCTGGAAGCGGTGCTTTTTAAAATATTGCAGAACGGATCATTGGATGAGCATTGAGCCAGAGGAACAGGTATGATGACATCTACCTTCCACCAGTGAGCGCATCTCAGGTGCTCCGAGCGCAAGGAGAAGGTCAGAGGGATAAGAGCACAGTACAAGAAACTCCACAACAGAGTTCTGTGATCTCCTCGTTTCCTCCACAGCAAACATCTGAATGAGATCATGCCACAGCTGTACAGAAATCATCTGCCCTTAAGAGAATAAAAAGGTATGCAAGTAATACAGTGATGCAAAATCGAGAGGTACAGACATTTGTACACGTCTGCATGTGACTGGGTGGACGCACCATGATGCGATTTGGATGCGCTCTTTTACGCGCCCACATGCCGGTTGCGCTTTCCACAAACTCGGTATCTTGCGGTACCTGTATCTCGCAGATTTTGGATAGAGTGTAGTGGGTGGTCAGACCACCCACTACCCTCTATCCTGACCCCACGATCGCAAGATACCGAATTTGTGGAAAGCGCAAGAGACACGCCCATTGCCGCGCCTACAATGTGAGTAAGGGAGTCGGCATAATGGGTAGCAGCTTTAGGGAGCGGAAGATTGCATTAGCGGTTGGCAGAGGCTCCTAAATCAGCAATTTGCAGGTAGTGGGTAGCAGGAGGTGTAAGACCGGACCCTATGTCACTGATAAAGAGTTCAACACTGTTGGAGAGCCACGTATCTCAAAACATTTCTGCCTTGCTGAAAAAGGCTCCCTGACAGGATATGTTGGTTGGAAAGCTAGCCTAAAGAACAAACTTGCTATGTACCGCAGTCAGTTAAGATAGCTGGGATGTCCTGAGGTTCTGGTGAACTCCATGAAGCACAAATCAGAAGGCAAATCAGATGCTGCTTCAGCCATTAAAAGACCACATCGGTCTGAGGTAAATTACTGCCCTCTGTACCCAACTGGAGAGTCTAATTAAAGCCTTGAGCATATACGGTTGGATTTGAAGAAGAAGAACTATACAAGGAGGTGGTGAGAATAAAAATGGAAAAGACATTTCCATACAGAAGATATGAAGTGGTCCCTGAAACACCGACGATCCATGATTTCAGGGCAAGATGGCCAGCACTCCTTCAAGTAAATGAGGTAAGTCCTAATTTTATGTGAAGCATATTTTATAATTTGAAGTGGTTATGCTTACTTGACATTTTTGAGAGAAAGGACTTTCATGGGTCCTAGATTCCTCACAGGACATGACATGATGTTCTTTTTTAACATTCCTCTTGCAGTAATTTGTTTTTAAAGTTACTTTGTGGTTACTCTTATTTTCAGATAAATGCAGAATTCAAACGCATCACCACCATACCCCTGCAATCGAGATTCCTTTCACAACTGGATCTGTTGTCTGACAAACTTCCAAAGGTGTTTCATAAACGGGGAGGACAGACTCCAAAACATAATTGGAAGCCATGGCTAAAGTACTGGAGAGTTATTTTCTTCATGTAACTATTTGATTGAGGAGTGGAGAAGTATTTCAACAAGAAAGATAAAACTTTCTTTTTTAATTATATCTCACTTTGACCAGGATGAAGATGATGTTGCATGTGGGCACCAGAGGAACATGTGACTGATACTGGAGATTGGAGGACTGCCTGGCCATGGGATAGGGTGAAATATGATGGGTTAGGATTTCTTAGAAAACTCTCTGAACTGTTTTGAATTCAACAAATAATGATTGGTGTTGCTATAAGAAGTAGAACCTGCATGCTACATTTAAGATACACCAAATTCTCTGTGAGGAGACCAAAAAAATGTTGACATTTCTGTCTTGTATTGTTTATATTTATTGTCCATCATATTGATTAGATATTAGGATTTAAAATGATGACAAAATGAAGAATTAACTGCATTATACAATTTATACCCCATGATAATCATCTACATAGCTTGTTCAGCTACTTTTTTTAAAAAAATGTATTTTATATATTAGGAACATTTACAATTTCAAACGAATATTTCCATTTGATGCATTTGTAGGATCCCTCTTCGGATTTTATTCTATTAATTGAAGTCTCTGCAGCCCTGAAACCTTTCACCCCCGTACCAACGGACCACCAAGCACCAAAATCATAAATTCGAGAATGTCCAGGTTGCCATGGCAAACTCTTGTCCAGGACCACATCTGTAAACCATAAAACCAACATTACCATGGTAACTAATCCAAGAACCACTTAAAATGAAGATATATCTCTTGAGATGACAGGTCGGAATGCAAGCACCAGCACAAGAGAGTCATAAAACTCTCAGTGCTGCAGGAGAAGAGCACCCAGGAAATCTTCTACAACCCCCATCTCTCGTCTTCTGAACAGACGATGAAAAGTTTATATAAACAATTTTCTTACAGGACAAAACTACTATGATTTCCGTAAAACTGTCATAACTGAGGAGAATATAACATTCAAGAACACATAAAGGGGATGTCAAGTTAAGCTGATTATTATTGTGTATTTAGATCCATGTCACCACAAGCTTTCTGTTTTCCACAGGACAGTTTGTTAAATGAAAGGTTAAAAGTTATTATTCTGTGTGACATAACTGTGATATTTGTGTTTGTGATGTTTTATTTCATCCTGATAATTAAGTTAGTAACGGCTTGAATGTTGTTTAAACTTGTGGACTACAAATGATCAAAAACTTCATCTCCCAGAATGCAATGCTCCGGATTCCGGCGGGAAATTCCCCATCTTCTGATTGGACAGACCAAACCCTCTTATTTTGCATAAACGCTCATGAATAAACATGGGTATATAAAGAAGATGAGCCTTTTGTCCACTCTCTTCTTGCTCTGACTCTTCACTCTTACTACTCTCTTGTCTTCTTAAATTTCTTCTCCTTTCTTTTGAAACTTTTATTTTTATTTTCTTTGAAACTTTGGTGGCGCGGATAAAGACTCTGAAATCATTTTGGTTGCTTAATCTTATTTTTCTTAAGTTGTTATTTTTCTTCTGCAGTTTTTCTTCCAGCCCTCATTTTTACAGAAGCTTGATAGTCGTGCCGCATCGACTGTAATAGAACGATCACTGCATAATCGCAACTAACAAACGTTAGTTGTAAGTTGAGAACAACTTTTCTTTTGTAAGCCTTCACGTCAATTTTTTTTGACGGGCAATTGAACTTAACTGCCGGTTCCTGTCGACCAAAGTCAGAGGCCATGGGACCAACTCGCCTGCCAGACGGGAGAAAGCGGTACGACCCGCCGAGTAACGCGCTACGTCCGGAGACCTGACTACAGGGACTTCAAAGAGAGCCATCGACCAGACACGGTTCCCGGAGAGCCACTGCGAACTGTGCCAACCGATGCGCCGAAAAGTAAGCGCCAGACTTCCTCCAGGGTAAGGCTGAAAGAGATAACATTTGGTGTCTCCCAGTGGTGACGGTTCAGAACGGTCCGTGCGTCACGGACCACGTCCGGACCACACTTCCCCATTATTCGGCAGCTAATTAGTTCGAGAATTGCCCCTCTTTATTAATTTGTTCACTTTGATAACAGATTAGCTGTTAGCAACCCGTGCGTACCCGCCATCTTTCTTTTATGATTCTCTTCCTTCCTTTTTCTCTCTATCGTCACTTCCTGTCATGCGCTATAGCCAAATATGAAGAATTCGCGATGTTGATGTGCCTGTTTATATATATATATATATATATGAATGTCTTATATGTTTTGTGTTCTTGTCTCTGTCTAAATAAATGTTGTACAACGTATTAGCGACTCTGATGATTAATTTTCCACGGCCAATCCAACTCGTCAAGAACCCACTACAAATTGTGACTCATTTTGTTCTTTAAGTTTTCCGTCTTTTTACCAAAAGCCGGTGGCACCCCAAGGATTATTAAAATATTAATAAAGTCACACGAGTCCCCCAACACATTGTACCATAGTTGGCCTTAGGCTAATTTACATCTGGAGCCCCTTGATCAGACACCATAATAACCAAGCAAGTATCATACTATATTGCCCCCTTATCACCGAAACAAACACATTTTGTCAGCACGATTAGAAAAGTAAAAGTTTGAATTCAAAGTGACTTAAATCAGTGCTTACAGAAATTTTAATGGTTTTCAAAAACCTCTTCAGTTTAGATTTTAAACTGTTTATCAAGTTGTAACTCTTTACAGTGATCCCTTGCCAATTTGCACTTTAAGTTCCGTGGTTTTAGTTATTCGCAGATTCGCCGGTCCCCATTAACCGCGAAAAATAAGGGATAACTGTATTTGATCTTTAAGTCAATTCTACCGTGTGGTGGTCTTAAAAAAAAGTGTTCAAAGGTTGTGTGGCAAAAAGGTACATTACAGTTATAAATAGAAGCTATTCTACTGGATTTATAGAAATAGGGTGATAGACAAAATCCAGTAGGCATGCAGGGGCCATTAAGGATCTTGCGTACTCGACTCAAATTTGAGAATAGTCCAAAATTTTCAAAGCTCAATAGGCTATGTTTCACTAGAATTTTGCAGTGATGGCATTTAAATTGCTTTTTATGGTAAACATTTGTCAAGATTTATGGATTATTACATTTAAAAAATCCCTTTAGAGAAAATAATCTTCAAACTGTACTCATTTTTTTCACTGAATTTAATTTTGTGAATGTTTATTCTCCAGGATACAGATGAAAACTCAATCCAAGGATTCGTTGGGGAGACCACAGTAGGACTGTATGTCATCAAACCCGGTGGTTGCAACAAACTAGAAGACATTGGGATTGTACTGGAAGGTCAAGTGGTCTTGCAAAAACTGGTTGATGTAGCATTATCCACTGCTATGCTGTTTGGACTAATGTATGCTTTAAACCTCAGCTACCCACCTGAGTTGAAGCAGAAACAGTCATAGAGCTGGAAGGGAGCACTCTTTAAAAAAAGTGCAAGACCTCTGGAAAAGACTGAGTATACGTTTTTACTGTTGAGGCAAATGTGCACCAATGTGTTTTCTGCATTTTCTTTGTCCTAATATGCACCCATACAAAGAAACATGGCTCGAATTTTTTTCAATTATTTACATAGTTGAAGTGTTTGAGCCCTTCTAAACAGGACCCACTCCCTATTTAGGGAATTTTTGTTTTCCTTGAATATTTTTTTAAGGCGAGTATGTGTCCTGTATTTCTCAGCATAGACTGTGTGTGCAGGTTAGGTTCAATTTGTTCATCTGCATACATGGAGTCTGAATTTTTCCTCCAAAACCTTGGTGTGTTTCCTGAGTCTTTAAAGTTTTTATAAAAAAGTTTTAAATAACTTGAATCATCGATGTTTTTGTGAGTTTCACTTCTTTTGTCATATTGTCCTTTTTTTCTCAAATTTTGGTCAAGGATCAAATACGCATGTTCTGTTTTTGGAAATTTAGACAAAGTTATCTTACAAATTATTCTGTACTCACAGTTCGGATGCACAGAATTGTATTTTGTCAGATTTCTGCTGATTTTCAATTTTAAGTACTTCCTCGTGTTTTACATGTTTTTTCATGCTTGTGTTGAATATTAACATTTTGTTGAAAAGCAAATAGTTTTTTGATTCAAGGGGAATGTTTGTTTATTGCCTTCGAACATTTCTAAAATTGTGGTACTGGTTTTGTAGACAGTTTTTTGTAAAGTTTTGCAAAACATAATTTGTACTGAATGCTTTTTGTATGCAAACATTTTAAAATCAGTACAACAGGTTAAACAAAAGATTTTTCTAATGTACTTGACATTTCATATGGTTATTTGTTGTATCAAACATGAATGAACTTTTCAATGCTAACATAACAAAATCATGGAACATGAGGTCAATTTACGAGATGGACATAAAGGAAAATCACCAAAACAACCTAAAGTAGTTATGTTGGCTTAACAAACATAAAATAATAAAATTGTACATAAAAAATTATGTTAATGAAACTTAACTTTGTTTCATGTAACCGAGGTCAATATCATTTTTATATTAATTCCACAGATTTTTTTTTTTTTTTTTTAAGTGTAGGGCGATACTGTTGGGGAGCAGTGGGTAGCCTTAGTTCTCAACCTGCAGTGTCTCAGAACCACTGACACAGTTGCTATGGCTATTAACAGGAAGGAAGTGATGAGGAGTTGTGGTCACTCTGCCAAGTCAGCTATAGATAGCCTCCTCCAGTGTTGGCAAACTGTCCTCAATTGCCATTAGGCATGTAGATGATGATTTTCTCCATGTAAGGCTTCAAGACAGCACAATGAACAGGAGACTTAATTTCTCTGCCTTTTCCATACTTGGACATGAAGGACAAGTAATCAATTAACCTATAGAATTCAAAATTAAAATGGACATACATTACATTTAACTTGCATGAAAGTCAGTAGTTACTGGATATTCTGTGTCACAACAACATTGTGTAGAGTGGGTGTGAAATTAGCAAACAAAGAAGTCAATTCTAGATGCCAAAATAGAGTACCAACTGTGGCCCTTTGATGCACTAGTAAATATTTACATTTGATCATAAATGCCCATGTTATTAGCTATAATGAAACATAAGTCTGCATTTTAATGTCAACTATAACACTGTGGGCCCGATCTTCCACCAAATCTCCTAAGGCCGCTATTAAGGGATAGTGGGTAGTGGGAGGGGCGTTCCCCGCAAAGAATGCAATCTTCCAACTCCCTAAACCCGCTATCTTACATGTGCTAACCGCTGTATTATGCATGGGAGTGGTTAGGGCGTTCCATCAGTTAAACCAATCAGTGCGTCAGTAGCCATTGCCTTTAAGAGCAGGTTGCGCTACCCGCTACCTGCAACCCGCTACCCTCAAACCGCTAGCTTGTTTCCATCCAGATCGAAGCAGCTCTCATGCGCAGCTCGTCTGGGACTCTGCTGTAGAGCTTCCTCCTCTTCCTTCTGCCTCCTCCTCTGCACTGATATATACATAGTTAGAAAAGCACTCAGAGAGCGCAGACCTCCGCCAAGCACAACAGTTCTTCCATTAAGCTATTTACAAATTGCAATAAAATCCACGTTCTGGATCAGATCCTGATCCCTGAGTCAAATTTCAGGACTTTTGGGCAATGATTAACGGAGATATTGATAAAAACATAATTGTCTGCCCCATTGACCGCAATGTTATAAAAAATTTGGAAGTGATCCAGAATCCGGGATTTCTCCCGGATCACACCCAAAATAAGGTCAGTTCTCCCTTTTCACATTTCTGACGACTCCTGGAAATTTAATCAAAATCCATTCATAACTTTTTGAGTTATCTGGTACACAGACAGACAGACAGACAGACAGATAAACGCTGGCAATATAATGTGTATATATATATATATATATATATATATATATATATTGTATCAATATTGATTGTTATTTCCTAAAGGCTGGGCGGGAGAGGAGGAGAGTTAATGGAAGAAGAGTGGAAAAGGAAGTAAAGGAAAACAAAATAAGATACCAGATTGTTATGGGAGCTTAAGTCAAAACTCTATCGTGGAATGGGATGTGCTTATAAACAAAAGAAAAAAATAAAAGGGAGAAGTCTAGATCAAAAATTATCTGCTTAATAATGAGTGGCGCTCGAGCCGTGGGCAGCGTCGTACTTGACTGAAAGGGGGAGCTGGAGACACCAAACTGACCGTGTGGACCTTACCAGACTGATGGATCAAGAGCGAGGGTGTCAGCGTGCATCGGTAATGAAAACGGTTCGCGGTGGATCCTCCATGAACCGCCTTGGGATCCAATCAGGCTGGAGATGATTCTGCCATCAGAATTTTGGACGTCTCGTGTTGCTCAGGGGTCGTATGGTCCACCTTTCCTCCCGTCTGGTAGTCCGATCGGACCTGGTGTCTCGAATTCCGATCAGCAGGTCTCATGTTGGTGACTGCTGGCTCTGCGCTCCACAGACTTGGCGCTAGCTGGTAGCGATCAGCGGACCAAAGTTCGATTGAAAAGAACTCTCTGACTTTGGGCCCGTCAAGGATTGACGTGGGCAGAATAAAACTTCAAAAACTTGAACAAAGTTAATTGAGTCAAAAAGGAGAAAAATCAACTTAAAAAAGGGGTTGGATAAATTAACTAAACAAAGGGTTAATTGCGGGGATTTAGGATCGCAACGCATCCAAAAAGGTATGAAGTTCTTCCGACGCTCGCCTGCTGCATGGGGAAGTTAGGAATGCAAGAATTCAAACTGATGCGGAGAGCAAATAGTATAGAGTATAACGAACTCTGATAAACAAAACAAAACAAAGAGGAGACTGCTCTGAACAGAAATGAGAAAAACGGTAATCGTCTTGTTAAACAAAAGGGAAAAGAAAAGGTAAAACGCAAAAATTCTGGCCAAAAACTAAAAGTGAAGAGAAGAGGGAAGTAAGTAAGCAAGAGAGAGACAAAAGGGACTGTCTTTTGTTTTTATATGTTTGAATGTTCAAAAGGGTCTTTATGTAAACGAGGGTCGGCCTGGGGACAGCTGACCAGAGTAATTTGTAAGTATTTTGTAATTTGTAGTAATTTGTCTCTGCCCAGCCCGGATTCACCGGTTAAGTCTCCTTGTGAGACACTTTTGGACATTAACACAAGTTTTCTTAATTCCACCACTTCAACTGCAGTAAGACAGTGAAAGAAATTAACCCTTTAGGCGCCTGAGTTTTTTCAAGAAAATATTCAATTTTGATATCAAGATTTCAAAAGGCTATAACTTGAAAGCAGTTTGAGATAAAGGTTCCAATGAGAAAATTGTTCAGTATGACTCAGAGTTTGTGATAGGAGTGAAGTTATTCATCTAATTTGCATATTATGACGTCACAAGGTAGCGGTATTGGGAAATGTTCAATTTTGATATCAAGGTTTCAAAAGGCTATAACTTTAAAGTGGTTTGAGATAAAGGCATAGTGTGAATGAGAAATATCTTCAGTATGACCCAAAATTTGGGATGGAAGTATATTTGTCATCTAATTTGATTATTGTGACATCACCAGGTGGCAGGCATAGAAAACATACATTTTTGTTTTCAAGATTTCAAAAGGCTGCAATTTGAAAGTGGTTTGAGATAAGGGCATACTATAATTGAGAAATATTGTTGAAGCAAAATTTCGGTTGTAAGTAAATCGTCAACTAATTTGCATATTGTGACATCAACAGGTGGCGGCCATATTGGAAAATGTAAATTTTCTTACAAAGATTTCAAAAGGCTATAGTTTGAGCGGTTTGAGATAAGGGAATACTTTCAACAGTCAATGTGAAATATATTCAGTATGAAACTAAATTTTTGATAGAAATAAATTCACTGATCCAATTTGTATAATCTAAGCACTGTTTGGGGGCCATATGGAATTGTATTATTTTCAGTCCTTCAATGATCAAGATGGCACTGCTTGTAGTTTTTCAGTGTGTGGTACCTTTCATTGCAAGGCACAGCACAAAGACCTACTCCACACTGACGGCACCTGAACTGTGTCTGTCGACGGCCTTTCGGGCGGGTGCGATCTGAACAGACAACACAATCTGGACGTTCGTCTGTGTTGCAGAGCCAGTGTCGTTCAGTGAGTCTCTGTGGCATTTCTCCATGCTGCATTGAAGGCCTTCCTCCTTTTTTGCCTTCTTTTTTGGAGAAGCCCTCAAGCCAAGATGTTATAATGTCCTGAATAAAGGCCTTCAGTGGTTTGTGTGGACCAGGACGGCAACATGTATAAATTATGTGTGCATTGACCACACTAATGCTCAGAACCACATCAAAAATGCGGTTGTACCATTCCCTGGATCTGTGGGGAAACAGGTACGTTTTCATCCGTTGATCAGATGTATCAACTCCTCCCATAAAGGAGTTGTAACTGTCTACACACACAGGCTTCATAATTTGACGGAACCCAGTACGGTTTTCCTTTGTCCGGATCTGTTTTTGGGTGACTGTGTTGCCATGAATGGTGGACAGCAGAGTGAGACGCTTTGTGTCATGCCAAGCACAAGCGAGCAGTTTATCCTGCCGCATGAACACCGGCTCATCTCCCCTTCTCAGAGGCAACTGGGCTGGTTTCAGCTCCTTTGGCATCCCTCTCCTGTTACAGTTCACTGTCCCGCACAATCCAGTGTTTTTACTAGCTAACTCATGAGCTAAGGCTGGTGATGTGTAGTAGCTGTCCATGTACACTTCATGCCCTTTCCCAGTGTGCTGGTCAAGCAGCTGACGGACAATATGGTGTGTTGTCCCTAAATTTCCCTCATCGCTCGTATTTTTACCAGATGTACCACTGTAATACATAACCTGACCTGGCTTCACTCAAGACAAATGCTTTATACCCATATTTGTCAGGTTTTTTGGGGTTGTATATTTTTAGTGTTTACCTTCCCCTGAATGCAATGGTCATTTCATCCAAGGAAAGTTCCTTTAGTGGACCATACACAGCAGCAAAACGAGGAATGATTAAATCAATTATGGGACGCACTTTGAAGAGTCTGTCATAACCTGGCTGCCCCCTCTCAATATGGTCATCATTATTTACAAAGTGAAGGAAAGAAAGAATATTTTCAAATCTGTTTCTCGCCATCACTTTGCCAAAACCAGGCGTGTATGTTGGCCCAAAACCTGCCCAGTAGTCCTCAATTTCAGGTTTTTCCACAAGCCCCATCCACAAGTGAAGTGACATGAAAGCTTTCATTTCAGGGACAGTGACATCATACCAGTCATGAAATCTGGAGTTTGGTTTCAAAACTTCCATTTCAAAGAACTGGTGGGCATATCTGTTTGTTTCACGGGTGATGAGGCTCCAGAATTCATCATTCAGGAAAAGAGAGATGAAATCAAGAGGCTCAAAATTTGTCAGATCGTCTCCACTATAACCAACAGGCTCATCAAAATTTGGGATCCACTTTAGATATTCTTCCTCTCCTCTCAAGAATTCCCAGCCATCATCATTATAATCATTGCCGCCGTGATTTGTGGTGTGGCGGTGAACGCCATCACCGCCATTAGCGGTGTGTTTCTCCCGCGACTTCTACCGCGGCTTCTCCCGCGTCTCCCACAACCGTGGGTGTTTTCATCTCCGCTACATTCACGCATAATTGCGGTCTTATGAGACCATCTGACATCCCGACCACATCCTCTGCTTGGTTTTTGCAAGCCACACTGAGGTGAAGCACCTGCTGTACTGTGTGATGGTTGTGGACTATGACGCACAGACCCGCCGTCACTATTAGTTTCCTCATCACAGAACAACTCTCCGTTTTCCTCCTCGGAATCGGAGTCAGCCAGTAACTGACGAAGTAGTTCATCGATGGTAAACCGACCTCTCGGCATTGTAAGTAAATGAGAAAAATACTATTTCGCTCTGTTCTGATCTCGCTCCGTTCAGCTCTACTACCGTTGCTGCGCCGCCGCCTCTCTGCGACGGAGTGTAGTTTGCAAACTCTTTTTCTCTGAAACTTTGAATGGCCCCACCCCCAAAATAATCTACTCAGATTACAGGCACACATGTCTCCTATCTCCTGGTGAAAAGTAGTGACACGATTCGGCACCACAATTATAGATACAGCCTGTTTTTTTCAGCAATGTTGCTTGTCGCAATATTGCGACTTTGGTGCTTAAAGGGTTAATATCAAAATGTTTTAACCATGGTAAGACAAAATATGACCACATACATGATATATTATGTCAGCATTTTGCTCATCCCTCATTAACAACCATTCAAAACTGCAATTGTCCGTTGGTATTCTTCTGGCCACATGGGGGTGCTGTTGGTCCATTTCAAGTCTGGGTTCTTGAAAAAAAATGGTTAAAGAATGCAGAGTTGTTTATGTTTATGGCTCAAAACAGATAACGGCCCATCTGGAACCATAAACCCCTGAGTGAACTGGGCTGCTGTCTGTGTTGCATTCCAGATTACGTTTTAAGGAGACATTGGTTGGCCGGTGAGATTGCAAATCTGAGTTTCTGTCAGTGAAATTTCCATCAATACAATCCGGCTTCAAAGGAGAAAGATAACTTTTTTTTTTATTGGGGGGGGTTCGTGATGGCTGAGGCTTGACACCTCTAATCCACATCGGCTGGGTCCAGATGGGTCCAGACGTTTGTTTGACTCCCCCTTTCCTCTGTCTTTGGTGGTGGGGGTATCAGATCTGACGGAAAGTGTTATTTCAAGATTGAAACAGGCCAAATGGGAAAAGGAGATCTGGATTCCTACACTGCAGTAATTGTCTGTGCCTGGTACAGGCAAAAACCAGACAAATTATTCAGTACCTGCCTCATCTTGATCACACAACTGCATATCACTTGTAGTATGATGTCGGACATCAATGACAATGAAATTCGCTCACAGAGCTACAATGGACATCTTGGCATAGGCAGCTGAGGGGCTCAAGAAACCAATGACGGAAGAGAAATGGAAAGAATGACAGAGAAAGAGACCAAATAAGTAAATTTAAGAGAGCATTCTGAAAATAACTACACCTCTATCACTTATAGTTGGAACCAACGTGTTAAACA
The DNA here is from genome assembly GCA_018398805.1 of Hirundichthys speculiger. Lineage (NCBI taxonomy): Eukaryota > Metazoa > Chordata > Actinopteri > Beloniformes > Exocoetidae > Hirundichthys > Hirundichthys speculiger. Next base: position 1,417,130 of record JAGFBZ010002176.1, on the reverse strand, counting down.
CATTCCTCTGTGATACTTTAACAATATCTATAAAACTATAACATCTGTGAACCTTCAGTTCTGCCCCATGGAACCGCACTCTCATCACCAAGTACTAGGAGAGACTTGTCATGACCCAGCTGAACAAGTTTCTTCTTCTCACCCTGGACCTGTTTCAGTTTGCCTTTAAGGTAAATAGGAAGACTCAGGACACCATCTCCACCACCCTGCAGTCCACACTGATACATCTGGACACCAGAACCTCACTATGTAACTGTACCCTTGACTTTTTAACCAACATAACTCAATCTCTTAAGTTAGATAGCTACATGTCCTGAGCACAGGAGTCCCTCAAGGCTGCACGCTCAGTCCTCTTCTCTTCTCCTCTTTGACTGTATCCCTGCACACAGATCTGACACCATTATGAAGTTTGCACCTGTACTTTACACTGAAGAAAGCACAGCTTTCACCACCCATCATGACTTACAGATGCACCACTGAGAGCATCCTCACAAACTGCTTTAGCGTGGAACATCAGCTGTACTGTAGGAGACAGGAAAACTCTGCAGTAGGTGGTGAAAACTACCCAGAACATCACTGGTGCCCAGCTCCCCTCTATCACTGTCACAGCCAGGAACCACAGCCTGAAAAAAGGCTCACAGCATCCTCAAGAACTCCTCTCACCTAAATCACGGCCCATTCAATCTGTTTCCCTCTGGGAAAAGATGCAGGACCTTTCGCTTTAAGAACAGCAGGCTTAGGAACAGTTTCTTTCACACAGCTATCAGTTTGCTAAATTCAATGTCAGCTGGTCATAAACCAGACTGTAATACAACAAACAGTGTAACTCAATGTACATACTCTAGACATTCGTATTTTATATCTCACACACACTCAAAGTTGCTGTTCTTGTACTTCTGATTAGAAGATAAAACTGAATTTCAGTGTTTGAGTAGTTGAACTTTACAGGGACAATAAAGTTGAATCTAATCTAATCTTATCTATAAATAAGTGAGAAACTACATCAGTGGAAAATGTCAATGAATTTCAGAGCATGGTGATTTATTTATTAATCTATCTATTTTTTTTTTCAAAATTTGGGCTCATTGTACTACAGCTTGAATCCTTCCCTGCACAAACTATAGAAATCTCTCTTTCGCTGAAGAATGTTATGCTTCCTTGGAATAGTCAAAAATCCATATTATCAACACTAATTTTGGTCTCCACAAATCATCTCAGGGTGCAATGCATTGCCCACTTTACTCTTCAGCCTACTTTTGGATTTTGCAGTGTAATTTGTGCTTACTGAGCTTGAGCCATCTGTCATGCTAGGCCTATGCTGTTAGACATTTGAGAGGGTGTTAAAGTAACTAACTGATGGCAGTAAATTACTGTAAGTGAAATACCCTCTCCCAGTTCATGAGACCCATGAGACACTTTCTTTTTGTCTGGTATCCAACAGTTGGCCAATCACATAAAAATATACAAAAACACATGAATCTACATTAACATGATACAGGAAAAACAACAATTAACCTAAATCTCAAAATAGTGTGCTCTACTTAAATATTTCTATGGCAGGACTTAATGAATTTTCTGATATATACTGATCCAAAATTACAAAAGTTTATTCACAAAATTTAAGACTGATTAATTAGGATGTAGTCAGTCGGCCAATGTGGCTTCTTTCCAATTATCTATGAAAAACATCAAACACCCAGGATTACAATATTTTTAAATTTCATCCATCCATTTCATATACCTATGGATCCTTTCTCACGTCTTGTTAAAATTACGACAGTGGTCATGTTGATTAAAACCACTCAACAATACTTTCACCAGACACTCATCATCCATTAAATGATGACGAGTGTTAGGTAACATGAGTAAACACTGCCTATTATGTTACAGTTTGTTTCAATTGCTTACACACTAAGATTAAAAGTAGTACACTATTAACAAAACCTTACACTCAAGAAGTAAAACATCAGCCCATATTTGCACAACTATAAGCACATTGTTAACCTCACACTTGTTGCAGAACTCTTCACACAGTGATTTGCAAAACACTAAACACACTAAATGTACATTACACACAAAAATCTATCATGAAGTCACTTCCTTGCAATACCAAAGCACTGACTGTCAAATTAGCACACCGTCCAACCAATTGGTTTAACACAGTCATCAGCTGTGCAAACACTCGTTTGCTTAATTGTAGACACACCAATCAGGTGTCTTCACTATAAAAAGCAGCAGGTGAATCTTCTGGGTTCATGTGTTTCAGTAGCCTGGCTTTAAAACACATGGATTATCAGAATATTAACCATATGTTCTGTCAATAAATTACTCTGTTGAGAAGTGTGAAAATTGTATGTGCTCTTCAGGTTAGTAAACCAGGGAGAGATGATGTATATATGAATAAATGGGTGGGTGGATAGAATTATGTGGAATGTATTCATAAGCAGCATCTGCTTCAAGACTGTCAAAAAGCTCAATTAAAACTGTCAATCTTAAAGCAAAATTGAAAGTACAGAAGCCCTAACTTTAAGATAGAAAAGCATAAATAGGAATTATCAAGTTGATCTACACACCAACAACTGGTTGGGAGAAAAAAAAACATCTTATCTAGATGGTGATCTCAGATAGTCTCATTGGTCTGGAACAAGGATGCTGTTCAGTTACTGTGTGTTTGGGGTCTGGTCTGAGCATTTCCACATTGGGACAAGGCATCACAACCTCTTCAAGTATTTTCTTGTATTCAAACTGATCCATGGTATGTGATAAATAGCACATAGCCCACCATCATGTGAGAAACATGCTCATATCATGACGCTTGTGCCACCAGGCTTCACTGTCTTCACAGGATACTGCTAATTGAATTCAGTGTTTGGTGGACATCTGACAAACTTGTCTGAGGCCCTGAGACCCAAAAAGAACAATTTTGTCACATACAATTACAATGTAAACATAATAGTCCACTCATCCCTGTTTCTATTGCTTCGCCAAAGAATCCATTCCACTGGATGGATAAGAGAATATTCATACCATTGATAGTCAACTCCTAGTTTTCCTGGTTACCTGCAACAATTCACTGCAGCACAGATAAACAAAAGTAACTTAGAACCCGGTTCTTCAACCATCACTAGTATTACAGTTTTTTTCAATTGCTTAAGCATGATTTTCAAAACAGGCCCCGTGTTTTCAAAAGACTACACACAATTAGCACAACCACACACCCAATTAGCAAAACACTACAGATCCTTTACAAAATTAAACACTCTTGTAAAAACTATACACTTCTTTTTAAAAACCACACTTTGTTACCATGTGAAACAAACACGTTTCACATTACTATACTCTGTTTCCACAAGTTACACTCTGCTGTGATAAACCTAAAAAAAAGATTAGAGTAGGCTACTATCAACACTGTACAAATATAATGTAAATTCACCAAACACTACACAAGACCAATGTTGCAGACTGAAGAAACTAATTTATTTCTTAACACGCCCAAAATGTTGACATGGAGATTCATAATATTGTAACAAAACATCACTTTACTTGTTGTAAGTTACTGTGAAAAAAAAATAGACATTGTCGTAGCCTCTTGTCCTAGCTGGATCTGACTAGAGAATTTCATCAACATTGCAGGCAATGTTGTCATTAGCAAGACACCTTGGAAAGAAACGTCTTGAATGACGAATCCATCCTTGGATTGATGGTACCCCCATCTGGTCACAGGCTTCCTCCATGGCTTGGATGAGGGGTATATTTGGTGGAATAAGCCTGATTTTCAATGTCTCAAGGCATGTTCTTCAGCTTTTCACATTTCTGGGACCTATGACAATGTTTCATTTTGCAGCTACTTGAACATTTCTATCAGAGGGCACAAAACTCTGTTTCAGTGGTGGATCAATAAGACATTTATCAGGAAGTGGAATTCTACACGGGAAGGTGTTGTTTTAAATGTTTGATCATATATACCAGCCATTTTGGATTACATGACCAAAATATAAACTTTTACTTCTGTTTTTCCTTTTACTTTTAGCAACTTTATTACTCTGTTAATTTAGTTGACATAGTTACAAACATGTCTTTTTTTAATCTTTTTTTTCTCACCTTAATATCTCTGAGTGTAGTTGTGTGAAATGGAATTGTACAATAGCACGATGGGACATGAATTAAAAAAAGATGATTTCTGATTGGTCACTAAAGATAAAATTCTGTGACTGATGTTAAATTAGGAATGTCAGAGTATGCAGAGTGAAAGATATGTGCTAAAACAGAACAAATTTACTTCTAGAGCTTTATCCTCAGAGGGAGAGGACTGTTCTTTGAAATTTAGTGTTCAAAAGCTGTCGCAGAATAACAGCTGTCATTATGTTGAATTTGAACATAAACTGTCAGTCATGACGTGAAAGGATCACATTTTACCACCTGCCATTAATTTGACATGACTACTAGCATCGTATCCCTGTATGGACTGAATATCCACTGTAACTGAAAAAAATAAAGATTTTTTACATAGCTGGTATGATGTTCTATTAAGAATTTATTTATGAGCATAAAATAGCTGCTTCTCTCTGTCAACAAACCAAGGTTTGTTTTGTTCTCTTTTATGGCAGCGTTAACTTTCAATACTGAACTTTAAAGCTGGATAACAAATCATGCGCAGAAATAAAAGTGTTGATGCTGATGGTTAATGGTGAGTTGCAAACAAGTACACTTAGGGCCTGATTTACTAAAGGTTTGCGTGCGTAAAAACGTGTGCAAACTTGACACCACCCGCAAACCAATGCGCAATCTGATCTACTAACAGCGTGCAAAGAGGACTGCGCCTCTCAAATCAGCAAAATAGCACACGCTGTTCATTTAGTACTTTTGCCCTGATGAATAAACAATATGGGGCTTACCCGCCAGAAAGCGCAAAATACTGGGAGGGGAAAATGCAAATAGGTCCATTTACCACACGCAATGAGATTTACCAACCCTGAAAGTAATTGCGGGGATTGTGATTGCGTCTGTATTTAGTACGTTCGAAAGGAAGGTACTAATCTGCCCAGCATTACGCACCGATGGCTGCTGTTATTGTGGCAAGGAGGCGACATCGCCAAAATCAAAGAATACGCAGAGAGAGAGTCTTTCGGACTCGTGTAAATTTGTTTGCACATGCAAAAGGAGAAATATTTTATTTGAATGTTAAATCGAGTATTATTCAGCAAAAGGTTGCCACAGGAGGCACCAGGGTTTCCGTTGTCTGGTAATTGCTGGACTTTGTCTGGTAAAATATGCGGAAGTCCGGGATTTTATGATCTCTCCGGTCAAAATGTCCGGTGAAAATACTCCTCCCAAGCACAATTTCAGTTGTAATAAAATGGGTAATTTCCACATCATTTTATGAAAAACGCCTCGGGATTCTCCCAGAGGAGCTGGTGGAAGCGGCCGGGGGATCTGGACCTCTGAAGCTGCTGCCCCAGCGACCCGACTTCGGATAAGCGGAAGCTAATGGATGGATGGATGGATTTTATGAAAAAACATATACTTTTTTTTACGAATGAGTAGTGTGTGAGGACGAGTCGGCTCCAGCCACAGCTCCACTCATTGATGCCACAGCTGCGCGCAGAGACGCATCTCCGTCATGACAGCGCTCCGCGGTTATGGAGGCTTGAACTTCTCAACGGCCACTTAACCATCCGTCCTGTTTGCCGAAGTTTTATTAAAGGCCACTTTTTCTTTAGTTCTTTGCCTTATATCCTGCCACTTCTTTTAACCTCATCTGCCGTTCTTTTTGTCTTACCAACTGCATTTATTCTATCGCAGATTTTCTCCCATATTGCGTTTCTTTTGGTAATGTTTAAATTTCTTTGCTGTAGTTCATGAATGTGTTTATTTGCCTCTTCCACTAATATCTCTAACTCCAACTCGTCAAATTTCATTTTGCGCTTGCGTCTATCCTGCTTTCCATCCAGACTCTCCATGGCGCAAACCGTAAGACACGCAACACCATTAAAATACTGCGGTTTGCACCCGTTATCAATTGCGCGAGCATTCTTAGTTGATCACCCGCAAAACACACAACAACAGCACGTGCAAACTTTTTCAGTGCACACGCAATTTAGTACTCTTTATTTAGGATCTTAGTAAATCAGGCCCATAGTGCACTATTTATTTGTTTATTTTTCAGTCAATGATCTGGGATCACTGTCTTATCGTTTGACAGTTTCAGCCATGTTTTAGCTTTTAGAGAGGTGGCAACACGTTTGACTGAAGAACACTAAAGGAGTTCATGGTTGACTTGCTGGGACATCCATTACTGGGGTACTAGGGGCTATCCAAGTACCATGAAAATGGTACCCTCTAGGTGGCAACACTGGTCAAAACCAGTTATTACCGCTGGGTCCTTTCAGAGTTTCTTCAGCTTCTTGTGACTACCTCCTCACAGTCCTTTGGGTCACAGCTTGCCTGTGGATGATGGGTGTATGGGTGGAGGAGAGAAAGACCAGATTATGATCTGCCTTGCTGAGAGCAGTTTGTGGAGATCAGCTGTATCCATCTCTGATGTTTACATTGAGTAAATAAAACATATTTTCTCTGGTGTAGCAATTGACAAATGGTTGAAATGCTTGAAACATTGCAGAGAAAGAGGCATGGCTGAAGTCTCCAGATATTCCCATGAATGCACATGGTTCTTGTGTCTGTAGCTTAGCAACAATTTAGCCAATGCCATCACACGCAGCATCAGCACCAGCTGATGGTAAGATGTATACTGGTATGAAAATAGCACTGGTAAACTCTTGGTAGAAAATGTCATCTGCAGAGAGTCATGTTCTTTTAGCCCTGTGTAGTGTTTGCTCACTGCCTTCTTTACAACTGTACTCAGCTGTAGGGTGAAGTGTTTCAGAGGGGCAGCACAGCGGGGCTATCAACCTGACAGTGGAAACGAGTGATTTTCTGGCCTGGGTTGATAATGGGAAAATGACAATGCATACTTCACCTGCTTGCACACTAGGCATCTCATATGCCCTTACGGAGCTTCCTCGGTTTCATTGAGACCAGCAATTTGTCATTGCTGTATTGTAATGTCCTAAAAGAAACTGATATAGAATGTCAGTGTGCATGAGCTGGTCCACACTGTTTACAGCAGCTTCAAAGGCAGACCAATCAGCGCAGTCAAAGCAGACTTGAAGTGGCTGGCTCTGTTTCTTTGATCAGACTTTGAAGAGTTTTTACTGCAGGCTAAGCAGATTTCAGTTTTTGCCGGTATAAGATAGACAGGGTCATGGTCAGAGACACTGACGGCTGCTCTTGCAATGGAGTGATACGCATTTTTCATTGCAGCGTAGCAGTGGTCAAGAGTCCTTCTGTCTCTCATTGGGCATGTAACATTAACATGTAGTTTATATTTAAGTAGTTCCCATGTGAGATTAGCCTTGTTAAAGCCAGAATAAAAATAAACATAATAATAATAATAGTTTCTGGGTAAAATCTTAATATGTTCAGCTACTACTGATACTGTAGTGCAGTGCTCATGCAGGTTTGAAGATCAATGAAAACAAAGCTAATAAAAGGACTTGCAGTTGATAGAGAGCAGATGTAATGGTATGGTACCATTCAATAAAAGGAAGCCACAGATGTAGAAAAGTCCCAGTTTATTCACAGAAGTAGAAGTTCCTTAGCATTGTTTGAAAAAAAGGGAAGATTCACCAGGTGAAGACTCAGTACAGCAGTTTTAAAACTGTGGAATCACAGTATCACAAACATTCCAGCTGTCTTCCCCCATCTCCACCTGACCCGAGCATCCTGCTTCTCCTCCATCCAAAATGTACATTAAAACCTGAGATTGCAACAAAACTGGCAAAAGACATTGTTGCCTAATAATCAAGATGTCTCATGAAAAGAAAAAAAATTAAAGGTCTGCAAATAATGAAAGTACAAGAGCTCTGTACTGCCATCTTGTTGGTATATCGCTGGTAACGCAGTATATAGCGTTGATAGAAGTTATTAGTTGTTAGAACTGTAATGTAGCATTAACAGCCTGACACTGATGACAGCCAAAACAAACCTAAGAACCAATCACTTGTCATTGCTGGTATTTAGAAACAAGGTTTGTGTAATATAAACACCAAGTTATTAGTTGTTTGATGAAGTCTTCAGGCTGTGGCTTCATTGTATCCTAAGATTTCTTCCAATTAGAGAGCAGTATGTTAAATAGATGCAGACAATTGCATGTAGGTTTGTTCCCTTCATGCTTTTTTGGTTTCTTCTAGCTCTTCTTGTTTGGAACTTTGAACCATAACTCAGATATTGCAGCTTGCTGAACTCAACTTGAGCCAATGCATTATTTCTTGTAAACTTATGAGCTCAGCTCATTGCTGTTTCTGAACCTCTGCCTTTCCAACATTTTTTCATGTTAGTGCCAGGATTTTTTTACACTTGCTTCAAGATTCTGGCTTTGCCGTCTTTGCTAAGTTGGCCTGGTTGAAGAGTCCCAGCTTCTGATCCCTGCTTAAATTAATCAAACGTACCAGCTGGTTTTTAACTGCGTGTGCCCAGCACGTGGATCCTTTGCCCTGTAAATACATCACCTCACTCCCATCAACAGCCCCATAAACCACCAAAGCTGCTTTTACAAACACACATGCCTTCAGATATGAGTAAAATCACCTCACAATCAAAATAATTAAATTATGGTAATTGGGCTTGACAATTGACATTTTGTTAATACATTTCTTGTGTTATTGATAACCGTCTTAATACATTTATCAATAACACAAGAAATGTATTAACAAAATTAATAAATTAAAATGGGCCACCACCTGATAATCAGGAAACAACGACTAAATGGTACAATCAGTCTCTAAATGTCTGTTTTTCTATGTGTTCCAGGTGTGGCGCTATAGAGCAACAGAGAAGGAGTGAGTCCAAGCACAGACCTTTACAACCAGGAAATATTATTATTATTATTATTATTATTATTGATATTTTTATCCCATTTCATGCTGGTTTGCTTGTGTTAGTTTAGTCGTCATCTAGTTTAATAGATATCAGAATCTTGATCCAAGTGTTGGTTCATCTAATAATATCAATAATAGTAATAATATTATTTCCTGGTTGTAAAGGTCTGTGCTTGGACTCACTCCTTCTCTGTTGCTCTATAGCGCCACACCTGGTCACAGCCATTTAGAGACGGATTGTACCATTTAGTCATTGTTTCCTGATTATCAGGTGGTACCCCATTTTAATTTATTAATTTTGTCAATACATTTCTTGTGTTATTGATAACCGTCTTAAGACACTTATCAATAAACCCTTAATAACTAAACAAGCACTTTAAATCTCAGACACTGTGTTTGGCCGTGGTTCATTCTTCCTTGCCTTGATGTAATGTTTGTCATTGGGACTCTGAAGTGACAGACTGACACCACCATAGCGTACAAATTCTCATGACAGTTTGAAACCTTGTTCAAGGAGAGATATAGAGCAACAAAACAGAGAGATAATGGTACTGCTCACTTTTGACAGGATGAAAAAAAGTACCCTGACACACACACACACATACACAGAACCATGCTCCACATCAAACAGCATGATGAACAATATATATCTGGTAAAGGACAGCCATAAAGTGGGAAATAGCCAGGAGTTTCAGAACATATCAAAGATAACCTACATGGTCTTCTCACACCACAATCTACCCTGCTGTGCTGGAAACACAAGTGACATCTTCAAAAGAAAGACATTCGAACATAGCCTTTTATACTGTATGTGTCTACCGGGTATCGTCCACGGCACCAAATGACAAATATTAATTTTCATCAAACAATTCACCCTCCATCTCTCACTCTCTTTAGCAGTGTGTGTGTAAGAGAGAGAGAGAGAGTCGGGGGGGGTGGTGCTGTTCCTCTTGGCCTTTCCGCACTGTGGACCCCTGGGATGCAGTGGGCTTCTATTTGAAGCCCAGGACCTAGTTTCACAGCTACCATGGGCTTTGCCTTAGAAGCACATTTAATAAAAGACATTTCAGAGACGGTAAAGAAAAGTAGAGAGAGAAGAGGTTGGCTCCGACTGAAACTGTCACCAGTACAAAGGACCCCATACAGGAGAGAGTGCACAGAAACGACATAAAACAGAGGGAAGAGTGAGAAGTTTTCTGACCTGTGTTGACTTCTGATTTAGTGGAGGACGGGGACAAAGTTCAATCCCACGTGACCCTGAAAAAAAGTGGGAGAGTAAATTAATGGAAAATTACAAAGATTTTTGCAGGCAGCAAAAGCAAAGTCTGACTTGATTTTAATATTAACAAGTGTTTGTGCTTTGAAATGCAGGTCCATCATTTCGCGTGATGCGTTTTGTTGCAGGAGCAAATGCAGGTGTCTCTGGAGGCAGGAATTATCCACAAAGTCTTGTAATGATAAAAATAATAATATCGTTGCCCAAACGACGCCTGGCATGGAGACTACTCGCTGCTGCTCTGGGGACTTATCCCTGCGACGCTGGACACTGGATGCTGGACGTTGGACGCTCCAGTTTGTGGTGATTTGTGGTCGGATGTCTACATACTGTCTGCAGGGGGCGGATCGGTCCTTGCTGGTGGAGACCTGCCGCCGCGGACATGGACGGTGTCGCTGGAGGCCAGTTTGGAAAGCTAAGTAGTCCAGGACTGCTACCCGCAGCAACCACCGCCACTGGATCCGGGCTGCAGCGTCACGGAGCCGGGACGGGAGCCCCCGACGTAGCAGCGGCGGCATGCTGACCCTATCCAGCTGTCTACACACCGGATGGGTCAGCTGACCTGGCAGGGGCCGTCTGGTGACCTGCGGGGCCCAGCATCGCCGGGGGAGACGACAACGGCCTGGTCCGGTCCGCATGATGAACTGGGCTCTGGGACGGTCGGCTCCGTCACTCGCCGGACTGAATGGAGCTCAGTCTTCCCAGAGGAGACGGTTTGGTTCATCGGTGTTTCCTCCTCTGACCTGGAGATATCTCACTTGTCATCATTATGGAGATATACTGGTTCTAACGGCTGTTAACTGTTTTAACGGCTGTTAACTGGAGTTAGCACTCGGACCACGGGACCAGGCATGAAAAGGAGCGCTGGACGCTGGCAGCTCCTCTAGTACACCAGACTGGTGTACTGAAACTTGAATTTCCCCCTTGGTTGGATTAATAAAGTATTTTTGAATTTGAATTTTTTTCTTTTGAATAAGAGCAGGTAGCTCAGAAAAACCAAAACAGACAAAAGAACTCAGATCGAAGTGAAACAAAGCAGGCGTAGCAGGTCAGCAGCACAGGTTGAAGACAGTGTAACATCGCCAGGACAACAGGAGGTGAACAGAATGGACTAGCGGGGGGGTAAGACAGTATATACAAGCAGACGTGGGTGAAAACAATCAGCAGAAATTGGTCCAAAGTAAGAAAAACAGAAAACAGTAAATTATGTTAACCAAGAAGGTAAAAGGAATACAAGAGAAAAAAGTCTAAAACCAGGAGGAAAATCCAAAAGAAACACCAGACTACACAGAGATCCTAACATGACTGATGAAAATGATGTTGAAACCTGAACTGATGGTTGTTGCTATTATTCTCAATTTGAGACTGATAAGCAGATTTAGATTTTAAAATCAGTGTAAAATAGTACAGTACAACATCCTTAGAAAATCAGGCTGCACACTTGAAATGGATTGGTTTAGTAATTATTTTTACCTGAAGTTTTAAATCGCGTAATGGCCAATTCAAACAGATTTTAGTCACTGTCATTTTTACAACTTGAATATAAGCTTCTCAGCACAATACCACACTTATACAACTCACTCCGGTCATTGGATGGAAGGATGTACCTTCTCTTAAGCATTAGATAAGGAGCAGGTTCATCTTCAGGTGAAGTTTGATCCTATTTCTATATGAAGCATTTATGGACTTGTTGAACTAAAGCTCCATTTTGAGTCCAGGAAGCTTGTCCAGAAACAGAGACGGAGAGCTACAAGTGGGACAAGAAATCAGTGACTCTGACCCATAAATTGTTACTCTCTAATTGTGTCACAATGTTTAATGTTCTAAGGCTTTCATCACACTAGCAATGTGGCTTATGAAGAATATCATGATTTTTATATCTAATCTGATGTTAACAGAATGAAACGTCCACACCAGCATCTCTTCGCCATGGCTCAAACTGCACCGTAGCAATGTTTCACTCTGAGTTTCAGTATGGGGCTTACTCTCGCTATTTTTAGATAAAGTGACAGTGAGATTGTTCTCACCAAGACACTCGGCTAAAATCTTTGTACTTGAAAGCATATATTTGGCTGTCTGAAGTAACTACTTGAGATAACACAGCCTTGTAACTTTGTCTGAGACCAAGTAAGTCTAAAAATGTGCAGATTAGCTTTACAGAGTACGAACATAGACCAAAGTAGAATTATTCAGCCGGACCACAGATCTTGTTGCTTTTGCTGTACCTCTGAAATGAATAGCACAAAGCTGTAACAGATTTTTTTTTTTTTAAAGAACATCCTGGAGAAAATGGGATGTGGTTAGTTGAGTCGCTTACCCCCCCCCCCCCCCCCCCCCCCCGCTCCCAAAAAAAAAAAAAAAAAAAAACATCTATTATGAATAGAGCTATAAAGGCATGTTTAAAGGGGGAGCTTTTGTCCTTCATCCTTGTGGTATTTTGGCCAGAACACATCACGAACAGTTTCAATAATGCCTTCAAAAAAGTTGTCAAAACCAGTACACCAGTATAGTACACAACACAGAGTCTTCTTTGTGTATTCACATCTGTTGTCCATGTGGCAGACACATCTAACCAATGAGTGCTGAAGCTATTCTTGTGCAGTTTGAAATTATGTATTAATGCAGACGTGGATGTTCCACTTTGTAAACAGAAACCAAACCAAGAAGAAAATGATACACGTTTACAGACTTTAGGTGATTCACACCACAACAGACAAAAGAATGTGTGGAAGCATCCTGAGATCAGCTGAAGACATCTGTTCACCTCACATGTACTTGTTTACCCATCCTTCAGAAATTCATACCATGTTTTTGTTTTATTCCAAGTCAAACAAATCAGAAATTTCTCATAATAAACTCCTTGCTAATCCTGAAAGCCCTAATGCTGATCATAGCCATGCAAAAAGAATTGACCTTTCGGTAAGCACCGCCCTCTCCCTAGTTACTGTTGCTAGGTCGGACATTCTCGCTGCTCCTCCATTAAGGACAATGCATTTTTGCCATTTTTCCGATGCCTATCAACCATATTTACATTACACTAGAATAACGCCGTGGTTAAATATTGCTACTGGGGACCTGCAACAGTGACTTGAGGTGTCCAGAACCTTTGGAGGGACATTTTTATTCCCTTTAACAAGAAAAACAAACAGTGGAAATATGCAGGCTTTGGTTCAGTTATGTATCCTTCCACACAATCAACTGAACGTGGGAAAAGTTACAAAACACACCTACATTTACTCCAAGGTAAGTTTACTTTGTTTATTAGATGATTGATTTAACCACCGTTTAGTAAAAGTAATATGATTAAGCAGCAGGGAGGGTGATGAATGAAAACATCTCTCCGTTAGCATTCCAGCTAACTCGCTAGCCACCTATAAGCCTGCCTTGATGTCTACAAATATATATGGCCCTGGATATTTATTTTGTTAGGTATAATGTGAGGATATTGATGTTAACGTCACTTTATTAATTATATTAATACAATGCTGTGACTGTCTGATGTTAACATAGCTCTGGTGTGGGACAGACCTATGAACCAGAGCTAATGCTAACAGAGAACTCATCACACTCCCTGCTGCTAAATTTTATTATTACTTTTACTAAACGGTGGTTAAATCAATCATCTAATAAACAAAGTAAACTTACGTTGGAGTAAATGTTGGCGTGTTTTGTAACTTTCCCCACGTTCAGTTGATTGTGTGGACGGACACATAACTGAACCAAAGCCTGCATTCTCCAGCGTTTGTTTTATCTTATTAAAGAGAATAAAAATGTCCCTCCAAACGTTCTGGACACCTCGAGTCACTGTTGCAGGTCCCCAGCAGCAATATTTTACCACGACGTTATTCTAGTGTAATGTAAATACGGTTGATAGGCATCGGAAAAATGGCAAAATAAGATTGTCCTTAATGGAGGAGCAGTGAGAATGTCCGACCTAGCAACAGTAACTAGGGAGGGAGTGGTGCTTACCGAAAGGTCAATTGGACCCTCCATTTCCTCAAAGAACTGCATTTCAAAATAAATACAATGCAGTCCAACCATAAATTTATTTATATTTTGGCATCTGAACCTCTGTTGATGTTTGACATTTTTTTCCTCCTATAACAGCTCATAGATATTTTTTTTCTGAGTGGGTTGGAAGGGTGCAAGTTTTCTAGTGTCCCCGTGCAAATGCTCAAGAGCTCCCAATGAATTCTGGTGTATTCAACAACAGTCAGTTGGCCTCCCAGGTAAAGAAAAGAGCCAGCACATGGTTCATGTAATGAGATCTTATTCTGTATTTAAAATTAGGGATTATCCAGTTAATGTCAATCCAATTGCTTTATATAACTGAAAGTACAATTTAACATAAACCAAATGTGAGTTAAAAATGAGAGCTTGGTTTGCTAAACAGTCACTCAATAGAATGCCAAATGCTTCTCAATAGAGAAGCATTTGGTATTTAATCTAACTGATATTTTGGTAAAAGTCAAAGAAATAGCAAACACTGCAGCACAGCATCTGTAGAAAGCCAGGCTGCATTACTGAAATGTATCAGTTATTATGTCATTGTTTTGCAAAAAGTTTCAAATTCGCACGATGGCCAACTCAAACAAGATATTTGTTAGCTTCTTAAATCACACTCAACCCTAATTAATTCATTACTGGAAATAAAATAAATGAAAAACATTAAATTCCGATGACTGTACTTTTATGAACTATAAATAAAAGTTGCATTAGATGTGGCTCAAACATCAACCGTTTCTGTGGCTGTTAAAAGCAGTAAATACGAACTCTGTGCTGTATGTCACAATATCTAAATTTAAATCATGCTCGTTTAAATTCAAAGCCTTGAAAATATATTCAGGATGCATGTTACAGTTTTTGGTGTGAGACTACACTTAAAGCAGTTTAATTCTACGTTTAACTTTCTATGCATTTTTTTGTAATTATACAATTATACACAATTTCATACTTCCATACTGTGCTGAAGCAGGGAAACATCTAATGCAGGTTTGCAACTCTTGAGGACCAGGGTTGGCCACCCATTATAAACTGAAACAAGGATTGAGAATCCAGAGTGATTCAAGCTCATTAAAAAAAAAATTGGAAAAAAATAAAATAATTTCACAACTTCATATGCTGGGCATCACCTCCTCTAAACCCTCAACCCTTCTTCATACACCATATGACAGTTTCTTTACTATCTGGCATTAAATCAGACTAAATTTTTCCTGTTTAGGTCAGTTAGGATTACAAAAAATATTTGTTTTCTAAATGTCAGAATAGTTATTTATTTATTTATTTTTACTTTCTTCAAATCAGAAGTTTACATAGACAAGATTACTCTAAATCAGGGGTCTTCAATTTGTGACAATAACGAAGCCTAAAGCTCGAGATTGTAACGTTACAGTTCGGCCTAACATTACTCCTTCCAGGTCTGACGAGGCCACAGATGCTGGGGGTGCGGCTGCCTCCCTAGCACCTGCTCCGGGGCCGGGAGCAGCGGATAACGCTAATGTTAAACGCAAAAGAGATAAGACTCGTAAATATTCAGAAATGTACCTGAAGTTTGGATTCACTTTTAAAGAAACTGAGGGAGTGGAATTGCCGGTGTGTGTTGTTTGTGCAGCGACGCTCTCAAACGAGAGCATGAAGCCATCAAAGCTGCAACGACATTTGGAGAAGAATCATGGCCACTTGCAAGATAAACCACTGGACTACTTTCAAAACCGTCTGCAATCTCTCCAAGGCCAACAGACAATGATGAGAAAGTCAGTGAAAGTTGGTGAGCTTGCTTTGAAAGCCTCATATCAAGTTGCTCTTCGCGTTGCTCAGTGTAAAAAACCATACACAATCGCTGAGCAATTGATATTGCCTGCAGCCACTGATATGTGCAAGACCATGCTTGGGAATGATGAATGTGCAAATAAGTTAAAGACTGTCCCCTTGTCAGACACAACAATTGCTCGGCGAATTGTGGATATGGCATCGGATGTGAGGGTGCAGTTAATTGAAAAACTGCAAACAGCGGAGGGATTTGCGCTCCAGTTGGATGAGTCAGTGGACATGTCCAAAGACGCACAGCTCTTGGCGTTTGTGCGCTTTGTTGACAAAAAGGAAATGTGCGAGGAGTTTTTGTTTTGCAAGACGCTGCCTGAGCACTACAAGTGCGGAGATTTTCAAAGTAATTGATTACTTTTTTCGCGAGAACAAAATAAACTGGGCAAAATGTGTTGCGGTGTGTACAGACGGCGCACGCGCCATGACTGGTCAGAAAAGTGGTCTAATGATGCTTGTCAAAAAAGTCGCCCCCAAAGTTATATGGACTCATTGCATGCTACACAGAGAATCCCTCGCCACCAAAGAAATGAGTGCTGATTTTGCCGACGTTATGGACATTGTTGTAAAAGCGGTCAATTGTATTAAGAAGAGTGCCTTACAAACTCGCCTCTTTGCATCTCTGTGCGCCGCTACAGGAGAGGAACACAACACGCTCCTTTACCATTCTGAAGTCAGGTGGCTTTCTCATGGATCAGTGTTGGCACACGTCTTTGAATTGCGCACAGCTATCCACGACTTTCTAGTGAGCCAAAAGCGCACGGAGCTGGCTGCGCCTTTCGGTGATGATGTGTGGGTGACTAAACTAGCCTATCTAGTGGACATTTTCTCAGAGTTGAACCGACTGAACAGTTTTATGCAGGGACGCAACGCACACGCCATCCAACTCTATGACAAAATGGAAGGCTTTCTAAAGAAAACAAAAAGATGGAGAGAGCGCGTCAGGGGAGACAACATCTCCATGTTTCCATCAGTGGAAGAGCTCGCAGATGCCGCGGTGCTATCGGCTGACGTGAAATGCACAATTATTGATCACTTGGAAGCCCTGGAAAGCCAATTTGAAAGGTACTTTTCTGAGGCTGAGTCCTGGAGAAAGGACAAGATGTGGATACAGTTTCCATTCACAGAGAATGCATGTGACGGCTCAAACCTGACAGCCGTCGAGGAAGATCAGCTGATTGACTTATCTACAGACAGTGTACACAAGAATGTGTATCAGTCCAAGCCCCTCCCCCAGTTCTGGATCCATTGCCAATCATACTGCCCCCAGCTATCAGCAAAGGCCATGCTGAGCCTCTTGCCCTTCGCAACTACCTACCTTTGTGAAAGTGGATTCTCCTCCCTCACCTACCTGAAGAGCAAATACCGTTCCAGACTGCAGCCTGAGGATGACACGATGCTCTGCCTGACAACCTCCATCTCCCCCAGAATAGACAAGTTGTGTACCACCCACCAGGGCCAGTCATCTCACTAAGGTAGGCATACCTGGCATCCTGAAGTTAAACGTTCATTGTTGGAAAATAACAATAATAGAAAATATTGTCTCATTACCAACTAATAATAATAATAACAATACAGTAATAATAATAATAATAATAATAATAATAATAATAATAATAATAATAATAATAATAATAATGATGATATGCATTAAAGTTTTATCAACCATAAACACATGTAGGCTAATAACCCAGTCAGGAATTGGTTAATAAGGTGAAATAAGCAGAATAAAATACATCTAAAAGTTATTATAAGCCAGGCTTAAAATGTGACACATTAAAAAAAAGGGAAAAAATTAAGAATTACAAGCAGGGGTCCCTGCTCTGTTTTTCTCTCATCCAAGGGGTCCCTGGGCTAAAAAAAAGGTTGAAGACCCCTGCTCTAAATCATTTGGGAAAGCCGAGATGATGATGTCATGACTTTGAAAGCTTCTGATGGGTTAACTGACAACATTTGAGTTAACTGGAGGCACACCTGTATATTTATGTCAAAACACACCACAAACACACCACTTCCATGTGTTACATCATGGGAAAAGAAAAAAAAAATCAGCCAAGATATCAGGAAGTGAACTGTGGTCCTCCATCAGTCTGGTTCATTCTTGGATACAGTTTCCAGATGTCTGAGGCTGCCACGTTCATCTGTTCAAAATGTTATACACAAGTATAAACACCATGGGAATGTCCAGCCCTCATCCCACTCAGGAAGAAGACAGGTTGTGTGTCCCAGAAAAGAATGTGCATGAAACGTGCTTGAAATGTGAACTGAGCATATCAACCCAAGAACAAAAGCAAACTATTTCATTGGCTGAAGCTGGTAAAAGAGTGTTATTATCAGCAGTGACACCAGTCCTGTACTGACATGGACTGAAAGACCACTCAACCAGAAGGAAGCTAAAAGGCAACATAAAAAGCCAGATTACAGTTTTTAATGCACACGGGGATAAAGACCTTAACTTAAGAGACATGTCCTGTAGTCTGATGAAAATAAAATTTAACTTTTTTTCCATATTGGACATTGTTACATTTGGAAGTAAAGGGGGGAAGCTTGCCTGAGAACACCATCCCAACTGTGAAGTACGGGTATGGCAGCATCATGATGTGGTTTTGGTTTGCTGCAAAAGGGGACTCACACATTCTGCAAAATAGATGGCATTATCAGAAAAGAACATTGTGTTGAATTTTTGTAACAACATGTCGTGACAAGGAAGTTATGCTTGAGCACAAATTGGTCTTTCAAATGGACAACGACCCCTATCATTCTGCCAAATTAGCAGTGGCGGCCACAAAACATTTTCATTGCAGTTGCTTAGGGGTTGCTAAACAATTGTTGGACAATTTACTGCAATACCAATTAAATAGCATGAATATGGATATGGTATGTCATTACCGGCCTACTCATTCTAATCAGCGCTAGCTGAAACTAGCGTGCATGCCATGAAACAGATTTTAAAAAAATCAATTTGAAGTTTGTTATTATAATTCTACCATACAGTCATGCCGCTTTTCACAGCAGTGAGAAATGCACATTAACAGCCTAGACTACAAAATTTGTAGTATAGGCTAGTCTTGTAGTTCTATTTGCATGGGCTCAATCTCAGCCGCTTCAACATACAGCGCTCCATTTTGATGTCACTTTTCTGCCGGCCCGTTTTTTTTTTTTCCCAAGTTGACTTCGCGTGATCCCTGCAGGCCAGCTTTGGCGAGACGAGTCTCTCTCTCTCATCGTTTTTAACCCTTGTGTGATGTTAGGGTTTTCTGCACTCTCGGGGTGTTAAGGGGTCCTTTGGACCCCTTGGGGTCTCATACCATAACTCAGCCCCTGTGCAGGCTAGAGACATTCTGTTTTCACCGGCGGAAACTTGAGGATGTTCTTTAAGTCACTGACCTACCACTAGGTTTCTCCAAACTGAGGGGGCGGAGCCTATTCGAAACGCTTTTTTCCAGGCCACCAGTCCCACTTCTCAGCCTCTGTGTGGGCTAGAGACACACTGTCTTCACTGGAGGGTTACTGGTGGGTAGCTGTGACATCACTGCCCCTCCCTATGATGACCTCGACCTTTGGGGATGGAGTTTCGCCATCACGCACGCCACGAATCCCACTTCTCAGCCTCTGTCTGGGCTAGAGACATGCTATTTTCACTAGTGAGTTACTGGTGGGTAGCCTTGACATCACTGACCCTCCCTATCATGACCTCGACCTTTGGGGGCGGAGTTTCGCCATCACGCACGCCACGAATCCCACTTCTCAGCCTCTGTGTGGGCTAGAGACATGCTATTTTCTCTAGTGGGTTACTAGTGGGTAGCCTTTACATCACTGACCCTCCCTATGATGACCTCGACCTTTGGGGGCGGAGTTTCGCCATCACGCATGCCACGAATCCCATTTCTCAGCCTCTGTGTGGGCTAGAGACATGCTGTCTTCACTGGAGGGTTACTGGTGCATTGCTGTGATGTCACTGACCTTCCCTGTACTGACTGTCACCTTGGGGGGCGGAGTTTTGCCATCATGCATGCGACAAATCCCACAACTTAGCCCTTGTGAGGGCCAAAGACACACTGTCTTCACCAGGGTGTTGCTTGTGGGTGGTTTCTGACCAGTCCCCAATCTACATTGGTCCAAGGGGGTGGAGTCTGACCTCCAAGCCACTATTGATACTATTATTAGACCATATCAGGTACCATGTACCTTGACCTCTTCTATATTATCTATAAATACTAGGGATGCACCGAAAATTCGGCCACCGAAAATTTTCGGCCGAAAATGGCCCAAAAGTGCATTTTCGGTTTTCGGCCGAAAGACTTTTATCACCGAAACATCGTGGCCGAAACAGGATGTTGTGATGACGAACAAAAACTGCGGCCAGCACGCGCATGTCTAGATAGGGGCCAACATTGTAACAATAGGAATTGTTGTTAGGAACCTTTGTTTAATTGAGGGTATGCACGGACATGTTTTGGTGTGACACCACCTGAGTTACCGGACCGAGCTGAATGAATGTAACCCGCGAGTGTTTAATAAAGTTTACAACCCGGCAGGGTTAAAATAGTAAGTCGTGAGTTGCTTACTGAGACAAAGCAAGAGACCACAAACATGTCTGTGGTGTGGACGTATTTCAATATATCTGAGAAAGACCCACGGATAGCGATTTGTAAAACATGTAACGCTGAAATTTCAAGAGTGGGTGTATCTGCAAAGAGTTTCTTCACGTCGGGTTTGATTTATCACCTGAAATCCAAACATCCCGATCGCTATTCTGAATATGAGAAGGCGGCGGCACAGAAAAGAAAAATCCTTCCGAGCGCGTCCACTCCGTCTGTGGCGGACGTATTTGAAAAGGCAAGAAAGTTTTCCAGTGATGGTGCCAAGGCAAAGGGCATTACACAAAAAATTATGGAATTCATTGCCTTAGTTGATCAGCCGTTCTCTGTTGTAGAGGATGTGGGATTTCGTAGGCTGATAGAGCACATTGAGCCCCGTTATTCCATGCCGAGCAGACGACATTTCTCAGACGTGTGTTTACCTGAGCTGTTTAATGTTGTTGCAGCTCACGTCCATGAGCTTATAGCTACAGATATTTTTGTTGTAGTAGTCCTACAGAGAATTTTTTTTAAATGCACTGTGTTTTTATGAGCAGGCCAGCAGGCCAGTCAGTTATAGGCCTGTATTATTATTTAATGTACACCTGAGTGGGGTCAAGTTAAACATTTTATTTTGAATTTAGTTTTATATTGTGCATTGTTGTAATGTCAGTGCTAATAAATATTTTCATAATTTTGCAATTAATTTATTCTTTGTAGCATTAATATTAATTTATGCAATGGTAATGCCTTTATTTTAGTGAGGTTAGTACACAGCCATAGCCATGAATGCAACGGTACTAATAATTGGCATAATAATTTATTTCGGTGTTTCGGTTTTCGGCCTTGGTTTCTTCATTTTCGGTTTTCGGTTTCGGCCAAGAATTTTCATTTCAGTGCATCCCTAATAACTACATCACATACAGTAAAACAGTTATGATCAATACTGCAGTCAACTTGCTTATAAATAAAGGAAAGCAGGCCTTCAGTACTATTGATATTTATTGCATGGAATTGATTACACACAGGGGCTTGATTGTGGGATTTGTGATGCAGGTGGCGTGGTAGCGAAACCACACCCCCTTTGATCAAAGGTGGTTGTGGGACAGTAAGGTGCACTCAGGGCTGTCCCTGTTGACCCCCTGGTGCATGCATCATGTCTCTAGCACACACAGGGGCTGGGATGTAGGATTCCTGTTGCATAATGGCGTGGTAGCGAAGCCCCGCCCCCTTTGATCAAGGGTGGTTGTGGGACAGTAAGGTGCACTCAGGGCTGTCCCTGTTGACCCCCTGGTGCATGCATCATGTCTCTAGCACACACAGGGGCTGGGATGTAGGATTCCTGTTGCCTAATGGCGTGGTAGCGAAGCCCCGCCCCCTTGGGTCAAGTTTGATTGGGAAAAATATATCCCCCACTCCACCCTTTGTTCAGGTATTCTAGTCTCTGGTAGAAGGAAGGCAAGTAAAGGTATGCAACAATCTATATGGTCCTATTCCAATGTTCACACTAAAGCTGTAGAGTAGACTACTGCCCTATTGTTTTACATTGGGGTCCTTTGGACCCAAACACCCTGAGAGTGATGTAAATGTGAAGGGGGGGTGTAGAGTGGGAGCTCCCCCCAAAAAAGTTATCCTCCATGCCCCTCACATAAAATAAGCCAAGGACAATGAGTTTCAAGTTGAAAAAAGTATTACTTGTATGATTTTTATTTTAGTAAAGATTGAAAATGGGTCCAAAAGACCCTAACATCGCACAAGGGTTAATTGTCTTCCTTTTATTTTAATTTAAAACAAAAACACATGAAATTAATTTTAAATTAAATTGCTTGCTTTGATTGCGATGGACTGGCGACCTGTCCAGGGTGTACCCCTGCCTTTCGCCGTAGATGGCTGGGATAGGCTCCAGCAGATCCCCGTGACCCTTCAAGGATGAAACAGGTATAGAAAATGGATGGATGGATGGATTGATGGATTGATGGATGGATGGATGGATGGATGGTTGCTTTGAGGTTGCTAAGCCATATTTTGGGGTTGCTATAGCAACTGCAAGCTACCCCCCCAAGCGCCGCCCCTGCAAATTAGTAACAAAGTGGCTTAGGGACGTTAAAGTCAATGTTTTGAAGTGACATCACATAGCCCTGATCTCAATTCTATAGATAATTTGTGCTGGACATTCAGCTTGTGGCAGGAAACCTAAAATGTTTTTCCCATTTATTCAGTGTCATGATTTCTGTGATGTTGTGTATTCCTAGAATAAGCTGGTGACAACTGAAAACTGTGAGGTTTCCCAATTATGGCAATAGTTTACATTAAGGTAACAAGGAAAAAAAAAATCTCATTTCCTTTTTGTGACATTAATAATTTGCTGATGCCAAAAGTAGTTTCATTATTTGATAAATGCTACCTTGAATGACAGCGGAACAAAGGAATGAAAGAAAAAACACAAGAGGAATTGAATTAGAGACAAATAAATAAGGCTGAAGACAAAAAAGGACGCATAAATGTACAGTCCTGTGGGATTTGTAGAGGAGCTTTGACATTAGCAGCAAGCTGGAGCTCGAAGGCACCTCTGTCAGTCCCTCTGCTTTTTGTTTGGCGTCATTTTCCTCCACATCCAGCTACTGTTCTTTATTTCTAATGTCATGTTTTTTTTTTTCCTCTTCTTTTTTTTAACACAGACAGGCAAATGTACCAGGTAGTCAAGGGTGTCCGTTTCTGGTGCATCACAACCAATATCATCTCTTTCCAAATGAATTACCAAGTCTTGTCACGGCCTGTTTCAGTAATAAGTTTCTGAGGGAGCACAACTGATGGACAACACTGTGTCTTGACTCTCGCTTTATATATCCTGACAACTACTTCCCCCCCGGCTATAGTCTTCCAGTGATAATACAACCGACTTCCTCACCCCCCCACCACGCTCCTGCCCTCATGCTGGCTGGGGAGAGAGGATGAACCTGTGAAACAATCACTTGCTCAATTGGCTTTGTGTCAAGGAGAATTAAGTCATGTTCCATAATGGAATCTGCTCCACAGTTGCAGCCCCTGCATGTAATCCACTGGCACAATGTAGATGTAAAATGACTTGTTGAATATCAGCAGTGGAGATCAAATATCCAGTCATAATGTTGATGGATATTGACGGGATGAATTGGTTTGGATGGCTCCTGGTACAGCAGCAGCGGCAGCGAAACATATTTGCTGAAACTGCAGAGGAGCTTGGAACAGCAAGCTTAGTACCAAACGCCTTTGACATATTGTGAGGTTGGACCTGGTCCAGAGCACAGCGTAGTGAACTCTACTCCACAAGATGCTGAGGTATGGCGTCTGACATCTGAGAGGTTCCTCTGACAAACAGAACTATTTGTCTGTAAGCCAAAATCTCAGAGGCATCTATAAACTGTAAAGCAAGCAATGTGCCAAACATATAAACAGATAGAATATGCAAGCTGATTTTAACCCATGAAATTCAATTGTTCTACACTGTACAGCAGACATGTTTTCAGAAAAAAAAAAAAGATGTTGACATGTCAACATAATTGGTATCTTAACACCTCTCACAGTGCACCAATTATGTTGTGCATATAACGTGCTTGTTTAGTTATGAAGGGGGTTATTACCAACTGTCTTAAGAAAGAGCTGTTAATAACCAGTAATGTATTCAAAAGTTAATAAACTAAAATGGGGCATCACCTGATAGATCAGGAAACAAAAAATAAAGGGCACAACCAGTCTCTAAATGTCTGTTGGTCTATGTGTGCCAGCCTGCGACCAGGTGTGGTGCTATAGAGCAACAGAGAAGGTGTGAGTCCGAGCACAGACCTCTTCAACCAGCAAATGTTACAAAACTGTGTAAAATAACCACAAACAACTTCTCTCATTAGAATATATCAGAATTTATTAACACAAGTATTAAGATGAACAAACACTTGAATCAAGATTCTGATATCTACTAACTGAAAGACAATTAGACTAACATAAGCAAATTAACATTCAATGGAAAAGAGTGTCAATATATATACATACATGCATGCTGGGAGAACATGGATGTGTGTGTGTGGGTGAGAGAGAGAGAAAGAGAGAGAGAGAGAAATAAACTAATATGGCTTGTAGCGTGAGGAGGATTTCAAGATGGCGGACTTCGTCCCTTGCCAAGATGGCAGCCACCTCACGGGATAAAAGTTTCAAGATACCGGATGAGGTTATGTGCTAACTTCGCTCCCTGACTAAGATGGTGGAGGACACAGCAGGGCTTTTCTCCTGCTGATAATTGTAACGTAGTGGTTAGTAGAAGAGAAAAGAAAGGAAAATCAACAAAGCTAGGAAGTTTCCTAGCGATTAGCAACAGCAACTCTGTCGTTTCCCCACAGATGCAGTGATGTGAAGCCACTTCACAGAGCTGCTCTGATCTTTGAACTGGGAAACGGAGATTTGAGTTGCTTTTCACAATAAAAAAAAAACCACATGAACAAAAATATAACAAAAATGATATGCTGATGTTGTTATAGGGTAAATGGACTTACATTTCTATAGCACTTTTCTAGTCTACTGATCATTCAAAGTGCTTTACAGCATGTGTCCCATTCACCCATTCACACACATGGCCGAGGCTGTCATGCAAGGTGCCACATGCTCACCAGGAGGAATTTAGGGTTTAGTATCTTTCCCAAGGATACTTCGCCATGTAGCCAGGGGAGCATGGGAATCGAACCAGCAACAGGACAACGCACTCCACCACTGATCCACAGCCGCCCACAGTACAAAAATTATATATTGCACTGAAACTGGGATGCACATGCCATATAAATAAATCTAATTCACTGAAAACCTATGGTCAAAGTCAGATGGAAAATAAGAGAATCAGAGCCTCCAGCACATGCTGGTCTGAAATCTTATGTGACTCTTTAAATCATACAAAGATGCACAAAAACTCTGCTTAAATTGAACAAAGTCTATGACTGAACAGATCCTCAAAAGAAGAGCTATGACCATCTTTCTTTAGGTATAAAAATCTGAGACTTCTAACATATAATGATACGGGCATAATACGGAAATTGGTCTTTAAAATTGAGCTTAAAAGAGTAACAAAAGCAGACTATAAATTACTTCTCAGACATTGCGTTTGAGCCTTCTCTGCAAGCTCTCTTGAAGACCATGAACCTACTCTGCATGTATAATATATCTATACCGGCATACTGGTCCAACTCACCTTGGTGCTGATGGCTCCCATACATTAATGATTTTGACTTGATTTTTTTAACACGCCACAGCCAATATTAGTGGAGCAGCAGCCCATTGGCTCATTTATTTTTGATGACAGCAGACTGGCCCATTCATATCTCCTTGTGTGTTAGCTCCGCCCCATCCCCTCCCAGCTTTCATATATGTCGGCACGAACAGGCAGCAGCCTATGATGGAAGGAGAGCAGGAGAGGTATGCAGGACGCATGCAGGTAAAAAGTGACAAAGGAAATTATATTTCATCTGTGTGTCAAGATGTTAATGATGATCCAAAGTAATGTTGATTCCATTAAAATGGATGATTATCCGTTAAAGGGTTGATTAACGTTATAATACAGTGAAACTATCCTCAAATGTTTCTGCTGCTCACCAGAACAATGAACGGCAGATAGAATAACATAAGCTATTTAACATTGTTATGTCATATCATATCATACAGAGATGCGTTGATACCGATATATTCATAACTTATAATTGTATCCATACCACAGCGCCTGATACCACTTTACGGTCATGTGATGTTCACCTATCTGCTGAGCAATCAGGTGCTAATGGGGAGGAAGGAGGAGCAATGTCAACTATGTGAAGGTATTTCTAAGTGGACACTGGTGACAAAAGTAAGGCAGACTGCAAAGGATGCTCAGCAAAGGTGTCAACAGGAGAGACAAAAGCTAGTACTTTCAACACAAGGAATTTGATAAACATCTAATAAAACCAACATGGCATCATGTACAGTTTGCTAGTAGCAGGAAACAGCAACAGTGACTGCATCTCAACTGTGCTCCGTCTAAGATTAAGGGCCCGATCTTGCGCCAAACCTCCTAAAGCTGCTATTAAGGGATAACAGGTAGCAGGAGGGGTGTTCCCCCGCAAAGAACGCAATCTTCCACCTCCTGAAACCCGCAATATTACCTGATACATGATAAAGATGAACACAAGACTAAAATTAGTGGCATTTATGACACTGTTGTGCTACAATGTACGCCTTAAAATCAAGTAATTTTCAACAACAGTCAACAAAGTATTATGTTTACTTTTAGGAATACATAAATAACATTATTAATACAACACTACATATAAGGGCTGCATAAATATTAATAATAATATTTGACACTATTCATATGATAATTAAAACCACATTTCTGAAAGTAAACATAGTACTTTCTTGACTGTTGTTCAGATTTGTATTTTGTTTATATTGTACAAGGTCAAGTGATTATAAGGCAGGCCTTTCTGAGCAGGAGAGCCATTGATGTAACCTAGTTTACAGTCCATTTGTGCATCTTTTTTAAGCAAGCCCAGTTTTCATCATGTTCATTTCATGATATGATACTGTGTTTGCCCGTGCTGTTTGTTTTTGCAATGCTGTCTTGTGCATTACTCATATAACTTGATTTCTCTAACATTTGAATTATTTGAAGCTAACCTATTGACAAACTTAGCTTTCTAGCTAGTTCCTGGTACATCTGCTTGTGTATGGATATTTAATACTTCCCATCCACATGATTGTGAGTCCATCAAGAGAGAGGAAGCGCACTGATACTTTCTGATTATCACTTAGTCAATAAGTAGTGAGTATGCTGCTACACTGACGCTGGTTCACTTGACACTACTGAGCTGTGGCAGATGGTGTTCAGCACCAACTGAGAGAGGGCCAATCCCAGCCAAAATAAACACGGCCAATTTTTATTTTTTCAGTCCAGTCCAGGCATAAAGAATGAAGTTGATCTCAAAAGTTTGGGTATTAAATAGATAGTAGATGGTACTCTCTGTAGAATCCAAACAATCTAAAATGCATTAACACTGTGACTTTGCGATATGCCCCTGGTTTAAGTCAACTATGATATGACGTATCGTAGTTGAATAAGATGTTGGACTTATTTTATGCAAATGTTAAAAATGCATACAGCTGCTCTGCCCTGCCACCTTTAGGAAGATCTGACCATAATCTGATTCTTCTCACCTCCACCTACAAGCCCATCTTTTAGCAGCAACCAGTGATCACAAAAACTATCAAAACCTGGTCTAGTGAAGCTGAAGATGCTCTGAAAGGTTGCTTTGAGGCTACGGACTGGAATGTCCTCTGTGACCCTCATGGAGACAACATCAGTGCCATGACTGAGTGTGTGACAGATTACATAAACTTCTGTGTGGACAGCGTCGTTCCAACTGTCATGGCCTGGAGTGGCCATGATCGTTTTTCTCTGTTTTTCTGTATATTCTGTGTGTTAAGTTGGCGTCTCTCCATGTCTCTAGTGTTTCCTGTTTTACTTTGAAGGTCTGTCTTGTCTTCGTTGTGTTCAGCTTTTCTTTCAGTTTGCTGTCCATTGTCGTCGCTATCTCCTCCATGCCTTGTCCTTGTGTTCACCCTTCAGCTTGGAGTCAAGTTAAGTTTGTATTTTTACATTTTTTGAGTTTTGCATTTTTGTATTTTGGATTTTTGTATTTTGTGAATTTTTGAAGTTTTTGAATGACGTGCTTTTGTTAATAAATACCTTTTTGCTTTTTTAACCTCCTGCATTTGGGTCCTCCTTCCACTCCCCACACCACCCCTTGTGACACCAATAACAAACCCTGGATCACCAGAGACCTGAAAAAGCTGCTTAACATCAAAAAGAAAGCCTTCAGGGATGGAGACAGGGAGTTTTTGAAGACAACACAAAAACAAATTAAAGCACAAACCAGGAAGTGCAAGGAGGACTACAGGAAGAAGCTAGAAAGTCAGCTCCAGCAGAACAACGTGAGGGATGTGTGGTCTGGAATGAAGAAGATCACCTGCTTCAAGGCAAAGACCTGCTCATTGCAACTATGTCCGATTCTCCAGCACCTCTTCAACACCAGTTTGAGACAGAGAACAGTTTCTGTGCTGTGGAAAACATCCTGCCTTGTTCCAGTGCCTAAAAAACCACAACCAGCTGAACCTAATGACTACAGACCAGTTGCCCTGACATCTCACATCATGAAAGTCCTGGAGAGACTCTTACTGGTCCACCTCAACAAGCAGGTCAGCACCTTTCAGGACCCATTACAGTTTGCATATCGTAATGGGTTTGGGGTTGAAGATGCCATCATCTACCTGCTCCACAGAGCCAACTCTCATCTGGACCAATCAGGCAGCACTATGAGGGTCATTTTCTTTGATTTCTCAAGTGCTTTTAATACAATTCAGTCTGCGTTGTTATGTGAGAAGCTCCATGAGTTCCAGGTGGATTCCTCCACAACCTCCTGGATTTATGACTACCTCACAAACAGACCACAGTTTGTGAGACTCAAAGGTTGTGTGTCTGAGATGGAGGTCAGCGGCATTGGAGCACCACAAGGAACTGTTCTCTCACCATTTCTCTTCACGCTCTACACCTCCGACTTCCAGTCCAACTCTGAGTCCTGTCATCTGCAGAAATACTCTGATGACTCTGCCGTTGTTGGGTGTATCAGCAACGGACAAGAAGCAGAGTACAAAGAACTGGTCTGTCAGTTTGTGAAATGGTGTAGTAACAATCATCTCATATTAAATACCAGCAAAACTAAGGAGATGATTGTCGTCTTCAGGAGGAGCAAGAATCAACACAGCAGTGTTTCCATCCTGGGAAAGGAGGTGGAGGTGGTGGAGGAATACAAGTATCTTGGAGTTCAGCTTGACTACAGACTGGAGTGGAAATGCAACACAGAATACATCTACAAGAAAGGTCAGAGCAGACTCTACTTTTTAAGAAAGCTGAGATCTTTTAATGTCTGCACCAAGATGTTGCACATGTTCTATAGGTCTGTTGTTGAAAGTGCAATCAGCTTTGCAGCTATCTGCTGGGGCAGCAGCATCAGAACCAGAACCAGAACCAGAGACCTGAAGAGAATCAACAAACTGATCAGGAAAGCTGGATCTGTGCTGGGTGGAACTCTGGAGCCGCTGGAGCTGATTGTACAAAAAAGAATGCTGCACAAGCTGATGAAGATGATGGAGGACTCTTCACACCCTCTCCATGAAGATGATGGGTGGACTCTTCACACCCTCTCCATGAAGATGATGGAGGACTCTTCACACCCTCTCCATGAAGATGATGGAGGACTCTTCACACCCTCTCCATGAAGATGATGGAGGACTCTTCACACGCTCTCCATGAAGATGATGGAGGACTCTTCCCTCCCTCTCCATGAAGATGATGGAGGACTCTTCACACCCCCTCCATGAAGATGATGGAGGACTCTTCACTCCCTCTCCATGAAGATGATGGAGGACTCTTCACACCCTCTCCATGAAGATGATGGAGGACTCTTCACTCCCTCTCCATGAAGATGATGGAGGACTCTTCACACCCTCTCCATGAAGATGATGGAGGACTCTTAACACCCTCTCCATGAAGATGATGGAGGACTCTTCACACCCTCTTCATGAAGATGATGGAGGACTCTTCCCTCCCTCTCCATGAAGATGATGGAGGACTCTTCACACCCCCTCCATGAAGATGATGGAGGACTCTTCACTCCCTCTCCATGAAGATGATGGAGGACTCTTCACACCCCCTCCATGAAGATGATGGAGGACTCTTCACTCCCTCTCCATGAAGATGATGGAGGACTCTTCACACCCCCTCCATGAAGATGATGGAGGACTCTTCACTCCCTCTCCATGAAGATGATGGAGGACTCTTCACACCCTCTCCATGAAGATGATGGAGGACTCTTCACACCCTCTCCATGAAGATGATGGAGGACTCTTCCCTCCCTCTCCATGAAGATGATGGAGGACTCTTCACACCCTCTCCATGAAGATGATGGAGGACTCTTCACTCCCTCTTCATGACACAGTGATCAAACAACAGAGTGTTCAGTGAGAGGCTTCTTCAGGTCCGTTGCAAGACGGAAAGATCCAGAAGATCATTCCTGTAAACTACATCCATGTGTATAATTTAATTAAACAATATGCCCATTTCTGGTTTTGTCTGAACAATGTCTGGTTCAGGTAACGTTACTCGTTTTTTTCCAGACAATGAAACATAGATTAAACACGTGAATTTTAAGGGTCTAATGCCGTTAAAACAATCAGTGCAGTTAAGCCCCCAAAATAATATTATCTGTTGATTATTATTTCAACAGTTTATCAGTTTAAGCGATAATTGAAAATACCTTATCTGGTTTAGAGGTGAAGCGATTTAAGTCAGTGATACCTTCACCAGTGATATATATTAGGGCTGGGCAACGATTAAAATTTTTAATCGCATTATTTCCCTGATTAATCACGATTAATCGCATTGTATACGCAAAATCAAATAATGAATTCAAAAGTAGTGTAAATGCACTTTTATTTAAACGTTCTGCTGCCATATGAACTAAAGTGCCATACAAACACTTTTAACATCAGCACTTGTCAGTAACACATATTTAGTGTAAATCTCATCTTAAAAAATGTAAAATAAAATAAAGCTTATTGCCACTGCCAGGGCATTAATATCATCCTGTTTTTATGAAAAATATAAAAAAAAAGTCTACAAACAAAATCCAACAAAATGATTGTGGCTCAGCACAATCAGAACATTAAAACAGGTAATTTCTGAGGTAACAGCAGAAACTTTTAACAGGGAGTTCAACTTGTCAGTTGTTACAAATAACCTTGTTTCTGTTGAATCCTCCGTCTGGGAAAACTTTAAAATAAATATGTCCATATTGAAGTTCAGTAACTTTACCAATCTGTGTATCATTCATTCTTTACATTTTCAATTGTCAATCAAAAATAAATAAATAAATAAAAGTGACCTTTTATTACATTTTTTGTTTTTAAATCTAACACAAAAAAAGAAAAAAAAGCCTGTTTTTTTTTTATTTCAATTTTAGACTTGGATCAAAAATACGAAATTAAAAACAGGCCCACAGAACTGAATTTATTTTATAATATATTTTATAATCTTTCTGTTGTCATTACACATCTGTGCCACTAGATGGAGGCGCACTGCAGTAACCAGCTAGAGAACAGCAGGACAGTGAACACATGGAGCAGATCTGATGGAACATGGAGGAATGAAACGAAAGTTTTGTTGCAGTCCAGAATTTTTTTCAGACAGAATTGTTAATATTGCTACCTGAGTTGCTACCCGAACTGTAAAGTTCATGGATTAATATCGCTTACCATGTCTGTTTTAGCTTTTCCTTTTGTTTACTGTTTTCCGGTTCCACAGCAGCCAGTAACAGACTTTTTAAAACAAAAGCATGGGAGCAACACGTGTTAACGCGCGATAAACGAAATGTCGGCGTTAATAAATTTATGCGTTAATGCAATAATAACACGTTAACTTGCCCAGCCCTAATTATATATATATATATATATATATATATATATATATATATATATATATATATATATATATATATATATATATATATATATATATATATATAAATGATTATTCACTTATTTTTTTATTTTAATGAACAATTAAGTGGCTGTAAACTTAGTGACTCTACTGGCAGGACAAGAAGAGCTGTTCCTCACTCTAATCCACATGTAGAAGTAGCAAGGATTTCCAATACTCCATAAATTCAGGGCTTATCTCCAGACTGTGACTAGTAAATGGTAAGCAATGCTATCAATCACGGAGCTCCCTGCTGTGTGATTCATAGTAATGTGTTTCCATTTAACATTCCCTGGGGGTGGAGGAGTGAGGAAAGAAGAGAGGAGAACATCAAGTCTCCAGGCATCAAATTCCCCACAACAATCAATATGTGGAGCTCAAACACCCCATACCTTAGCCAGCTCAGGGAAAATAAATGTATTAAGGTATGGAAAATGCATTAAAGAGAAAAGGGAATGTGCTACTGTGAGTAGTGAATAATCAGGCATGAGGCATAAAAACAAATGCTGTGGAGAGAGAAAGATGTATGAGTACTTCTAAGAGAGGCCAGAGTGAAACAGCACCAGACGCATTAGTTCAAAGGCAACAAAATCAAGATCTATTGTAAACAAGAAAGAAAATTCAGATAACAGAGTATCAGTGAAGATGGGTAAAGAAGACTCTGGGCCAACCCCTCATTTCTCTCTATTGTGGGTAAAAATTAGGTCAACATGAGAAACATATTATTCTTTTAGCTTAATAAAAATAAATATATTAAAAAAAAGGAAAACAGAAGTTTATTATCGCTTCTTGGTGAAGCCAAGTGAAGAGGCTGTTGGAGCAGCTGTGAGGAGATGAAAGTGTAAAAAAAATTGTCCAAGTCTTTCAAAGATCAAGTAGATAGTACTTTGAAAATAAATCTCAGAAATACCAACTGTGAGTGTCAAAAGTCATACGATTATAAAACCAAATGCCAAAATTCATTGTTGGTCCTTTTTTTTACGAGCAGGAAACCATGGCATTGCAAGATTTGGCTCTTCTGACAATATCAGAAATGAAATTTGAAATGTCGAAAATTTTGATGCATCAGGTTTTTAACATGTTTAATGCATTAGTTCATTCAGCATACCAGGGATCAGAAGCTTCAACAACTAAATACATCTGTGTGCAAACAGCACGTACCAGTGAAAAGAAAAGTTCCCTCCCTCTCTAGAAATCTTCCTAAATCTCCCTGGTGTAAAGATGACACATTAGCTCCCAAAACAGGGACCTGGGGGACAACATACTTTATCTGAGAGAAGCATGACCTGTATTTATTAATTGGGATTCTATTTGATAAGTACAGTAAGGTGAGAATCATTGCAATGGTCTATCAGATACTTCTGCCCTATGGAGCCCCGTTTGGGTCATAATTCAATGAATAAATGAGTCTATTATTATGAAATATAGGCGTTTATTATCATGAAATACGTATCCATTATTATGAACTGTTTCCCATTATTATGAAATACATGTTTATTATTATGAAATATTTCTCATTATTATGAAAAAAATGTAATTATTATGAATATATATTTTATTATTATTTAATCTTAGTTTAATGCATAATAGTTTATTTCAGAATGGCTTTTTTTTTAATCTAAGAATGAGTTTTTACATAATGGCTTCCTTTTTCATAAGAATGAGCTTTTACATAATAATGACATTTTGCCACTGGGTGGGACCAGTGGTTGACCTGCACGCTCATTGGCTGATCCTTCTCTATGCTCTGACATCAACTAGTTTTGGCCATGAGGTCCCGTTAGCAGCAGGCCGTGGCGTCATTAAGGTGCGCTCCTAGTCCGATTGTAGCTATGGCAGCTTGGACTGAGCTACGGGAAACCTTGACGTTTCTTAGTCAATTTCAACTTTTAACCATAAACTGAGGCGCATTCTGCCACCTACTGGCCTGGAGTATATACATTGCACCTCTCGCCCACTATCGATATTCACTGTTCTGTTGCCTTATGCCTGAATGAAAGAGCAGCCAATCACATAAATGGCTCCGCCCTCTCTGCTGTGATTGACACACAAATCATTCTTATGAAAAACAAAGCCATTATTATGTAAAAGCTCATTCTTATGAAAAATGAAATCATTATCATAATATTGGGAAATATATCATAATAATAAACGCCTGTATTTCATAATAATAGACTCATTTAATTCATTGAATTATGACCCAAACGGGGATCCATACTGCCCATATCTCTCTTGGATAATGTCAAAACAGCACTCAGATCTAAAAGAATCATCAGTGCAATCCATCAGCCATTGAAAGCGTATTACTCTGAGTAGAGTAGCACAATATTTAAATGTTAAAATCTATTAAAAATTGAAGATTTGTTTTTATTTATTTCTTCCATTTAAAGATTCTATACAAGCACCTTTAAAAATAAGAACCCGTCTAGTGAATAGAGGAAATGGAGGAAGAGGAGAGCAGAGGAGTCTCAAAAAAAAAGAAATCAAAACATGTTGGCTCCAATATGATCCTGTGAGCTTTTTCAATTTTCTGTTGGTGACACAGGACACATTTTAGAGCAGGCCTTTGTTATATTGGTGAAATTTGGTTGTTAAGGTTGATGGAATGGTACCAATACATGAAAGAAAAATTCTGAATATTCTCAGTAAGACTGGGAAGAAGTTGAAGACGTGTCCATTGACCCCAAAAGATGTCTTCTTGCTGAATAGATACTGTCTTTGGTATGCAGTCATTGGTATTTCCTCAGGATTTCCTAAGTTGTGGGAAGGAATCTGTCAAACGTGGTACTTGGTACCTGTATCCCTCTGCTGTTTCCACTGACTTCCCCTGAATGACTGCAGTAGCTCTCTCAGCGAGCTGCCTGTTTGGTGGAAAATGTCACTATCAGGTCCTTTGTTTTGTTAACATTAAGTTCAAGCCAGGAGTCTTCAGACGATGTCACAAATGTCTGGAGAACAGAACTATGATAGTGTGGAATCTGAGAGCAGAGACACCAGGACTGTGTCATGAAAAGTTTCACAAGGGTTTAGCAACTCTGATGAAAAGCTTATTTGCAAGCATATCAATGCTACTTTCATCACTGTTTAGGTAACTTAGAGAAGGAAGCAGAAGAATAAATAGGATTTTCCTCACTGAATGATGGTGGATGATGGACACTGAAATTGCATTATTAGTGGTGATAGAAGTTCTGACTCCCCTTTGTCAATAAAACAAGGACAAAAAGTAGTCAGTATCACAGGAGCACCACAGGGGACTGTACTCTCACCACTCCTCTTAACTCTGGACACCTCAGACTTCCAGTACCAATCAGAGTCCTGTCATCTGCAGAAATACTCAGATGACTCTGCAGTTGTGAAATGTATCAGTGATGGACAGGAGACTGAGTACAGAGAACTGGTGGAGCTCATTGTGGCTGGTGTGGGGAGCCTTCATCTCATCTTAAATATGAACAAGACAAAGGAGATGACCGTTTATTTCAGGAGGACCAGGAACAAGTCAAACAGCATTTCCATCATGAGAGAAGAAGTGGAGGTGGTGGAGAAGTATAAATACCTCAGTGTTCGCAGAGATGCAATACTGATGCTGTTTATAAGAAGGGACAGAGAAGACTTTACTTCTGGAGGAGGTCCTTCAGTGTTTGCAGCAGGATGTTGCGTACCTTCCCTAAGTTTGTTGAGGAGAGTGCAATCTCATCTGCAGTCATCTGTTGGGGGAGAAGCATCAGAGCCAGCTAAAAGAAAATGAACAAAATGACAAAGAAGGCTGGCTCTGTTTTGTGGACTGTTCTGGAGCTGATTGTGCAAAGGAGGATACTTCATTAAATGAAATGTCATGAAAAACTGTGAGCATCCTCTACACAACATAGTAATTCGATTCAGTAGCAGAGTGTCTTTAATCAGAGGCTTCTTCAGATCCATTACAACACAGACCACTACAGCAGATCCTTCCTGAACACAGCTATAACCATCTAGAATTAATTATTAAAGAGACTTCAATAATGACAACTACTACATTAACTGAATTTCCTTTTGAGGATTAATAAAGTATTTTTGAACTGAAATGAATTGAACTGACAGTGGTAGTTATAAAGTAATCCCCCACACTGTATAAACCACGGGGGGTTTATACAGTAAACATGTACGCGTGTACACAAAATCTACAGAAGGTACACTCACTTTGACGATCTCTCCTCTGTGCGTGTCAGCCAATCAGCATACAGACGCCACAGTAATGTCCGTCGTAGCAGCCAATCACAGGCCTCGATATTCCTTCATGGACCCTCCCCTGTCAGCTCTTGTTGCTTCTCGAGACTCGTTCTTGATGTGATGCGTTTCGCTTCAGCCTCGCGCGCTTCATTTGAATTTTTTTCAAATTTTTTTTTCAATTTTTTTTAAATTTCCGCGATGTACTGAGACCACGATTGCTGAGACCATGAACTGTGGGGGATTACTGTAGTACAATAGTCTCGTTTAGTAGCATACATCTACAATTCTGTGATATATAGGAATTATCATGTGTTGAATATTATCTGTAGGAGCACTTTGTCATGTTTCTAATGTAGCCACCTCAGCAATGGAGGATACTTCATAAAATGAAAAACATCATGGACAACTCTGAATATCTTCACAGTGAATATCAACACAGTGATTTAACTTCATTTGGAAGTTTCTTCAGATCTGCTGCAACACAGACCACCACGGGAGGTCCTTCCTGCCTACAGCTAGAACCACTGAGAATGACTGAAGAAATTTAAATAACAAAAGCTACTACAACCTATAATTTCTTTTGGGGGATAAGTATAGTATTCTTGAATCCAACTGAATTGAATTAGCCTCTTTAATGACTACACTCAATCACTGATTACTAAAAATGGAAAGAAAACAAAACATACTCATGGGCATCCGTTTTGGATGCTGAGCGAATGGATGACTGTTCTGGTGGTGTGTGTTGCTATGGTTATGCTATGATGGCAACAGTCTTTTTTGTGTGTATTTATTGGTCACCTATTATTTCTACCAGCCCACCATAATGTAACCAGAACTTCTACACATTTTAATAGTGTACACAGTAAAATACACTACAAGTTAAAAAAAAAAAAAACTTATGATACACTTATAACACATAATTACTGTATATCTAAAAAAAAAAAACTCCTTTGCAGAATCTTTCACCTGTGTGTCCATGTTTATAAGTTTATACATAAACATTTTATATTAAAAGAAGGAATTGAGTTCTATTCAAGCATTCATCTGTGTGGATATTTAAACCACAAAGATCAATCCAATAACACTTTAAAACAAGTGCATATTAGAGATGCGCGGATGAACCGCGCACCCGCGGGCGGAGCGGATAATCCGCATATCGGGCGGATGACTCGTCAAAAATAATACTTTATTAAATTCGGGCGGGTTTGCGGTTGAAGCACTCAAATAATAATAATAAGAAAAAATATTTTACATATTATTAAAAAGGATGGCGGGTCGGTTCGGTTTTGAAAATTGGTGAAAAAACGTTCCTGCAAATGGATAGCGGGCGGATAGAGATTTTAAGAAGCGGTTGCGGGTTAAAATATACGTCATCCGCGCATCTCTAGTGCATATAAAATCTGGCAGAGTTCTTACAAAAAGCTGCTAATTGCTTTCAGAGGATTTTTTTCCCCCTGGCACTGGTGGCCTTTATTCACAGAGAGAGAGACAGGAAATGAGGGCAGAGAGTGAACGGAGAAGACATGCAGCAAAGGGTCACAGGCCAGGAGTCGAACCTGCGACCACTGCAGGAGGACTGTAGCCCCTTGGACATGGGCTTTAAATGAACACCTTCAGAAGAGGAGATTTAATTACATGGAAGCTGATGACACATATGGTTGCTATAAACATGTCCTTCACCTCAGCCACTGATCTCAAGCTTATTAGAGTGATCGCAGCATCAGCTTCAGCAACCTGATGGTGATCCTGATTCATGAGTTAAACGTGTGGATGCAGGGACAAGGAAACTTGTTTTTTTTTTCCCCCTCTACCAGACTGTTTTGGCATTTGAATCTTTTTATCCCAACTCTCTGTATATATATTAATGGTTTGTGCTATAATTTGGCAAAACCTGTTTAAGTCAGACATATGCATTTTAATCTTGCAGCCGATGTTAGTTCTCTTGTGCATGTGTGAGTGAGAGCTCCTTTACAGTCTCTTCTAACATATTTTATGAACACCTGAAACCCTGAATCTGCCAGGGAAATAAATATTAATAGATATAAAATATACATATATCTGTGCATGACATGCACCCACATGTATATGTAACTTGAGATGAGCATACATATAGATGTATACAAACCTGCACCTATAGTAATAATACTGACAACAATGATAATAGTAACAATAACAACAATGGTAATAATAATGGCATTTGAATCTAAATTAACAGTGTTCACCAAGGACATTGAAACTGGCTACCTCGTGCACTTTGAAACATTACGATCATTCAGGGAAAGCTGCTTCACAAATAAACCCACTTATAATGGTCTACACGATCAGCTGGCTTCTTTCACATATGATCCTCTAATGTCATTCTGAGAATGTTTTGGGGACTTTCGCGCACACAGAAATTACTTCAAATTTGTCACTCATCCACACTGAACCACAATCACTGATGATCAACTCTGTGTCATCCCTATCACCTCCACTGGGAGTTTTTGAGTGGGAGACAGCTGAGCTCAAATTTGCAGAGTATTGGTCGACCAGATTTGTCACTCTCTTTACCAAGCTGGGAAGTATTATGTGTAAATGTGAACATTTGGCAAATGAACAGAAGTGAAAGGATTTTCTCAAACTTAAGGACAATCTAATTTGTAAAACCTTGAATTAACTTCCCTCCAAGTTTGCCACAATGCAATGAGCTAGTGAAGCCAATCTGACTACGTTGGGGTCCACATCCAATATCAAGTCTAACCAGCACTCAGTGTGGACAGATGATGAAAGTGTGAATGCCTACATAGAATTGAACTTTACCACCTATGAACTATTAGGAAGACAAGGGAAGAGGAAGAGTCGCATTATGTCTTTTTATATCTATCCATCCATCCATCCATCCATCCATCCTCTATCCGGCTTCTCCCTTGTTGCCAGAACTGTTTCATCCCCGCTACATTTTTCCATATTTGCGGTGTTATGAGCCCCCCCGACACCTCAACCTGCTTGGTGATCGCAGAATGCTTTCACCCCGGTCACGCCGGGTCACCCCGGGCAGGTATATCGAAACATCCGATATACTGTGTGCTGATTGTGGATTACGGCGCGTGGACTCGCTGTCACTACGGATGTCAGGTTCTGTTTCACTGGACGACTGCATGTCTTCCTCCTCTGAATCGGATTTAGCCAGAACCTGACAAAGTACTTTGTGGACAGCCATTCGTCCGACAAATCTCCGTCAAGTTCACTAAATTCATCGGAACTTTCTCCGGGCTCTGGCAACATGGGCAAAGTCTGCCGTGAGTGCGGCCGAACTCCGCTTAGACCTGGTTGGTCGTCCACAGCTTTCACTCCTCTCCTTTGCTCCGATCCTCCTCCATAATCTCCATCACCTCCATCATCTTTTTTCCGTTCACTCCTCGAACTACCAACACCGAACACTGTTAGAGTGTGAGCTGCTTGTACTGCTTCTTGCTACCACGCTGCGCCACCTTCTCCTCACACAAATCTGCATCGTGGCAGACTTTATAGGAAGTGTGGATGCTGCCATCTGGAGGATCTAAACACTAACTACGATGCTTAGAACTGTGATATTTATTGAGAAGCTCCACTAGAGTGTTTCCTAGCAACCCCTGTTCAAAAACATATTTTGCGCAATTGAAGTCTATAGACGTCAATGGCAGTGACGTCTATAGATGTCAATGGCAGTGAATAAGTTAATCCACGTGTTTGTCAGTTTTAGACTGGATTATTGTAATGCCTTGTTAGCAGGATGTCTGAAAAACTCGCTGAATAGCCTCTAACTGATCCAGTATGCAGCAGCGAGGGTGCTGACAGGAATCCATTAGCGAGATCATGTCTCTCCCGTGTTAGCCTCCCTCCATTGGGTTCCTGTGAAATTTAGAATTGAATTTAAAATTCTGCTTTTCACATATAAGGCCCTTAATGGCCTAGCTCCTCGTTATCTACCAGACCTGATAGCACGTTATGCCCCGAGTAGAGCTCTTCGCTCTCAGAGTGTAGGATTACTCGTCGTTCCCAGAATATCTAAAAGTAGGTTTGGAGGACGGGCCTTCTGCTACCAGGCACCTTTTTTATGGAACCAGCTACCAGTTTGGGTTAAGGAGGCTGACACCATTTCCATTTTAAAACTAAATTGAAAACTAAAATTTCTGTTTAGTAAAGCCTACAGTTAGTCTAAACAATTGTGTGCAGGGGCTAATAGTTATAGCCATAGTTGTAGGAGCTCAGACTAGAGTAGCTCATCTTAATCACAGCCTCGTCATAGTTATGCTGCTATAGGCCTACGCTGCAGGGGGACACCAACATGATCTGCTGAGTGGTGTCTCCCCGCTCGTCTCCCTTTTCTTCCCTTTCCTCCTCCCTTCTTCCTCCTCCAGCTCAGTCATAGTTGATTAGAGCACCTTGTTACTGTGCTCCATTTTCTTTCCTGTAGTTTGTTGTGCTGTCCCCCCCCCCCTTTCTTCTCTTTTCTTTCTGTATGTTTGCAGGCCAGAGTTTCCTGAGTTGCATGCTGACTTGCAGTTCCATCCTCTGGCCACCCCAGCCTTAACCTCCTCCTGTGTGTGTAGATTGTTTGGGGTGGCAGCTGGCGTTGTGACCGGTGATCTAGTCCTCTGACCATCTCACCTCAGTGCTGCTACCTGCATCTGTTTATATAGCCATTTCATTCAGTCATTTGTGTCTCTCCTCTCTCTGTCCTCCATCCTCTCTCTGTCCTGTCTCCCCTCTCTTTTTCTTTCTTTACCCGGCTGGCCTTCGGCAGGTAGGTCCCCGCATATAAGCCAGGTCCTGCTCGAGGTTTCTTGCTCTTAAAGTGGAGTTTTTTCATACCCAAGAGCACATTCAAAAAGTGACATACCTATAGCTGCTGTAGGCAGTGAGCTGTGACACTTGACCCAGGGCAGGTAAGTAGCCGTACGGCCTGGGTGAAGAAGTTCCTCCTCAGCGTCTCAGTCCTTGCTCTAATGCAGTGCAGCTGCTTTCCAGAGGGAAGCCATGCAAACAGTTAAATGCTGGGATGGTGAATGTCCACGATGATCCAATGTGCTCTGGACCTGCACCAGCTGATGTTGATGTCTTTAAGGTTTTGTTGTCTGGTGCTGGTCATGTGTTCTGCTCTCTGCGTACTGGATCATTCTGTTCATAATAATAATAATAATAATAATACATTTTATTTC
This sequence comes from Hirundichthys speculiger, assembly GCA_018398805.1. Classification (NCBI taxonomy): domain Eukaryota; kingdom Metazoa; phylum Chordata; class Actinopteri; order Beloniformes; family Exocoetidae; genus Hirundichthys; species Hirundichthys speculiger. The sequence goes on along the minus strand of JAGFBZ010002176.1, from coordinate 1,375,551 downwards.
TAAAGCGCTTTTCAAAAAACTCAAAGACGCTTTACAGAGTTTAAAAACAAGCAAAGACAAATAAAACAAGCAAATGAAACAAAGACATCATATAAAAACGTGACATTAATTACACATTGAAAGCAGTTATAAAAAGATGGGTTTTGATGAGTGACTTGAAGGTTGATAGGTTGGTGCAGGCTCTGATGTGTTTGGGGAGTGAGTTCCAGAGGGAGGGAGCGGCTATGGAGAAAGCTCTGTCGCCCCAGGTTCGGTGTTTGGTTCTGAGTGGTATTGACAGGAGGTTGGCGTCAGAAGAACGGAGGGAACGGGAGGGAGTGTAGTGGTGGAGCAGGTCAGTGAGGTAGGACGGGGCCTGGTTGTGAAGGGCTTTGTGAGTGAGGAGAAGGATTTTAAAGTGGATGCGTTGTGGGACAGGGAGCCAGTGGAGGTTCTGGAGGACGGGGGTGATGTGGTCACGGGAGCGGGTGTGAGTGAGCAGACGGGCGGCAGAGTTCTGGATGTATTGTAGTTTATTGAGGGTTGTGGATGGTAAACCGTAAAGAAGGCTATTGCAGTAATCAAGTCTGGAAGTGATAAAAGAATGGATCAGGATTTCAGCAGTGGAGAAGGACAGTGAAGGGCGGAGGCGTGCAATGTTTTTGAGATGGAAGATAAACTTGTCTTGGGAGGTACAGTTCCTGTGATGGCCATACCCACAGCCACACAGTAAATGGCAGCAACTCCCATGCACCTACACTTTGTTTCATTTGAATTCATCACTTGACACCATTTTGTTTACATATTAGTTTAACTTAATTGAAATGCTTTCTGTATTTGCAGGCATGCACATTTCAATATTGTATTTTCAACTTTGTTGAATTTTGCCTTGTTTAATATTTTTCGACCCTGCAGAGGACCAAACAGATATGGATAATGGATGGATGGGTAATATTTTTCATATGTTTCATTGGTGCTGGAATCCATGTGAGAGCTTGGGGGCAGAAGTGAGCACAGGTGTCCAGACCAAGCCTGGGCCTGAATCAAGCCAGCCTCCTCAAGGGGGGAATTTATTTGTCTGTTAAATATTTGTATTGAGTAATTGTTGAACTAACTGTTAGCTTGTGTTTCTTTAATTAGTTTATTTGTTTAGTATTTATTATGTGTTATCCCTTTTGTGTTGAACATTGGTCTGATCAGCCAGTATTTAAGTCCCCTGAGTTTCCTGTATGGAAAGTTTGTTTTTTTCTGGTTGGATAGCTTTTGTTGAATTGTTAGTTTGAAGTTACTCTGTTATCATTTTTTATTTATTTTTTTTTTATTTGTTTGTTTGTTTATCTGGAAAATTGTTGCACATTTTGTGGTTAAATAAAAGCCATTTCTTCTGAAACCAACTGTCTCAGAGATGAACACCAAGTCTTCAGAGATGAGCACCCAGGTACTTGTAAGTACTCAGTCTCTCTACCAGCATCCGACAGATGCTCAGTGATGGGTTGGTACTTCTCTTTCCACCTCCTGAAGTCTACCCCCATCCCACTGGTCTTCAACACATTTAAGTCTAGGTTGTTGCTCTTATGCCATGCAGACAGTGCAGCCCCCCTTATTGTTGTCAGATATGAGGCCAATCACCACCATGCGCTGTGCAAACAGTAGTTGAAGCTGTGGTGTGCCTGGCAGTCCTGGGTGTAAAGGGAGTAAAGCAGGGGGGTTTAGGATGATTATAAAAGTCAAGATAGGAATATTGGAAGAATTTTAGAAGCCACAGTAACTTGTGGGGACCTCTTGTGAACTGTGATGTGTGTGTGTTTATTCATACTGTGTGCTGTGTGTCACATGACTTTATATTACCTGGTAAATTGAAAATCTGGAAACGGCAGATAATCCAAAACTTTATCCACCAAAAAAAACTACAAGTTGGAAGCAAGGTTATTATAGTTTTGAAATTTTCTTTAGTTTTTATTTTTATTTAGTTTTCCAGTTTGCTTTTTTATTTCAGTTTAGTTTTAGTTAGTTCAACAAGTAATTTAGTAGTTTTAGTTTAGTTTTTATTTTGAGGAATTGACTAGTTTCAGTTTAGTTTTTATTTAGTTTTAGTCTTAGTTTTAGTTTTTCTTCTTCTTGCAGTATGCAGGAGTTTATACACCTTTTCGACTTGAAAATTGTGGACATGCGCCCCCTAGTGGCCCCGCCATAACTGGAGGGTGCGGTGCTCCATCAAGTAACCCAAACACAGCAGCGTGGAGCATCTGTTACGGATAACACAGACATGTCTTGGATTGATGATGTTAGGCAGTGGCCTCCAGTTACAGATGAAGGTAGTTTATCGCTGTTTTTAATGATTGGTTATGGAAATAGCATGATCTATTCCCATAATCAAACACTAAAAACTGTGGAACGCGGGCTATAACTAACGTCAACAAGCCATAAAGATTATGCTGCTGTAATGTTAACGCGAGCGGTAAATTAGGCTATGTGTTAATGTTATATTTAATTTATTTTATCATTCTCCTAAGTCATTCATTCATTCATTTATAGTCTTGTGCTAGTACCGAGGGCTACAGTAGCCTCTTACTGCTGTTCTTTCGGCCAGAATCGTCCGGGACTCTCAGCGAGACTATGAGTAGTACGAGATTGAATGTTAACGAAAACTTACCCGGCTGTATTCATTTGGAACAAAGTCCTTTCTGTTGATATTTTTCACCCACGTCTTCCTAACTTCTTGTTCTGCAAACAAGGCAGTCTTCGTGCATACTTTCTTCTTCCATTGTTGAATTTTCACACCATTGTTGGCACAGTTTATGACGGAACATTATTCCCACTCGACCGACTCGACATTATAAAAATATATATTTGTAGAAAGAGAAAAACACTGGTTAATCTGCGAGCCGGTGAAAGTGTCGCTCTGTAGCACCCTCCAGCAATGGCGGACGGGGTACTTCCGGGGGGCTGGCCCGAAAAGGTCTATATCCGCTATGCTGCCCCCTCTCTGGAGGGAGGGTAGCATAGCGGCTGCTGCAGGACAGGCAGTAATCTCTATGGCAGTAATCGAGGGAGAAAACGAAACGACAACGAAAACGAAGCTGAATTTATCTACAATTCAGTTTAGTTTTAGTTAGTTTTACATCCTTCATTGTAGTTTTTATTTAGTTTTCGTTTTTTTTTTAATTGTAGTTTTTATTTTTATTTCAGTTAACTGAAATATTTTTTCATTGCTAGTTTTAGTTTTAGTCTTAGTTTTCGTTAACTATAATAACCCTGGTTGGAAGGGTGGGATGGTTTTGAATACCTAAGAAATGACCATGTTGCTGTGGTCAACAACAGGTATTTAATCTGCAGAGCCTATAACCGGAAAGTTGCAGTCAAAGGCTGTCAAAAACACAGTGGTGTGCGATCGCTCCCTGGTGGTACACAGGGAACGTCATGACTTTCCACATTTTTTCCACATTTTCACTTAAAAAAAAATCAGAAATATACAATGCATTATAAATATAACATTTCAAACAAAATGTCTAGCTTGAGATAATTAAAATTGTGTCTTTTAGTGTTCAGCTGCAGTGCAGATGTCACAACTTTTGAGTGTGTTTATTTTGCTCTGTATGAGAGTATAAGCAGAGACGCCACAACAGGGTAGGCATACTAGGCAATTGCCTAGGGCCCCGAGCTGGAAGGGGCCCTAGAACAGCAGTGACATTGGTCCTTTTGCCAATGACAAAATGACTGAACTGCTTTAGACACTGCAATGACGATATGTAGAAAACCCCCTCGCATAGGGCTCCTACTAGCTGTCACTGCCTCGTGTGTTAAGGGACCCACGAGACGCGGCCAATATCGATCCATATCAATGACACAACCTGAAACCTCCGTAGACACTGCAGCGACACATTTGGAACCCCCCTAATGGGGCCCCGACTGCCCGTGGCCGGCTTTCTGCGGTGCTTCAAACTCGATACACCCAAAGGACACGCAAAAAGAAAAAAAAAAACAAGAAGATGAAGAAAAAAGAAAATGGGAAAGTGATAAATTCAAAGGTGTATAAGCTGACATTATTAAAAATAAGTTGTGATGCTACTTTGTCCCAGTCTGTAGTCTCAGGAAGCACAACTGCACATGACATGCTTACTGCACCTTAGATTGGCTTATTTAAACAGTAATTAACAGTAAGCTAATCAGTAAATGATTTGCATTTGGAAGAGGGTGATATCATATGTCTCCTTGAATTTTCTGCAATGTCACATTAATCAAAAATATTATCAGGTAGAGTGAAGTTGGCTGTTCATTAATTATTCCAAACAGATCTTAATGTTGAGTGTTAGCATACACAATTCTTGCAGCATGAACATAAAGCCAGCTGACTAGATACCTTGTGGATTTTTGGATTGAATGATTTTCTTGGTGTTTTTGGGCCAGGCAGGCCCCCATGCTCACTCTTACCTAGGGCCCCCAAGGTGACTAGAAACGGCCCTGAGTATGAGTATGTGAGAATTGTTGGACAGAGTTGTAAATGTCTGATTCAGTAAGGTAACAATTCAGGCAACAATAAATAACCACATAAGGAATAAACATCGTTGTGTGTTTAAAGCTAATTGAGAAGGCATATATGGCTATATTTTACAACTGGTCATCATGGTGGTACTCAGAGAGCTGAACAGTTTCTCAGGTGGTACGCAGGATTAAAAGTTTGAGAACCACTGCTCTAACACATCTAATATGTGTCAACATATTCAGAATAATTATCCATCCCTTTATGCCCAAGTCAAGGTAAGAAGCTAAAGCGATCGTACGAAATAAACCCTAAACTGCGCAGGCTAACCTACAGAATTCAAGTCACAAGTTCACAAAGAGTTCACAAACACATGGGCACTTCTTCAAGTGTCTGTCTTTATTTTTTTCACTGAAATGCTTTGTTGGCATCAGGCTTTTAGCCACTGAGCTACCTTTTGGACATCCTGTTCAAAAAATAAACGGCTTAATTTTTTAACTGGACGACCTAAATTTTGTCAACTTTGAACTTCAGCAGTAGGGAATGCCATTATGTTATGTACAATAGAATGTTTCTATATATATATATATATATATATATATATATATATATATATATATATATATATATATATATATATATATATATATATATATATATATTTATAAATATATGCACGTTTTGTACAATGAAAAATATAGTTTATAGCTTATAACTGGAAAAGTAGGAAGTGTGGTGATACTAAAGCACCTGCCTTGCATATTGCAAATGACACATAGACAATTGTTGTGATGTCTTAAGCATCCGGGATGTTGTTTTATGTCCAAATGCTGTCTCTTGGTTTAAAGCTAAGATTTTTCTTTTCTTACTAGATCTGTTGAGTGCGTGTATCACATTTGGTGCGTTTAAAAATTGATTGATTGATCAATATGTCAGCTACCCAAAGTTCCAGTGATACCTAAACTGTGATTAAATGATCCAATGCTGAAGTTCTCCCGTATCCTCACTTATAGAATCCCTGTGGTCCAGTCACATCGGCACTTCTACTGTCCAAATGGGCTTACTTATAAAATGAGTAACCCCAAAATATATGATCAGGATAATACAAATCAATTCTAAAACAAATAAACCAGCAGCAGGAATTCCAGAAGTGACGCACTTACTTGTGACGTAAGTTTAATTTTTATTTACCTACAAGTAATAGTTCTAAATATATTACGTCTGCTGTGACGTTAATGATGAAATGACATTTCCATCTAAAACATCCCAAAGGTGTACAAGGAGGTGAGGGCCAGAGTACAGAACCAGCTTAAAGAAGGTGAATGGTTTGGTGCAACAGACATGTGGAACAGCAGTTGTGGTGATGGAGAACCCTGTTAGCAGTTAAAGTCTCACTGCCTTGAGACATTGTATTTCCAAGATGACCACAATATTATTGGCATGGTGGAAAATAAACTTCAAGAGAGGAAGATAAACACAGAGTCTCTAAAGAAGAACTCACAATGCCACAAACACAAAGAAAGCTTTTGATCCCCTTGTGGTTTTCTTTTTATGGCCACAATTTAAACATTTTCTGAAGTCTTGAAGATCCACAGGGTTGAAATTGCATTCCAACACTTGGTCCAAGGGTTTCCTTGCAGCTGGAAGAAGAAATGAGAATTGAAAAAGAAATAAGAAGACTAAACCATCCGTGAGCATTCACTGATTCATGACATGGTCACCATGTGAGGATTGACCTCTGAAATGATTTCAAGATTCTTGGAGCAGCAGCAGTAAGCCGTCTGTGCAGTGTTAACAGGAGACAGAAACACATATCATCTAATGTCTAAAGGCAGTGACATCACTGTACTGGAAGAAGTACCCCAGCTCCTAAGCTCTGTCCTTTAGTTCACTGATGTCAGTGGAATGAGTCACACAGTCCTTCCTAAAGCCAATCCTGGAGCACAGCAGTGGTCAAACATGAAGGAGATAACACTCTGACCAACCACATCAAGTGTCTGATAAGAAAGGACCTGCTACTACAGTTCAAACACACAGATACACACTGTTTTGTGAATCCCCAATATAAGGGGAACTTTACCAAGAAGCTTGATGACACAGTGAAGGTATATATGGATGCCCCCACACTCTTAGCTTCAAGCAGCCACCACACCAAGTGACAGCAATGTAGCAGGAAAAAGGACCAGCATTGCACCTTCCACCTTTAAGAAGAAAGACACAAGTCTGTCTGGACTATTGTCATCAATCACCAATGCAAGAGCACAAACAGCTAATCCATTGCCATGACAAGAAAAAGTTAATTCAGTGGTGAAACTGTTTGTGTGGCTGCCCACAGTCAGTGCCAATGCTGACCCACCTTCTTGATGGATAACGTGGAAAAATTCTACTCCTTTCTTTGGCCATAAAGTTCATGTGTATTCCAGCTACAAGTGTGCCTTCTAAAAGGCACATCCCTCAGAGGTCAATGATTCAGGAGTGAGAATGTGAACATGCTCATCATAACCTGGACTGAAAGATTATTCTCTGTAAATCCATATGGTATATCGTTCCATGGTACTGTCCTGCAGCCTGTAAGATGTAACTTATTTTATTTAGAAGAATGTAGATGTATACCATATTATTTTGGTTTCAAATGCAGTGAAACACGTATAATATTAATAATCATGAAAATCGCAGATTCTTACAATAATCATGATATTAAACTGTTGCTAAAATGAGTGTTGCTGTTACTGTATGTGTATTATATATATATATATATATATATATATATATATATATATATATATATATATATATCTATATATATATATATATATATATATATATATATATATCTATATATATATATATATACATACATACATACATACATACATACATACACACACACACACATATATATATATATATATATATATATATATATATATACATATACGGTACAGGTGGCTCACGGTACGGTCCGTATCGCAGTTTTTGTGTCACGGTTTCTGCACGTATATATAAAGGATGGAACGGTTACCGGCATTATGTTACATCATAGCGATTACCGTTTATGTTTGACTTCATTTCATTATCGTAATCTATTACCGGGATAAGTAATATCAGCCTCATTCAAGTCTGCGAGCGACTTGCAACTGTGTCTCACGTGAATATGTAGCTTGTAACATCGGCATCGTAATGTGAGCATGGTGGAAAGTGGTGATAGCACGCAGGACATTTACCAACCCACTAAAAGGACAAAATCCGAGGTCTGGTCTTTTTTTTTTTAAGAATACAGAGGGACAACTGATGGAGGACAGTTATTCTGTCTGCAGAGCACTTGTTTACACTTTATTGTAATTTGTACAAGCAACTTGAAGGAGCTAAGCCTAATGCTTCAAGCTATTGAGGTGTTTGACCAAGAGTAACGTGGTTGATGCGCTTTGCTAATTCGCATTTCGTAAATGTTACCATTGCGTGTTGATCGAAAAATGACCGGAACGATGTTCTTCTGATGCAGTTAAAATATTAATTTATTCCATTAACTGATCCGACAACCATAACGCTGGCAGTTAGCGCCACAGCGGTCAAAAACCTTTTGCCCTTCAGGGTCAAACACCCAACTAATAACAGGCAGCTACCTTTATACCTGACCCTCAGGTAACAACACAGCGACACCCACAGACACACAGAGTGAACTACAATTCAGAACAACATACACTGCTCAAAAAAATTAAAGGAACACTTTGAAAACACATCAGATCTCAATGGGGAAAAAAATCATGCTGTTTATTTTTACTGATATGGACTGGGTGATGTGTTAGGAACAAAAAGATGCCACATCATTTGATGGAAATGAAAATTATCAACCTACAGAGGGCTGAATTCAAAGACACCCCAAAAATTACAGTGAAAAAATGATGCGGCAGGTTGGTCCATTTTGCTGAAATTTCATTGCAGCAACTCAAAATGGTATTCAGTAATTTGTATGGCCCCCACGTGCGTGTATGCATGCCTGACAACGTCGGGGCATGCTCCTAATGAGACGACGGATGGCGTCCTGGGGTATCTCCTCCCAGATCTGGACCAGGGCATCACCGAGCTCCTGGACAGTCTGAGGTGCAACCTGGCGGCGTCGGATGGATCGAAACATAATGTCCCAGAGGTTCTATTGGATTTAGGTCAGGCGAACGTGGGGGCCAATCAATGGCATCAATTCCTTCATCCTCCAGGAACTGCCTGCATACTCTCGCCACATGAGGCCGGGCATTGTCGTGCACCAGGAGGAACCCAGGACCCACTGCACCAGCGTAGGGTCTGACAATGGGTGCAAGGATTTCATCCCGATACATAATGGCAGACAGGGTGCCGTTGTCTAGCCTGTATAGGTCTGTGGTCCCTCCATGGATATGGACCAGACCATCACTGACCCACCACCAAACCGGTCATGCTGAACAATGTTACAGGCAGCATAACGTTCTCCACGGCTTCTCCAGACCCTTTCACGTCTGTCCCATCTGCTCAGGGTGAATCTGCTCTCATCTGTGAAAAGCACAGGGCGCCAGTGGTGGACTTGCCAATTCTGGTGTTCTGTGGCAAATGCCAGTCGAGCTCCACGGTGCCGGGCAGTGAGCACAGGGCCCACTAGAGGACGTCGGGCTCTCAGGCCAGGGGCGCAGATAGTAGGGGTGTCAGGTATGTCACAACACACCCAGTTTTGAATGCCCTTAGATCCGACACACCCACTTTTATTTTAGAAAAAAAAAAGTTTTCTTTTTTTTTCGTCTTCTTCTTACTGTCTGATTCAAGCATCAGCAGGAAACCAAAATATGGATATGAATTTGAGGTGCGCTGCAGTGCATGTTTTGAATGTAACAACTCGCATCAAGTAGCGTATTGCTCTGTGTGGGCTGCGTCGTCGTCGACTTTGGTTGCCACGGTTACCAACAAATAGTCTGAAAGGCATCACTTGGACAGCTGCACGTTCAGGAGGACCCCTTATCAACACGGCATGGCATGATGCGGCGAGCTAAAAAGCAAAAACCTATCACATCGTTTTTTCAAAAAGCAACAGCTGTAAGTAAACTGTACTTCACGCTATCATATCACCGTGCACTTTCTGATTGTCTGTTCTAAACAATGTCGCGGTGAGAGTAATCGCTACGCAGCATAGGCAAACTTTCGCCTTCTGCCTCCACGTAGCATGTACATGTAAATACCTCGTTGGATTTCTGTCAACGACATTAATAACTTAAGGCCGTTTTAATGTTAAATCTGGCGTTCCTCGCCACGAGCAGCGAGCACTGTTGCTTAATAAGGAACATGCGAAGTGTACACTGACTGCCGATTGCGCGACACACAAATAAAAAAGTTGTAGTTCTATTTTGTGTTTGTAAGGCACAGTGAGTTTGAAGTAAGTTTTAATTACATTTTGTGTTTTTTACACTCTTGTCATTTCTTAAAGAATCAGTGTGCTGAAAGTCAGGTTATCTTTAAATAAAACAGTTTTGCAAACGGCATATGGTATGCTTGGTGAGTGATTTGAATTAGTATCATTAGTATCATTAATAAACTTTATTAAATAATAATTTCTCCAATGATTAAATAATAAATAATTTCTTCCAATAATGGGTAATTAAGTTTGACAGTCCAAATCTACACAGACATATAATAGATTTAATAGATGCATGCAAATGGTAGCCAAAACAGTTAGCGGGTCAGTCAGTTTCACAAACCTATCTGCGCCCCTGCCTCAGGCCACCCTCATGAAGTCTGTTTCTGATTGTTTGGTCAGAGACATTCACACCAGTGGCCTGCTGGAGGTCATTTTGTAGGGCTCTGGGAGTGCTCCTCCTGCCTCTCCTTGCACAAAGGAGCAGATAGCGGTCCTGCTGATGGGTTGTAGACCTTCTACGGCCCTGTCCAGCTCTCCTGGAGTAACTGCCTGTCTCCTGGAATCTCCTCCATGCTCTTGAGATTGTGCTGGGAGACACAGCAAACCTTCTGGCAATGGCACGTATTGATGCGCCATCCTGGAGGAGTTGGACTGCCTGTGCAACCTCTGTAGGATCCAGGTATCACCTCATGCTAACAGTAGTGACACCTGTGCAACCTCTGTAGGGTCCAGGTATTGCCTCATGCTAACAGTAGTGACGGTGAAATGTCAGTGGCCTCCACCTGTAAAACCATTCCTGTTTTGATGGTCGTCTTGTTGTTGCCCCTCTAGTGCACCTGTTGTTAATTTCATTAACACCAAAGCAGCTGAAACTGTTTAACAACCCCCTCTGCTACTTACCTGACCAAATCAATATCCCAGAAGTTTAATTGACTTGATGCTATACTCTGATTACAAAGTGTTCCTTAAATTTTTTTAAAGTAGTGTATTTGGCTCCTTTACAACTGTTTCTTTATTCGCACATTTAGACATATTTAAGGTTCAGCTTAGAGTCAATTAAACTTGCACTATAATTTTTGTTCCTGATAATTGTTGGCATATTTTGACCTGCTATGGTTGTTAAAGTGTTTATTTAAATTTGCACCAGACAAATAAGCTGTTTGTTATTTATTTTGCTCATTTAAAATAAAACAACTTTCTGTGCCAGGTGTTTGCCCTTTTAATGTGAAAATTTCATTTTAATAAAATTTTGGCTTCTGATGTTTTAGTATGACAAGAAAATCACAAAATTTTGATAAATTATTTAAATGTACTGTATGTGTTTTTTGGACTGTATAATTTTTTTCATGACTGTATATATATATATATATATATATATATATATATATATATATATATATATTAGGGATGGGCAAGGGATGGGCATTATCGCATTAATTTATTAAGGCCGACATTTATTTTCTAGCGCGATAATGCATGTTGCTCACGTGCTTTTGTTTTGAAAAGTCTGTTACTGGCTGCTGCAGAACTGGGAGAGAATTGGCAGGTAAACGTGCGGACATAGAGAACGGTAAAAATCAGTGTACTTTACAGTTCGGGTAGCAACTCAGGTAGCAATATTAACAATTCTGTCTGAAAAAAAAACTCTCAAACCCCTTTGTTCAAGATGATCGTGTAATTCCTCCATATTACATCAGATCTGCTCCATGTGTTCACTGTCCTGCTGTTCTCTAGCTGGTTACTGCAGTGCAGCTCCATCTAGTGGCACAGATGTGTAATGACAACAGAAAGTCTATTCCTTGATTATAAAACAAAGCCATTTCTGGGTCACGTAAACCAGACAATAAAATATTAAAAACAAATTCAGTCCTGTGGCCTGTTTGCCAAAATTGAAATATAAAAAAACAGGCTTTTTTTCTTTGTTTTTGTGTTAGATTAAAAAACAAACAAAAAAAAGCATAAAAAGTCACTTTTAACTTTTTAAATTTTGGAAAAAAAAAATGATACACAGATATTTATGGATTGATAAAGTTACAGAACTTTTACATGGACATTTTCATTTTAAAGTTCTCCCAGGGGAGAACTGCCAAGTTGAACTCCCCGTTAAAATTTTCTGTTGTTACCTCAGAAATTACCTGTTTTAATGTTATGATTGTGGCCTCTAGATTGTTAGGATTTTGTTGGTAGACTTTTTTTTTATTGTTCAGAAAAAAACAGGATGACATTAATGCCCTGGCAGTGGCAATAAGCTTAACTTTATTTGATTATTTGACTTTATTTGCTTAGGTTTGAACACATCAGGAGTAATTTTCGTCCACTCCTTTCTGCAGATCATAGAATAGAATAGAATAGAATTCAACTTTATTGTCATTACACTGTTACAAGTACAAGGTAACGAAATGTAGTTTGCATCTATCCAGAAGTGCTATGCAGGATATAAATATTTATATACATATGTATAGACTAACAGTATTAACATGATGGGTAGTAATTGTAGCGCTATGAATGATATGTATAAATAGTGTAAACAGTATGAGTGTGGTCAATAGTATTAACAGTGTTAACAGTATGAGTATGTACAACAATATAAACAGTATTAACAGTAATTGTAAAGCCTAGAAATGGTCTATACAATAAAAACAGTATTAACAGTATTAACAGTATTAACATTATTAACAGTAATTATAAGCTCTGGTATTGAGGAAGGTCCGTGGGGGTGGGGGGGGGGGGGGCAGTCCATATTTAATCGTTGTGTGTGTGTGGGGTGTGAAGTCCATGGTTGGTGTCAGGAGGCGTTCAGGAGCGTGACAGCTGTGGGAAAGAAGCTGTTCTGGTGCCTGGTGGTTCTGGTCCGTAGGCTTCTGTAGCGCCTCCCAGAGGGCAGGAGCGAGAAGAGTTTGTGTGCAGGGTGTGTGGAGTCTCTGGTGATCTTACCGGCCCTCTTCAGACACCGCTTCCTGTAGATGTCCTTGATGGCAGGAAGTGGTGCCCCGGCGATGCGCTGGGCGGTTTTCACCACCCTCTGCAGCGTCTTCCGGTCAGAGGCAGAGCAGTTTCCATACCAAACTGTGATACAGTTGGTGAGGATGCTCTCGATGGTGCAGCGGTAGAAGCTGGTGATGATCTTTGAGGACAGATGGTTCTTCCTCAGGGTCCTCATGAAGAAGAGGCGCTGGTGGGCCTTCTTGATGAGTCTGGAGCAGCTGGTCGCCCAGGTCAGGTCCTCGGAGATGTGGACTCCCAGGAACTTGAAGCTGTCCACGCGCTCCACCGCCGCACCTTTGATGTGGATGGGTGGATGTGGGTCAGCGTTCTTCCTGAAGTCCACGATCAGCTCCTTGGTCTTCTCTGTGTTCAGCTGCAAGTTGTTTGAGTCGCACCACTCAGCCAGGCGGTCCACCTCCTCCCTGTAGGCGGCCTCGTCGTTGTCTTTGATGAGGCCGATCACCGTGGTGTCGTCTGCAAACTTGATGATGGCGTTGGAACCATGGACCGGTCTGCAGTCATGGGTGAAGATGGAGTAGAGGAAGGGACTCATCACACAGCCTTGTGGCACTCCGGTGTTTATAGTGATGCTGGATGAGAAGCGGTTGTCCAGCCGGACATGTTGGGGCCGATTGGTTAGGAAGTCAAGCAGCCAGTTGCACATGAGTGGACTGACGCCTAGATCCATGAGTTTGGTGGTGAGTTGAGATGGGATGACTGTGTTGAATGCTGAACTAAAGTCTAAGAACAGCATTCTGGCATAAGTGTTCTTGCTGTCCAGGTGTGAGAGGACAGAGTGCAGCGCTATGGAGACTGCATCCTCTGTGCTCCTGTTCTGCCTGTATGCAAATTGGTGAGGGTCCAGTGTGGGGGGGAGACGGGATCTGAGGTGTGCTAGAACCAGCCGCTCAAAGCACTTGGTGATGATGGGGGTGAGGGCTACCGGACGGTAGTCATTCAGTCTGGATGGGTTGGAGTTCTTGGGGATTGGGACGATAGAGGTGGACTTGAAGCAGGTCTGGACCACAGCGTGGGCCAGGGACAGGTTGAAGATGTCCGTCAGCACTCCTGCCAGCTCCCCAGAGCACGCTCTGAGGACGTGTCCAGGGATGCCATCAGGACCCGCAGCCTTGTGGGCCTCCAAATCCTGAAGGTTTTGAGGCTTGCGCTTGGAAACTCACAGCTTCAGCTCTCTCCATAGATGTTTAATAGGATTAAGGTCAGGAGACTGGCTAGGCCATTCCATGACCTTGATGAGCTTCTTATGGAGCCACTCCTTTGTTTCCTTGGCTGTATGTTTTGGGTCGTTGTCATGCTGGAAGACTCATCCACGACCCATTTACAATGTCCTTGTGGAGGCAAGGAGGCTGTCACCCAAGATTTTGCGGTACATGGCCCCGTTCGTCTTCCCATCGATGCGGTGAAGTCGACCTGTCCCCTTAGAAGAGAAACACCCCCAAAGCATAAGGCTTCCACCTCCATGCCTGACAGTAGGGATGGTGTTTTTGGGGTCATATTCAGCATTTCTCTTCCTCCAAACACGTCGAGTTGAGTTGAGGCCAAAGAGCTCAATTTTGGTCTCATCTGACCACAGCACCTTCTCCCAGTCTCTTTCTGAGTCATTAATATGTTCGTTATCAAACCTGAGTCGGGCCTGGACGTGAGCCTTCTTGAGCAGGGGGACCTTGGACCACTGCAGGATTTTAAACCATTGCGTCTCAGTGTATTACCAATAGTTTTCTTGGTGACTGTGGTCCCAGCTGCCTTGAGATCATTAACCAGCTCCTCCTGTGTAGTTCTGGCTGATCTCTAACCTTTCTCATGATCATTGAGACCCCACCAGGTGATATCTTCCATGGAGCCCCCAGCCTAGGTTGATTAACAGTCATGTTGTACTTCTTCCACCCCCGAATAATTGCACCATCAGTTGTCACCTTCTCATTCAGCTTCTTACTTATGGTTTTGTAGCCCATTCCAGCCTTGTGGAGTTCAACAACTTTGTCCCTGACATCTTTTGACAGCTCTTTAGTCTTGCCCATGGTGGAGATGGTGGAGTATTACTGAGTCTGTGGGCAGATGGCTTTTATACAGGTGACTATTTGGAACAGGTGTCTCTCATGCAGGTTATTACTTCAGTGAGATTAGAAGTATGCCAGTGGTCTCTGGGAGCCAACACTGGTCAAAGCTGGTCAGGTATCAAATACTTATTTCCCTCAATGACTTGCAAATTGATTTTTATTTTTCATTTTGTGTAATTTTCTAAATCTTTTTTTCAATAATCTTTCTATAACTGCTAAAATAAAGCTGCCATAAAAATAGTCTTACTAAAATCTTAGTTTGAAAACTGCCAAAATCAGCGGAGGATCAAATACTTATTTCCTCCACTGTAATTGCTTGCAGCAACACTAAAAAATAATTTTTAAAAAATGAATTAAAAATTAACTATTTAGTTCATTTTTTGAAATGGTGAACTCTTGTTCCAAATTTTGAAAATGAACTATGAACTGAACTAATTCACTTTAATTTCCATAATCTATGAGCTGAACTAGTTTGTTTTAATTTCTGTGAACTATGAACTTAACTAGTTCATGTAGAAAGTGAACTTGCCCAACACTGGCAACCAGGGTCATCAATAGCATTCTGCTTTTAGTCTGACTAACTTAACATTTTATGAATGCATAAGGCGCATTGGTTAATAGATGAGGTGAGGCGGTTAGTAGCTGACAGGAAATTTGCACGGTCAGTAATAAAAGAGAGCAGGCAGGACTCTCTGGGCCATCACAGCAGGGAGAATACTGAATTGAAATGTGTCTGGAAATGTGGTTCACTTAGAGACAGGTGTGTATTGATCACTACAATCAGAAGGGTGGAGAGTGACAAACCTCTTGGCATATGGTAGAGGGATTCATAACTGCAGGGATTCGAGCAGTAAAGAACAACATATGCTGTGTCTGGATGAAGATGTATCTAAGGAGATCAAAAACAGTAAGAGAAGATGTCATGTCATGGCTTGCATATTGTGTGCATGTGTGCCAGAGGGAAGGAAGCATATCAACAGGCCAGTGGAGGTACAGATTGATATCAGTAGGTTTACAGAGGGATAAAACACCTTTGACAGATCAACAACAATAATCACCATACCTTTTTGTATCAAACCCAGCCAATGAGAGCAACAATTTGAAAAGATCTGTATAGATAGATGAATAGATAGATAGATAGATAGATAGATAGATAGATAGATAATCTTTGTACCATATAATCTCTTTTATTCCATATGCACACGTATCATCAGCTGTCACCATTGCATCCCTTGCCATGTTTGCAGTGTTTAATCACAATGCACCAGTAAGAATTCTTGGACATGTGTCATTCATCCAGTGTGATGTCCATCACTGACACACATTATTGCAAATGCCAGATAAGCATTATCAGAACGATAAGCTAACTGCTCTCCTCAGGGCCATTTTACTTATATCAATCAAGGAGAGTTCATCCACTACATTACAGCTCAAGTTTCATTCGGACTGTGCAAGCAGTGACAGATATCAATGACCACAGTTTGATTAGAGAGAGATTTCACATAATGCATGTAATTCATTGAGAGATATAATGAATCCATGACAGTGATTAGCAGATTGAAGAGATTCAAACTTTATGACTTCACCCATCAGACCTGTCCAGTTAATAATGGAGGGAATGATCAATTGTGTTTTATCAACTTGTTATACAGTGTAGTTTTACATGGATTGTAATGTTAATGTAATAAATGGCTGTTAAAATGATTACCTTTTATCAGCCAGACTGAAAGGAGTTACTATCAAAGAGCAGAAATCCCAAGGAAGTGATAGTTGTTCATTTTGTGCTTGTGATTATGCAGCACAGTTTCAGTAAGAAATTTTCATACTGAGCAGTTTTGCAAATCCTAAATACAACATAATATAAACTTAATAATTATTAGGGAAAATTATGTTCCCCTTGATTCAACAAGATTAACTTTTTAGTAGTTTAAATAACAGTGGCGCATCTTCACTTTGGGGTTCAAACTTAAAATGTGTTTCCTGTTTCTCTATTTGTATTTCACAATGTACCTTATTCATTTTTCTGTATATGAATTGAAATACAAGTGTGGTAGTGAGCTGTTGTGTATTGATAGCTCATATTGTTGGAATAATTATATATAGTTATCACACATTTGCTATTAAACTGTACACTGCCTAGTGAAGAACTACTGAAAGAAGTTAAGTATGTGTCACCTTTAAAATGACTTATGTAATTGCTGGATAACATGCTGTGTAAGAGTGTGAGAGTTATCATACAAACAGAATGAGAGGAACCCAGGAACTGAAACTGCACGAAGGAACATTGGGCATCGTTCAGCTATGTACTGATCAGTGTACTTAGATAGGTCAGATTAAGATATACAGTTAGTCACTCCCCAAACCCCTTAGAGCTGCATATCCTATGTAAAGCAGGGATGTACTAAGAGAATAAAAGAGAGAGTTCGGCAGGAGTAACTCAGAACGGGTTGGAGACTGTAAACTGAGCACTCTCTGTCCGTTTTCCTTGCAAGTAAAATATAACAACCGTCTTTTGTCTTCCTTTTTAAAAGAGTTTTAGGGTGGCTGAACCTGACACATATGAATACGAATAATTAGAATTATTTAGAAATAACATTATTTGAACTGGTGTATCTCATAAAAATCTTTATTCTACATGGTACAGATAAGAACACATAGAATGTACAGTACAGGCCTAACACGTATTGTTAGTGGGCTCGGGGCAATAGACCCTTCGGAGCTGGCAAATTTAATGATTTTTTTAAGACCTAAAGGCAGACTAAGCTAGTTTCTTGACTGTTTGCAAACACAGCATTCAAACTTGGCCACTGCTTAAAAAGGCAGAATTGAAAATGACCAGTGGTGTTAAAAAAGTGAAAGACACTCTGCAACCACTCGCAGAACAAAGCAGTAAATCAGTGAAATAAAAGAGGCCATACCTCTGCACACCTCAACGCAAACTCACAGTAATGAGCTACATCAACAGATTTTATCTGAAAGTCCCCACTCAGCAGACGGAGCCAGAATGTGTGTGTACCACAGATGTCTATCTGTTTAAATCTCCGAGATAGCATGGGCTTTGACAAAACAGCAGTATTTGATGCTCTGGGAATGATAATGAGCTCAATAAACTATGAAGAGACATGAATGTGGAAATAATTATATCTTTCAGGCCAAAACACTTCATGAATAAGTTACCTTTGAATATGTTATCTTGGTGCAACATATAATATTTATTTGCCAACTGAAATATGACAATAAATTTGCAATTACAATTAAGGACTGCATGTAGCAAAAGAGCTCTTACTCACATGTAAGCGGTAAAAGAGTCAATAGCATTGCTATCATAGACTTTAAAAAGGATGTAATCAAACATCCACTACAAGTGTTGCAACCAGCAAAAGTTAAAAGCAGTTCAACTTTTCACTAGTAAACACAAGTGTCTACTAATCACATTGCTACTGCAAACCAATAAAATAGCACATGGGGGCAGGACAGTGTCAAAGCAACAGTTTATCAGCTGCTCCACCAGACAAAATAAGACGTTGGACTTATTTTATCCAAAATATTAAAAATGCTGCTCTGCCCTGCCACCTTTAGGAAGATCTGACCATAATCTGGTTTTTCTCACCTCCACCTACAAGCCCGTCGTTCAGCAGCAAGCAGTGATCACAAAAGCTGTCAAAACCTGTTCTAATGAAGCTGAAGATGCTCTGAAAGGTTGCTTTGAGGCTACGGACTGGAATGTCCTCTGTGAACCTCATGGAGACAACATCAACACCATGACTGAGTGTGTGACAGATTATATAAACTTCTGTGTGGACAGCATCGTTCCAACAAGAACTGTGAGGTGCTTCCCCAATAACAAACCCTGGATCACCAGAGACCTGAAAAAGCTGCTGAACATCAAAAAGAAAGCCTTCAGGGATGGAGACAGGGAGTTATTGAAGACAACACAAAAACAAATTAAAGCACAAACCAGGAAGTGCAAGGAGGACTACAGGAAGAAGCTAGAAAGGCAGCTCCAGCAGAACACCGTGAGGGATGTTTGGTCTGGAATGAAGAAGATCACCGGCTTCAAGGCAAAGGGGGACCAGACTGATGGAGGTCTGGACCAGACTGATGGAGGTCTGGACAGAGCTAATGAACTGAACAGGTTCTTCAATAGGTTCAGTTCCCCCCCTGCCTCCAGCCCAACAGACCACACCCCCTCGGGCCCACAGCTTTCCTGTCACACCTCCACTCTGTCACCCTGCAGCTCAGTCATGGACCAGAAACCAGCATCATCTTTCTCCACCTCAGAGACCTCCTCTGCCTCCCCCTCCACTCTGTCTGTCCCCCTGCAATCAGGTCAAAAAACAACTAGAGAAACTGAACCAGAACAAGGCTGCAGGTCCAGACGGTGTCTGTCCCAGAGTTCTCAAGACCTGCTCATTGCAACTATGTCCGATTCTCCAGCACCTCTTCAACACCAGTTTGAGACAGAAACCAGTTCTTGTGCTGTGGAAAACATCCTGCCTTGTTCCAGTGCCTAAAAAACCACAACCAGCTGAACCTAACGACTACAGACCAGTTGCCCTGACATCTCACATCATGAAAGTCCTGGAGAGACTATTTCTGGTCCACCTCAACAAGCAGGTCAGCACCTTTCAGGACCCATTACAGTTTGCATATCGTAATGGGCTTGGGGTTAAAGACGCCATCATCTACCTGCTTCACAGAGCCCACTCTCATCTGGACCAATCAGGCAGCACTTTGAGGGTCATGTTCTTTGATTTCTCAAGTGCTTTTAATACAATTCAGCCTGCGTTGTTATGTGAGAAGCTCCATGAGTTCCAGGTGGATTCCTCCACAACCTCCTGGATTTTTTACTACTTCATCTGTGGCCTTCCCCGTGACCCTTCGGTGGATGGAACGGGTATAGATAATGGATGGATGGATGGATGGATGAAGTAGTGCCAAAGTAGTACACTATCCATCTTGGTAAAGGCTCACAGTCAGATTTCACAGGTGTTCTCAGGTCACTGCTCAACTGTCTTAACACCATCCATCTGTTTTCAATATCTATCACCGCGATTGAGGGCCATAGGGATTTGAGCTTATTTCAGCTGCCTAAGGGTGAGAGGCCATTAAACCTTGGACATGTCATCAGTCCTTCTCAGAGCCAACATAAAGAGGCGGAAAAACATGCATACTCACATTCATACCATGCGGATTGTCCAGTCACTGAAAGGTTGGCAGTTCAATCCCGGCTCCAATTGTCCACATGCCAAAGTGTCCTTGGGCAAGACACTGAACCCTAACTTGCCCCCAGTGGGTCTGGCAGCGCCTTGCATGGTGCCAGCTACCCACTGTGAGTGTGAATGGGTGAATGGGAGGCCAATGTAAACTGCTTTCAGGGCATTTTAATGGCGTGGAGAAAGCATGAGAAAGGATGAGTGCAGTCCATTCACCATACCTATGGTCAATTTAGAATCCCAGTATGTTTTTTGTTGTTGTGTGTTTTTTTTTAAATCACTAAAGGAAGTTGGAGTATTTGGAGAAAGTATGAATCCACTGAGAGGACATGAGAACATGCAAACTCCAGACGTAAAAGACCCCAGGTGAGATTCAAACCTGGAATCTTCTTGCTGTGAGGTTACCCTCATTATCATCACACCATTACTATAACATTAAAATAAATTAGATGGTTTACCCAGATCCAAACCCAGTTCCATGTCTGTGATCACTCATTTATTCAATTTTGTTCCACAGATTTCTTGCTTCTAAGCTTGTAACAACGTTAAGCGATGGGGGGGGAGGACGAGGACTAGTAAGCGTCAGAGCTACTCTCCAGGAAGAAACAGCAGGCCTCCAGGAATACATCAAGAAGATGGCCCCCACTGATGTCCTGCTAACTGAATGGCTCAGGCAACTGACACCCAGCGTTACAGGAAAAACCCAAGGGGTTATCATAAGCCTCTGCATGGCATGTACCAAATGTACATCAGATAATCATACCAATAACTGAAAAAAGCTGAACTGAAAGATAGCACAGAGGCACTCATCATTGCTGCACAAGAACAGGCCCTAAACACAAGATCAGTAGAGGCTGGGGTCTACCACACCAGACAGGACTCCAGATGCAGGCTGTGCAAAGACGCCCCTGAAACAGTACAGCACAGCACAACAAAGTGGAAGATTCTAGCAGGCAAAGCAGACATGGAGCCCCACAACCAGGTAGCAGGCTGTACTGTAATGTATATGATAGATAGATAGATAGATAGATAGATGACATTTCATTTGTTGAAGCTGAGATATTTTACCATTTCATGAAGACTATTAGTTCATTTGGACTTTGATGGCAGCAACCCATCTCAACAGGGTTGGAACAGGGTGATGTTAACCATTGTGTATCCCCTCTTCTGTTAACTGATATTATGGACTGTAGGTGGTGGGATCTCCTAAGTCTGTAATTTTATGCTGAGTAACAGTTTTCTAAAATTCTTTGCTCCATACTCTTTCTCGTCTCTTTGTGAGGACCACTCCAGAATAGGATTTGCTGTTTACCAACCATAGTATTGCCATGGTTGTGCATGAGGCACAAATGCCAAATGAAAATTTGCCTAAATTTCAGTTACACCAATAATTTGACAGAATGTTTTTGGGAGGTTTTAGCTGTCTGTTGTGAAAATTGGGAAAGTCTAATTATGTTGAAAATCAGTCGGCATTGGACCCTGGACTTTCTTTTCGTTGGCATAAAACCGGGACCACAATTTGTGATATGACTCAGCAAAAGCTAAAGACAGATTAAGTAAAGATCAACAGTAGTATTGAATACAGATTATGAAATTAAGGCTCATTTCAAAGCAACTAGTTTCAAAAGCTTTTCATGCATTCCATTTTTTTATCCATTATAAATTTTCATGATGTCCTATGTCTTTACTGATATCAGGGCTTTGTTGTGTGTTATTGTGTTTTTTTCCTACCCCACACCAGTGCACTCCTGCTCATACTAGAAGGGTGAGCTGGTCCAGGACCAATCCTGTGAACATGAGGTACTCATTGTAACAGGGCTGCCAAGTTATCAGATCTCAGTCCAACTTACCATCTGCGAGATACACTGAAACAAGGGATCTCTGAGGAGAGATCTACTAACAGCCCATATGACACCACTGCTTGAAGCCTCCAACCTGTTGGCTTGCTACTCTGTGGCATATCTCTGACACCTTGAAAAATCAGTGACCTGAAAATGACCTGATAAACAACAGTGATTAAAGCGCAGGAAAGGGTGAAACTCTATACAAGTATCCCTGTTATTGTCAAAAATGTACATCCAGCGCCATTTCCTAAATAGTTTGGATGCGATATAAACTCACATAAACCATTTTATTGACAATAGAACATATAAAAAAATAGATAAATAATATGTTGAAAGTGCAGCATTTTACTATGTAATAAAACATATTATCTCACTTTGAATTTCAAGGCAGCAATATCAAAAAATAAAATAATAAAGTTGTGACATGGGGAATAAAGGCTGGAAAAGTCTGTGAAAAGTAGATGATGACATCAAAAAAATCTGGCAGTCTGGCAACAGGTCAGTGACAAGATTGGGTATAAAAGAGACGCAGGCTCTCAGAAGTAAAGATGTCCAGAGATTCTCAAATCTGCGAGAAAGTGTCTACAAATGGTAAAACAATTTCAGAACATTATTGCTCAACATAAAAAATTGTGAAGACCTTGAATATCACATTATGCACATTATGCATGGGAGTGGTTAGGGCGTTCCACCTGTTTAACCAATCAGTGCGTCAGTAGCCATTGCCTTTAAGAGCAGGTTGCGCTACCCACAAACTGCTATGGAGCGTCTATTCACCCAGATCAGAGCAGCTCTCATTGGAAGCTCGTCTGGGACTCTGCTGTAGAGCTTCCTCCTTTTCCTTCCTCCTCCTCCTCTGCACTGATATATACATAACTAGCTCTAACTAATGTGGAGCAAATGATTTAATCATTTCTTTTGTACTCCAAGAAGTTCCAACAAACTGCTCAGAAAAAAATAGAGCCAGTGAGCTTCCAGGAAAGCATTTCTTAACTAGGAAAAGCACTCAGAGAGCACAGACCTCCACCAAACACAACAATTCTCCCATACAGCGATTTACAGATTGTAATTAAATCCACCTTCTGGATCAGATCCGGATCAGCCTCTGAAATTTGATAGAGGTTTTCATTGTCAATACCTGAGTGAAATTTCATGAGTTGTGGGCAATAATTAACGGAGATGTTGAGAAACAAAATTTCCGGCCCCATTGACCGCAATGTTATCAAAAATTTGAAAGTGATCCAGAATTTCTTCCGGATCACAGCCAAAATGAAATCAGTTCTTCTTTTTCACATTTCTGACAACTCCTGAAAATGTCATCAAAATCCATCCATAACTCTTTGAGTTATCTTGAACATATCCTCAGCAGCGGCTGTGCGCACAGCTGAGCTAGGATGCATAGCCCCTCCCAGCAGCTCTCCCAGCTCATCCTGACCGTGTTTACCGGGAGCGCACCAACTATCTGGGACTTTCAGGTAGCCAATAGGAATTATCTGTGTAAGAATATTTTTACTTCCGCCAAGGAGGTAATGTTTTTGTCTGCGTTTATCTGTCTGTCTGTCTGTTTGTCTGTCTGTGTACAAGATAAGTTATGGATGGATTTTGATGAAATAGCCCTTCAAGCAATCTGTAAATCGCTGTATGGGAGAACTGTTGTGCTTGGCGGAGGTCTACGCTCTCTGAGTGCTTTTCTAGTTAAGAAATGCTTTCCTGGAAGCTCACTGCGCCAAGACGCACAGCCGCTGGGAGAGGCTGTACTGATGTGCTTTTTAGAATACTGCAGAACGGATCATTGGATGAGCATTGAGCCAGAGGAACAGGTATGATGACATCTACCTTCTACCACTGAGCGCATCTCAGGTGCTCCGAGCGTAAGGAGAGGATCAGAGGGATACGAGCACAGTACAAGAAACTCCACAACAGAGTTCTGTGATCTCCTCATTTCCTCCACAGCAAACATCTGAATGAGATCATGCCACAGCTGTGCAGACATCATCTGCCCTTAAGAGAATAATAATGTATGCAATTAATACAGCGGTGCATAATTGAGAGGTAGAGCCAGTTGTGCAGTCCACATGTGACTGGGTGGACGCCCAATGATGCGATTTGGACGCGCTCTTTTACGCACCGACATGCCCGTTGCGCTTTCCACAAACTCGGTATCTTGCGGTACCGGTATCTGGCGGATTTAGGATAGAGGGTAGCAGGTGGTCAGACCACCTGCTACCCTCTATCCTGACCCTGGGATCGCAAGGTACCGAATTTGTGGAAAGCGCAAGAGACACGCCCATTGCCGCGCCCACAATGTGAGTAAGGCAGTCGGCAAAATGGGTGGCGGCTTTATGGAGCGGAAGATTGCATTAGCGGTTGGCGGAGGTTCCTAAATCAGCAATTTGCGGGTAGTGGGTAGTGGGTAGTGGGTAGCAGCTAGTGGGAGGTGTAAGATCGGGCCTTAGGACTTGATTAAGCCAACAAGACTATATCATCTTCAAAGAGCAGAGATGCAATCCTTAAAACACCAACCCAGACACATGTGCCTATAAATGTCAATAAAAGTCATGAACAGAATCTGTGACAAATGGCAGCCCTGACAGAGTCCCACTCTCACTGGAAATTAGTCGACTTACTGCCAGCAATGCAAGGCTAAAACAGTCCTGCAACATCCAGAGCCTTGAGGAACTCAGGGCGGACTTCTACCTGTGAAGTCCTGCCACTGTTGAGCTTTGTAACAACCCCAACAAACCTGGCTATTGTTAAAGCCGAACCCACCTCAGAGTCTACAGACTCTTCTTCTGTGGAAGATGCTTTGCTGAAACTGGGAAGATCCTTAAACTATTCCTTGCACCACCTGACGACGAGCCAAAAGCACCCCATCTAACAGTTTCCCAGAACCTTTTCCTGGCTGATCAATAGTCATATTCTGGCCCATTTTTCTGACCTACTTGTGCTCCTGGTTATGACCTTTCTAAACATTTAAATATCAGTCCTTTTGCAATAACACCTTATCTTTTAGGCAGGTCACAGAAAATAGATGTGACAAGTTGTTGCTCATCTTAGTTTGTCTATACCTAATTTCACGACTTGTTAATGACCACATGATACCTATATATCTTTAAAAGGTGTACTTTTTCACATGAGTGTATGAACACATGTGCTATTCATACTTTGTTAAGCACTTGAAAATGTAAAAGAGCAATATAAACAAACTGACATTTTTTCACATATTACTGTAAACAAAAAGGGCTCTTGGGCTCCCTGTGAAATTCTGTGACAACATCTGCACAGCAGGGCCTAACTGTAAGGTGCGTGGGGAGATAGTCTGACACTCCCATCTGACTCAAGCCTAATGGGGCGGCAGGGTCATGCTGTTTAATGGCAGTTAGCTAGCTGAGTGACAGCACTGCACCAGGCCAGTGGCTCAGCTGTCACGGATCACAGATGTGCTGCTGACTTATATGTCATTGTAGGATGCAATAAGGTCAAAAAGAGACCAGGTGGGAGAGGGTGGGGTGGGTGAGTTGAATTGATAGGGAGAAAAAAGAGAGACAAATAGGCCAGAGAAAGGAAGGAATGTTGCAGAAGCAGAATCAATATTTAGATGTAGCATGAAGCTTATCAAGAAGCATAACATCACTATAGGCAGCTTTAACTTATTTAGTTTAGTCTGATAACAAGTGTTTAAAATAAAGCTGTTTCACAAACATTAGTTCCATTCACAATTCAATTTTTATTTTATTTTTTTTAAATGAGTGTCTGTAATAGTGAGCACAAAGAGAGATAAAGTCTGAAAAAGGTGAACATCTCATCCCACCTGCAATGGCCCCAGTGTGCATTTGGTGTTGGTGAAGCAATCACCTGCCTTTACGGATACAGCATTTTTCTTCATTAGAATTTCTAT
Organism: Hirundichthys speculiger; assembly: GCA_018398805.1. NCBI lineage: Eukaryota > Metazoa > Chordata > Actinopteri > Beloniformes > Exocoetidae > Hirundichthys > Hirundichthys speculiger. The sequence goes on along the minus strand of JAGFBZ010002176.1, from coordinate 1,349,694 downwards.
GACTTGGCTATAAACCATTCTTTGTTGTCACTTGTGAGAAGCTACAACACATTCATGCAGTAATCATCCTCAGAAAAGGTTAGCTGCCTATTTTAATTGCTGCTGACATTTCCTACTTGAATTGCACACTGGGACCATTGCAGGTGGGATCAGATGTTCACCTTTTTCAGAGTTTTATTTCTCTTTGTGCTCACTATTACAGACACTCATTGAAAAAAGAATTAAAGAATTTGTATTTTGAATTAGTTTTTGGTTACAGTTGTACATTTCTGTGAATATGGTTACCCTGTGAGCTCAATGCAACACAGCTTTAAAAAACAAATGGTGACTTTACCTCTAGATGAATCAATTTACCCAATTTAACCACGAAATGTTATTTTTGAAGTGATATTTAAAATACTACATACACAGCCTAATTATCTTAAATTTGAGAAACCATCCCAAATTTAGATTAGATACTAGATTAGATACAAATTTAGATTAGATTCTTTCAACAGAATCGTATACCAGATAATACAGGGATTCAGATTTGGAGCTTTAGATGAGGAAGAGGAGAGGAAGAAGATGCAGGAGAATCTGATGAGACTGAGTCAAAGCCAGAAAGGGAGCAGCAAAATCAAAGTGTTTTGTGGGCAAAGACTAAAGTATGTTTTATTTAGTTTCAGGCTAATGGATTCCTTTATTTTTTCATGCTAGATTATTTTAGTATTTGTAACTGCTGTTCAATATATGCAAGTTGCCTAAAAATACACATATGAGGTTATTCATTAGGGAGTGACATCACATCCATCACACTGAAACTGCCATCCATCCATCAACTCCCACTTATCTAGTTTCGGGGGCAACCACTTAAACAAGGACTGCAAAAGTCAGACTTACATGAGATACATCAGATGCTAAATGTTTCTCTGTATAACAAAAATAAAACATTCTAGATAGTAAAACACAAAAAAAGAAATTGTAAGATACTTTTTTCTTTAGTTCTCAGGAGGATATACAGTAGGTTTCTATGCAGACGTGTATGTTTTTGTTTTTGTTCTGGAGAAAAGCTATATAAAGACGTTTTAAATAAAAGGAAAAATCTATCTCATAAATATAATTATTATTGTTTTGTATTTCTTATTTTTTCCTTATTTTAGACAACTCTGGCCATAGCGCTGCATTACTGATTGTGAATATGCTGCAAGCACGGCTCAGCGTGGGCGGAGTCAAACATTGAGCTTAGCCGGATCGAGGTGGGTGGAGTTAAACGTACTACACTATGAGCATATTCAGATTATAATTTGCATTCTGCAATCACGCAGATGTGATATTTTCCCCTCCTTGGCTCAGCCTTAGAAAAAAAACTCTCCAATAGAGCCATGCTGATTCCAACTTTTCTCTGCCTCACTCGACATGACCCTTTATGTGAAGGTTGCATCTTTTTCAGTTTAGAAAGTATTTTCATGTTTAACCTTGTATGTGTTCTATTAGCAATTCTGAAGACTTCTTTAAAAATCACATAACTGGCCATGATTGCGAGTGTATATGTAGCCTAAGTGGTGCACTGGAGCAGATAATGTGAGATAGTAATTGGAGGAACTGATGTATTCTCAAAAGTCACCTTGAGTGAATAGAGCTCATCATTCAAATGCCAAGCGCACAGATACACAAACCTGAAAGCAACTGGCTAAGGTCAACGCTAGGCAGATGGATAATGTTGTACTGTATGATCTTTGACAAAAACTTCTACCATCATCATTGGCATTATAATTGTGAGGTTATCAATGCCTATAATTATGGTGTATAATATGTATGAGACCCCATAAAATTTCAGGCCATCTGAACATTGAAATAATATGACATTGTTTGGGATTGTTTGTTGAAAGCTGAGGCTATGTAAAACAACATTCAAACCCACAGATTTCAAGCTCAACTACCTCACTTCACATTCTCTTTGAATGGGGTGACGATTTAGTTCTGCCAATGCGAATTGCGGGTGAGTTGTTTCACCTTTGCTAATATGTGAAGCAAGTTGATAAAATTCAATTTTTCAAGTGTGCAGTTGATCATATGTTTTTCTTTTAGGCAATTGTGGCCTTTATTTGACATTGAGAAGACAGGAAAGCAGGGAGCGAGCAGGATAATGAGACTCAAGGATCACAGGTCAGATCTCAAACAAAGGTCAGGTGAAACAAAAATAGTAGGCATCTCTACTTTTAAGCAGACATGCTTAAAATGTGTCACTCATGTAGCAGCAGTGTGATCTGTTTGTAGATCAGCACACAAATCATCTCCTTCCTAAAAACTCCATATTCACAAATATTACTTTAAACTCTTCACCTTCATCCTGCATGTCAACTGGGCGCAAGTTAAAAACATGGTAAATGTTAAAAAAAAAATTTCAGAGCTAGAGATAAATATAGTTTTTACTAAAGTGGAGTGAAGAAAACATATTTTATTTTGCTCTGTTAGGAGGCTATGGCCATGACAGGGCATGACAGGCAAGGCACAGGCCTGAAAATAGGTGATTAATACAGTAAACACTGTGTCATCTGTCAAATGAAGCTCCATTCAGTCGGTGGAGCAAAAGAGATTTGACATATAGTTCAATCCCACGAGGCAAAAAAGCAAAACACGAGGCTAAACATTAAAAAAAGGAAGGAAAAAAAAAAATAAGAAAATGTAATTCGTTACACGGACAAAACCCTGCAGCAGATAACTGCATTGCCTCTATAAATGGAGAGATCTCTTAATAAGCAGTGATGCTTTAATCAAAAACCTAAACAGATGTTAGTAGAATCAATAGCAAACTCCAAAGGCTAGCTTATTCTTTTGATATTATGTTGGGATCCCACAATGCAGTGACATTTGACTAAATTAGATTTTAAGAAATGTTGGGTAGAATAATACATATTGTTATGTAATACATAAATAGATTAAAAAAAAAAAAAACAGTGTGCACGCTGGTTGTCAACAAGTCTTTAACCTTAAATGAGTGATATGAATGATTCTCTAACTGACAGTGGTACTGAGTCCCATTGGCGAGATACCCTGATGAAAAAAAAAAAAAATGGCCTGAGCACAGTTTTTTTCATCGGGATTGTGAAGTCTCCCCCAGTAGGCTTTTTCACTCTAGATCTGAAACTTGTGAACCCAGATAAAGGAGGAACATATGAACCATGCATGATCTTGTATACTAAACAAATGTTTTTATATGTGACGAGCTTTTCCCAACACGGCAATATATATTTCTTGAGAAAATGGCAGTGATAATGTCTGAAAAGTTTCGTCATCCGAGGTTTTGAGTGTTTGTTTGTTTGTATGATTCTTGTAGCATCATTGCCATAGTGCAGGGGTCTTCAACTCCAGCCCTTATGAGCCACAACCCAACATGTCTTAAATGTTTCCCTGCTTCTGCGCACCTGATTCACATGAATGGGTCATTAACAGACGTGCAGACCTGAATGACAAGCTAATGCTGATCCATTTATTTGTATCAGGTGTGCTGAAGCAGGGAAACATCTGACACATGCAGAGTCGTGGCTCTTGAGGACTGGAGTTGGACACCCCTGTCGTAATGTTTTTTATTGGATCAACTTGTCAGACAGTTGTGATGCAAGATGATGATTATAATAAAATGTTTCCATTTGTTTTTCTCAGTTATCATCTTACTCTGTTCCTTAGAATTGCAAATTTCTGCCGGTCACTAATCAGTTTGCATTAAGTGGCTGTTTTAAGGGCTTTGTAACTGTACTTCATTGTTTTGTTTTTTTTAGTTTTTTTTTACCCTGGGGAGAGATTGCCTTCTGTTTTTACATTTAATCTTAAATGCAAATTCAATGACTTCGGGTTGTAATTCCTCTGTAAAGCCTTGACTTGTTATTTCCATATTACTATTCAGCAAGACCAAAATTGAGTTTTTTTTATGCCTGATGCCTTGCTTGTTTTTGGGACACTAATAAGCTCCTTTTTTCTAGAATATGTTATAAACCATCTACTGGTTAATTTCTTTGGTAAAAGCATCATGTTATGATGCTCCTCATGGCCTCAGACAATGGATTAGTTTCTGCTGGACCTCAGTGCTGCTTTTGATACCGTTGATCACGGCCTTTTGCTGCATAGATTAGAGAACGCTGTTGGAGTTTAAGGGACAGCATTAGGCTGGTTTAAGTCAGACCTATCTGACAGGTTCCAGTTCGTCCATGTTAATGACGTTTCTTCTACACAGACTAAGGTTTGCTATGGCGTCCCACAGGGTTCAGTTCTGGGACCAATCCCTTTCACTTTATACATGTTGCCCTTGGGAAAAATTATCCAGAGCCACGGCATAAACTTTCATTGCTACGCTGATGATACACAACTGTACTTGTCTATGAAACCAGTGGAAACAAAACCTTCGGCTAAACTTCAAGGGTGTCTTAATGACATTAAGTCCTGGATGTCCTCTAACTTTTTGCTTCTAAACTCAGGTAAAACAGAGGTTATTGTCTTTGGTCCCAAACACCTAATCATTTATGATCAGGATATGTAATTTAAGCAGCAAATGAATCAGGTTTGCAAGACAGCCGTTTTTCATCTCCAAAATATTGCCAGAGTAGGAGCATCCTCTCCCAGGGTGATGCCGAAAAATTAATCCACGCGTTTGTCAGTTCTAGACTGGATTATTGTAATGCGTTGTTAGCAGGATGTCTGAAAAGCTTGTTGAATAGCCTCCAATTGATCCAGAACGCAGCAGCGGATTCCTGCTAACAGGAATCCGCAAGCGAGATCACATCTCTCCCATGTTAGCCTCCCTGCATTGGCTACCCGTGAAATTTTGAATTGAGTTTAAAATTCTGCTTCTCACATACAAGGCTCTTAATGGCCTAGCTCCGCGCTATTTACAAGACTTGACAGCACGTTATGCTCCTAATAGAGCTCTCTGCTCTCAGAGTGCAGGATTACTCGTCGTTCCTAGAATATCTAAAAGTAGATTTGGAGGACGGGCCTTCTGCTACCAGGCACCTTTATTATGGAACCAGCTACCAATCTGGGTTAAGGAGGCTGACACCATCTCCATCTTTAAAACTAAATTGAAAACATTTTTGTTCAGTAAAGCCTACAGTTAGTCTAAACTATAGTGTGTAGGGGCTAATAGTTATAACTACAGTTGGAGGAGCTAAGACTAGAGTAAGCTCGTCTTAATCACAGGTTCGTCATAGTTATGCTGCTATAGGCCTACGCTGCAGGGGGACACCGACATGATCTGCTGAGTGGTGTCTCCGCTGCTTTTTTCCTTCCCTTTCCTCCTCCCTTCCTCCTCCTCCAGCTCATTCATAATTACTTGGGAGCACCTTGTTACTGTAGCTGTGCTCCATATTCTTTACTTTCCTGTGGTTTGTTGTGCTGATTTTCCCCCCTTTTTTTTCTGTCTATTTGCAGGCCAGAGTTTCTTGGGTTTCATGCTGACTTGCAGTTCCATCCTCTGGTCATCCCGGGGTTCTCCTCCACTTGTGTTTGGGGTGCCGACTGGCGTGGTGATCGGCGACCTGGTCCTCTGGCCATCTCATCCCAGTGCTGCTGCCTCCATCTGTTTATATTTATGTTTATATGGTCATTATATTCAGTCATTTGTGTGCTCTCCTCTCTCTGTCCTACATCCTCTCTCTGGATTTAATATTATAATTTTAGTTAATGATATATATTTGCTCAGGGGTCATGCTCTGGGTCTCTGTAAAGCGCCTAGAGACAACTGACATTGTAACAGACGCTATACAAATAAAATTGAATTGAATTGAATTGAATCTGATAGCTCAGTCACCATGTTGTATGTTTTTATAATCCTTACAGGCCTGCTGGGGAAAATCAGATCAATTTGGTGCTGGTAATTTTCTTTGAAGTGTTGTCTTCCCAGTTTAAAGTCTGACCTCATTTTTTAAAAATCACAGTGGTATAACATGTCTTGGAACTTATCACAGAATTTAATGTTATAAGATGGTGGACAATATAAAAGAGGGGATTATACACTTCTTCTCAAACTTGACAGTTTTATGACCCCCACCTGTCACCCCCGTTCTGTATATGGTACATATCCGTTATGGTGCGTTGGGTATTTTAAGAATTGCACCAAAACAACTGACTTGCCCCCCCCCCCATCTGTTTCTAATCAATCATCGGGACAGTACATTGGGTATTTTAAAAAATGAGTAATTTTAAGAATTGTGCAAAATAACACTCCCCACACACACATGCACATGCACACACATATGCCTACACCCCTCCCCTGTCTCCTCCCCCCCCTTACCCAACACTTGTACAACATTCACATCTTATTTGAAATCATTTGCAAAAGAGTGTTATGATATACACTCACCATGTCCACTCTGATGCCTTATGGTAAAATGCAAGTAATCAGTGAGACACCCATAACAATTATGCAAGAGTCGGATTCTAATGCGGATGTAACTGAGAAAACCGTGCTGTATATGCAGAGAAATTCAATGCCTCCACCAAGATGCCTGCAAAAGGAGTGGTCGTTGAAGCCCTATGGGCCCATAGGGTACCCCCAGCTGGGGGTACATTTTTCAAATACGAGACAGGGAAACTGTGTTTCTATCAGGTGGAAGGGGGGAAACTCCCTGAGACAGATGTGGCTCTCCTGTCCTCCAACGATTGGGGTGTTTTGAGTATGGTGAACCCTAGGAATCTTGCTAATCTTCTGTGTTCTGAATTGAAAAAAACATTTAAGGCTGTGTGGCTCACAAAACCTACACAGCACTGTGGTACCTTGTTCTGGATCTTTTCAATTCAGATTGCGGTGTCTTTTGTACTCTGCTCGCTATTTCTATGGTTGCTTGGTGTGAAAGGATGGAGGAGGTTTCTAAAAAAAAAAAAATCACTTCTCTCTTCCATTCCTGTCTTAACTGGAATAACGCTCGAGTGAAGAGAAATCTCTTTACTTCAAGGCTACGCCTTCACTCCCACTCATCAGGCCTTCACCACTCCCACTCACAAAAAACTGGTTAGAGAGTCTATTTCATTCCAGGCCATCAAAACTCTTGTCTCCTGTACCTCAGATGTCATTCGAAGGCCCAAGGAAGAAACCGTGATAGCTATGACTTGTTTGAACACCCGCAGACATTTAATGGTCACCTGTGAGTGAGAAGGTCGAGTACCCAGAATTTGGCGGGATGTTGGTGAAGAACAGAATCTAACGGGAGCCTATGCTGGAACCTGCGCTGGAGCCTATACCTGATTCTCTGTCTGAGTCTATTTTGGAGTTTGTGGTGGACCCAATGCCTGAACCAGTGCCTGAGTCTACGGAGGGTGACCATCCATTGGGATCCCCGCCTCAGCCTCAGCCTGTGGAGACGGACGGATCATCCCTGACCTCACCTTCTCCATGCCCTACTCCAGAGACCCCACCTCCTTCACCCGAGGACAAGAATACAGTGGATTGGCTGGTGTCAGGTATGATCCTGAAACTGGTGAAACCTTTGTTTAACAACAAAGTACTCCACAGCAGCATGGTGTGTAGCACGGAAGAACCACTGTCCTGTGCCTAAGGTTTTAGTGAGCCAGACAGCCTTAAATGTTTTTTTTGCTTCAGAACACAGAAGATTCGCTAGATTTGCAAGATTCCTAGGGTTCACCATACACAAAACACCCCAATCATTGGAGGACTTTCTAAATAATTTAGACCTTACCATTCAGTCTCACTGCAATGGTTTCTCTCACATAGACCATAACCTGCCTTTTACTTCAGTTCAGTCTTTCCTATAAGTTACATACACTATATTGTCAGAAGTATTTGCTCACCCATCCAAATTATCGTAATCAGGTGTTCCAATCACTTCCATGGCCACAGGTGTATAAAATTAAGCAACTAGGCATGTGAACTGGGGGGATTATGGTGTGGGCTTGTTTTTCAGGAGCTGATGTTGGCCCCTTAGTTCCAGTAAAAGGAAATCTGAATGCTTAAGCATACCAAGACATTTTGGACAATTAATGCTCCCAACTTTGTGGGAACAAGAGCTGGCCCCTTCCTCTTCCAACATGACTGTGCACCAGTGGACAAAGCAAGGTCCATACATGGCCTCAATGGCCATAGAGCCCTCCAACAGGAAAATAAACTTCTAAAAGAAGCTGCCAATAAACCCATTTCCTCTAAAGCTTCTGCCCCAAGAATTGACAGAACTATTTATGTCCCGCGTGAACAAAGGTGTCCAAAGTTTTATGGTGATCAAGATTCACCTGATAACATTGGCTTGGAGGATTGGCTTTAGGCAGCTGAGGCTTGTCTGGAAGTACGACAATTCTCTAGCAGACAAAAAGCTATTTTTCTCCTGGATCATCTGGGAGGAGAACCACAGAGTGAGATCAAGCGCAGACCACGTAGGGAAAGGGAGCATCCTCAAAAGATCATTGACATTTTAAAATTATTGTGTAGTGGTAAAAAGCCTTTGGTTGTACTGCAACAGCGGTTCTACGAACGTAGACAGCAGGAGGGAGATGATCCAGGTGCAGTCCCAAATTCAGAGGCTGCCCTGAGGGACCAGTTTGTGATATGTGTCAGGAATAGAGCACTACGGCACCACCTAAGGGAAGTGGTCAGAGGTAAAACCAGAATGTCACTGATTGAAATCAGAGAAGAAGCTATTAGATAGAGTGAGGATTTTGATAGAGGGAGCAATTCCCATTTCTCCCAATGCAGTGTTACACGAGCCAACGCAACTCCCATGTCAGTGCAATAGCCAAAACAGTCTTCAGAGTTTCTGGCTATCACAGAAGTAATATAAAGAATCAACAGACTCAAATCTCCTCTTTAACACAACAGTTTCAGTCTCTGCAGTCGCTGTTTCAGCATACTACAGCCAAATTGACAAAGGAACAAAACTGTCTATGTTGCAATAAACAAGGCCATATTGCTCTATATTGTCGTCAGCCCATGCCCACCGCCTTAAGGACAAATCCTAACCAGTGTGTCCAGACCAGGTGAGTGGAGCACCCAGTGACGGGGCCAACTCTTGTCTCTCACCAGGTAACGGATTTAATTGAGCCTGACTCTAATCCAGTCTCTATAGTGTTTGAAACAGTTGGTAGGTTCCTGCACTGTAGTGCAGCTGACCATGAATGGAATCAATGTACCTTCATTAGTGGACACTGGGTCAAATGTTACCACACTGACAGAGTTTTTTCATGTCCGAATTTCATTCGGACCAGACTAGGATTGACAACTGTAAGTGGCTAAACCTCTCTGCTGTGTGGTAGCAGCGTTAATGGGTTGGCTATCCCATATTTGGGTATGTAGAGGTGGAGGTCACTGACCTAGGTCAAGTGCTTCAGGATTGTGGTGTTCTGATTGTTGAAGACCCACCCAGCTTTTCACCATTACAGAATCAGAAGGAGAAAGTACCTGGGCTGCTAGGGATGAACATCATGAGTAAACTGTATACTGACCTCTATGAGGAATATGGCTACCATGTTCGCTGTCTCTCAGGTTACACAAGCTGCACCTGGGTAGAGGAAAGCCCTACAAATGGGCCATTTGATGGAGACCGAGCAGAGCGAAGAGGGACTCGGTAAATTACGAGTACATGCCGAGAACCCCGTCTAGAACCCGGCAGGTACCACGGTGATGATCCCAGCTACAGGTCCAAAAGGTAAACAGTACAAGTCCCTTACACTCCTTTTAGAACCTGACAACAGTGCAACCCACATGTCTGCAGGTCTTCTGGTGTCCACAGCCTCAGCCACAATTGAAGAGGGACTGGCATATGTTCCAGTTACAAATGTCAATAGTGAAGTAGCTTACCTTCAGCCACAAACCCCATTGGGTTTGCTGCATTCAGTGCATGTAGTGGAGACTAACAGCTCACAAATTGTTTAGTGAGGAGACTTATGCTCAAGACAAGGTAACTGTAATGTGCTCCCAAGCCTCTGGTAGCAGTCGGTGGACTTATCTAAATTGAGCCACCAGGAGCAGCTGAAAGTGAAAGATTTGTCTGGGAAGTATAGGGATGTGTTTTCAACAGGGGAGTGCGATCTGGGCTGTACAGCTCTTATCAAACATAATATTCCACTCACGGATGACATTCCAACAAAACAGCGTTATCGACGCATTCCCCCATCCCAATTTGAAATAGTGAAAGCTCACATTAACCCTTTAAGTGCCAAAGTCGCAATATTGCGACAAGCAACATTGCTGAATAAAACAGGCTGTATCTATAAATGCGGTGCCGAATCGTGTCACTACTTTTCACCAGGAGATAGGAGACATGTGTGCCTGTAATCTCAGTAGATTTTTTGGGGGTGGTACCATTCAAAGTTTCAGAGAAAAAAGAGTTTGCAAAGCACCCTCCGTCGCAGAGATGGGGCGGCGCAGTAGTGGCGGTAGTGCTCAGCGGAGCGAGAGCAGAACAGAGCGAAAGACTGTTTTTTTCATTTACTTACGATGCCGAGAGGTCGGTTTACCATCGACGAAGTACTTCATCAATTACTGGCTGACTCCGATTCCGAGGAGGAAAACGTAGAGTTGTTCAGTGACGATGAAACTGACATGTGTAGTGACGGCGGGTCCGCGCGTCAAAGTCCACAACCATCACACAGTACAACAGGTGCTTCACCTCGTGTGGCTTGCTAAAACCAAGCAGAGGACGTGGTCGGGATATCAGAGGGTCTCATATCACCGCAAATATCGGTTAATGTAGCGGGGATGAAAACAGCCGCGGTTGTGGAAGCTGCGGGAGAAGCCGCGGGAGAAAACAAACCGCAAATGGCAGTGGTGGTGGAGTTGGCGTTCACCACCGCTTCACAAATCACGGCGGCAATGATAATAATGATGATGGCTGGGAATTCTTGAGAGGAGAGGAAGAATATCTAAAGTGGTTCCCAAATTTTGATGAGCCTGTTGGTTATTGTGGAGACAATCTGACAAATTTTGAGCCACTTGATTTCATCTCTCTTTTTCTAAATGATGAACTCTGGAGCCTCACCACCCGTGAAACATCCGTCAGTCTGGAGTAGGTCTTTGTGCTGTGCCTTGTAATGAAAGATACCGCACACTGAAAACTACAAGCAGTGCCATCTTGATCATTGAAGGTCTTTGAAAATAATACAATTCCATATGGCCCCCAAACAGTGCCTAAAGATTATACAAATTGGATCAGTGAATTTATTTCTATCAAAAATTTTGTTTCATACTGAATATATTTTACATTGAGTGTTGAAAGTATTCCCTTATCTCAAACCGCTCAAATTATAGCCTTTTGAAATCTAAGAAAATTGACATTTTCCAATATGGCCGCCACCTGTTGATGTCACAATATGCAAATTAGTTGACAATTTACTTACAGCCCAAATTTTGCTTCAACAATATTCCTCAATTATAGAATGCCCTTATCTCAAACCACTTTCAAATTGCAGCCTTTTGAAATCTTGAAAACAAAAATGGATGTTTTCTATGCCTGCCACCTGGTGATGTCACAATAATCAAATTAGATGAAAAGTCTACTTCCATTCCAAATTTTGGTTCATACTGAAGATATTTCTCATTTACAATATGCCTTTATCTCAAACCACTTTAAAGTTATAGCCTTTTGAAACCTTGATATCAAAATTGAACATTTCCCAATATGGCCGCCACCTTGTGACGTCATAATATGCAAATTATTTGAATAATTTCACTCCTATCACAAACTTTGAGTCATACTGAACAATTTTCTCATTGACAGTATACCTCTATCTCAAACTGCTTTCAAGTTATAGCCTTTTGAAATCTTGATATCAAAATTGAATATTTTCTTGAAAAAACTCCGGCGCCTAAAGGGTTAAACAACTACTACAGACTCGCATCATAAGAGAGAATTAGCCCCAAGCTGCACCCTTGGTTTTGGTTTAGAAAAAGGACAGTTCCCTGAGGATGTGCCTAGACAACAAGCAGCTAAATGCAAAGATGTGCAGGGATGCCTTCCCATTGACTAGAATTGAAGAATCATTAGACACTCTTACTGGTACTCAATGGTTCTCTATGCTAGACCTTACCAGTGGATACAATCAGGTCCCGGTGGCCGAAGCAGATAAGCATAAAACAGCCTTCTGCACACCATTCGGCCTGTTTGAATTTATTCGGATGGCCTTTGGGTTATGTAATGCACTCAGCACTTTCCAAAGAATAATGGAAAGGCTATTTGGGGACCAAAGTTTGCAGTCCCTGCTTCTGTATTTGAATGATGTAGTAGTCTTTTCATCCTCTGTAGAACAACATTTGCAAAGATTGGAGTTAGTGTTACAGTGTCTGCAAAAAGAGAATCTAAAGGTCAAATTGAGTAAATGTTGTTCCTTCCAAAAACAAGTCAAGTACCTGGGCCACATGGTGGCTGAGGATGGGGTCGCCACTGATCCAGATAAGATCACTGCAGTGGCCCAATGGAAATGCCCAGAGATGGTTAAAGAACTAAAATCCTTCCTTGGCTTTGTTAGCTATTACCGGCAATTTGTCCCTGGCTTTTCTCAAATTGCTTCCCCATTGAACTCCCTTGTGGGAAAACCAATGAGTAAAGATAAGAGAGTGAGGAATTCAATCAGACCCCACTGGACTGAGGCATGTCAGACAGCCTTCCAGACACTCAAACAGAAACTCACAACGGCCCCAGTGCTAGCTTATGCTGACTTCAATAAACCTTTTATCCTGGATGTCGATGCTAGCCATGATGAGTTGGGGGAAGTTCTGTCACAGGAGTGGGAGGGCAGAGTTTGACCCATTGCTTTTGCTAGCCGCAGTCTGAGAAAAACTGAAAGAAATATGCAAAATTATAGTTCCATGAAATTGGAATTTTTAGCCCTTAAATGGGCTGTTGCAGAAAAATTCAGAGAATACTTGGTGGGCCAAAAATGCACCGCCTACACAGACAACAACCCTCAGACAGCCAAGTTGGGAGCAGTTGAACAAAGGTTGGCCTCAGAATTGGAAAGCTTTGACCTAGACATCAAATATAAACCAGGAAGAACAAACATAAATGCAGATTCCTTATCCAGGCAAAATGTGACTCTGGAGCACATGCTAATTCTTGCTCCTACATCTGCCCTTTCACAGGAACTTAGGTGTGCAGTACAAAAGCAGCATGTTGTAACGACCTCTCGAAATTGTGTGTCACAGACGCTAATGGCATTCCCTGGAGAGGCTGGAGCTAACCTTGCTGTATTGCAGGCAGAAGATCCACTGATCTGGGACTTTTGCCTCTTCTGGGACAACCACATAAGGATGAGAGAAAGAAGGCATCACCCATGCTCTTGAAACTCCTGAAACAATTGGATCAGTTAACAGAAAAATATGGTATTCTGTTTCGAAAGGTGGAGTCACCAGAGGGGGGACCAACTTGGAACCAGTTGCTATTGCCACAGAAACTTCAAGGGGAAGTCCTCCTTAGCCTTTATGACAACCATGGCCACCAAGGAGTGGAACGGACAACATATCTCATTAGGAGGAGATGCTACTGGCCAGGTATGAACAATGCAATAGAAGACTACTGCAAAGCTTGTGAACGCTGTATGTTAGCCAAAGATGTTCATAGTCAACCACGGAGCTTTATGGGCCGCCTGACGGCTTCTAAACCTAATGACATTTTGGCTATAGATTTCATTGTTCTAGAGCCTGCATCGGATGGACGGGAAAACATCTTAATCATGTCATGTTGTTTTAGTTTTGTTAGACCTGACAGCGGCATTTGATACAGTGGATCATTCAATCCTCTTGTCTCGCCTTAATCAGTGTGCTGGTATTCATGGTACAGCGCTGAAATGGTTAAATTGTACCTGACAAACAGAAGTTTTTCTGTAATGATTGGCGAGTTGTCCTCCTCTGCTGCTCCTTTGATCTGTGTTGTGCCCCAAGGCTCCATACTGGGCCCTTTATTGTTCTCGCTTTACATGTTGCCTCTGTGCTCTATTATAGCCAGGCACAACCTAGCCTTTCACTGCTATGCAGATGATCTGTAAATTTATCTTCCTGTGCTCCCGAACAAAAGCGGTGCTCTTCAAACCCTTTCTGACTGCATTGCAGATATTAAAATGAGGTTAGGGCAAAATTTTCTGCACCAAAACAACGATAAGACAGAGTATGTCTTCTTTGGTGATTCAGCACACTCTGGTGATCTATCGTTTAAAGTTGAATCTTCTGTTAGGAATCTTGGAGTTATTTTTGATGGCAGCTTAAAATTTGACAAGCAAATTGAATGCGTGGTCAGGGCCAGTTTTTATCAGTTACGGGTTTTAACAAAAGTAAAGCAATTTTTAAATCGTGCAGACTTGGAAAAAAAACAATTTATGGTTTTATAAGCTCTAGAATCGACTACTGTAATGCTTTGTATGTTGGTGTCTCCAAGTTGTCACTTAGCCGTCTTCAGCTTGTTCAGAATGCCGCTGCACGCTTTTTAACTAATACTCGACGTCGCGAACACATCACCCCAGTTTTATTTGCTCTTCCCTGGCTTCCTGTTTCTTTTAGAATTGATTTTAAAATGTTAATCTTTGTTTTTAAATCCCTCAATGGGCTTGCCCCTCTTTATTTTTGTGAGCAAGTGCGTGTTCAGAATTCCACTAGAGGCCTACGGTCCTCAAACCAGCTCTTGCTGGAAGTCCCCAGAACAAGGACTAAACTCTGGGGTGATCGGGCCTTCTCAGTTGCTGGACCCAGACTCTGGAATAAGCTGCCCCCTGAAATGCGAACCATCACTGACTTTGGGGTTTTTAAATCCAGACTTAAAACCTATTTATTTAGACTGGCTTTTAATACACGGTATTGATGTGAAATATTCTTAATTTAATTTTAATGGTATTGTTTTGTCGATTTTAAATTGTTTTGTTTTAATGTGGATTTTAATGGAAAGCACTTTGGTCACCTTTGATTGATTGATTGATTGATGACAGATGCATTTTCAAAATATGTACAGGCAGTTCAAACAGGAAACCAAACAGCAGTGGTAGTAGCTGAGGCTTTGGTTAAACATTGGTTCTATGTTTTTGGAGTCCCTCGGCAAATACATTCTGACCAAGGACGTTGGTTTGAAGCTAAAGTAATACAGGAGTTGTGTCGTATTTACAATATCAGAAAAACTAGGACGACACCATACAGACCTCAAGGTAATGGCCAATGTGAACGGTTTAACAGAACCCTTCACAAACTTCTCCGGACCCTGCCTCAGGAAAGGAAAAGGTAGTGGATGGTACACCTGCCTCAAGTAATAGTAAGAAAAAGTGTACACAGTAGAAAAGTGCGCATGCGTCAACCTGCGTGCAGCCTGTTGCAGTCGCTCCGAGGAACTTTTTATTCTTTCTAATTTTATTGTTCTTTCTTGTTAAACTTTTTACTTTTTATACTAACATAACACCCCCCTCCAACGGGAATATGCGAACCATAAAAGTGATTGCATTTTTGTTCGCCGTAATACTGTTATGTACCAGTGTCGCGGCGCAACGAGTCAACGCCGAGCGGATTGTTTACTCCAGAGATCAGCTGATCGACCTGAGACCGGCCGGTCTCTTGGACAGAACAGTAGAGGTCCTGGCAGAACTTTGGAGAAAAACGCACCGAGGGCGCAGAGGAGGACTTAAACAGCGAAAGAAGAACGACGGACGGAGACTGCGGAGGTTAGAAAAATGGAGGTTTAAGACGAGTCTCCCCTCCGTCATCATGGGTAACGTGAGGTCCCTGGGCAATAAGATGGACGAGCTGACAGCGCTAGCCCGGAGTCAGAGGGAGTATCGGGAATGCAGCATCATGTGTTTTACGGAGACATGGCTGCACCAGGATATTCCTGACGACAACGTCTCCATCGCGGGGTTTCACACTGTACGGGCCGACAGAGACTGCGCCAAGAGCGGCAAGCGGAAAGGTGGGGGCCTCGCCATTATGGTGAACCACAGATGGTGCAACCCCGCGCACGACACCATCAAGGAGCGCATCTGTGACCCGAACGTGGAACTTTGTGCTGTCGGACTTAGACCGTATTATCTGCCCAGGGAGTTCTCACTGGTCATCATGGTGGCTGTTTATGTTCCCCCCTCTGCAAACCCCACGTCAGCAAGTGACTCCATCCACTCTGCCATAGCCCGGCTACAGACTCAGCACCCGAATGCATTCATTGCTATCTCGGGTGACTTCAATCACATTACCATGGACACTTCACTACCCACATTCACACAGTATGTGAGCGGCCCCACCAGAGAGGAGAGAACCATTGATCTGCTGTATGCTAATGCCAAGGAGGCATACAGCTCCTTAGCCCTCCCCCCACTTGGTAGGTCAGACCACAACCTGGTTTACCTCAAACCCTGTTACGTGCCTGTTGTGAAGAGCCAGCACACAACAACAAAGACCGTGAGGAGATGGTCTGACGAGGCCTATGAGGCACTGCAGGGGTGCTTTGAGGTGACAGACTGGCAGACACTTTGTGAGCCCATCAATGTCCTCTCCATACGGCTCACAGAGTGTGTAATGGGCTACATCAACTTCTGTGTTGACACCATCGTCCCACCGGAGACTGTCCTTTGTTATCCAAATAACAAGCCGTGGGTAACAAAGGAAGTCAAAGTCATCTTCAACAACAAGAAGAGGGCCTTCACAGCTGGCAATAGGGAGGAGGTGCGAACCATCCAGAGGGAGCTGAGGGTAAAGATCAAGGAGGCTAAACGGAAGTACAAGAGGAAGCTGGAGTGGAAACTCCAGCAGAACAACATGAGAGAGGTCTGGAGTGGAATGAGAACCATCACTGGCTTCAGACCTGCCAGCAACGGAGGAGTTGGGGGCAAAGTGGACTGGGCAAACGAGATTAATCTGTTCTTTAACAGATTTGACACAGTGACCCCGGCTCACCCCCACATGGGCTCCTCTGCTGCAGGTCTGCAGTTAGCGCCCACTCCACTCTGTCTTCCTCCCCCCTCCTACATCCCCTCTTCCTCCAGAGGTGGCCCCACGCACACCTCCTCCCCTGACACTCTCCAACACCACACCTCCACCCCTCCCCCACCGGACACCTCCAGACTTCACATCAGTGCTGACCAGGTGAGGACACAGCTGAGGAAACTCCACACAGGCAGGTCTGCAGGCCCTGATGGTGTGAGCCCCAGGGTGCTGAAAGCTTGTGCCCCACAGCTGCGTGGAGTGCTGCACCACATCTTCAGCCTGAGCCTGAGTCTTCACAGGGTCCCTGTGCTGTGGAAGATGTCATGCATCGTTCCTGTGCCAAAGACGCCGCGCCCCAGCGGATCCAAGGACTACAGACCCGTGGCACTGACGTCACACATCATGAAGACCCTGGAGAGACTCATCCTGCAGCAGCTCCGGCCCATGGTCCAACCTCTGCTAGACCCCCTCCAGTTCGCCTACCAGCCCCGACTAGGAGTAGAGGATGCCATCATCTACCTGCTCAATCGTGTCTACGCTCACCTGGACAAGCCAGCGAGCACTGTGAGAGTCATGTTTTTTGACTTCTCTAGTGCATTCAACACCATCAGGCCGGCTCTACTGGGTGAGAAACTGACAACGATGCAGGTGGAGCCCCCCCTGGTGTCCTGGATTGTTGATTACCTGAATGGCAGACCACAGTTTGTGCGTCTGCAGAACTGTAGGTCAGACATAGTGATCAGCAACACCGGGGCACCGCAGGGGACCGTCCTCTCTCCCTTCCTCTTCACCCTATACACCACGGACTTCAGCTACTGCACAGAGACCTGCCACCTTCAGAAGTTTTCTGATGACTCTGCAGTAGTTGGATGTATCACTAAGGGTGAGGAGATGGAGTACAGGGGTGTGGTGGACAACTTTGTCACGTGGTGTGAGCAGAACCGTCTGCAGCTTAACATGGCAAAGACCAAGGAACTGGTGGTGGACCTGAGGAGGACCATGGCTCCAGTGACCCCCATCTCCATCTGTGGGGTCAATGTAGATCCAGTCGAGGAGTACAAGTACCTAGGGGTGTACTTGGACAGTAAACTTGACTGGACAAAAAACACGGACATCCTCTACAGGAAGGGCCAGAGCCGCCTCTATTTTCTGAGGCGGCTGAGGTCCTTCAACATCTGTCGGACAATGCTGCGGATGCTTTATGAATCGGTGGTGGCCAGTGCCGTCCTCTACGCTGTTGTATGCTGGGGCAGCAGACTGAGGGTGAGGGACACCAACAGACTCAATAATCTCATCCACAAAGCCAGCCACGTGGTTGGGGAGGAGCTGGACTCTCTGACAGTAGTGTCGGAGAGAAGGATTTTGTCCAGAATAAGAGCCATACTGGACAACTCCTCGCATCCTCTGGCTGGCCAGACAAAGAAGCACCTTCAGCAATAGACTCATTCCACCTCGATGCACCACAGAGCGCCTCAGGAAATCATTCCTGCCAGTGGCCATCAAACTATACAACCAATCACTCTAAATCTGTAAAATCTGTATTATCTCTGTATGTCCGTTTACACTAGGTTACTTTTTTTCTTTTTTCTTTACTATTAGACAGGGTATTTTGAAATCCCTATTTTGTAATTTGTAAATTTGTAATTTTTTGTAAATTTTTGTACATTGGGATTGCACATGTGGACCAGAGTTATTCAGTCTAAATTGTTATTCTTATATATTTAATTCTTGGTAAGGTGTAGTATTTAAAGTGTTAATTTACTTATTTTATATGTAGAGTATTGTTGTTTTTATAACATAGAGCACTGCAACGAAAGAATTTCCCGCAAGGGATTAATAAAGTATGTTCAATTCAATTCAATTCAATTCAATTCAATTCAATTCAATTCAATTCAATTCAATTCAATAATATTTGCTTATAACACCATAAAACATCAATCCACTGGCTATTCTCCACATATGCTAATGTTTGGACAAAAGCCCCGGCTGCCTATTGATTGCATGTTAAGTGTCATAGGACAGCTGGGGCCACTGACAGCAGATGAGTGGACCGCCGACCATCAGGACAACTTGGCCTGCATTTACAGGGAAGCGAGGCAGCGGCTTCAAGCAGCCGTCTGACCGGCGAGCAAAACAACATAACAGCAAGGTCAAAATGGATGGGTTGGAGCCTGGACAGCTGGTCTACTGCCGGGATCACAGCCATAGAGGACAGCACAAGATACATGACCACTGGAGCTCAGTGCCGTACAAGATTGTGCAGTGTCCACAAAATGGAGGGCCAGTGTACACCATCAGCCCAGCGGGGGCAGAGGGACCCATGAAACAAGTGCATCAGTCAGAGCTATGCCCAGCTGCAGGTAAACAGGTTGATTCATTAGTAAACGATGATCTAGGTCTCCCTGAAGACCTACTTATATGATGAGACTGAACAACCACCATTTGTTGAGTTTTTTCAGATCTGGCATATATGTGGTGGAGCAGGACGACACACCCCCACCACAGGCAGATGTTGTGGAACAACCTGTTCCACAACATCGCAATCGCAATCGGAATCGAAACGATGCTCAACCCTAGCCTAGAGACAATTGACATTGTAGCAGACGCTATACAAATAAAATTAAATTGAATTAAATTGGACTTTCTGTTGTCATTACACATCTGTGCCACTAGATGGAGCCCCACTGAAGTAACCAGTAAGAGAACAACATTGAACACATGGAGCAGATCTGATGTAACATGGCGGAATGACGCAAGTTTTTTTGCAGTCCAGATTTTTTTTTCAGGCTGAATTGTTAATATTGCTACCTGAGTTGCTACCCGAACTGTAAAGTACACGGATTTTTACCACTCTCCATGTCTGTTTTAACTCTTCTGCATTGTTTACCTGCCAATTGTCTTCCTGTTCCGCAACAGACTTTTCAAAACAAAAGCATGAGAGCAACATGCGTTAACGCGCGATAAAATAAATGTCGACGTTAAGAAAATAATAAGTTAATGCGATAATAATGCGTTAACTTGCCCAGCCCTAGTTTAAATATGTTTTAAAAGGTATTTGCATATTGTGACAATAACAGTCAATATAACACAATGTTGTAAAGTCTGATAAATACACACAATATGTATGCGCACTTCTCATTTACACAAGCTCCTTATGTGGATGGAATCAGGTGTAGAATTTGTTTGTACCTACAAAAAAAAGTTCTGACTACTAACATTGCATAAAAGCCAAAACACAGATAAATTTCACTCTCTTCTTAATTTACACACACATTTGTTCTGCTCACTTTTCACAAATGAGGCCCACTTGGCAAGAACAGTAATGTCTCTTCAATGTTTCCAGTGTACAATATCAGAATGGACTCAAGAGAGAGAAGGTATCTTACTAAGGACTCCGATCGGAGGCCTTAGTGATTTTGAACTTAGTGATTTTGCTGGTCTATTTAGTGAGTGTTCAGACTTCCCTCGTGACTCTTTTTCAAAACAATAACTAGTGACAAATCTAGTGACTTTTTCTGGTGTTATTGGAGACTTTTACTTAAAAGCATGTATCGTTACTCTTCTCAGCGAGTTGCTGCAGTGACCCCCTTCCCATCCAAAATCTCTCACAGGCGAGATTAGCCTGTGAGAGATTTTGGATATTTTTGGTTGTGACCACTGCAATCACAAAGCATTATGGGCAATGATGTTCTAGACACATTGAGGAAATAGACATGTTTAAAGTCAGAATTAAGTCATTAAGACAGTATCAAAGTCATTCTCATAATTGTTAGGTAGACCACAGACGTATCAGTTTTCCTATGCCTTTTTCTAATTTAATTTTATGGAAAGCATGGTTTTATTCACTTTCTTTGGTCTAAATCTATGTTTCTGTTTATCTTGATGCCTATGTCCACCACTGATTTTTTTTTAAAAAGGCCTATAATTGGCCAGTTGATTAATTAGTCTCCCTCTAATTTTAATTAAACTTTTTTGTGTTTTTTGTGTGAACTGAAATCTTGTTTCTTTCAGTAGACAAACAAAATCTACTCCTTCCTCTGACCATGTGCTGAGATTGTGTAAATGAGGAGCGCTCATAAATATTGTCATTCTCAAACATACAAGGTTAATGCTTGTATGGACAGTTTACCACAATATGCAAATACTTTTAAACCACATGTTTTAAACATGTGAATACATTTGAAATATAACACATTTATGGTAACTGCTGGGCATGCTTCTGACTGTGCCTTTTAAAGTGTCAGTGGGTTTTTAAATGGACTTGATCTGCTGACAAACACCCACGCCATTACTCAGGTTGTTTTAGAGCACACCAATGGTGTCATGGAGCCAAGGTGGATTCCTGACATTGGTTGCTCAGATAATAGAGACAATGCAGATGTCTGCAGAAAACAATTTTTCTGATATTGTTAGAGTAATTACCCAAATGCAGAAGATTGGGAGATTTCCAACAAAAGTTCTTTATTAAAAAAAAAATATATATATATAACAAAACTTAACTGAGGTCTCCAGGAGTTGAAGGACAAGAGGACAGGAACACAAGGGAGACTGAGGAGCCAGGATTACAGGTAGACAGCCAGCAAAAAATGCACAAACTAAGCAAAAATCAACAGACGAACCGGCGAGGATGAGGGGAAAAGAGAAGACTTAAATAACCCAGGGAACAAACGGGACACAGGTGCAAACAATCAACAGAAGGAAATAAACCAGAACACCACAAGGACAAGACAGCCCTTCAAAGTAACACAAGAAATAGAGTAAATAGAAGACAAGGAAGTCACGAAAAGCTAACTAAACCAAGAAAACAAAGAAGGAAACCTAGAATGCAAAGAAGGCGTGACATTTTTTTTCTTTTTGCCCCCCTTGGACCTGAGGTCTCACCAGGAGAGTTTCAAGAGCGAAGCACTTGTCAGTGGAGTTCTAAGATTATGAGTTTTCCCAAAGGTTTCAAGATCACATGAATCTCGGCTAGTCTGCACCTTTACACCTCTTTATAACCCTAACCTCCTAACCCTGGTTCATGTTAATTACCAAGCTTTGTGAGCACACTCCCAACCTGCCATCGGCTGGAATTCATTCACAAAGACACAATTTTAAAGAGTTTTAGAAAGAGTTTTACATAACTTTCATTAGTCTTGAGCAGATTTTTGAGAAGAAGGTGATTTATATGCAAATTTACTCACAGATTAACAGAGATTTCATGAATGAATCCTAATCTGTTGCTCAGGATTTTGGCTGTGCCTCATATTTGCCCCAAGAATTTAACCTTTCTGTCATGTCCGGGTCAAATCTGACCGATTTCCTACTTTCATCAATCATAAATATTGTGTTTTTCATTGATTGCCTCAGGGCCTTAGGGTATATGTGTGGATATCCTCCACACTAGGCATTTGAACATATATAATTGCTGATTGAATTTTGAGTAGTTTATTCAACTTTGTAACACCTGTGGTGTTCCTGGTCAAAAATGACCACCATAGGAAATTAATGGGTGACCCTAGATTGTTTTCATCCATCAGATAGTACACAACCACAAATACACCACACACACACACACACACACACACCACCCCAAATGAACCCTTTCAGACTGAACAAATAGGTGTCTCCTCTTCCCACCTCATTCCTGTGCTTATGTGCCCATCCCCCCACATGAACCACACCTTCCAAACTAAATGTATAACACTTAGTAAAGTGTTATACAAAGTAAACAATTAGGTGTTTGTTATGGGAACATTGTGTTTCAAGAGGAGACTCTTTATGACAGAGCTTGGGAAAGCTTTAGTGACTCCTCTGATTCAGCGGCGCTAGCACCTTCCCCGTGCACCAGCCTCTGCCACTGCTGCCCTGCTGCTCTCCCCCCAAAACAGGGGCAGAAACGGAAGAGATGTGACCTCTGTGCCCCTAGAGACAATAAAACAAGTCTTATATGTTTCAAATGTGATGCCTACATTTTCAAGGCACACTACAATCTGATTGCAAAATGCCCCCCCCCCGTATTTTTTGTATATTTACTGCAGTTATTCATGTAAACCACTAGTTTGAGACATTGTTTACAGCTTAAAAGGAAGTTAAATAAAATTTGGTGATGATCAGTGGTTTTTCTGTTAATGTAGGAGCAGTTAAAACAGGCCAGTCAAATTTGACTGGGAGCACTAAAGTAAGGGGGGAGAAACGAAAACGACATAAAGGTTAAGAAGATTATTTTACACAGCAAGATCTGATACATGTAAGTATTATCCTCATTTTATAGCTCAGAAATGTGTGTGTGTCATTCTGTACTGCTGTGTGAAAGAGTTTGTTTTTTTTAATCATCTATCTGATTTTGCCATTTTATAGCTTGTGAAATTAGATAGCTAACCAAGCTAGCTAACATTAGATAAATACACTTTACTGCATGTATTACTTGTGTGTGCGTATGTGTGTGTGTGATCATGTGCATCTACAACAAAAAAGTTAAAGAGTGTTAAGGAAAATATTAGCTCATTTTAACTTTGATGGCAAAAAAGTTAGAACAGGGACAAAAAAAGGCTGGAAATATAACTGGTACAAATGACAAATGAAGGACAAATGGAGGAGCATTTGACAAGTAATTGGCAGCAGGTCAGTTACATATCTGGATATAAAAGGAGCATCTGAGAGGAGAGATCCTCTCAGATGTAAACATGGGCACCAACCTGCATCTAAAAATTGTGGAACAATTTCAAAAAAAGTTCTTTAACATAAAAAGTCAAAGACTATAAAGATCTCACCATCTGATCTGGCCTGCCTGCAGTACAGACCTTTCACCAATAAATCATTCTTGTGTGGGCCGCAATATAACACAAAATATAATACAAATGATTATTCTAAACCCAAATGACAAAGTAGTATAAAGATTGATTCTAACACAGGTCGTTTCACTTATGGATGGTTGTAGGGTCTAGTCACTTGTGTATCTACGGGATAAATGTGTAATAAATGAATAAATCACTTTGAGTATCCCATAATGTGTGTCACAAGTTGTTTCTGAAATGTGGTTATATTTATCTGATTTGTTAGAGCTACAGCCAAAAACACTGATGTTCACACCTTTGCCATGCAGAAAGATAAAATATTATTCCTCCAAACTTTAGTTCTAATTTAATATGCCTTTTTTTTTAATATTCAATATAATGCTCAACATAGATGTATGAATGGCTGCAGTCTGTGGTTTATAAAAAGATAGGAACCATTGAAAATCCTCTCTGTAAAAACCCCAGATCAGTGTGCAATTAACCTTGATTTTTATTGAGTTCTTTCTGGTAAAATGCAAATAAGGTAAATTAATTCAATTATCTGTTAGTTGAAAAAAAACAATATAAATACATAACTGCGAAAGAAGAGAAAATAACATTGGTGTGTGTCACTTTGGTCAAAAGTGTGGATAAATGTATTGATGTGTTGAGCGGTCAATGCTGTCATTTCATCATCATTGAGGAACATGTACTAACTGAGAAAAGCCCTCATGGTTGACAAACTCCTTTACTTCTGCAAAGGCTCCTCACCGAAGCCTGACAACTGGATATAAGTCAATTCACCTCCAGGGTTTTGACAAAGCTCGCGCTCACGTTAACCAGCTAGAATGAAAGATCACGGCGTGGAGGTAAATTAGAACAATGGAGAAGCTTTTCATAAAGAAACAGAAACAGTGCTGTTTAAGATGGCATTAAAGTGCAACAGGTTTAGGGTGGATTTTGGAGAGGAAGCCACTATTTCTTCTTATAAGAACTGTGTCCAATCAAAGACTCCTTTACCAGACCCAAGTTTTGAGCTGTTCTGGCCTGCATTCATCTCTGATCATTGACCCACAAAAGAAAGCAAGTAAGCACCTTTGAGAAATCACTGCAGTTTCCTTCCCACTCTGGGACTTCAGCAAGCCCACTTTCATTTGCCTCTAAAGTTAAGTTTTTTTTTTCTTTGCTTCTGTTCAACACCAGGCTTTACTTCTTATTCATTCTCATCTTATCATGGAAGGTCTGCTGCAGAGCCCACAACAGGTGTCCGGCTTAAACACACATACACACATATACACACAGGTTTAGTGAAAGAAACCTGCTGGCTTCAGTCCACTGGTTCCTTGGTGAGCGACATGCATCATTACCAGCTTTTAAATACACAGGCGTCCTGCCTTCAGGACCTTCTAATAGGCTGTCTGTCTCTCCCTCCTTAAAGCATCCCACCCACTACTCACACTTTAAAGTGTTACTAAAGAGGCTTAACGGACCATTCCTAAGGACCGGCATGGGGCATTTGGAATCCATAAAAAAAAATAAAAAAATGCTAGAAATAACAGCACTTCACATGAAGTGCTTATGGAACATACACCAGTCGCTTCACTGAGATCATCAAGCGTAAGTAAAAATGTCTTTTATACAGCATGCTTGTTTTGGAAGGTGATTGCCAGAGGAGGGTAAAATGTATGTGGATATACAACATACAAACTTAGACGTGTTCAGAGAAGTCCCAAGGAAGTGTAGTATGAGTTTTGCTTTTCGGTTGTTTGAGATGTCTGGCCTTAAATGATCCTCAGTGGAAGAGATGGTTCTTGGGGTGATATTCTGAATAATACTTTTTGGCAGGATACTCACTGATCACTGTAACGTGCCTTTAAAACACCACACAACAACATTCAGACTGCTATGGATCTTAAAACAGGATTCCTAATAGATTACAAGAGTTTGATGTGAATACGGTGATGCACTTGGCAGTGGCATCTACAGTACGTTTTTAGAAAGCTATTGGAAACATTATGGTATGTTTTTTTTTATTTAAACTTAAGGAAGGTCATCTATGCCTCACATTAATACATGCATATGTCTAAAAGGAGATAAGTGTGTCATGAAGCTTAAATGGAGGTGTCACTTCACTAAAACCTAAACCATAAAATTAATGGATGCTAACAGACACAATCTAAAATGGCTTCACAATTCACAATAATAGAATAGAGTAAAATAAGTAACTTCAAGAAAAAAGATTATTTGTTGCAAGTTTAAAAAGCCTGCATAAAGTAATCAGTGAGTAGTGCATTAATTTCAAAATCCATGAGATTTTAACACAAATCTATCGATGCAAAAATGACCCAGTCTTGCTTTGATGGGATATTTAGCCTTTTTTCGTGATATTTAGAGGAATGTCATTTCATCGTATCCATTGAAATTATGGGCAAAAGCTTTAACTTCGTAATGCCCATTGTGATGTTTACTGTGTGGGCACATGAAAACAGGAAATTGTGTCGCGAAGAAAATTCATTCGTACAGTAATTATCCCAAATGAGCTACAATAAGGTGCTGTATACAAAATAATGTTTGACTCTGAACATTAATCAAAGCAAGATCTCTTTCTAGAATAGCGATACAAATATTTTCAAAAAAAGCGTATTCAATAAAAAAGGTGCAGTGTGTCTTTAATTTTTTGCTTTGTTGTGGCGGCGGCATTAGCAAGGGCATCTCAGGCAAACCATAAAGCCAAGGGTTAAAGACGATACCATGCTGACTCTCTCTTTAACGACACGCCACGCCATTTTACCAGCTTTTTATTTCCCGTCATCGCAAAGCAGCTCCAACTTCCTGCTAGCTCCAGTGCCATTCAAAGATAAGGATAAAAGAGGCAGCGCGGAGGAAAACCATAGAAAGGAATCAGTGTTTCGGGAACATTAAGGGAAGGTCATTGTTTGCGAGCTTACCCTGGGAGAGAAGCGGAGGGCCTGAACCTGCCAGAACCTATCCGCGGCGACCGGGAGCCGGACCTGCAAGAAACCAGAACAACAAAGACAGTTTGTGACAAAGCTGAGGCGCCGCAATCCGAGAGGAGTGAAATCAAATGTGACATTTTTCATTTATTTGTAAATGCCTTCTTCGTGGCACACTCACTCGAAACGACAGTTGGGCTTTTACCAAGTTAAGGGGAGCTGATAGTAGAATAGAGGGATCCTGACAGAGGTTGTAATGAGATGCCGCATTAGGGCCGTTCTCTCATCCACTCTCCCCTCTCTCGCCCAAGAGCACGCCCTTCACTTCCAATCTTCCACCCCGACCATTTGGAAATGGTTAACCCTATGAAAAACTACACTAACCCTCTTTGGAGCTCTGATAAAACATTCTTTGTGGGTTTATTTTGTCTGAGATACCTTTGATGCTACAAATGCCTTTTTAAGAGGATTTTTTTTTCTTCAAATCTAGCGTCTTGGAAATCACAGCGTGCATTATGTGCTCAAAACTGAAAAGAAGCAGTGTGGCTGGACAGTAAACTGATGATAGAAATGAACTATTAACATTTAGTCAAGATATGAACAGAAGTGAAAATTGAACAGATGTTTTGGCATTTTTTTGTGTCTGCAAGGATTCCTGCTTTTAATGTAGTTACTTTTTCAAATTTTAGATAACAAGAAATTAACAAGCTAACAGAATGTAGCAAATAATAAATGTACAAGTTATTACCCAATAGACTAAAACGATACTGTAAAAATGAACACATCTTTGAGAGCAAAATATATTTAAAAAAAATCATAATAATTGTGTCAGCTCCCATAATTTCAAACAGCTTTAATACACATGCAAACAATGAAATGCTGCTTACAACTGTGCATTGTTATTGACAATATAAAATATGTATTCCAATATTAATCTGCCCACATTCTGCTCTTCTTTTTGTTTTAATATTCCAAGAATTTTGATTTATAACTCTGTGTGTGTGTGTGTTGGGGGGGGGGGGGGGGGTGCAATTTCGTCTACCAGAGCTGAAACTACACGTCATAAAGTAACACTTAGCAATATAGTTTTACAAAAAAGGAATCCATTATCATTAAAAATAATTGGACAATCATTAAAAGGAAGGATTTAGTCAATATTCATTCCACAAACTGGGTCAAGCTGGAAGAAGGTCTGAGTAGAGGAGCTTGCAAGGAAAATTAACCGTTACCCTCTACAAGTACAAGCTGTGCCCTAAGCTGTCCTCACAGATTGAAAGACTGCGCTATAGACTGGGCAGCATGTGAACAATGAGTTATGTTCTTCATTAAGCTGAAGTAATTTCCCTCCCAGATATCATGTCGCCTTCAAGTCTCACAGTAATCCATCGCAGCTGCCATCTGCTAATTTTAGCTCTCCAACGCACCACACCTCATCATAACACTAAAGGTGTCTGGCTGACACCAAGTTGTACAATGTGTCATTAACAGAAGATTTTAACCCATCTTTAAGTCACCGTTGTGCTGTAAATAAAATCTGTAGGCGCTGCCTGACAGCAAATTTATCCCAATTATAACTTATTTCTTAATAACTATACAACAGTACTTTGGTTTACCATCAACATGAGTCCAAGTCCATACTAAAAAAAATAAATAAATAAAAAAGTATACTGACAGTGTACAATAGATACAAATTAGATTTGTAGCATTTGGACAGGCAAGCCTGAGATGTTTTCCAAAAGTGACCAGTGCTGATTTTTGCAATAATACAAACATAATCAGTGTACATTAGTTCTTAAAAGGCAGAGTTGAGGAGAGGGTATGGTATGGGCTTGCTCTGCAGCCACAAATAGCTGTATTTGTATACCAAAGTATTCTTAATTCAAATTGAAAACACCTTTTTTGCGGTGAGCGACTGTGCCATTTTAATTCAACTATCTAATGACAAAAATGGGTCATGGAATAGGACCATACAACAGGACGAGCACTACAGCAAGTCTACAGCAGAATGTTGGAAAAGGCTCAAAGTGTTGTATTGGCCCAGTCAACACATAAGGGCGGTGTATACTCTACGGCAGTGTCGTTGTCACTTTTAATTTTTACTTGCGCGGTCTCCGCTATGTTACGCAACACCGCAAGATGGACAATCACGAACTAGCTAAACTTACTAAACTTATCTCTTGGGTTTTTCCACTTCCTCACCGTCTCAGCCGTATCAAGACCCACATTCATCGCTATCTCCCTCCATGAATTACTAGAATATGTGCTGTCTTTGTGGTGTGGCAAACCAGAATCGTACAGATGTGGGTACTTCCTCATTTCTTCAATGCGCTCTTTTTCTACGCGGATGTAGAATTAACCAATCAGAGGCCTCCTTTCTCTCCTCTCTGTGACACTGTCTGCGTCAACCTACAATTTTGGGTAGGAGCACCGGAGTGTCAGCATAGGGTGGGGGGGCATCTCTGCATCGTCTGCGTAGGTGATGCAGACGACCTGACGTTCGAGTATAAATCAGGCTATAGGCCCCGATCGTACACCTCCCACTAGCCGCTACCCACTAACCGCTACCCGCAAATTGCGTATTTAGGAACCTCCGCTAATCGCTAATGCAATCTTCCGCTCCCTAAAGTCGCTACCCATTATGCCGATTCCCTTACTCACATTGTAGATGTGGCAATGGGCGTGTCTTTTGCCCTTTCTGCAAACTCTGTATCTTGCGATGGTAGTGGGTAGCAGGTGGTCAGACCACTCATTACCCGCAACTCGCATGTCGGTGTGTACAAGAGCGCATCCAAATGGCATCAATGTGCATCCACCTTGTCACGTGTGGACGTGCACAAACGGCTTTACCTTTCGAATTAACTCTTGTATAAAAAGCGGGATTTGGTCTCAGTTGAACCTCTTAGAAAATGGCAGAGATCGTCTTAAACGGCTTGCTCGCCAGTTAAACCATAGACGACCAGAGCGTGTTTACCGGCAGCGCACCGACTATCTGGGACTTTCAGGTTGCTGATAGGAATTGTCTATGTAAAAATATTTTTTATGTATATATCAGTAAGGAGAAGGAGGAAGGAAGAGGAGGAAGCTCTACAACAGAGTCCCAGATGAGCTGCGCATGAGAGCTGCTCTGATCTGGATGAAAAGACGCTCCATAGCGGTTTGCGGGTAGCGCAACCTGCTCTTAAAGGCAACAGCTACTGACGCACTGATTGGTTTAACAGGTGGAACGCCCTAACCACTCCTATGCATAATATAGCAGGTAGCACAGGTGGGATAGCGGGTTTAGGAAGGTGGAAGATTGCGTTCTTTGCAGGGGAACGCCCCTCCCGCTACCCGATATTCCTATATAGCAGCTTTAGGAGATCTGGCAGAAGATCGGGCCCTTAGGCTTCAATCAGATTTTATTTTCAAAATGTATAACATAAGCGCATATTGGGTGAATGCAGTTGAAACGCACTTCCTCATATTATTTCTCTGTTTTCTGCCATGGAGCCGGACATGA
This sequence comes from Hirundichthys speculiger, assembly GCA_018398805.1. NCBI lineage: Eukaryota > Metazoa > Chordata > Actinopteri > Beloniformes > Exocoetidae > Hirundichthys > Hirundichthys speculiger. The sequence goes on along the minus strand of JAGFBZ010002176.1, from coordinate 1,319,625 downwards.
AGGCAGCAGCAATTGTGATAACAACGCTGTGATTTACAGAAATATGTCACTGACCTTCAGTTGTTTCACAGCAGTCTTTTTTCAAGGCAGAAATGAAAACACACACAGCCTTGTAAACATGTAACATGAACAGATTTTGAGTTAATACATTGAGGTCCTCTCCGTGTTTCAAATATGTCTGACCAGTTGGAAGTGTCAAGGCTATTTTAAAAGCTTTTTGTGTTCCTTATCTTTAATCTTTTTTTTTAAGTAGATTTATCCTTATTTAATATTTGCTTCAACATTTATACATAATGTTCTTTCCTTATGATGGCATCTGTTGTTTGTAAATTCGGATACATCTTATTTACAAGTATATGCTCTAATTGTGCAGTTGTGGTAAGGCAGTCAATCGGCTGTTAAACAATGCGCTGGACTACGAAAGAGGTGCAAAGTGGATTTATTCTCCAAGTTGTATACAATTCAGAGAAGCCATTAACTCACATCACAGAACGAAGGATAATCAGAATGAAAAGTTGCCAGTAGAAAAAAGTTCATCTTAAGCATCACATAGAAAACATGGAGACCTTGAGATACACTGTCTAGATGCCTAGACGTACAGGTGGCTCACGGTACGGTCCGTACCGCGGTTTTTGTGTCACGGTTTCATACGGATTCGGTACCGTTTCAGACCACCCGCTACCCTAAACCGCGATCGCAAGATACAGAGTTTGTGGAAAGCGCAACTTGCATTTCGGCGCGTAAAAGAGCGCGTCCAAATAGCATAAATGTGCGTCCACCTGGTCACATGTGGACGTGCACAAACAGCTCTACCTCTCGATTACGCATCACCGTATTACTTGCAGCCATTTTTATTCTCTTGAGGTCAGAGGATGTCTGGTCAGTTGTGGTGGATGTGGGAATAGTCACGGCCAGACACGTCAGTCTGTACAGCTGTGGTATGATCTCATCCAGATGTCTGCTGTGGAGGAAACCAAGGAGATCTTTGACTCTGGTGTCCAGCTGGAAAAGGTTGGATGCGGGAATATATTTCAGATATGTCTGAAACTGTTGGTGGTCGAGGAGGGACAGGAACATTAATTGTTCATGATCTTTAAATGTGCATCCAATGATTCGTTCTGCAGTATTTTAAAAAGCACATCAGCTGCGCCAAGACGTACAACTGGTAACAACTGGATCTTACACAGATAAAATCGTGGGTTTAGGGAGGTGGAAGATTGCGTTCTGTTAACTGTTAACTGTTTTCACTCCCTCGCCGGTGTATTCAACAGCAAAACCAAAATGCTCCCACACCGTTGATTAAAAAAAGGTTTTTCAATTCCTCTGCTACCGCTGGCCATGCCTGCTGGTTTTATTTATTTTTTTTCATTTCCTGCATCTATGAGCTGTAGCCATCCAGCCAAAGTGTGATCGGCTGGTCACTGTGAGTGAGCAGAGGTGAGTGGACATTGACATGCAGTGGTGGGCCTGTTACCTAAAAGGCACGCACACTCATGTGCAAGTCCAATGCAAAGTTATTGCAACATAAATACCGCGGGACATTAAAGCGTATTGTCCCGTGCAGGTCCTACCGAACGGTTGATGCTGCTTTAATAAAAGAAATTATTAGACAAAAATATTAAGTGCAAGTTGGTAGCTGGATTTGATTCTTCACCCAAAGTGAGATAAAAATTATATTCTTTATTTGTGTCATGGTGATAAGAATGAACATGATAAAAAAAAGCTAAGTTGAACCAAGACTGGCTGAGAATAATCATAATTCATGGCAAAATGTGATTAAAAAGACTGTCATGATTATAATGCTAAAAATGATAATATGTTGTTTAAAACAGGATATAAGCAATAATAATAATAAAACCTGATTGTTCATGATTTTCATATGTTCATATAATAATTCATTAGAAAAAGTGAGTTAAAAGAGAATAATATTTCAATGTTTTAATATGTCTTGAGTTAAAAAGGTTAAAATGATGATTGATCATCCATTCTGTGCTCAGCTGCTTTTGCCTGGCAGGCATAGAAGACAACAGAGACAGCAGTGGCACTTATAGATAAAAATACCTATTTCATATAACTTTTGTTTACAATCTTTTAGTTACCTTTTATAAAAATTCACTTGTTTAAGTTATTTCTGGAACTTCAATTGTGTTTTTATTTTCTTTATTAAGTCTGTGGCCAATGTGCTGCACAGCGATTGATTGTTGATGCCTGCTCCCATATTGAAAGAGAAGCAGTGTTTTTTTTGCTGACTGAAGAATACACTCTGGCTGCTAACCTGTCGTGCTCGTGTCGTTTTTTTCCACCCTTTTTAATTAATCCTTTCCCCGGCAACGGAGCGTAACATTTGCACCCTGCAGAGCTTTACCAACACATGTTTTGGAAGTAGTTTCATCATAGTTTTCAGAACATACATACATTCACTCAAAATTTATAAATTCTGTTTTTAATGCCATAGTAATGAAGTATAAGAAGTATACACGTCAGTAGTTGTGCTTGTAAACATGATTATTGTTAAAAGTGGCAGTGCTTTGTGCTGACAAAAATACCAAAGCGTTCAAGCTAAAAAGCATTAAAAAGCATTGAGACATTCTGAGCTAATGAAATGTTTTGAAACATTTTGAAGCATTGAAGCCCCAAGTGAAATAGCAATAACATTAGAAGTTTCAGTCATTGGTCACGTGTCAGCAGTGTTTTGAAAGGCACAGTGGGCGTTTCTCAGTTCCAAATATTCAAAGTCTGAACTTGTGAACTTTGAAGTACATTCTCCCAACTTGTATTTGCCAAGTATAAACTCCCAAGAATGGGAGGACAGGATCTGGACTTTCTGCAGTAGGAACAGCTGTGTTCTTGATAGTCTGCTCGCTCAGCCATGATGCGAACACATACTTATACACATCTACAATTTAATTGAGCATAAAATAAACACTATGAAGTTTAATGTGACTGTAAATGGACCATGGACTCTTCTGGCAAAAGAGCCTCAAACTATTTTTGTTTTTTGTTTTTTAAAACATATATAGATGATGGGCCCGATCCGCGGCCAGATCTGCTATAGCCACTATTTAGGGATAACCTGTGGCGAGAAAGCCATTCCCCTGAAAAAAAATGCAATCTTCAACCCTTGCTATATCCTCTTTCCCACCTGCTTTACCTGATACATTATGCATAGAAGTGGTTAGGGCGTGTCACTTGTTAAACCAATCAGGGCATGAGCAGCCACTGCCTTTAAGAGCAGGTTTTGCTACCCGCAATCCACTTTCCCAAACCCGTCATGGAGCATCTGTCCCTTCTGTTCGACACATTTTGGCCTACTTTTCAGACAGGGTGTGTGAAGTGTGTAAAACGGCTTGGATTAGCCTACTTGGATATGTGAAATGCTCACCAGCATAGACTTGTAATTCGATTTTATATATATATATATATATATATATATATATATATATATATATATATATATATATATATATATATATATATATACACACACAGTGGAAGAAATAAGTATTTGATCACCGCTGTTTTTGGCAGTTGTCATCCTAAGAAATAAATGAACAGTCTCAGACTTTTATGGCAGCTTTATTTTAACAGTTATAAAAAGAATATTGAAAGAGATTTTGAGAAAATTACATTAAATGAAAAATAAAAATTAATTTGTAAGTCATTGAGGGAAATAAGTATTTGATCTCCTAGCAAAACATGATCTAATACTTGGTGGCAAAACCCTTGTTGGCAGCACAGCTGTCAGACGTTTCTTGTAGTTGCTTACTAGGTTTAAACACATCAGGAGTAATTTTCGTCCACTCCTCTCTGCAGATCATCTCCAAATCCTGAAGGTTTTGAGGCTTGTGCTTGGAAACTCTCAGCTTCAGCTCTCTCCATAGCTGTTTAATAGGATTAAGGTCAGGAGACTGGCTAGGCCATTCCATGACCTTGATGTGCTTCTTATGGAGCCACTCCTTTGTTTCCTTGGCTGTATGTTTTGGGTCGTTGTCATGCTGGAAGACTCATCCATGACCCATTTACAATGTCCTTGTGGAGGCAAGGAGGTTGTCACCCAAGATTCTGCGGTACATGGCCCCGTTCATCTTCCCATCGATGCGGTGAAGTCGACCTGCCCCTTAGAAGAGCAACACCCCCAAAGCATAAGGCTTCCACCACCATGCTTGACAGTAGGGATGGTGTTTTTGGCGTCATATTCAGTATTTCTCTTCCTCCAAACACGTCGAGTTGAGTTCAGGCCAAAGAGCTCAATTTTAGTCTCACCTGACCACGGCACCTTCTCCCAGTCTCTTTCTGAGTCATTAATATGTTCGTTATCAAACCTGAGTCGGGCCTGGACCTGAGCCTTCTGGAGCAGAGGGACCTTGGACCACTGCAGGATTTTAAACCATTGCGTCTCAGTGTATTACCAATAGAGTTTTCTTGGTGACTGTGGTCCCAGCTGCCTTGAGATCATTAACCAGCTCCTCCCGTGTAGTTCTGGCTGATCTCTAACCTTTCTCATGATCATTGAGACCCCACCAGGTGATATCTTCCATGGAGCCCCCAGCCTAGGTTGATTAACAGTCATGTTGTACTTCTTCCACTTCTGAATAATTGCACCAACAGTTGTCACCTTCTCATTCAGCTTCTTACTTATGGTTTTGTAGCCCATTCCAGCCTTGTGGAGTTCAACAACTTTGTCCCTGACATCTTTTGACAGCTCTTTAGTCTTGCCCATGGTGGAGATGGTGGAGTATTACTGAGTCTGTGGGCAGATGGCTTTTTATACAGGTGACTATTTGGAACAGGTGTCTCTCATGCAGGTAATTACACTGTAAGACATTTCAAGCTGGTTCAACTTGCAAATGAAAGTTCACCTGCTGCCTTGAAAACGCAAGGTAACTCAACTTGAGGATAAACTTTGTTTCAACTTAAAAGTTGAAGTTCATCAAGTTGGTATAACTACAATATTCTAGTACTCTCAACATTGTTTTTAAGTTGTCCAAGTTGATTTAACTTTTAACTACTAGTTGTTTCAACTTTTTACTGTAAGTTAAAACAAAGAATTATTTTAAATTATCAATGGATGACAACTTAATTTACCTAGTCCAACTAACTCACATGTCTATATTGTTATTACTCGTAGTTCCAAGTTAAAATAACTTATCAACATTTATACAACTTGCCATTTTGAGTCAAGAGGATTTCACTTTTAAATTAGTTGCAACTTAAATGTATACGTTATCTTGACTGATAATTCCAAGTTCGCTTGTTTTAGTAATAATCACTGAATTCTTGCAGCTTCTCAGAAATATAACATTTATTTGAAAAACAATGTTATACAGCTTAAACATTAGGTTTTCAAACATGCCTTCACACCTAAATAGGTGGGTTGACACTGAACAATCAGGCTCATATAAGACAATCAATGGGTTCATAAAATCCTGAGATGAACAAGAACGATGTTGCACGTTGGTAAATCTTAACCACTCTTTAACAAAACAGCTGACTGATCAGTCTCAGTTATGATAACTGCCAGTGCTGGGGTTGAGAAAGACAGTAAACACTTCCAAAACTTGAAATGAGAATAAGAAAGATGAAAAAAAGGAACATAGTTTGAGACAATATAGGGGTACTGAGAGCTTTCTAAAACCATACAACAAACTTCCATCTCTAGATAGCAGATCTCTTTAAAACAATACTCAAGTAAAATTGTTCTTTTGTTAAAGTGGGTTTGTATGAGGTATTTTAACATAGTCAGTGTAGTACCTGCAGTAGTAGAAGGTGGTTGGTGCATTTACTGCTGCAATATAAATGTACACTATATTTACAATAATTTCACAGCTTTACCCTTTATATAAGCCAAATATTGCTCTCCCAGAACCAACCAAACTCCACTCGAAAAATGTGTAATTTTACCTCACCGATCACAGGAGTTGCAGATATGTCACTGCCTCGATCTGTTAGTTTGTTTGCGTTATTGCATGACCTCTGTGCTTTAAAAGGTTAGTCTGCATCCACCAGAGTCACACAGTAACACAATCAAACCAATGGGTTGGCAGCAGAAGCGAAACAAGGGCCGCAACAATTATAGTCACTGTTGACCATTTTCTTGATTAATAAGTTAGTTGGTTGGCCAATAAAATGTTAGAAAATGGAGAACAATGTTGATCACTATCACAGTGGAGTAAAGAAACAGAACATATTCCCATGTAAGACACTGGAATCAGAGAATTTTGACTTCTTTTGTTAAAAAATATCCTCAAAAAGATGAATTAAATATCAAAATATGAGATTTAATGACTGTTTTCCGTTGGAAAAAGCTGCCTGATGGCGAGGAAATGCTGTGAAAATATTCTAAATATAGACACATACACTGACATTAAGTGGCTAAAATACATGTTGCTGTGCACCCCTGTGGCATCTACTGTAGGTAATACAGTATACTGACTATCAACAAGTACCACTTAAAAGACATCCTGATTATATCGGAGGAATCCTCTGAAAGAAACTGAGGAAGAACAAGTAGGGCAGCTGCTCTCCTGTTTTGGTTTGTGTCCTCCAGGAAAAAAATAAGACAAGAGTTTCAGTGAATCCTAAGCTTGAATCCAAATTTTAGTAAATATTATTAGCAATGTTCTTCTCTAAGCCGTACATACCTCTTTTTGAAGACACTCCAGAATTCCACTCAGAGTCGATTTTCTGCTCGATGCGACAGCAGCTTTGTACACTCCCAAAAGACTTGGCACCATGGCATCGAGTCCTTCCAGGAATGACTCCAGCAGGTCTGTAGTGACAATTCTGCGGAACTCAGCACTTAGCTGAAACAGACATAACAAAACAACAGCGAAAATGACATGAGTGAGGGAAAATCAGAGCAGCATAGCGCTGTAGTGGTAGGAACAAAGAAATCACAAATATCACTGCAAGAAAGAGAACATGCTTGTTGTCGAAGAAGCATTCAGATAAATCAGTAAAAGTATCAATACTGCACTGCAAGTCAAAGTCCTACATTCAAAATATTATTTGCGTAAAGTATGCAAGCATCATCGGCAAATATAAGGTACTAAAAGTAAAATTATTCATATTGTTGTTAAATCTCCCTCCTGTCAATGTTTTACTATTATATCTGATGTCTATGGATTAGTATCACTACCGCATTCAAATTAAAAACATCTGGACATACATGGATTCACTGGAGAGGAAGGGGATGACAAATTGTAATCAAAGTAAAATATTTGCCGTGAGAAGTAGAGGAGTCAAAGTAAACAATTGTACAAAAAAGAAATACTCCTGTTAAGTACAAGTACCTATAATTTGTACCTAGTAAATTGTAACTGAATAAAGTACTTGAGTAAATGACTTTCACTTCCACTACTGTTTTTGACTACACATAACAAAATACAGTAATTGTGTGCATTACTGAGTTGGCAAAGGATTACCTGTCTTTGACAAAACAGTGCAGGCCATCTGTCCATGACTTCAGAGATGAGTGGCTCCTCACCAATGATCTCCTGTCTTCGCTGTGAGAATGTTGCAATCATCAGTTCATCCAGGAGTTGTAAATCTGGATCTCTCTTCTGCACTTCTAGAAGCATTGTGTCACGATCCTTCTCTGATTTAACAGCAGACTGTCCATCAGGTGGCTCTGGCAGGTAGTGGATCTCTTTCTTTTTTGACTTCTTGACTGGCTTGCAGCGTCCCTCTCCTCTTTTTCTTTTATTTACAAGAACTTCAGGGCATCCAGCTGCCATCATTCTCTGATGGTAGTTGAGAATGTACACAAATCACAGCATAACTTAGTCACAATTTTTTTACCTTCTTTCACATGTTCTTTCAAATGACTTTTAAGTTCAGCTTGAGTTTGAAATGTGCTCAAACAGTCCTCATAAATACAGACAGGTCCTGAGGTCCTCCGATGATATCTGTGACGCTCTTTGTAATGTTGAATTATTCTTCCTTGCCACTTGGTGGTGAACGCACAAAACTTACATTTCCACTTCATGAACTGGACATGCTTGTTGACACCTGAAAATAAAAACGAATTGCATATTTAGGTAAAAGACAATGTGTTACAAAAATAACACCCAAATACTTATACATTTATTTTCAAGTGTTTAAATTATTACTCCTTTAAAATGCATACTACCTGCTACTATATTTACTGCACAACCCTTCCTAACCTATGTCTTTGAAAAGTCTAAATGTTTAAATAAATAACTATAAATAATGACATGCTGATTGAGCTAGAAGACTCGTCTGCTTCTTTTAAATCTTGTAATCATGAGGCTTCTCTGAGCTTTCCAAAGTGCTGTCTATCTAAAATCATATCAGTAAATGAAATCATATTCCTGACATCAAAATACAGTGCAAGGTTACATAAAAAATACCAGAGGTGAAACAAGTTGACTGCGGAGGGTGTGGTCACAACTTGTTCAACAGGTGTTTTAAAAATTCCTTGTAGCTTTCTTTCTCTCTTGCTCTGGACTGTTGTAATTCTATAATTTAAATTTTTTATTAGGGCTGTCGAACAATTAAAAAAAATATCTTGTTTAATCGCAATACTACTCTGATTAATCACGATTAATTGCAGTTAAAATACTACTATTACTTGAATTTTCTTCTATTCTGTCTTACATAGGATTGAAGGATGCAATACTATACAATACAATAAACCATTATAATTTAAAGATGCAATTTTACAGGTTTTGAAAAATAATAACACATCATAGTTGTTTATTTTTTGACATTAGCTCTACATTTTGATCAGTGTATTAAATAAATGCCTATGTCTGTCTGCACACCTCAACTTCCCCGTCCCACCCTGATTCAAAACGGGACACGCTATTTAATCATCAAATTTAAGCGGACGGGTGACAACTCCAGTGGAGACACAGACCACAGACTGCATACACTGACAGACTCTACCCGAGTCACGTGACGCAACATTACAGCCTATATGCAAATGAGCCATGTGCTTTTTATGCAAAATACCCATGCAAGCTGCCTCAGAGCCTGCAACTTATTTCAGTTTAATTTTCATTCATTGTAACGGTAGCGGATGTTTATATCTCCCTTCACAGAATTAATCTAATGTTACATCCTCCCTCATCCTATTTTTATCGGCCGGGACAACGGGAGGTCCTTAAACTGGAGTCTGTGCTCCACAACAGCATTTTTTTCCGATCGATTTCAGGATTTTCTGAATCAGTATTCAACAGGGGAAACGTTTATTGCAATACACTGATGAAAATAGTTTTTTTTGTATCCAGCCCTGGAATGTGCTGACGTTATAAACGCAAGGAGCGAGCAAAGCCATTGAATGTCAATCTTCCAGCCACAGTATTGCTTATTTTGCCCTTGACTTAGCTGTCTAACCAGCTAGCTTTACTAAGCTAATGCTAATGGCCGCTAGCAAACCATCGTAGTTAGTTCAGCGGCCCACAAATGGAAAAACAAATATTGCGGACACGTTTAAAACTAACCTTGAGTGCTTGTATTTTCACAGTTTTTTCACAGAGTCCACCATGAGTCATGTACGAAATTTTTAAGCTAACATCAAGGCCAAGTATAAGCCTTTCCAGGCTATTAATAAGCACGACGTCAGGTTAACACACATTGTTAACTCTACTGAAGTTACGGCATCCAAAATTAAGAAAGACAACTAAACATTTTAATATAACATTAATTTAAACTCACCTCCTGGCGCTGCCTCACAGCAGAAATAAAATCCACAACGTAACGTTCCCCTCTCCTCCGTGCACTCAGTCGGTTAACTTGTATTGCTCCGCCTCAATTGAAAGGCCGTTACACTGACACAGACTCCCTACGCCGGTGGCAGTCCTTTCTCATTCACCTCAAAGTGACCCTATTTTATTAGAGATTCAAACATGTGACTTGTCTTCCGGATATAACAACAATTATGTCCATGCTTCAACCATACAATCACTTTAAAGGAAAATTTATTTCAAATTCAAATATGGCCACCCCCCCCTTTTTTCCCCTCTGGCTCATACCCCCTTCTCCCGCCGTTTTTCTTGTCTGTCTTTTTTTTTATGGATAACTTACAAAGGCAAGTTAAGTCAACTTGGACGGAACTTACAAAAATTTGAAATAGTCAAGACAATGAATAAATGTAAGTTTAACTTTCGAAAACTAGAACAGCCGAGTTCAAAATTCAAAACTTGTCAGAGCTATTTGAGTTAAAGAGAAACAGTTAGTGAAGATAAATAAATGGGGCTGCAATGTTTTACGGTGTACTTCAATGAGATTAGGAGTATGCCAGTGGTCTGTGGGAGCCAACACTGGTCAAGGTTGGTCAGGGATCAAATATTTATTTCCCTTAATGACTTGCAAAATTATTTTTATTCTTCATTTCGTGTAATTTTCTCAATTTTTTTCAATATTCTTTCTATAACTGTTAAAATAAAGCTGCCATAAAAATCTGAGACTGTTAATTTATTTCTTAGTATGACAACTGCCAAAATCAGCAGGGGATCAAATACTTATTTCCTCCACTGTATATATATATATATATATATATATATATAGTAAGATCCCCCAGTTTCTGGTTCAGTCTCTGACTAGCAGAGTCTGTCACCGGGACCAGCTCTCCATCCTACGGGTAAGAAGTTGCGGTCTAGGAGAGGTTCCTCACTAGATTTCCTCAACTTATTTAAGCTGGTGTCGAGGAGATACGCCTAGCTCTCACTGCCTACTTCCAAACGTATGTCCCGCTCACTCCAATAACTGTCCTCAGAGGAATAGCCGGGTGGCTCGAAGTCCAGCTATCGGTCACGTCTGTTAACGGCAGCTCTCCTCTCACGATCTGGGCTCTTGTTACAGGCTAGGAAAACTTTAGTGGCTCGGACAGCAAGCCTCAGGGACAATTTGACAATATTGTGACTAGAATAACCCATAAGAACCTGTGTGGTTAGTGCAGAGGCATAAACAAGTCTTCAAAATTCTGAATACAGATGTAATGTCCACAACAACGTCTTATGATAGTTTTTATATTTATTAAAGCAGATTAGCAAGGTTAAGCAACAGCATTGATTGGTTAAACAATTCTAATTCTAAAAAGGCAAATTAAAGCTGTGGCTTACTGATCAGTTCATCTGGTTGGTCAAGGACAGGCTGAGTGACACATGTGGCCATCATGCGTTTTCAAGGCCGCTGGGCAGGGAGGGAGAGAGAGAGCTCAAACGATGAGGCCTGCAGGTATGCTGATTCGGCCCCTCCTCCTTGCTAGCGGTGAGCTAGGCTAACCAAAAAGGCTCCAATTATTCCTTCAAGAATTGGGAAAAATTCGTCGATCCTGTTCCAAGCGTCTTTCTGTCTTCTTTTCTTGAAGTAAATCCTTCCAGTTAATCCTTCGGATGGGGGTCGCTCGTCCAGGTCCCAGCTAGTCCTTCTCTTCTGAAGTCGCTCCAGGAATCCACACAGAGTCCCTCTGCCTTCTCTTTTTATGCGCTCTCTCTCTCTCTCTCTCTCCTTCTCTCGTCCAGCTGCCCCAGCCCCGAACACTCTTGATTGGTTCTCTAACCTTTGCATATGCATACATAATTTCCCTCAAACTCACACGACACTTCTGATTGGTTATTCACATATACAGAGGCGTGCATAATTTTACATAATCCGTCCTTTACATCATGCATAACTCACAGGCCACGTCCCACAATGACTTCATATGTTTACAGATTTGGCAGGGGCATTCACCTTAATCATCATGACATCATGGCTATCACCAGTCCAAGGTTACCTTGTTTACTTGGCCATATAGCTCATTAAGCTAAAGCTTATCAGCTAACGCTAATCCTTATTCAATGATTTATACCTCACATCTGTCTTACAATGTCCTTAATTGAGCCATTGCTGGATTGAGCCTTAACCACAGAATGTGCGCCTCATTTCATTTTTTTTCTGCACAGTCCATAGTCACGGCGTCAATGCTGAGGTCAGCATGCCCCCCGCTACTGTCCGCACCTGGGTGACTGTTTTTTTGTCATTGTTGTGTCTTGGTGGCCCGGAGCTGGCAGAATTGTTTTGAAATTCGGCTTTGTTGACATTCCAAATGAGGAACATGCGCTCCGCTCTGTCTCTGTCCGTCGTGACCCAACAAAAATAAGTTTTTCTTTTAACATACACTAACTAACACAGATCTATTACCAAAATTTACTAATACATCTTGTTTCTGATCATTCTAGAATCACACACACATTTCATACATTTCATTGATTAGGAATTGCTTACAAATCACGTAAATCACCTCTTCTTCTGTTACTTCTGTTTACATTACATCACCCAGCTGCTGCAAGATCTCTCTCCCCTGTTTTGATAAACATAGCCGTTGTTTTCATTTTTCACTGGGTACACAGTGACCCACAGCAGCTTACCTCAGCCTGCTGACAGCACAGACGCACAGTGTCTTGATCCAACGAGAAATAAATCATAGATTTAACCTTTGTGTCGTGTTCGTTTCTCCCCCCTTATTTTAGTGTTCCCGGTCAAATTTGACCGGCCTGTTTTAACTGCTCCTAAATTAACAGAAAAACCACTGATCATCACCAAATTTTATTTAACTCCCTTTTAAGCTGTAAACAATGCCTAAACTAGTGGTTTACATGAATAATTGCAGTGAATATACAAAAATACAATGGGGGGCATGTGTCTTCACACACAGGAGTGGCATTTTGCAATCAGATTGTAGTGTGCCTTGCAAAGGCATCACATTTGAAACATATAAGACTTGTGTTATTGTCTCTAGGGGCACAGAGGTGGCATCTCTTCCATTTCTGCCCCTGTTTTGGGGGGAGAGCAGCCAGGGCAGACGCTGGGGCTTCCAGACTCCTCACCAGACTGGCAGAGGCTGGTGCATGGTAGAGGTCTTCACTGGTCCACTTTCATGGACCGGAACCGAAACCGACCCGACCCGAGCTATTATCATAAGTTCAGGAGTCCGAACCCAAATGGAACCGCAATATTTGGACCCGGAACCCGAGTCTTTAGTTTCCAACCACGAACCAAACTGAGTTACTGAGACAATCCAGCCCATAGTTGCTCATGTTAAAGTTGTCTATCGTTGAATAAAAATAGATTTTCTTCCCTAAAGTTGTCTTCTACCTGGTTCAGTTGCTACATAGGCTACGTGATGTGAACAACAATAAATCCCCGTCGTTATTTTCTTCGTAGATACAGATGCAACTGCTAACGCTAATAGCCTACACCGGTCAGGACGTGTCGTGAACATGTTTCTCTCATCATCGTTGTCATGTTGGTGATCCGTTGTTCTTTACAGCTGCCGGGCAAACCGCTAATAACACGCTATGGCAACACGATTGTTTCATGACAAATACGCCACGTTAATGAATAATTAATTTAACTGCCCCGAGTCCTGACATTGGCTGCCACCGCCAATATCTTTACCTCTCTGGAGTAAACGCTGACCCAGCCTGTCAGAGAGCACCGGCCGGACCCGAGACTAACTATCGATTCAAAACCCGGAGTCACGTCTTTTGAATAGACCCAAGACCCGATTCGGGTCAAGTCAGAACCTCGGGTTTTCAGGTTGTTCCGAAGACCTCTAGTGCACGGGGAAGGTGCTGGCGCCACTGAATCAGAGGAGTCACTAAAGCTTTCCCAAGCTCTGCCAGAAAGAGTCTCCTCTTGAAACACAATGTTCCCATAACAAACACCTAATTGTTTACTTTAAAATGTGGAACAAGTGTTATACATTTAGTTTGGAAGCTGTAGTTCATGTGGGGGGATAGACACATAAGCACAGGAATGAGGTGGGAAGAGGAGACACCTATTTGTTCAGTCTAAAAGGGTTTATGTGGGGTGGTGTGTGTGTGTGTGTGTAGGTGTGTGTGTGTGTGTGTGTGTGTGGTGTGTGTGTGTGGGTGGTGTGTGTGTGGTGGTGTATTTGTGGTTGTGTACTATGTGATGGATGAACACAATCTAGGGTCACCCATTAATTTCCTATGGCGGTCATTTTTGACCGGGAACACCACAGGTGTTACAAAGTTGAATAAAATACTCAAAATTCAATGAAAGTGGTGATCAGTAAATATATATGTTCAAATGGCTAGTGTGGAGGATATCATAAGGCCCTGAGACAATCAAATGTAAAACACAATATTTATGTTTGATGAAAGTAGGAAATCGGTCAGATTTGACCCGAACACGACAGAAAGGTTAATAATACATCTTTCTGATCATTGAATAATGTGATTACAAATCACATTAATTACCACTCTTCTGTTAATCCACTACATTATATCAGTAAAATCTCATCAACAAAGCTGGGATAATTCCAACTTCACCTGGGTCACTTGACAATATATATATATATATATATATATATGAAATGAAATGAAATGAAGAATACTTTATTCATCCCATAAAGGGAAATTCAATAATATATACATATATACATATATATACATATATATATGTATATATATATATATATATATATATATATATATATATATATATATATATATGTATATTATCAGTCTAAAATTTAAAAAATGGTTTTAAAAACACTGCCTTTTTCCTTTTTTGATAATCGGTAATACAGGGATTCATGTAAACATTAACATTATCTAATTATAACTCATTTTCCTGTTATTTTCCTGTTCAAATGTATTGAAATGAGAAGTTCATGAGCATTTATGAGTGAATTCTATATAATTTTTAAGTGCGTTTCAAAATGTTAAAATTAAAACATTGAAATGTTTCAAAAAGTCTTTTTTTTTTTTATTTCCAGACAGACACCACATGTGGTCTTCAAATCTGAAAGATGAGTGATTTTGGCAAAACTTTTTCTTTGTGTTCTATGTAAAATAAACGAAACAAAACAAAATAAACGAAAAAGCTAGTCTTACACATGTCTGACTTTTAGTTGCTTTTTTCCCCATTGTACCGAACCCGTACCAAACCGTGATCCCCATACCGAGATACATACCGAACCGTGACTTGTGTGTACCGTTACACCCCTTATATATATATATATATATATATATATATATATTAGGGGTGTAACGGTATTTGTATTCGTTCCGTCCCGTCACGGTACGGCCGTCACGGTTCGGTGCACGCAGTCACACGACGAATACGTCTAATTATTTAAAAAAGCTTAGACCTCACAACCATCCAGGGGGTGGTAATGAGCCTGAAAGCTGCCAGCAACCAACATTACGGAAGAAGCAGGAGCAGAAGAAGAAGCATGGAGAGAGCAGTGTTGCCAACTTAGCAACTTTGTCGCTATATCTAGCGACTTTTCAGACCCCCCTAGCGACTTAATTTGTAAAAAGCGACTAGCGATAAATCTAGCGACTTTTTCTGGTGATTTAGCGACTCACTGGCACTCAAACCGCTAGGTTTGAAGCCATCACTTGGCTGCTGATGGCTGCTGTCTGCCTCGCAAGCCGCGCTTCTCTCTCTCTTTGTCTCTCTCTGTCGGGCACAATGCACAGCCACAAACACCCCGCCCCCCGCACGAGACAACTCGAGCTCCTCTCCACCCCCTCAAAATTGAATGACACTTACAGACTCAGTTAATTGCACATGTGATGCTCCTAAAGGCACAGATTTGATTTTCTAAAAAATATTTTGTAGCGTATTTATTTTCTGTTTTCACACCTAATGAGGCAATTCAGTTTTGTATATTCTTTGTATTAGCCCTTGGCTGGAGTGATTAACACTACTTATTTTTGTAGATGTTTTGGAGCAGTTTGAAATTTTTTGTTTGACTTGTGCCAGTACAGAAATATTGCTAATGTGAGAGTATTTCATTGTTTACATTTAATTGTGCAATACAATATTCTTATAATGCCAGTTGCCAGAAGTTGCCAAAGTTGCCAGTTGGCAAGTGCAACCTGACTGCCTCAGTATACCTATTACGTAAAAGAAAGTGTGTTTTTTTCTTTTCCTATACAAAATGAATGGATGCTATTAGAACCCTAATGTATTTGTTTTATGTTTTATTCTATTTATGTTTAACTTTTCATAACAGGAGATGGTTTTTAGTTTTGCAGTCTTTTCAAAATAAACGAAAAAGCTAGTCTTACACATGTCTGACTTTTAGTTGCTTTTTTCCCCATTGTACCGAACCCGTACCGAACCGTGATCCCCATACCGAGATACATACCGAACCGTAACTTGTGTGTACCGTTTACACCCCTTATATATATATATATATATATATATATATATATATATATATATATATATACAGTTTCCCATATATATATGGGAAAGTATTCGGCTCCCTTGAACCTTTCAACCTTTTGCCATATTTCAGGCTTCAAACATAAAGATATAAAACTTTTATTTTTTGTCAAGAATCAACAACAAGTGGAACACAATCGTGAAATGGAACGAAATTTATTGGATATTTTAAACATTTTCAACAAATAAAAAACTAAAAAGTGGGATGTGCAATATTATTGGGCTCCTTTACTTTCAGAGCAGCAAACTGACTCCAGAAGTTCAGTGAGGATCTCTGAATGATCCAATGTTGTCCTGAATGACTGATGATGATCAATAGAATCCACCTGTGTGTAATCAAGTCTCCGTATAAATGCACCTGCTCTGTGATAGTCTCAGGGTTCTGTTTAAAGCTCAGAGAGCATCATGAAGACCAAGGAACACACCAGGCAGGTCCCAGATACTGTTGTGGAGAGGTTTAAAGCTGGAGGTGGATACAAAAAGATTTCCCAAGCTTTAAACATCTCAAGGAGCACTGAGCAAGCAATCATATTGAAATGGAAGGAGATCAGACCACTTGAAAATCTACCGAGACCAGGCAACCCTCTAAACTTTCATCTGGAACAAGGAGAAGACTGATCAGATGCAGCCAAGAGGCCCATGATCACTCTGGATGAACTGATCTACAGCTGAGGTGGGACAGTCTGTCCAGAGGACAACAATCAGTCCTACACTGAACAAATCTGGCCTTTATGGAAGAGTGGCAAGAAGAAAGACATTTATCAAAGATATTCATAAAAACGGGGCGCTAGATCACATGCTATGGTGTAGACGCACTTTTTCTGTGCTCCCCTCTGATACACCAAGATTCAATAAATATAACATTTCATAACTACTTGTACCCACTAAAAGTCTGAGCATACGCTCGTTTATCCACGGGTGCACTCATGGCTACTAGGAGAGACCAGAAACAACAGCCTAATGCTAAGAAAACACCCTCGGTGAACTCGACAAGAGATGCTAATGCTAGAGCTAATGGTGGCGATGATACCCAAGATCTAATAACGCTAGCGGCTAAGGCGAACCCGGAGACATCAGCCATTCTCAAAGCCATAAGCGACATGAGCGAGAGGATGGAGGGTTCAACTACCTGGAATGCGTCCCTGCAAGCTACCAAGGCTACCAGAGCTGTCAAAGCGGCTAGCAGTGACCACAACTCCCGACTAGACCAGCTTCAGCAACGGTGGCTTCAGCTAGAGGCTAGTAACAAATCACTCAAGGAGAAAATCACCGACCTCGAGGCACGTTCCAGACGCCAAAACATAAAAGTTGTGGGTCTTCCAGAGAGGGTCGAGGGTAGAAACCCTGTGGATTTCTTCTCCAACTTTCTACGTGGTCTGCTGGGCCCTGCTCACTTTCCCACTCCAATAGAGGTTGACAGAGCGCACAGACTGGGACAGACGCCCGATGCGGGTGGACGACATCATGATAGCCAGGCTTTACAGCTTCCGAATGAAAGAGAAAATACTGCAGCAAGCCCGGGAGAACTCCCCACTCAACTACAACGGAAAACGCGCCCACATATACCCCAACTTCCCAGCTGAGACCATGAGGCGGCACCAGCCAGTCGCGGAGGTGAGGAAGAGACTCAATAACGTTGGTATGCGCACCGGATTTCTTTACCCTGCATGGCTCAGGGTAACCAAATGTACCGACATTGACATGGTCTTCAACACCCCAGGAGACGGCGACTGTTTCTTGCTCAACTACCAGGCTAACGAGGAAGGATGAAGATCTTGCACCGGTGCTGCAACTTTGAATGGACGGCTTCATTGTGGTCACAGCCACATAGGGTAATATGAATCACTGGATCAACGCCACTTGTTCTTTGATTTTTGCCTTACCCTCTCCATAGTATGTTACATTAGCGCTTTGATTTTTAGCATTGATAATATTTAGCACTGAATTAAGGTTAAAGGATGCTTGTTTGCTTTGCTTTAATTAATTCTCATTACCCTCTCCAAAGTATGTTACCTTAGCGATTTGATTTTCACCATTGGGTAAGTTTAAGCACTGAACCAAGGTTAAAGGTTGTTTGTTTTAATTAATATGCCTTAGCCGCTCCACATGTTACCTCAGTGCTTGGGTTTTATTTGATTTTTCAAAAAAAAAAAAAAAAAGAAATGTTGCTGTACTGTTTATTATTTATCGGAGGGGGTGCCACATTTAAGTTATTTAAGTTAAGTTATTATGTGCCTTCTTAAATGATTTTGATGTTTGTTTTTTATCTGGGGCAATTTATTGTCACTGCCTGTATAACACAATCCACACTTATTCATGACACGTAGAAATAGGGATGAGCGTATCAAATTGGTCAGCTGGAATGTGCGTGGCCTAGGCCATTCTATTAAGCACGCTAAAGTATTTTTACATCTCAATTCTTTAGCTGCTGACATTCTATTTCTTCCAGAGACTCAGATTAGACCATCTGAGCAAAAGCCTTTGCGTTACAGTTGGGCAGACCAAATATTTCAATCTACATTTTCAAATAAAGCTCAGGGCTTTGCGATTATTATTTGGAGAAACATACCTTTTAACCATATCTCAACTGTCTGCTACCCGAATGTTTCGATTCATTATTGTAACAGGTTACCTTTATTCTGTCCATGTAACATTGTTGAATGTTTATGGGCCAAATATTGATGAAGCTACTTTTTTCCGTAAAACCTTTTTTTGCCTGACCTCTCAAACACTAATTTAATAGTTTCCGGAGACCACAACGTAATACTCGACATTCATCTTGACAGGTCATCAAATAAATTAAGTAACTCTTCCAATGCTTCCGTGTTTCTGAGCCATCTTATTGCCTCTACTAACTTAGTTGACATATGGCGTCTACAGCACTCGACAGATAGGGACTTGAGAGTTCAGCTGAGACTGATGAAATCTCACAAGTACACAAGTACAGACAAGTTCTCATATTTTAATCACTCCACTTCAGGAAAAGTGACAAGCTCCAAATCCTCTGTATCATTTCCCCATCGCTTGATATTATGGTCTGTAACAGGTGGGATCTTCAAAGTCATCGCCCTTTCTGCCAATCAACTGGATGCTCTACTTATTTCTGTGGTAGTTATATAGACTCAGCTGATGCATGCTCAGTGCATGACTGGTGTTGTAGGCAAGCAGATAGAGGGGGGAGGGAAGGAAGGATAGATAGATAAATAAATAGACAGACAGACAGACAATTTATTAATCCCGAGGGAAATTCAAATTATTAGTTGCCATTAGGACTATTAGTTGCCACCGGTAATGCCAGCATGTTGCACTGGAATATCAAACAAGCTAAATGGCTGAGAACACACCAAAAACCAGTGTGGGTTGAAAAAGAGACAGCCACACTTATGTTGGGGCTATAAAGTTCTTGTTAAGTTGTTGTTAAGTTGTTAAAAGGTTATCAATAAGTGTCCTAAAATAGTTATTATTAAAACACAAGAAGTTTAACAACAAAATTAAGAAATCAAGGACAGCGCACCAGTCTGTAACCAGGTGTGGCACTGTAGAGCAACAGAGAAAGAATAAGCACAGTGTGGTTAGTAAGAGAAGAGAGAACAAATAACACAGTAAAATCCAACAAAGCAAGAAGAAGTTTCCCACCACCAGCAACAGGTACTCTGTTGTTTCCATACAGACGCACTAATGTGAAACCGATTTCACAATGTGTGCTCTGATTATTGAACCAGGAAAGGGAGATGCGAGTCACTTTCAGTGGTGAGAAAACACTTTAAAGCACTCAAACGTTACAGCGGGACCAACGGTAAGGAAGCTTACTGAACAACCCTAAACTAACCTCTGCCCAGACACAAAGCCTTATACATGGATCTCTCTGGAAGTGATGAGGATAGCGTGGTCCTTCAGACGGGAACAGTTGAAGGCCTGAAGCTGTTCATGTCGGGTTGCACACAGGTGCCTTTCCTGTGAATCAGTGCTTTCGTATATTTTTCAGTCAGGGTTCAGAACTCATCATAGCACAGAAATGGCGCTGATTAGAGTCACCAACCTCCTCGTGGCCTCAGACAATAGATTAGTATCTGTACTTGTTCTGCTGGACCTCAGTGCTGCTTTTGATACCGTTGATCACAGCCTTTAGCTGCATAAATCAGAGCACACTGGGACAGCATTAGGCTGGTTTAAGTCATACTTATACGACAGGTTCCAGTTTGTCCATGTTAATGACATTTCTTCTGCACGGCATACCTGTCAAGTATCCCGTTTTGGCCAGGAAAGTCCCGTATTTTACTCTTCTCTCCTGTCGTCCTCCTGTATTAGTATTTTCCCCGTAAATCTCCTGTATTTTAACCTGCGTTATTAAAAAAAATAATAATAGTACTGCATCAGGCAGAGTAAAAAAAAAAAGAAAACATTCCCAATCTGAAATCTGTCACTTGCCTCTCGATAACTGCCACAGCAGTAGCTACTACAGGTACGGTAGGTGGTAGATGTCTCAAGGTTAGTGTGTGACATCGCTTAAAGCAGAAAAAAAAAAAAAAAAAGATAGTTACAGAGACTGTAACTATCTCATGTAAAATAAACTACTCTGGACCAGTCCACAAATACACTCCTTAAAAAACAGTCATAAAGAATGCAAAATCTGCAACAAATGAGTACAACAAGTCATTAAAAGAGTAAAGAAAAGTCACATGAAATGAGATGAAAAACTGTGAAAGAAGAGCAATATGAAATGAAAACGATGTGTAGAATGAAAATCAAATGTAAATGTAAATATAAGCAATGTTAAATAAACAAATTATATGCAAATCCCTTCAAATAAATGCTCTTCATATATACCCCTTTTGTGTTTTCATTTAGGCTATAATGAATGTTCACATTATGTCAATGTGGCTTTATGCACAGCTGCACTACTTCCTGAAGTTCAACCAGTTGCTTTGTTTCCTGTCTGCCATTAAATGACAAACTGATCAATCCAGGTGTGTCTGACCAGGAATGGTCAGACACACCTGGATTGATCAGTTTGTCCAATAATGGAGCATCCTCTCCCAGGTTGATGCTGAAAAATGAATCCACACGTTTGTCAGTTCTAGACTGGATTATTGTAATGCACTGTTAGCGAGATGTCCAAAAAGCTCGCTGAAATGCCTCTAACTAATCCAGGATGCAGCAGCGAGGGTGCTGACAGGAATCCGTAAGCGAGATCACATCTCTCCCGTGTTAGCCTCCCTCCATTGGCTTCCCGTGAAATTTCGAATTGAGTTTTAAATTCTGCTTCTCACATATAAGGCCCTTAATGGCCTAGCTCCCCGCTATCTACAAGACTTGATAGCATGTTATGCTCCCAATAGAGCTCTACGCTCTCAGAGTGCAGGGTTCCTTGTTGTTCCTAGAATATCCAAAAGTAGACGGGCCTTCTGCTACCAGGCACCTTTATTATGGAACCAGCTACCAGTTTGGGTTCAGGAGGCTGACACCACCTCCATCTTTATAACTAATTTGAAAACATTTCTGTTCAGTAAAGCCTACAGTTAGTCCAATTAATATTGTGTAGGGGCTAACAGTCATAGCTACAGTTATAGGAGCTAAGACTAGAGTAGCTCGCCTTAATCACTGCTTCATCATAGCTATACTGCTATAGGCCTACGCTGCAGGTGGACACCAACATGATCTGCTGAGCGGTGTCTCCACCCTCTTCTCCCTTACTGTCACAAAGAGGGGGGGGAGTGGAAGGGGGACCCAAATGCAGGAGATCTCAAAAAAGCAAAAAGGTTTATTTAACAGAAAATTTAAAACACAAAAATGCAAAAATCCAAAAATGCAAAGAATTCAAAAATACAAACTTAACTTAACTCCAAGGCAAACGGTGAACACAAGGATAAGGCATACAGGGGATAGAGACGACAATGGACAGCAAACTGAAAGGGAGTGACAGGACTTATATACACACAGGAACAAACGAGAGGCTTGACAAGGGGGAGGAAATAACGCTGAAAACAACGGAGACAAGACAGACCTTCAAAGTAAAACAGGAAGCACTAGAGACATGGAGAGACGCCAACTTGACAACACACAGAATATACAGAAAAACAGAAAAACGATCATGGCCGCTCCAGGCCATGACACTTCTCTTCCATTTTCTACTCCCTTCTTCCTACTCAAACTCATTCTATAGTTAACTAGAAAAGCACTCGGAGAGCGCAGACTTCCACCAAGTGCAGCAATTATCGAAAATTTGAAAGTGATCCAGAATCCATTTTTCCAGATCACATGCAAAATGAAATCAGTTCTCCCTTTTCACATTTCCAACAACTCCTGAAAATTTCATCAAAAAGTTATCTTGAACACAGACAAAAAAACAAGCAAACAAACAGACAGACAGACAGACGCCAGCAAAAACATAACCTCCTTGGCAGAGGTAATTATGAGCACCTTGTTACTGTAACTGTGCTCCATTTTCTTTCCTGTAGTTTGTTGTGCTGTCTGGTTGTTTGATGCAGGCCAGAGTTTCCTGAGTTTCATGCTGACTTGCAGTTCCATCTTCTGTCCATCCCAGCGTTTACCTCCACCTGTGTGTGTAGATGTGTTCGGGGTGCTGGCTGGCGGGGTGATCGGCGACCTGGTCCTCTGAACATTTCACCTGAGTGCTGCTACCTGCATCTGTTTATGTTTATGTAGTCATTACATTCAGTCATTTGTGTGCTCTCCTCTTTCTGTCCTAAATCCTCTCTTTGTCCTGTTTCCGCTCTATTTTTCATTTTTTTACCCAGCTGGCCTTTGGCAGGAAGGTCCCCCCATATGATCCAGGTCCTGCTCAAGGTTTCTTCCTCTTAAAGTGGAGTTTTTCCTTGCCACTGTTTGGCTTAAAGGTTTTTTTTTTCCCCTCTGTTGGAGTTTTTTACTAGCCATTTTATCTTGATTTGGATAAATCTGTGGATATTCGGTGGATTTGGATTTAATATTATAATTTTAGTTAATGATATTTGCTCGGTGGTCATGCTCTGGGTCTCTGTAAAGCACCTAGAGACGATTGGCATTGTAACAGACGCTATACAAATAAAACTGAATTGAAATTGAATGTTGGGAGGACACTCCATTGATGCGTCATGGCTGGAAAAGACATGTGGTTGCCACTGTCTAGCACCCAGAAGGCTTGTTCAGACATGACTGGATGAGGCAGGGGCTCAACTGATGGACGATCACGATGTGGTTTGAAGTGGAGAGTTGTGGTCTCTGCAGGTCACAGGAAGCAGAGCAGAGAGCTTCGTCACTGTAGGCTAAACTTTACAGTTCAGATCGTCAGCAAGAGAGTGTGGTGCATAGACGTTACATAGTGCAGAGAGTGCGACAAAAAGGGAGGCCATAGTATTTATAGTTTGGCCTGAACTGCTGCTTCAGCAAAGAGACCCACTGATTTTTGGGGGTTAAAAACCAGTGAGACCCCAGCTACATCACTTTACCTGGTTGTAAAGTAATTAAGCCCTGAAAACCCTTTTGTGTGTTTGAGTCATCCAAAAGTTTCTTCCTCTCAAACCATGTGGTCAGGCTTTGATGGATGTAAGGCCTTTCTTTGTGTCATACATGGTGTGATGCAAAACCTCTAAAAATAGAGTTAATATTCTTATGGTGGCAACACTTGAGGTAACAGAAGAGACTGAAGAGAGATGTGATAGTTGCTGTATTTCTGTTGGAAGTTAATGGTTCTGTTCTACCTTTTCATCTCATTTGTCCGACCTAGCAACAGTAACTAGGAAGGGGGCGGTGCTTACCGAAAGGTCAATTGGAGGCACAACTGTGAATGTATTTTAAGGCACACTTCAAACAGACCACTTCATTGTGTGACATCATGGGGATATCAGAAGAAATCAGCCAAAACATCAGGAGGGGAAATGTGGACCTCCACAAAATCCCCCCTGGGTACAATTTCCAGATGACTAAAGATCTTATATTCATCTGTTCAAACAATTATATGCAAGCACAAACACCATGTGAATGTCTAACTATCATACAGTTCAAGAAGGAGGCAGGTTCTGTGTCCCAGAGATGAACGTGCTTGAAATGTGCTAGAAATATGAAATGTGTGTATCAACCCAAGAACAAAACCCAAGCATCAACCCAAGAACCCAAGAACACATAGTTGGCTGAACCTGGTAGGAGAGTGTTGATATCCACAGTGAAACCAGTCCTGCACTAACATGGACTCAAAGACCACTCAGCCAGGAAGAAGACATTACTTCAAAAGCAACATAAAAAAAGGTCCGATTTGGGTTGCGAAGTATTGATGGCAGGCGGCCCATATACAGAGGCTACAGTCCTCAACGCAGCGGTCGCAGGTTCGACTCCCAGCCCTTTGCTGCTTGTCCTCCCTATTCTCTCTCTGTCCATCAGTCAGTAGATAGGCCACAGAAAAGAACGTCTTCTTAGTGTCTCAATAATCTAGACGTTCACAAAGGGTTCAATCCTGTCAATGAAGGCCAACTTTGAAAAAAAAAAAAAAAGGTCAGATTACAGTTTAAAAATGCACTAGGGACAAAGACTTTAGTTTCTGGAGACATGTCCTGTGGTCTGATGAATCTAAAATTGAACCATTTGGCCATAATGCCCATTGTTACATTTGGAGGAAAAAGTGGGAAGCTTGAAAGTAAGAAGTACGGGGGTGGCTGCATCATGTTGTGGGGGTGTTCTGCTGCAGGAGGAACTGGTGCACTACACAAAATAGATGTACTCATGAGGAAAGAACATTATGTAGAAATATCGAAGCAACATCTCAAAAAATCGGCCAGGAAGTTAAAGCATCGGCACAAATGTGTCTTTCAAATGGACAATGGGCCTTGGCATAATTACAACATGTATTACAGACAACAAAGTCAATGTTTTTGAAGTGGCCAACACAAAGCCCTGATCTCAGTTCTATATAAAAATGGTGGGCAGAGCTGAAAAGGCATGTGTGAACAAGGTGGCCTACAAACCTGGCTCAGTTCCACCTGTTCTCTCAGGAGGAATGGAACAAAATTCCAGAAAACTATTGTGAGAGTTGTAGAAGGAAAACCAAAATATTTGACCAAAGTCATACAGTTTGAGTGCACTGCTACCAAATACTAAGGAAGTGTATGTAAACTTTTGACTTTGAAGAAGAAGAAAAAATCTCTCTCATTATTCTGGCATTTGGTTAATATAAATAAGTCTGGAAAGCCTAACTGATCCAAAACAGGACATATTTAGTCTGGTTTAATGTGAATAAGAAAAAAAAGGTTTTGTGTCTTTTTATAGTGTATGTGGACGTGTATACTAAACTGTAGTGGAAGCATGTATTGTGATCAAATGAATTGCTATTCCAGTTCTTTTTGTGGAAGCAATGGGTTCCATGTGCTCTGAACCAAAGACAAAAAGAATCCAGACTACTATAAGCAACATGTTCAAAAGTCAAGATTTATGATAGTATGGGGTTCGGCCAATGTCTCTTTTAAAGATCATTTACACTGTCATCATGGCTGCAGAAAATTACACTGACAATGGAGAACAATATGTTGTCTTCAAAAAGATATTCATTCATACTTATATTTCAAGAAGACAATGCAAATCCACATTCCAGGCAAGGCCCTGCTGGCAGTCCTGTCCTGTCCCCAATAAAGGATCTGAAGAGAATTTTCAGTGAATAAATAAAACAATGGCAACCCTGTACTTTTTCACAAAAAAAAAAAAAAAAACTGGTTTGCATGAGAAGTTAGACAAAATAAGACCTGGAGCCTTTAGTATTCTTAATCATTTAGATTAAGGATAACATTTTTTGGTTATTCTTTTTGGTCGGATCACCTTTTTAGTGTTCTGAGAATGAATGGCAACACTAAGTGGTAAAATCTTTAGTGTCTCAATTGACCTTTTGGTAAGCACTGCCCCCTCCCTAGTTACTGTTGCTAGGTCGGACATTCTCGCTGCTCCTCCATTAAGGACAATGTTATTTTGCCATTTTCCGATGCCTATCAACCGTATTTACATTACACTAGAATAACGCCGTGGTTAAATATTGTTGCTGGGGACCTGCAACAGTGACTCGAGGTGTCCAGAACGTTTGGAAGGACATTTTTATTCTCTTTCCCAAACCAAAACAAATGCTGGAGAATGCAGCTGTGGGTTAAGTTGTCTCCGTCCACACAATCAACTGAACGTGGGGAAAGTTACAAAACACGCCAACATTTACTCCAAGGTAAGTTAGCCTTGTTTTTTAGATAATTGAGTTACCACCATTTAGTAAAAGTAATATGATTTAGCAGCATGGAGGGTGATGAGTGAAAACATCTCTCCGTTAGCATTCTGGCTAGCTTGCTAGCCAGCTATAAGCCTGCCTCGTTGTCTACAAATATACGTATATGGCCCTGGATATTTATTTTGTTAGGTATAAGGTGAGGCTAGTGATGTTAACGTCACTTTATTAATTATATTAATACAATGCTGTGACTGTCTGATGTTAGCATAGCTCTGGTGTGGGACAGACCTATGGACCAGAGCTAATGCTAACAGAGAACTCATCACCCTCCTTGCTGCTAAATCATATTATTACTTTTATTGTGTTGTAGGCTTGAAATCCCAAAATTGACGTAAACTGACAAATGAAATGAAACTACCAGAAAAAAAACTGACAGGCTGTCTGCAAAAAAGTCCATGTAAGAATCGATTTTTTTTTTCTCGCTAATTTCTTTCCCAATTTAAATGCTGTGACCATTAATTTTTCTTGTTTCTTGTTATGGTCTTATGATAATAAAAGGGCAGTCCTTAAATTTAAAAAGTTGCAGGTAAAAGTTGCAAAGTTTTTTTAATAAAATAAATACAGATAACATCTGCTTTAATATATAGTTTTGACTATCTTTAACTCAGCATCTTATTCCTGTCCTAATTTTCCAGTATAACCCACTCCCAATCAGAATAAAAAAAGAGGTGTTTGAACCTCAGCCTGAGGGCATAAATTGTGCATTCAAACCAGCAGGCTTCATTGTGAGCTTGGTGAGAGCATTAGAACCACCAGTGGAGTGTAAAATGTACATTACACCCCTGTAAAGTGGCTGTCCATCAAAATCTGAGCTCTTCTAGGCAATATGCCAATTAGGACATTATCATATTACATCCCACTGGAATGACAGCAATGTCAACATCCAAAAGAAATCTTTATAAAAACCTGGCAGATGTGGTAACTGCAAGACTCCCAGATGTCTCAGTCACAGCAGTTGAATAAAAATAGCGTTGAAATACCCTGTAACCAGGTCCCCACAGTAGGTGATTGCAAATGGTTATTTTTTATGAGCATTTTGACACTCTGACTTTCAATTTAATGCTTTGGCAGTTTGAGTAAGTGGGTGAATAAGGAGACATGCACACTGTGTGCCTTTTCCATTAACATTTAGATACGCATTTAAACATATGCATTTGGTCTGTACATTGGACATTTGTGTTGGATGACAAGAACTGCTAAGAAGGAAAGCATTATCAGAGTATGATTTTTAAAATATTGCTTAAGGCAGGGGTGTCCAAACTTTTTGCAAAGAAGGCCATATTTAGTGAGGTGAAAGTCTGTGGGGGCCGACCATTCAGCCAGACATCAAACAATTAATATTAAATGCAAATTACCCATTTTATATATTTTTTTATGGCAAATGCCATACTTTTCGTTGAATTTCCCTTTATGGGATAGATAAAGTATTTTTCATTTCATTTCATTTTCATGCCTTTACATAGAACACAAAGAAAAAGTTTTGCCAAAATCACTCATCTTTCATATTTGAAGACCACATGTGGTGTCTGTCTGGAAATTAAAAAAAAAAAAAGACTTTTTGAAACATTTCAATGTTTTAATTTTAACATTTTGAAACACACTTAAAAAATTATATAGAATTCACTCATAAATGCTCATGAACTTCTCATTTCAATACATTTGAACAGGAAAATAACTCTGAGTTATAATTAGATAATGTTAATGTTCACTTGAATCCCTGTATTACCGATTATCAAAAAAGGAAAAAGGCAATGTTTTTAAAACCATTTTTTAAATTTTAGACTGATAATATATATATATATATATATATATATATATATATATATATATATATATATATATATATATGTATGTATATATACATATATATGTATATATATACAGTCATGGAAAAAATTATTAGACCACCATTTTTTCTTCACTTTCTTGTTTATTTTAATACCTGGTACCACTAATCGTCATCATGTGACTAAAACAGACAGAAAAGAAAACACTGAATGCATAAAAGCAGTGTTTTTGGCAGTACAACGCCATAGCTATTGATGTAAAAACTTAAGTGATTTAGGTTATAAACAAGAAAACCATGGAAAATGGTAAGATATCAGCTCTTAAATAAAACTCTTATGAGCAATCTTTGTGGTTATCATTATGTTTGTCCAAACAAATGTACCTTTAGTTGTACCAGGCGTTAAAATGAACAAGAAACTGAAGAAAACAAGGGTGGTCTAATAATTTTTTTTTCCATGACTGTATTTTCAGCAGCGATGGGAAATGTGTGGTATTGGGCTGCATGTCTTTGGAAAAGTTGCAGTTTGGACCCAAAGGCCTTGATGTGAAAAAACAGCTGGCTCGCCGTTGCATCTGGACCCTGAATGCTCGTGTTCAGTGCATTCAGATGTCGGGTTATATCAACTAAAAATGCCAGATCAGCAAGCCAACCAGGATCGAATAGTTCTGGCACTGGTTGTTTCTTTTTTTTCAAAGAATTGTCTGATTTCCTCCCTAAGAGAGTAGAAGCGCTGCAGCGCAGATCCCCGACTGAGCCATCTTATGTCAGTGTGATACACAACATCTCCATATTCAGCCTGGATGTCGTGTAGAAACTGCTGAAATTGGCGGTGGCACAGGGCTTTGGAGCGAATATAATTAATGGCCTTTATCACCGGTTTCATCACATGATCATGTTTCAAGTGTTTGGCACACAGAACTTGTTGGTGAATAATACAGTGGAGTTTGATAGCTTTCCCTCCTTCTTCGCTTTGTTGCAGATGAGGGCTGATAAACCATTTTGTTCTCCAGCCATGGCAGGTGCCCCATCAGTAGTAATCCCCTTGACTTTATTCCATGGCGGTTTCATGTCATTTACGGCGGAACAAACGGAAACAAATAAATCTGTGCCTCTTGTTTGATCTTTAAGGCTCTGCAGGTCAAGTAGCTCTTCAGTCACGTTCATTTCATTGTCCACTCCCCTCAAAAAAATCAGTAATTGAGCTGTGTCGCAAGCGTCTGTGCTTTCATCGCAGGCTAAAGAAAAAAAGTCCAACTCCACTCCTTTAGCCTCCACTTGTCTCTTAATGTCAGATGACGCATCTTCAATTCTCCGTACCACAGTGTTACAAGCCAGGCAAACATTAGCAAATTCCTGCTTCTTTTCAGGACTAATTTTCTCCACAATTGTCATCACGCAGTCTTTAATGAATTCACCCTCAGTAAAGGGTTTGCAGTGCTTAGCAATCAGAGTTGCCACCTCATAACTTGCCTTTGTGGCATTTTCATTTGATCCATGAGCTCTTGTAAAAAAGCACTGCTGTGCCGTTAGAGCTGCTTCCAGTTGCTTCAATTTTTCGCTACGTTCGTTTCCAGTTACCTTGTCGTAGTTTCCGTGTTTCATATATTGAACTCCTTGAAAACAGCCACGGTCTCCTGGCAAATTAGGCAGACACAGTTGTTTCGCACTTCGGTGAAAAAATATTCCAAATTCCACTTCTCTTGAAATCGGCGGCCCTCGCTGTTAACTTTCCTTTTTTTTTTAGATACACTCTGCACTTTTGAAATGGGCTGGAAAGACTCAAACAATGCCCTTTGACCCC
The DNA here is from genome assembly GCA_018398805.1 of Hirundichthys speculiger. Taxonomy (NCBI): domain Eukaryota; kingdom Metazoa; phylum Chordata; class Actinopteri; order Beloniformes; family Exocoetidae; genus Hirundichthys; species Hirundichthys speculiger. The sequence continues at coordinate 1,289,565 of JAGFBZ010002176.1, read as the reverse complement.
TAGTCAGAAAGGTCAAAGTTTCTGGCGGCAAGAGTGCGGCCACAGGTATACTGCCATCTTCTGGTGAAATATAAAATAGCTTTTTCTGTACACTGTATTTTTTACTGACGGTCAACAGTGCTAGTGGCCGCATGTTATTGATTTCATGACGGAGGCCGTGGGCCACTGGAAATTTGAACGCGGGCCGCATTTGGCCCAGGGGCCGGACTTTGGACATGCCTGGTGTAGAGTGAGCAATATTCAGCAGTTATTTAACTCTCCTCACCAATTGTTGTTTCCCTCCCTTCACAGAAAAGAATGTCTTCTTAGTGTCTCAATAATCTAGACGTTCACAAAGGGTTCAATCCTCCTCAAGAACCCATAAGATCAAGTGTGGGGTTCCACAAGGTTCATTTTTAGGTCCGATACTTTTTAATCTCTATATGCTATGCTGCCACTTGGGGATGTTATCAGGAAACATGGGGTTGGTTTTCACAGCTATGCTGATGATACACAACTCTACATCGCTGTCTTCTGATGACCCTAAAACCAGTTAATGTTCTTTTAAACTGTGTTTTAGATATTAAGTCATAAATGGCAGACAACTTCTTACAGCTTAACCAGGACAAAACTGAAGTTTTAATCAATGGTCCTGAAAACAAGAGAGAGAAATTTTACCAAAATTACATGGATTTAAACCTTCTCATTGTGTGAGAAACTTGGGTGTTCTTTTTGACTCTAAGCTGAAATTTATTCCACATATTAGAAATATTACAAAAACAGGTTTTTATCATCTTAAAAACATCGCCAGAGTCCACTCATTTCTCTCTCTTGCCAGCACAGAGGTGTTGATGCATGCTTTTATCTCCAGTAGAATAGATTATTGTAATGTCCTGCTTTCTGGTCTTCCCAAAAATAATATATCTATCCTACAATTACTCCAGAATTCAGCCGCACATGTGCTGACGAGGACCAGAGGGCGGGAACATATTACACCAGTTTTAAAATCGCTGCATTGGCTCCCTGTGTGTTTCAGGATTGATTTTAAGATTCTTTTATCAGTTTATAAATGTCTTAATGGCCTTGGGCCTTCATATTTATCTGACCCCCTTTTGAGGTATGAGCCCTTGCGTACCCTGAGGTCCTCGGGTACAGGCCATTTAGTAGTTCCCAGAGTCAAAACTAAACCCTATGGTGAGGCCTCATTTCATCATTACGGCCCCCGACTCTGGAACAGCCTACCTGAGGACCTCCGGGCTGCAGAGAATGTTGATGCTTTTAAAGGGAAGCTCAAGACCTTCCTTTTTTAACTTGGCTTATAGTTACATTTTATTTATACCTTTTATTTTTTATTTATATAACTAATTTTAATTCTATTCATTTCATGCTTAACTACCTATTTATTTATTCTAAGTTGTTCATTTAATTGTATAGTCATTCATTTATGTATTTCTTAGCTGTTCTTAATGATTTTAAGTCTGTTTGAAATTTCATCTTCTTTTAACTCCAGTGTTCTCCTCATGGTCCTCGACGTCAGGAGCTACACCTGCCTGGTTTCCGGGGACGTTGCCATGGGGACTGTCTGTTTTTCTGGGTGGGTGGGGCCCTACATTGTGGCTAATGTTTGCAGTGTGGGTCCTGGTTGGCCTCGGTCCGGACGGTTCCTGTGGTGGCGACCTCTGTATTTGTGGGTGGGGGTGCTCTCGACGTGAAATGATCCCTAAGATATCGTTTTCCTCACCTGGTTCATTAGTCTCAAGATGGATGTTTTATGGTCTATCTATAATGAGGCCAAAGGGGGTTGGGGTGGGGGGTAGGTTATGTGTACTGAATGTGTGGGTGCGAGAGAGAGAGCTTGACTGGGTGCTGATTCAACTCTGGGTGTGTGATGACTTTTAAGTTGTTTTTGTTATTTTTCTTGTTGTTTTAATGACTGTTTTTTTTATTATGTAAAGCACTTTGTGTTACTTTGGTATGAAAAGGGCTTTATAAATAAATTTGATTTGATTTGAACAGTAACGTTAGTTTTTCAGTGACTATAGTGAAGGATAAAATAGACGGTATCTCTATGAATAACATGGTCTTTAAACTAACTGCAGACAAAACAGCTGCTGTAGAAGTATAAGTATAATCCATGTCAGTTCTCTTCCAGTCTCCCAGAGTAACATGTCTAACTTCACTCTGATGACACTGATGTGTTTATTGGGATAAAATTATTTTGAGACAAATTAAACATCAATCCATTATCTTCTACTTTGTCTGTAGATGGACAAAACATTTTTAGCAAATTAGGTCCTTAACAAATTTGCTCAACAAGTCCATATGTGTTTTGTGGATTTGAAGAAAGCATTTGACCGTGTTCCTTGGGGGGTTCCTGTGGGGGGTACACCAGGAGTATAGGGTACTGGGCCCGTTGTTACGGGTACAACTAGAGTGAGAGTTTAGTCCACACTGCCGGTTGTAAGTGGGATTTGTTTTCAGTGACAGTTGGACTCCGCCAGGGCTGCCCTTTGTCACTGATTCTGTTCATAACATTTATGGATAGAATTTCTAGCCGCAGCCAAGCAGCGGAAGGGTTCCACTTAACTGGTGTCAGGATTGCATCTCTGCATTTTGCGGATGACGTGGTCTTGTTGGTGCCATTGTGTGGGGATCTTGAGCTGTTATGTAAGCTCCCGCTTTGAGTGTGAAGCAACTGGAATGAGAATCAGCAGCTCTAAATCTGAGACCATGGTTCTCAGCCTTCTCTGGGTTGGGAGTGAGGTTCTGCCTCAAGTGGAGAAGTTTAAATATCTCGGGGTCTTTTCATGAGTGATCAAAGAGTGGAGAAGGAGATTGGATCAACACAACATCTGCTGTGGTGCGGACTCTGTGTCTGTCTGTTGTGGTGAAGAGAGAGCTGAGCCATAAGGCAAGGCTCTCTGTTTACTGGTCAATTTTTGTTCTAACCCTCACCTATGGTCTTGAACTGTGGGTAGTGACCAAAAGAATGAGATTGCGGATACAAACGGCTGAAATTAATTTCCTTTGCAGGGTGGCTGGACTCTCCCTTAGAGATTGGATGAGAAGTTAAGTCATTCAGGAGAGCCGCTGCTCCTCCACATCGAGAGGAGCCAGTTGAGTTGGTTCGGGCATCTGGTTAGGATGCCCCCCGGACGCCTCCCTGGAGAGGTGTTTCGGGCATGTCCAACTGAGAGAAGACCGTTAAGTGAAAACATTAAAGATGGTAAAAGTAAAACTGAAATAGCCTTAAATACTTTTTTTTTTTCACTTTTCATGACATTCACAGTTTCTGTTTCACAGTGGTGTGAGTAAACTTTAAACTACTTCTTTAACAGAGGAAGTAGTTATTTCCCTTTAACCATTACATAATTCATTATTGAATAATGATATATTTAGAATGGAATTAAAATTTATCAGAATGGCATTGCTAACTTATGTAAACAAATTGAGATGGCCTTTATTGTCTTATTCAATTCAATTCAATTTTATTTGTATAGCTTCTGTTACAATGTCAATTGTCTCTAGGTGCTTTTCAGAGACCCAGAGCATGAGCCACGAGCAAATATCATTAACTAAAAATATAACATTGAATCCTAAACAATGTGGTGGATAATGGCAGGTAAAAAAAACTCCCACAGTGGGAGAAAAAAACCTTTAAGCCAAACAATGGCAAGAAAAAACTCCACTTTAAGAGGAAGAAACCTTGAGCAGGACCTGGCTCATATGGGGGGACCTTCCTGATGAAGACCAGCTGGGTAAAGAAAGAAAAATAAGAGGGGAGACAGGACAGAGAGAGGATGTAGGACAGAGAGAGGAAAGCATACAAATGACTGAATATAATGACCACATAAACATAAACAGATGCAGTTAGCATGACTGAGGTGAGATGGTCAGAGGACTAGGTCGCCGGTCACCACGCCAGCCGACACCCCAAACACATCTACACATACAGGTGGAGGTAAATGCTGGGATGGCCAGAGGATGGAACTCCAAGTCAGCATGGAACTCAGGAAACTGGCCTGCAAACATACAGAAAGAAAAAAGGAGCACAACAAACTGCAGGAAAGAAAATGGAGCAGTTACAGTAACAAGGTGCTCCTAATTAACTATGGAATGAGATGGAGGAGGAGGAAGAGGAGGAAAGGGAAGGAAGGGAGAAGAGCCATGGAGACATCACTTAGCAGATTATGTTGGTGTACCCCTGCAGCGTAGGCCTATAGCAGCATAGCTATGACGAATCTGTGATTAAGATGAGCCTACAACTCCTAGCTCCTACAACTATGGCTATGACTATTAGCCCCTACACACTACTGTTTAGACTAACTGTAGGCTTTACTAAACAGAAATGTTTTCAGTTTAGTTTTAAAGATGGAGGTGGTGTCAGCCTCCTTAACCCAAATTGGTAGCTGATTCCATAATAAAGGTGCCTGGTAGCAGAAGGCCCGTCCTCCAAACCTACTTTTGGATATTCAAGGAACGACGAGTAATCCTGCACTCTGAGAGCAGAGAGCTCTATTAGGAGCATAACGTGCTATCAAGTCTTGTAAATAGCGCGGAGCTAGGCCATTAAGAGCCTTGTATGTGAGAAGCAGAATTTTAAACTCAATTCGAAGTTTCACGGGAAGCCAATGGAGGGAGGCTAACATGGGAGAGATGTGATCTCGCTTACGGATTCCTGTCAGCACCCTCACTGCTGCGTTCTGGATCAATTGGAGGCTATTCAGAGAACTTTTCAGACATCTTGCTAACAACGCATTGGAACAATCCAGTCTAGAACTGACAAATGCGTAGATTAATTTTTCGGCATCACCCTGGGAGAGGATGCTCCTAATCTTTGCAATATTTCAGAGAAAAAAGGCTGTTTTACAAACCTGATTAATATGCTGCTTAAACGGCATATCCTGATCAAAAATAACTTAGGTTTTTTCACAGCTGTGCTGGAAGCCAGCGTAAACCCAGTTAATCCATTCCTCAGGTGTTTGGGACCAAAGACAATAACCTCTGTTTTTTCTGAATTTAGAAGCAGGAAGTTAGAGGACATCCAGGACTAAATGTCATTAAGACACCCTTGAAGTTTGGCCAAAGGTTTTGCTTCCTCTGGTTTCCCAGCTGCGTATCATCAACGTAGCAATAAAAGTTTAAGCCATGGCTCTAGATCATTTTCCCCAAGGGCAGCATGTATAAAGTGAAAAGGGTTGGTCTCAGCACTGAACCCTGTGGGACGCCATATCAATGTTAACATAGGGGATTTATATGTCCCCACCAATGACAAAAGCAAATCGACGCCCTTGGAGTAATGCATAAGGAAATCCCTGAAAAAAATGTATGAACTGCATTAAAGAATGGCTAAAATTCCTTCACAGTGATGTGGGACCAGGAAATGACTACGTATTGGGATTAATATTGACATGGACTGATTATAACTTAAATAAACAAAAACTGAGAATCAGGACCACTTTTACTTCTATTTATCCAGGTAAGTCAGTTGAGAACCAGTTCTCATTTACAACAACGACCTGGCCAAGAGGTAGCCAAGAGCAAAAAAAAAGCAAAACAAAGCTTAACGCGTTTAAATTCATTACAGTTTGTGCAGTGACATACAGTGTATAAAAATCTAAATATTTAAAAGATGGTGCAAAGATTACAAAGTAATTTTTAAAAGATTAAAGTGGCAAGAAGAAACAAAATTTTAATGTGTGTTGCAAGTAATTTCAGTCACTCGAAGCAGAAAACTCAAATGACAGCTGAACAAAAATAGTGTTTTGCTTTGGGGCAAGTAAGTTAATAAGGCCACTGGAACGAAGTGTGCAACTGCCGTTGTCAATATTGAGCAATGGGTGGAGATAAGGTGGTGTTTTGCCAATCACAGTTTTTTAAATGAACAGAGACCCATGTGTTTGTCTATGAGAATGAGGAGCCCAGTTAAGCAGTGAATACAGACTGCAGTGCTGGGTGTTATAGGGCGCTCCGGTAGCAAACGGCAGCATGATTAATGAAATCCAGTTTATGGAGGAGGGTTTTAGAAACTGATCTGGTAGATTACATCTCCATAGACGAGAATTGGAAGAACTGCCATTTTGACCAGAAGCTGTTTTGTGGAGTGCACCAATGAAGATTCATTATGATAAAGAAAACCATTCTTTGATTTGACTTTAGAAAAACAGATCATGTCATCCAGAGGACGCCTGGCATGGAGGCTACTCGCTGCTGCTCCGGGGACTTATCCCTGCGACGCTGGACACTGGACACTCCAGTTTGTGCCCGGTGTGGTGATTTGCGGTCGGGTGTCGACGTGCTGTCTGCGGGTGTGGACCGGTCCTCTTGCGGCTGGTGGAGACGTGCCGCCGCGGACATGGATGGTGTCGCTGGGGCCCGGTTCAGGGAAGCTAATCCTGAACTGCTACCCGCAGCAACCACCGCCACTGGATCCGGACTGCAGCGTCAACTGAGCCGGGACGGGAGCCCCCGACGTGTCAGCGGCGGCATGCTGACCCTATCCAGCAATCTGCACGCCGGGGTGAGTCAGCTAACCTGGCAGGGGCCGTCTGAAGACCTGGTGGGCCCAGGACCGCCAGGGGTGATGCCAACAACCTGGTCCACATGTTGAACCGGTACAGTCGGCTCCATCGCTCGCTGGACTGAGGGAGCTCGGTCTTCCCAGAAGAGACAGTTTGGTTCATCGGAGTTTGGTTCATCTGTGTTTCCTCCTCTGACCTGGAGATATCTCACTTAATTCACCATTGTGGAGATATACTGGTTTTAACGGCTGTTAACAGTTTTAACAGCTGTTATGTGGAGTTAGCACTCGGACCACAGGACTGGGACATGAAGAAGGAGCGCTGGACGCCGACAGCTCAAAAACTATATTATATCATACCCACACCCATGAAATCACTCAAACATCAGACAATTTGCTAACTGGTAAGATATAATAAGCGTCTGCAGTACTACAGAAGGTGCTGCATAGGACCAGGTAATGCAAAAACTGAGCTTTGATCAGACTGTGAGAATTATTGGTGAAAATGGCTAGAGATTTAAATTATTATGATTGCCAAAAGCTACTTTTTCATGTGAAAAGACACACAAAAACATTGTATTTGATGGACCAGTTTAACAGCAGATTCTCTGAGCACAGACCCACCAGCACAGAGAATTTAAAGATGTGACAGAAGTGCATGAATTGCTAATGTCCAAAAGCGCTCAGTGAACAAATGCATACTGCATTTGACTTGAAAACAGTAAGGCAAGAAATATGACTGCTCTTGCTGAGTCTTCCATAATAGATGACACTCAGCAGTGACGGTCTTCCTACACCAGGCCAAATCCAGTCAGATATCATACTTAAAAGTAATTATAACTTATTGTTTGTGATGCAAAATGCACAAAGACATCATGGTAGAAATCACCTGACTGTCTAATGTGACATTGCTGCTGTGCTTAAATTTCTATCCTTGGCCCCAGCTCCACGTGTAGACTCCGGTTATGAACTGTGGACTCAGAAGTGTGTCCGCCCATTACTGAAGCTGAGGTAGGTAAGAACCTGAATGGTGGCAGGATGCTGGGGGTGGATGAAATCTGCCCTGAGTTCCTCAATGCTCTAGATGTTGTGGGACTGTCTTGGTTCGGCAAGTCTTTGCAACATTGCGTGGACATTAGGGGCCGTCCCTCTAGAATGGCAGACTGGGACGGTGGTTCCCCTTTTTAAGAGGAAGGACTGGATGGGTTTTTTTATACCTTTTATGAACAGAATTTCTAAAATGAAGTCAAGGAGTGGAGGAGGTCTGAGTCAGTGATGTCAGGGTTGCAATTCTGCATTTTGCAGTTGATGTGGTCTTTGGCTGGAGCAGATTGAATCTTAGGGTGAAGCGGTGAGGATGAGAATCAGCACTTCCAAATCTGAACCAATGGTCCTCAGTGAGAAAGGGCAGGGTGTCCTCTTCAGGCTATGAATGATGCGCTGCCCCAAGTGGAAGAGTTAGTATTTTGAGGTTTTGTTCACAGGTGAGGGAAGAATGGAGTAGGAAATCCACAGGCAGATTGGTGCAGTAATATTGACTCTGAACCAGTCTGTTGTGTTGGAGAGAAGGCTGAGCCAAAAGGCGAGGCTCCTTGTTTACCGGTTAATTTACATTTTAACCCTCACCTGTGATCTCAGAATGAGATCATGAATTCAAGTGGCTGAAATGAGTTTCCGACATAGGGTGGAAGGACTCTCCCTTAGAGATGGGGTGAGAAGCTCAGTCATGCAAGGGAGACTCAGAGTAGAATTGCTGCACCTTCACATTGAGCGGAGCCAGTTAACCTTTGTGTCGTGTTCGTTTCTCCCCCCTTACTTTAGTGCTCCCGGTCAAATTTGACCGGCTTGTTTTAACTGCTCCTACATTAACAGAAAAACCACTGATCACCACCAAATTTTATTTAAATCCCTTTTTAGCTGTAAACAATGTCTCAAACTAGTGGTTTACATGAATAACTGCAGTGAATAAACAAAATATACGGGGGGGGGGGGGGGGGGGGGGGGGCACGTGTCTTCACACACAGGAGTGGTAATCAGCCACTGCTGGAGCTGATTGTACAAAAAAGAATGCTGCACAAGCTGATGAAGATGATGGAGGACTCTTCACACCCTCTCCATGAAGATGATGGAGGACTCTTCACATCCTCTCCACAACACAGTGATCAAACAACAGAGTGTTCAGTGAGAGGCTTCTTCAGGTCCGTTGCAAGACGGAAAGATCCAGAAGATCATTCCTGCCAGCAGCCATCAGCCTCCACAACAAGACATCCTACTATTATTAATTCAATATTATTATTGCTGTCATTTATTTATTGTTGAAAAAAATTGCTTACTACAATGTTGAATTTCCCTTCTGGGATTAATAAAGTACTTTTCATTTAATTTTCATTTTATTTCAAAATTCTCAAAAATTCTCAAAAATACTCAAAATTCAATGAAAGTGGTGATCAGCAATTATACAACCTGATTGCAAAATGCCACATGCCCCCCCCCCCCCCCCCCGTATTTTTTTTAATATTCACTGCAGTTATTCATGTAAACCACTAGTTTGAGACATTGTTTAAAAGGGAGCTTAAAAGGGAGTTAAATAAAATTTGGTGATGATCAGTGGTTTTTCTGTTAATGGAGGAGCAGGCCGGTCAAACTTGACCGGGAACACTAAAGTAAGGGGGGAGAAACGAACATGACACAAAGGTTATTCATTGAAAGATGGATTTATTTATGAATAAGTCAACTTGGTGCTTCCTCCTTTGTCCAAGGATTATTTCAAAATGCAGTGTAGAAATGAAATTAAATGACTTTGCATGCAAAGTAATATGAAGTTTCAACTGCGAATTTCATTTTACGTTCAAATCTTCGCTGGTATCCAGAAGCGGCTCTCCTCCTCTTTCTCTCTTTGTAGTTAACAGAGGGATGCAGCGTTACGCAGCAACGGCAGCCAGGCTGTCTTCCTTCCTGAAGGCCGGTCACATGTCTGAGGCACACGGGTGATTCCTACGCGTCGTTTCTTCCGTATGTCCAGCTTACTCCGTAAGTGCATGACGCTGACAAGACGTGTGGTTGTACCGGGGAATGTAAGCCTTTGGTTTATTTACCTTGCTGGAGCAGGCCAGAGAGATGAGCAGCTTTGCTTCGGGTAGAGGAGATCAGAGAGGGAGAGAAAAGAAGGAGCCGGTATTTATGTGAGGGGCCGCGATCCGCCTTTGCCGGGGATCCCTGCTGTGACATCACTCTCACACCTTGTCGTAAAAAAATAAAACATTAAGTATGTTGGGGGTTGCAGTCATTTCAGTGGTCCTTTGTCTCAATGCCATGTGCTCTTTGTGTAACCCATGGCATGTGGCCCAAAAAAAAAAAAGAAAAAAAAAAAAAATATATATATATATATATATATATATATATATATATATATACATATACACACACAAACACACACCTGGAAATGCTACAATGTGTCTCCGAGAAAGATTTGCAGTTACTGTAAACCAAACTGGATGTTGAAACGACATACAGTACATGAAGAAACAGTGGCAAGTAAAAACTCCCATAGTGAGAGAAAACCTTTAAGCCAAACAGTGGTAAAGAAAAACTCACCTTTAATAGGGTTGAAACCTTGAGCAGCTCATAAGGGGTGGACCCTCCTGCTGAAGTCCAATCAGGTAAAAGAAGAACTTGTTGCTCAATTACTGTTTTCAGCAGCATATTTTATAATCTTCAGTTTTAATTCTGTAGTATAGCTTTTTCTTTTTGGTAGCATATTTGACTCAGCTGTGCTGAAGCAGGGAAATTTCTAAGATTTGCAGGACACTGGCCCTCGAGGACTGTTTTTCCCCGGCCCTGCTCTAGTACATCTGTATAGAACATCAGAGGTATTTTCTACCTGGATATGTCATTTAAACAGCATATTAATCAGGTTTGTAGGACAGCCTTTTTTCACCTCCATTATATCTACAAGATTAAAAGTGATTCCACCTAGCGGATAAAAATTGCACAAATTCACAGTGCTCAGGTAGTCTCTTTAGAACACAGAACAGTTGCATGCTGACTTGCAGTTCCCTCCTCTGCCCATGCCAGCGTTTACCTCCACCTGTGTGTGTAGATGTGTTCTGGGTGCCAGCTGGCGTGATGACTGGTGACCTAGTCCTCTGACCATCTCATCTCAATGCTGCTAATTGCATCAGCTTATGTGGTCATTTCTTTCAGTCATTTGTGTGCTCTCCTCTCTCTGTCCTCCATCTTCTCTTTTTCTTTCTTTACCCAGCTGGCCTTCGACAGGAAGGACCCCCATATGATCCAGGTCCTGCTCAAGGTTTCTTCCTCTTAAAGTGGAGTTTTCCCTTGCCACTGTTTGGCTTAAAGGTTGAGAGAGCCACTGCCACCTACTGTAGTATATGTGCAATTACACTTTATTCCAGTACGCAAAAAAAAAGAAAAAAAAAAAGAACATGTTCCCTGGGGTCACCACTATTTGAGAAGTACTGCCCTTCAGAGACAATGCTATCTGCTGCTTTTTCTTTATCGCCATTCAGTAATGCATGTAATGCTCTGTGAAAAATACTTAAAAATACATCCCAGAGCAAATCACCTCTGTCATACAAATATAAGTTCCTACACTTGTAATCTCAGTTGTAATGTCTGAAATATCAATGTATATTTGCTTTTTACTATTTGAATACTTTGGCCCCGATCGTACACTTCCCGCTAGCACCTACCTGCAAATTGCATGCATAGGAACCTCCGCTAACCCCTAATGCAATCGTTCACTCGCTAAAGCCGCTACCCATTATGCCAACTCCCTTACTCACTTTGTAGACGTGGCAATGGTATCTTACTGGTATCTTGCAATCGTGGATTTAGGGTAGTGGGTAGCGGGTGGTCTGACCACCCGCTACCCACATGTCGGTGCGTACAAGAGTGTGTCCAAATGGCATCAATGTGTGTCCACCTGGTCACATGTGGACGTCCATAAACGGCTTTACCTCTCGAATTAAAGTGTGTTTTGACCTCAGTTGAACCCCTGAGAAAATAGCAGAGATCGTTTTAACCCTGTAAAACCCAAATATAGAAAAACACACACAAAAAAAATTTCAACCATTAAGATGTTGTTGTAGGTTTGAGGCAGAAAATGAGGTGTTTTTCAAAAAAATATGTTTTTGTAAGTTTTTACATAAATGTTGTAATATTGCAACATTGGGCTCAATGGGGAGCAGAATCTCCTGTATCTGCACTCATTGTCTGAACAACAATACAGAATTAAGGATTCATTTGCAGGGTTTTACTTTTGTCCCAGGACAGTATAACATGAAAAATAATCTCAGTCATGTTGTTATAAACAGTCATTTATTGCAATAGCAAGAACTTTGACATTTATTTACAATGATAGTCCCAGAAAGCAGTTCTTGTCCTCTGAAAAACCGAGGCGGACATCACATTTGCTGCATTGGGTATTGGTATACTCTTTACTGCAATGTCTGCAGTGTCCTCTCTTCACTTTTATTAAGAAATGTCCAAAGTGTTGTGCCCACCTGGAAAGAGAAGAATCAATATTAATATTAATAATCAATTCATATATATGCCAAAAATGCATGATGATACAAGTCAAAGATATTACAAACATGGCAAATAGCAGAAATAGATTCTTACCAGAATGAGAGAGGATGCTAGTTGGGCCTTGAACTTTCTCATGTTCAGGATCTCCTTCTTTGGCATCTTGAGAGCTTGGCAATGTCGCTTGTAGAGGAGCCAGGCGTTGACCACAGCAAGGGTGATGGTGTGCCAGAAGATGTACATGTACCAGCGCCAGGATTTCAGGGCGAACTTGTATTTCGCTGTAATTACACATTGCACTGAAGTAATCTATTCACACATTTAACTGGCCACACAATAGTGTATAGCTGACCAATTGTAAACTCTTATTATCATACTAATAGATATGCAGGTAGCCTCCAACTTACGACAACACCTGACATTCCTGAACATCAACACCTGCTCCAGAACAATGGAATAAATGCCCTCCCCCAAGCATCCTCCACAACTGATTTAACTGAGAATTGATAGGAACATTTTCTTATCAAAAGCCAAGACTAAGGGCAGACATGCACAAACAGAAATTCTTTGTTAGAAAGTCCTGCTTTCTGTGATAAGGAGAAAATACTGAGTGGTTAAGGTGGTTAGAAATCATTATAAGTAAATGAAAATGATTAGATATGGCAATATATCTTTGCACACTAGTTTCTAATACAATAATATGTAATCAAATATAAGGCTAGGCTGTAAATCATGTGTAGTTTAACGTTACATTGTGAAAATTTAAATTGACATCCCTCTCAAAACAGGGTTGTTTTGACTACCACATTCACCCAACGTTGTAATATTGCAACAATTACAAAACAAGCTCTAAATAAAATGTAAGGCACATTTTCCACAATGACTACATACTGACATGTTCTAGACACTGTAATAAACACATAAAAAATATTTAAAGCACTTTACTTACTTCAATCAGATAAATCCAATCCAGTAAATCGAGGGGATGATGCTCTCTCAAAAATCTGGAGGGTGTGTGACTTCTTGACCTGAGGACAAGCCTTATATACAAATGTATGACCCAATAGCATTCTGAGACTGAACAATAGGACCAAATGAGTATGTTAATGTGGTTGAACCAAAAAATAAAAATAAAAAACAGGTTTTTTGGGGGATAACAAAAATTGTTGTAATTCTGGAACAGTGGGTCTTACAGGGTTCGGCTTGCTCACCAGTTAAACCATAGATGACCAGAACATGTTTACTGGGAGCACACCAACTATCTGGGACTTTTAGGTGGCCGATAGGAATTGTCTGTGTAAAAATATTTTAATGTATATATCAGTGCAGAGGAGGAAGGAAGAGGAGGAAGCTCTACAGCAGAGTCCCAGATGAGCTGTGTATGAGAGCTGCTGTGATCTGGATGAAAAAATTCTCCATAGCAGTTTGCAGGTAGCGCAACCTGGTCTTAAAGGCAACGACTACTGACGCAGTGATTGGTTGTTAGATCCCCCAGGTTGGAATGCCCTAACCACTCCTATGCATAATGTAGCGGGTTGCACAGGTGGGATAGCGGGTTTAGCAAGGGTGGAAGATTGCGTTCTTTGCTGGGGAACGCCCCTCCTGCTACTCGCGATCCCTAAATAGCAGCTTTAGGAGATCTGGTGGAAGATCAGGCCTTCTTTGCCAAGAAAACAAATTTATACTAAAGCAGTAGTGTGAAGATTTTCTAATCTGTTTGTGCTTTTGCAGTTTACTGTAGAAATATTCTTCATCAGTTCTCAGCCAATACATCTTCTTGTTCAGTATTGCTTCTTATTGTGATCTCAGTGTCAAAGAGAAAGTCTGATGATGATGAGAAAAATAAATGTAAGGTCTGACATTGGAACATCTCGTGACTAAGATTTGGTAAGGCAAAATTGCTGCATCTCATTCAAGTTGGATTGGTTCCATTTGTGTAAAGCAATCTTAAGTTATTTCACAAATTCTTAGCGGGATTGAACCCTAGGCTTTGACTAGGTATTAAAACAACTTTTACTTTGCTGTATTGGTCCCCAGGTATTTAAATTATGATTATTATGGACAGATAAAAAAAGACTTCAAAACACACTGCTTTTATATTTTTTGTATGTTCAGTTTGTCTTGAAAATATGAATTCGTAAAAGGTAAGGAAATATCAAATCTATGAAAACATCAGGCTTTCACAAATCAGCCAATACCATATTACACATGGTGTAGAACATACACTGTTTTTTGCAAAATCTCCAAAATGAAGAAAACCAAAACAAAAATCCTATAATATCCTATCCTATTCTATATAATATAATTAAAGTGCACCCATGGGCCAGTGCGCCATTTTGGAACCACCATGAATGTAACCGCAATTGGTGTACACTTAAGATTTTATCTGTAATTGTAAATACATAGTACATTTCCTTGTGCTGTTTCTACTGATTGGAATAGTTAGAATAGTTAATATTTAGTTTTATATGTATTTTTTTCTCTCTTTTTTTCCACCACCAGCGCATGAGACTGTCTCATCGAGTGAGGACAACAAAATTCTTCCAAAAAACAAGAAACCTAGACTGCAGTCCAAACTATGGGCTGTCCTGTTCTGATTGGGACTCTTCAAAAGGTGAATTCTTAAAACAACCTGTTTTTAAGTATTCAATTCATGCAAGAATTGAATACTTGAACACTTACCAAGGTGTTTGCTTTCACTGTAAGCTTATCTCATTAGCTGACAGCTGAGACACTCTGATACTAAATAAGTTAACTCATTGGCTGCCATTGACATCAATTCCAATGCAAACGCTCACTCCCATTGCATCAATGGCAGCCAGTGCGTTAATGATAAAATATGGATGGATGACCAGTGGGAATTAGGATTTACGTCCTATGTAAAGCAACTGTATTAATACCGAGTCTCTATGGTACCCACTATAGAGACTCGGTTTTAATACCGAGTCTCTATAGTGGGTACCATCATTAGCATCAGTAGACACGGTGAATCCCATGATCAAATTTGTACCTGGACTTATTTATACTCTTAATAAATTCAATTTTCATCTGTACTTGTATCAGTTGATGTTAGAAAAACACCATGGCAGCAATCATAGGTTGAAGCTGTGGAGACATACATGAAGCGGTTCATTCATTCTTGCATTATGTCAGACAAGACAGATAGTTAGAGGTCTGAACCAGAAGCTTCAAGAACCAGATTTGCCAGAATGTAAAACTTTATATTTACAATCATATTAAAGCCTACAAAAAAAAGTATTGGGGGTAATTTAAATATAGACTCTGATACTGTAGGTTGGTTCAAAAAACAGTTTCGCACAATATGAGTCTGATCTGATTTTCATTTATTGTAATTGCAGTTATTATTGCAATTCACTTTGCACCTGTTTGACTAAAATGTTTAGCTGAGCAATTTAAAAGGTTTTGATTTCTTGGTCATTTTATGAACTTAAATTCTAAAACAAGAAAATTGTCAACATGAAGGTAACTTTAATTATACACTTTATGGAATGAGGCATGAGCACACAACTGCTTAGCCATCTAAATTGATGAAATTTCTACACTACACAAGTTAATGTTAGTTTTTAACTGTTCCTGTTTGAAATGTTTTAAAAACCTTTTTTATGCAAAAGAAAATCTCCATAGGTAAGTGAACAGTGTAATAATCTGACCAGTTATAATTATAAGGTGTCCAGAAGTCAAATGGAGAATTGTGTAAACCATGCAAATTAAATGAAAATGAAAGTCCCCATGAAACATGTTTACTCATTTTTCTGGAAGTCCCCAGAAAGCCTCTTTGGAATATTTGAAATCTCAAAGACCAAAATTCTGTCTGAAGCTGTGTATGAACTCTTTGTGCAATAGTAAATTTACAAAATTTTTTTCAGACCTACAGGGCTTTGAGAAAAGGTAGTTTCCCCAAGTGATGGTTAAACAAATTCATCTTCAGCATGCATGTAAACATGTGTGTGTGTGTGTGTGTGTGTGTGTTTGTGCGTGTGTAACAAGATGGCTTCTAAGCCATGTGGTGTGATGGACTACAAAAATGGCAGATGGGATCATGTGTGCAACTGTGTCACACCAAGAGCAGCTGAGTACAAAAAAGAACAAAGGAAATGTGAGGTTATAAGGCCAAGATGAAGTGCAGTGTGTGGTTAGTAAGATAGAAAAGAAAAAGACAATAAATTCAAACAAAGCTAGAATGGTTGTCACCACCAGCAATGGCCAATCTGTTATTTCTACACATGTGAAACCAACGTCACGATGCGTGCGCCGATCATTGAACTGAGAAATGAAGATGCAAGTTGCTTGTTGTGATTAGAAAACACTGTAGGTCGTTTGTTGTAGTTCAGATACTCAACATGAGAGCTGTGGTCCTTATTTTGTCTCTCTCTCTCTGCCTCTGGTTAGAGCAGGGGTGTCAAACTCAATTGCACAGGGGGCCAAAATTCAAAACACGCTTCAGGTCGTGGGCCGAACAGGATAAATGTTTATTGAACACACTAAAACAAATGTTTTTGGAATGTTTGGAACATAAATATGAATAAAAACACACAGAAATATTATTCTGTAATAAACCTAAACCCTAAATAACTTATATTTAATATTTTGCTCTCCATAAAAATATCTTGTTAAATGATACAAGTTAGAAATATGAGCAACTTAATGTTAAAATAACACTAAAATTGCTTTGCTCCTATTTCAATGTATATAAAAAATAAACTTTTAAATATCCCAAAAGATTTTGCTCTCCTTAAAAATATCTCCGGTCAAAATTATTCAAGTTAGAAATATAAACTTGCTAGAAAACCTGGAAATGTACATAAAATGTGTGCTTTTCAGCAATAACAATTCAAATCATTCAATTTTCTTTGCTCTTATGACATCTGATCAAATAGTTTCTCCCATAAAAGCAGCTTCACTGCGTCATACATGTCAGTAATGAAATGAAATGAAATGAAAAATACTTTATTTATCCCATAAAGGGAAATTCAACACTGTAGCAAGGGCTCTCTCTCTCTTTTTTTTTTTTTTTAGCAATAATAATAATAATGATATTAATTGATAATAATGATAATAATAATAATAATAGTAGTAGGTTCTATGTCTTGTTGTGGAGGCTGATGGCTGCTGGCAGGAATGATCTTCTGGATCTTTCCGTCTTGCAACGGACCTGAAGAAGCCTCTCACTGAACACACTCTGTTGTTTGATCACTGTGTCGTGGAGAGGGTGTGAAGAGTCCTCCATCATCTTCATGGAGAGGGTGTGAAGAGTCCTCCATCATCTTCATGGAGAGGGTGTGAAGAGTCCTCCATCATCTTCATGGAGAGGGTGTGAAGAGTCCTCCATCATCTTCATGGAGAGGGTGTGAAGAGTCCTCCATCATCTTCATGGAGAGGGTGTGAAGAGTCCTCCATCATCTTCATGGAGAGGTTGTGAAGAGTCCTCCATCATCTTCATGGAGAGGGTGTGAAGAGTCCTCCATCATCTTCATGGAGAGGTTGTGAAGAGTCCTCCATCATCTTCATGGAGAGGGTGTGAAGAGTCCTCCATCATCTTCATGGAGAGGGTGTGAAGAGTCCTCCATCATCTTCATCAGCTTGTGCAGCATTCTTTTTTGTACAATCAGCTCCAGCGGCTCCAGAGTTACACCCAGCACAGATCCAGCTTTCCTGATCAGTTTGTTGATTCTCTTCAGGTCTCTGGTTCTGGTTCTGGTTCTGATGCTGCTGCCCCAGCAGATGCCTGCAAAGCTGATTGCACTTTCAACAACAGACCAATAGAAGATGTGCAACATCTTGGTGCAGACATTAAAAGATCTCAACTTTCTTAAAAAGTAGAGTCTGCTCTGACCTTTCTTGTAGATGTATTCTGTGTTGCATTTCCACTCTAGTCTGTTGTCAAGCTGAACTCCAAGATACTTGTATTCCTCCACCACCTCCACCTCCTTTCCCAGGATGGAAACACTGCTGTGTTGATTCTTGCTCCTCCTGAAGTCGACAATCATCTCCTTAGTTTTGCTGGTATTTAATACAAGATGATTGTTACTACACCATTTCACAAACTGACAGATCAGTTCTCTGTACTCTGCTTCTTGTCCGTTGCTGATACACCCAACAACTGCAGAGTCATCAGAGTATTTCTGCAGATGACAGGACTCAGAGTTGGACTGGAAGTCAGAGGTGTAGAGCATGAAGAGAAATGGTGAGAGAACAGTTCCTTGTGGTGCTCCAATGCTGCTGACCTCCATCTCAGACACACAACCTTTCAGTCTCACAAACTGTGGTCTGTTTGTGAGGTAGTCATAAATCCAGGAGGTTGTGGAGGAATCCACCTGGAACTCATGGAGCTTCTCACATAACAAGCTCCATAAGTTCCAGGTGGATTCCTCCACAACCTCCTGTTGTTCTAAGCCCCCACGCTTAGAACTTTTTAGTCAAGCTGAACAAATTTTGTATTAGTTTCAATATTTTTATTTTGTTTTATTTATTTATTTATTTTTTTGGGCTCACGTCAATTTTGACGGGCCAACTCACAAGTTACAAAATTTGTTCAGCTTGACTAAAAAGTTCTAAGCGTGGGGGTTTCAGGGTTTCAGATTTAAAAAAATCAGGGAGTAACTCAGGCACTCTCCGCCGCATGTGGGAGAGAACTTATAAAAGAAAAAAAATTGTTACCAAAAGGGTCCGCTACAACTAACTTCGGGTAGCCGAAATTATTCAATGATTTTTCTGTCCAAACAGCGATACAGCGAGACTGCAGAGCTTCTGTTAAATATGAGAACGGAAAAAAAAACATGCAAAGTTGGCAATGAGCCAACTGAAAATCAAATTAAGAAAAAAAGGGAAACGAAGCAACAAAAGAGGTAAGCGTGTCGTCTGGGAGCAGAAAAAAAATGGAAAAAGCAGGAAGAGCAACATGCACCTCTCCTCGGTGTTGCGGAGGTCAGAGAGAGAGAGAGTGGGAGGAGGGAGCCGGTATTTAAGCGGGTGGACGTGGTCCACCTTTGCCAGGAACCCCTGCTGGGAGTTGGGGGTCCTCAGCCAGTCAGAGGCATGGTGTCCCTTCACACCTTGCCATAAAACAATATAACGTTGCAAAGCATGTTGGGAGTTGCAGTCATTCCAGTGGTCCTTTGTCTCAAAGGACCATGCAGTCTTCTGTAGCACATGGCCTTTCACCAACATCCCCTCACTCTTAACAGCATCTAAACAGTTAAACTAAATATCAGGATGTGTTAACATGGTACGACAAAACATCACAAACACAAATAGCAACAGTTATGTCCACATACATCTGGTTACGTCAAAACAATTATTTATAATTTATAACAAATTATGTCGTAATCTTGGGCGCCTTGGAACGCATTAGGCCATTTATAGGGTAAAATGCGTTTCTGATTACGAAATTTTCCGTTTACGAAACGACTTGCAGAACGAAATAATTTCATAAGTTGAGGTACCACTGTATCAAATTCAGAAAAATGCTGAATAACCACAGTCTGAGAGGGGAATCACTGGTTCTACACACCCAAGTGCTCAAGTTTGGCTATTTAGCCAAAGAGTTTTATACTTCAATTACAAGCATAGAATGGTTACATGCACAGTGTGTTTGCATAAACATCATGTGCTCAGCTGTATGTTATAATGTGTCCAGCCAATCAGTCTGCCAAACAACCAGAGATTGGTTGGTGAGGTGCTTGAAAAGAAAAATAAGAGTGTTATTTCCTTCATATCACTCAAACTAAACTAATTATAACACAGGGATTGCCACTGACAGCAGTGAGCAGTCAGTGACCACAATGATGTTAGTCAAACCCTTTATTTATGAAGGTAGATGTAGCACTTCATTCATGGAACTGGACTCTCCATTTGGTCCAGTCGTCAAATATTGTAAGCAAACATGCTACTAACTAACCAGGCCTTTTCTATTTCAGAAGTGCCAGGCACAAAATTAAATCATATCTCTTTTTTACTACTGAAGTTATTGGAGGATATGCAATTTATGTTCAGCTTATAGCCTGATACAACTTCTAGAGGTTTAAACAACTATGAAAAATAATAAAGAAATAAATAAAGCGGGGAGGGTGCAATGCTGGAGGACTAAAATAGTGCCAACAAAAGCAAATTTGTCTAAACAAACTTTAGTAGTAATTGAATGTTATTTTATAAATACACACACTGTCAAAGGGTTCCTCTCTGAGTGTGTTTTGCAAATTACAAAAATAAAATAATGGCACAGCCGCAGGTTCAGTGATGATGATTTATTGTGCTGAACGTCCAATTGTGCAAAGTGACCAAAGAATATTTACAGTGAAGTGAAGAAGAAGGCTATGCACAAAAATATACAAAAAATATTTAAAGTTACACTGCTTCACTCTGTGAGCAACAGTCCAAATATCAAGAATTGTAGTTCCATTGACACCTTCTTTGTATCACTAGTGTCCGTGTCCAACTCCTGTCTCTCACAATCACTCATTTACAGATGTTAGCCCCTCCCACTGGGCTAACTGGGTTATGGAAATTTCCGGAAGACCTATACCAGGGTTAATCAATTAAAATTCAAATGGGTCCAGTCACTAAAATTTCTTCTGTCGCAAGGTCCAAACCATATATGTCTTGCATCACATACTATGGCATATATAGCCTGTCCATCTTAATCAAAAGCACATCATATATTTCCATGTCATTTCAACATTTATTTTTTTGTGTTCACATTGAGACACGTGCAGCTAACACTGAACTTCAGGCCTGCATTACAACTAATAAAATAATTTCTTCATAATAAAATCAAAAGTGCCTCTTCCTGAAATGGTGCAAACAGAGTTTTTCGAAGTGCCTTTTCTCTTCATATTTTCATCATTCCTTTCCTGACAACAATTAACCCAACAATGGTGTCAAATTAAAACAGCTGAAGAGGTATTAAAGGACAACTTTTTATTAACTTATTTACCTCACAAGAATAATCAAGTTATTACCTCCGCCAAGGAGGTTATGTTTTTGCCGGCATTTATCTGTCTGTCTGTCTCTCTGTGTACAAGATAACTCAAAAAGTTATGGCTGGATTTTGATAAAATTTTTAGGAGTTGTCAGAAATGTGAAACGGAAGAACTGATTTCATTTTGGGTGTGATCTGGAAGAAATCCTGGATTCTGGATCACTTTCAAATTTTCAATAATTGTTGCGCTTGGCAGAGGTCTGCGCTCTCTGAGTGCTTTTCTAGTTTACCATGTAACACTGTCGTACTGGGCCCGAAGCTCGTTGATTTTCCGCGCTCTCACTTCAGACTTTGGTGGAAAGATTTTGTAAAAAAAAACTTGTGTTTGGTCTCATAGTGGAACTTGATATTTCCTCTTTAGATTAATGCCACTGTTTCACGGCATATCAGGCATAACGGTTTACCACTGCCGGTCGGAACGATAAACTCATACTCGTTCATCCACTCACATTTGAAATATAGATTTTCAGCATCAACCTTTTGCACCTTCGAGCATGCCATGTCTTCTTCTCTCTCATTTGTTTCTGAAGTAAATGAATTTCAGTGGCTCTCAGAGCTGTCGGCCATAAACGGTTGGTGATTGCCACAAATGACCTGCGTTTACCTGCACTCACGGTTCCCCGGGCTCTGGGAAAAAAATTGAGCTATGTATTTTGAGGTATTTATGTGGCACTGATTATTGGTCCGGACAGAACCTTTACTTGGTCCGGATCCGGACTGAGGTCCGCCATTTGGTGATCCCTGACCTATACCATGAATAACATCAAATTACATCATTCATATTTTATGTTCACAACACAGAAACTAGGAAACATTTAAATGTCAAACAAAAATTAACCACCTTTGTATTGTTGATGTCACTTCCTGTTTGGATTGTATATGGAAGGTAATTGGTTTATTGACTGTTTGAATGCTGAAATGCAGGAAACACTCTATTGTGGTGAATACAGAGCTAAGGTCGCTTAGTGTGCACTCTCAGCACGAACTGTGAAAAGATTTTATAAATAGCCTGTTGCAGTATGAATGAGAATCCGGTGACTGAGACTGAAATGAGTGTGGAAGAAAAGAGGTGCTCTCCTGCTACCAGTGACAGGCTACTCTGTCACACACACACACACACACACACACACACAAACAAACAGGGACACTAAAGCACATACAAACTTTCATTTCCTCACCTCTGAGCTGCATTCGTGCACTCAGATATAGCAAATCATACACATGGGTTTCAGATAGATACTCACCCTCTACTAATTCATAATCTTCGTATTTTATAACTGGTTTATTAATTTCTCTCTTTGAAATATTCTACTCATTTATTTTGAGATTTACTGTGAGATTTTAATCCTCAATCATGTGTAAATGATGTGAGAACAATATTTGGAATTTTGGGGTCAAAACAGATGACCTTGATATTGCTGTTCTTTTTTTCTATTGTGCCTGAGATATTATTGAGAAACAAGGTATGATTAAAAGTCCCCATTAAAGTTGCTTTAATACCACCCTGAACCAAATAGTGGCTTCAGATCATGAGAATACCATGTGCCAGCCTCTAGTGTAAGTCACAAAGAAGTGCACTGTAAAGAACTGCCGCTCACCACCTCCCTCGGCCCTCCACTGCTCATGAACGGTGGATAATAATCTCTGAACAAACAGAACACCATTTCATTTTAGGATCAGTATCAACATTATTCACAATTTAAAGAAGCTTAATCTTGAACTTTAGGTAATATCAATAATAAAATACAGCAGAAAATCAGAATTGACTGTCAGCAAAGCTAAGAAAACAAACTACAGTGGTACCTCTACTTACGAACGTCTCTACATACGGAATTTTCAGGTTATGAAATGCCTCAATGGGAAAATATTGCCTCTTGTAACGAAAGAAATTTCAGGATACAAAAGGCAAAAATACAGTACGTGCTGCTCCTTGCAACTCCCAGAGTTTATCGAACGTAAACATACTTGTAACTGCTCTGCCATTGGCTATCAGCTAGCAGCCGAGTTTTGGAATTTGTTGAAAAGAATCACCCAGAAAAAGTGTTAGTTGGGCTATCACTCACTATGATGATGTTTTCCTTACACATTTTCAAAGGATTGTTAAAAGCCGTCAAAAGCAAACGTCCTTTGATCAGTTCTTTACAAAATGTTAGGCAGAAACCACTGCTGAGAGAGAAAAGGTGACCACGATAGCAGTTAAAAGGTAAATGAACAGAATTTTTATTCTTTACTTTATTCTTTGTCTTTCACATTATATACAACTCTCATTTTATGTTTATTGTGCAGTAATCTAATTGTAACATGTATTTGTTATATGTTTTGATGCACTTTTATGATTTATAAAAAAAAAATTACGTCCGAATTTTGGGGGGAATGGATTAGGGCATGAAAAAAGCGTCTCTGCTTACAGAATTTTCAGGCTACTAAGCTATTTCCAGAACCAATTAATTTTGTAAGTAGAGGTACCACTGTACATAGATTTACTGCATTTGAATATATATATCAGAGCAACAACTGCATACGAACAGTGAATGTAGAAATATGTCACAGTGATGTCATAATGGGACCATTTTAATGTTAAGAGTATTAGCAATACATTTGGTTAGCAACAAGCTTAGTCTACATATCCATCCATGAGAAATGTTAGCTTTGCATTGTATGTCTTCCATTTCTAACAGGGCAGCAACACCAGTGTTAACCATTGGTTCACTTACTCTCTTTTTTAATTCATCCATCTCTGCCCGCTTAATCCTCTGCGGGGTCACGGGGATCTGCTGGAGCCTATCCCAGCTCACTTTGGGCGAAAGGCAGGGGTACACCCAAGTTGCCAGTTCATCACAGGGCCACATATAGACAAACAACCATGCACACTCACAATCACTCCTACGAGCAATTTCAAACCACCAGTTAACCTAACATACATGTCTTTGGACTGTGGGAGGAAGCTGGAGTACCTGGAGGAAACCCACACAAGCACGGGGAGAACATGCAAACTCCACACAGAAAGACCCCTGCTGATGTTTGAACCAGGAACCATCTTGCTGTGAGGCAACAGTGCTAACCTCTAAGCCTCTTTTTTAATCATTCCTTTTTTTTTAGTACAGCCACAGTTTTTGTCAGGACCTGGATGTAGTGGTGATTAGTTTAGATAAGTTTGTCCAGAACATCAGCTGTACTGCTCTAAACTTGCACTCATGTTGATTAAAAAGCATCAGCCTGCTGCCACAACTGATTCTTTTTCTTTTGAGCATAGTGCACAATTTGTTATAGCACAGCCAGTGGTAGAAAGTGGTGTTGCAATGAGATAATATTTTTCATGAAATGGTCTCAGTTTCCACATCAAATATGTTCTTCATCTTCTATATCGAATACAATATGGGTTATTGAAATTTCCAAATCATTGCATTCTGTTTTTATTTATTTATTTATTTATTTTACACAGTACCCATTTTGTTAGGAATTGGTTTTCATTCAAAAATTGTAAAATAATTACAGTAAATTAATACATGACAGTAGAAAAAGCTTCCACTAAGGCTGCTCCCTATTGGGGGGGTCACCGGAGCAGATTGGTTTGGCACAAGTTTTACACCAGATTCTCTTCCTGACACAACTGGTATTCAAACCCGGGACCTCACACATGATAGGCAACAGTACTACCACTTAGATACCTTGATTTTATATTGTCATTTTGTCTGAAATGTCTGTGAGTTGTGTTGCTGCTGTCTTGGCCAGGACTAAATATATTTATTTATTTATTTATTTATACATATATATATATATATATATATATATATATATATATATATATATATATATATATATATATATATATATATATATATACAGTCATGGAAAAAATTATTAGACCACCATTTTTTTCTTCACTTTCTTGTTCATTTTAATACCTGGTACCACTAAACATCATCATGTGACTAAAACAGACAGAAAAGAAAACACTGAATGCATAAAAGCAGTGTTTTTTTGGCAGTACACAACGCCATAGCTATTGATGTAAAAACTTAAGTGATTTAGGTTATAATCAAGAAAACCATGGAAAATGGTAAGATATCAGCTCTTAAATAAAACTCTTATGAGCAATCTTTGTGGTTATCGTTATGTTTGTCCAAACAAATTTACCTTTAGTTGTACCAGGCATTAAAATGAACAAGAAACTAAAGAAAACAAGGGTGGTCTAATAATTTTTTCCATGACTGTATATATATATATATATATATATATATATATATATATATATATATATATATATATCTATATATATATATATATATATATATATATATATATATGTATATTTAACTCAGGCTACACAAAAGAAATAAATCAAGCTGAACAATAAATGCTCACCTAAGACAAACTATTAAAGACAAAAACATTCTCAACTGGACGTCAGTGCATAATCATGGTGAAGAGACACATTTCCTGAGCTCGCTCATAAGAATACTTCACAACAACAGTGGACCTTGTCAAATTAGAAAGTAAACAGAATGTTCTTCCACAGTTAAGATGACATATCTACTTTTAGCAACTTGCTGTAAGTGTGATAGGTTCTCATAATGACTTTTCAAATTCTAATTATGTGTCAAACTGAAGTAGAACACTCCCATATCCATTGTCAACCCCTGTCAATTATCAGAGGTCTCTGTGAGATCTTTCCCTGTTCAAAATTCAACTCAGTTCAATTCACCTTTTCCTGTTTAACATCTTTTACAATACAAACTGTCTTCTTTACAATACAAACTGCTTTTCAGAGATCCTAAGCATAACCCTCAAGCAAAGATTCCGTAGAGATGCTAATCCAGATCTTCAGTGATTCTTCAGTTTGGTCCTTCCATTTGTCACTGCAGTCTGCTCAATGCTCTTCAAAATTAAAGCGGTCCAAACAAAGGAGAAACAAAATGACTTGTGTATACACCAATAAGTCTGTAATTACTACTCAGCTTTCTCCTTTGTAGTATATTGGTCCATCAAAGGGATGAAAGTCAGGATATAACCTGCCATTTACCTCTTTTTTTTTACACTAATGTACTCCATTACAAATTGTGTTCTGCTTTAATTGGCAAAGCAATTTAACACGGGCACACACACACACACACACACACACACACCCACACACCACACACACACACATATATATATATATATATATATATATATATATATATATATATATATATATATATATATATATATGTGTGTGTGTGTGTGTGTGTGTGTGTGTGTGTGTGTATATACATATAAAACTGAGAAGGAATAATACTTATAATGCTAATATTTCTTCATACTAAGTTGAAAAATAATACAACCACTACTCTACAGCATGATTTCTGTCATGGTTCAATTCAATTCAATTTTATTTGTATAGCATCTGTTACAATGTCAATTGTCTCTAGGTGCTTTACAGAGACCCAGATCATGACCCCCGAGCAAATATCATTAACTAAGATTATAATATTGAATCCAATCAATGATAATGGCAGGTAAAAAACTCCCACATAGGGAGAAAAATAACCTTAAAGCCAAACAGAGGCAAGGAAAAACTCCACTCTCCACTCCAGAGGAAGAAACCTTGAGCAGGACCTGGATCATATGGGGGAACCTTCCTGCCGAAGGCCAGCCGGGTAGAGAAAGAAAAGAGGGGAGACAGGACAGAGAGAGGATGGAGAAATCAGAGAGGATGGAGGACAAAGAGAGGAGAGCACACAAATGACTAAATACAACGGCCATATAAACATAAACATAAACAGATGGAGGTAGCAGCACTGGGATGAGATGGCCAGAGGACCAGGTCACCGATCACCACGCCAGTCGGCACCCCAAACACAAGTGGAGGAGAACCCCGGGATGACCAGAGGATGGAACTGCAAGTCAGCATGAAACCCAGGAAACTCTGGCCTGCAAATACACAGAAAGAAAAAGGGGGGCAGAAAAAACACAAAAAACCACAGGAAAGCAAACAATGTGTAGCTCAGTTTCAGTAACAGGGTGCTCCAAAATAATGATAAATGAGCTGGAGGAGGAGGGAGGGAAGAAGAAAGGGAAGAAAAAGGAGAAAAGCAGTGGAGACACCACTTAGCAGATCATGTTGGTGTCCCCCTGCAGCGTAGGCCTATAGCAGCATAACTATGACGAACCTGTGATTAAGACGAGCTTACTCTAGTCTTAACTACTCCAACTATAGCTTTAACTATTAGCCCCTACACACTATAGTTTAGACTAACTGTAGGCTTTACTGAACAAAAATGTTTTCAATTTAGTTTTAAAAATGGAGGTGGTATCAGCCTCCTTAACCCAAACTGGTAGCTGGTTCCATAATAAAGGTGCCTGGTAGCAGAAGGCCCGTCTTCCAAACCTACTTTTAGTTATTCTAGGAACGACGAGTAATTCTGCACTCTGAGAGCAGAGAGCTCTATTAGGAGCATAACGTGCTATCAAGTCCTGTAAATAGCGTGGAGCTAGGCCATTAAGAGCCTTGTATGTGAGAAGCAGAATTTTAAACTCAATTAGAAATGTCACGGGGAGCCAATGGAGGGAGGCTAACACGGGAGAGATGTGATCTCGCTTGCAGATTCCTGTCAGCACCCTCGCTGCTGCGTTCTGGATCAATTGAAGGCTATTCAGCGAGCTTTTGGGACATCCTGCTAACAGCGCATTGCAATAATCCAGTCTAGAACTGACAAACGCATGGATTAATTTTTCAGCATCACCCTGGGAAAGGATGCTCCTAATCTTGGCAATATTTCGGAGATGAAAAAAGGCTGTCTTGCAAACCTGATTTCCTGGTTTCATAGATAAGTACAGCTGCGTATCATCAGCGTAGCAATGAAAGTTTATGCCATGGCTCTGGATAATTTTTCCCAAGGGCAACATGTATAAAGTGAAAAGGATTGGTCTCAGAACTGAACCCTGTGGGACGCCATAGCAGACCCTAGTCCGTGTAGAAGAAACGTCATGGACGAACTGAAACCTGTCAGATAGGTTTGACTTAAACCAGCCTAATGCTGTCCCTTTAATTCCAACAGTGTGCTCTAATCTATGCAGCAAAAGGCCGTGATCAACAGTATCAAAAGCAGCACTGAGGTCCAGCAGAACAAGTACAGAAAATAATCCATTGTCTGAGGCCATGAGGAGGTCGTTGGAGACTCTAATCAGTGCAGTTTCTGTGCTATGATGAGTTCTAAACCCTGACTGAAAGACCTCAAATAGATAATTTCTATGCAGGTGTTCTCCTAACTGGCTAGCAACTATTTTTTCCAGAATTGTAGAGATGAATGGAAGGTTGGATATTGGTCTATAGTTTGCCAAGATGCCCGGGTCAAGGGATGGTTTCTTGAGCAAAGGTTTAATGACTGCAACTTTAAAAACCTGTGGTGCATATCCTAATTGTAGAGATAGGTTAATCTGATCCAAAATTGATATACCAACAGAGGACATAACATCTTTCAGCAGCCAAGTTGGGATGAGATCCAACAGGATGGTTTAGCTTTACTAATAGTTGAGGTCAACTCAGAAAGGCCCACGGGACAAAAACAACCAGAGTCAAATCAAAAACGGAAGAAATCAACGAAGCTGCAACGAAGCTGCAGGGACGTTCGTGAGCAATTTTTGTCCCTCTGTCAGGGAAGAGGATCAGACGCTGATTACGCATTATTATTCCGCATACTGGCAGCCAAAATTGGGTGGTCGGACGATCCTCTCAAACTCCTCTTCCACAAAGATCTCAACACTGAGCTGCGGTCTGAGCTAACCTGCCATTATAAGGGTAAAACCCTGGACCAATTCATTGACGTGGCAATTTACTTTGACAGTCTTATCTGCTCTAGATGACAATCCTGCCCCTACTCAGTTCCCGTTGCCTCAACCCCACAGTCCACTGAGGCATAACACATGCATATTGGTGTTACACATCTCAGCCAAGAGGAGAAAGAAAGATGGTCCCACCAGAATCGCCAGACTTCAGCGGTAAATCAAGTCTCCAAATAATCTACCACCTTAGAAGTACCAGTTTCTCTAAATATTAATGGGAGAGTCATTGAGACGTCATCTGTTATCAACTCAGGACGCCCAAAGAAATTTCATTGATGCAGAATTCTCCAGGACTCATGATATACCTCTGGTTTCCTGTGAATCTCATTTGGCTGTGGCAGCAACAGACGGGTGCCCCCTGGGCTCTTGCTGGATTCAGTTTACTGCTGAGGATTTTACACTTTGCACAGGAGCTCTTCACACTGAAACCATTCACCTATTTGTTTTCTAGTCACCACAAACTCCCATCATCTTGGGTGTTCCCTGGCTGGAGAAACATAACCCATGTCTTTCCTAGTCTATGAGGCATATCATGCAATGGAGGGAGTCCTGCCGGCAGCATTGCATCAATTACATTCCCCACAGAACAAGATCCAAATCCTGTGGCAGATCTAGAATTCCTGAGTAATACTGCAACCTCATGAAGGCATTCAGCATGGCCAAGGTGTCACAATCACCTCCTCACCATTAGACCCTCTACCTGGTTTGCATCCCCCCAAGGGCCAGGTGTTTCTCCTGTCTCAACCCAAAACTGGGTCACATATCAAGGAGGAAATGGACAAAGGCTTCATTTGTCCATCAACTTCACCGATGTCAGTAGGATTCTCCTTCGTGAAGAAAAATGTGATGAGAAAAAGGATGAAAAAGGATGGAGGACTGCGCTCCTGCATCGACTATCGATGCAGGGGCGCAGTGACATCACTTTTAAGTTTCACTATCGTCTACCCAGTACCTGCTGTGTTTGAACAGTTTAGAACAGCCAAGTACTTCACCAAGCTCGATCTTTGTAGTCCTTACAACCTCATTTGCATTCTTAAGGGCCGGTGTCACATAGTCCTGAGAAAGCAGTCTTCCTTTCATCAATGGAAGACTACTTTCTCCATAACATCAGGGCACTATAAGTACCTTGTGATGCCATCCGGGCTTGTTAATTGTCCCGCTGTGTCTCAGGCTTTCATCAATAATGTGTTTTGAAGTATGCTTAATCAATGGGTCATTATTTATAATGATGGCATCTTGACCTACTCTGACTTCTACGAGGATCACATCGAAGGATCACATTCAGTTCTCCAGCGACTCATTGCTTATTGTCTGTATTCCATATTGGAGAAGTGTGAGTTTCACCAGACCACGGTGACATTCCTCAGCTATGTCATCAGCTTGGGAGGGGTAGCCATGGATGAGAAGAAGGTTCAATCGGTAATTAATTAACCACAACCTGTCACTGTAAAGGAGTCGCAACAGTTGTTTGTGAGATTGCCTAGCCTCCATTGTGCCTGATGCTATTGTCTGAACCTTGCTTAACATTGACTTTTCCCTTAATAAAACTGCACATGGATCCCAACGCTACTGACTTCTCATTACAGAATGAGCACCAGTTCTTGATAGCCATCCCTAACCAAGAGTCTATTTAAGTTCATTAACATCATTTAAAATATTTAAAGCACATATGTTGCCACATTAAACATTTACTCCTCATTTTCATTCCAGCTCTGCAGGTGGCTTCAGAGAAAGCCAACCACTTCTCTGCTGTGACTGACAGCTCCAAGACACCTTGTGTTTATTCCGCTGCCTCTGTCATTTTTCATCTATCTCTATCTTCTTCACTTTTTTTTGATGTGCTTTATCTTTCTACTATTCACATATGCCTTTCTTTAACCTCCCCAGAGAGCTCCTTGTCCCCTTGCCCTTGGAAACTAGACGAGTACCCAATAAAAAGTTGGCTCGATAAGAAGACAGACACACACATATTTTTCCTTTACTCATATCTCTGTTCTTCCACCTTCTTCAGGTTTGTTACTAAGACGCACAGCTGGGGCCCTTGCTGATTGACAACTGTAGAGCCTATTCTGTCAACTTTTCATGAACAATCATTTTTATGTGACAAAAAAATATGGAAGCAATGGAACACCATATTTTCTAAATCCTACATTATTTTAAGTATCCAAAGGCTTAGAAGTATTGCTTGGATGTTGAATCAGTTCTGAAGCAAAAAAAAAAAAATAAAACCCAGAAGCGTCTGTAACCCTCAACCTCTTTTTATATTTGCAAGGTTTGTGTTGCTGAATCACACAGTGAGGTTCAAAGGCTTCTATGTTTGAGCTTGCACATCTTGTTTCTAAGACTCTGCAGTGCTCCTAGGCTCTTATAATATTCAGGTTTTTGTTTTCCTGATATCTTTATGTTTCCTGCTCAACAGTTGTCAATATAATAGTCTGAGGTTAATCAGTCACTAACATCTGTAAGGTGACTGGCTGTACTGGCAAACCCCAAGACTAGCTAAAAGAAAAACAAAAGTTCACACTCACAAGTATGAGTAAAACAAAAGTAATCATTGCTAAGTTTTCTTTAATGAAAACTGAAAAGGAAATCATTGGATTTAGTTTCTACAGCCTCAGTTAAAAACATCAACAATTCAGTTCAATTAAATTCAATTTTATTTATATAGCGTCTGTTACAATGCCAAATGTCTCAGGGTGCTTTACAGAGATCCAGAGCATGACCCCTCAAGAAAATATCATTAACTAAATATATAATATTAAATCCAAATCAAGGATAATGGCAAGTAAATAACTGCCAGAGCATGAGAAAAAAAAAAAACTTTAAGCCAAACAGTGGCAAAGAAAAAGTCCACTTTAAGAGGAAGGAACCTTGAGCAGGACCTGGCTCATATGGGCGGACCTTCCTGTCAAAGGCCAGCCAGGTAAAGAAAGATAAAGAAAGGGGAGACAGGGCAGAGAAAGGATGGAGGACAAAGAGAGGAGAGCACACAAATGACTGACTGAAATGGCTATGTAGACAGATGTAGGTAGCAGCACTGAGGTAAGATTGTCTGAGGACTAGGTCGCCGGTAACCCTGCCAGCCGGCACGCTGAACACATCTACAAACACAGGTGGAGGTAAAGGTTGGGATGGCCAGAGGATGGAACTGCAAGTCAGCATGCAACTCAGGAAACTCTGGCCTACAAACATACAGAAAAAAAAGAGAAAAAAAGTGGGCTAAACAGCACAACAAACCACAGGAAAGAAAATGGAGGACAGTTACAGTAACAAGGTGCTCCGAATTAACCATGGATTGAGCTGGAGAAGGAAAAAGGGAGGAGGAAAGGGAGAAGAGGGGTGGAGACACCACTCAGCAGATCATGTTGGTGCCCCCCTGCAGCGTAGGCCTATAGCAGCATAGCTATGAAGAGGCCGTGATTAAGATGACCCTACTCTAGTCTTATAACTTATTATCCTATAACTAATAGCCCTAACACACTATTGCTAAGACTAATGTAGTGTCTGGAAAACATGATATGTACCTGATATTTACATAATATTTACCTTTTTATATAAAGTTTAACCACAACTCTTAAATGGTGCTTTAACAGCTGTAAGGCCTGCTGTTAGGGTTTTTTCCCTGAGTTCATTGAGTTTGTTTGCTCCTCTTAGGATGTTCTCAAGGATGTTTCCCAGCACGTACAAACTTTGGAAAATCCCACACTTACAAATTTGGAAGATCCGTGATCAGTTAGGGAGTATATCCTGTCCCTTATCAGAAATCCCAGATGGTTATTGTCTAAGAGAGAAACACGCTGGGAAACTGTCAGGAGAAGCTTTTGATTGATTCCAAACTTGTCTGAAATTAGACCTGGCCACGCTATAAGAACTTCCCTCTGATGTTGGTGTGTTTTACTTCTTCTTACCAAATCTGACCTGGAGAAGTTCCCAGACTGTGCGCTAGTCTGTATTAAGCCTCTTTATCTGTAAATAAACTTTATATGCATTTAAAGACAGCTTGGAGCCGAGTCCATTTTTTTCATCACACTGAAGAATAACAGAAGACTGAGAGAAGATCAAGAAAACACCTCTCTGGCAGAAACGACACTAACTATAAGATTTTCTAAATATAAATGTTTTCAATTTAGTTTTAAAGATAGAGGTGGTGTCAGCCTCCTTAACCCAAATTGGTAGCTGGTTCCATAATAAAGGTGCCTGGTAGCAGAAGGCCCATCCTCAAAATTTACTTTTAGACATTCTAGGAATGATGAGTAATCCCACAGTCTGAGAGCGGAGAACTCTCTATAATGTGCTTTCAGGTCTTTTAGATAAGGAGGAGCTAGGCCTTTAACCCTTTAGGCGCCTGAGTTTTTTCAAGAAAATATACAATTTTGATATCAAGATTTCAAAAGGCTATAACTTGAAAGCAGTTTGAGATAAAGGTATACTGTCAATGAGAAAATTGTTCAGTATGACTCAGAGTCTGTGATGGGAGTGAAATTATTCATATAATTTGCATATTATGACGTCACAAGGTGGCGGCCATATTGGAAAATGTCCAATTTTGATATCAAGGATTTAAAAGGCTATAACTTTAGAGTGGTTCGAGATAAAGGCATGGAATGGAAGTAGATTTGTCATCTAATTTGATTATTGTGACATCACCTGCCCAAACCTTCCCAGTAGTCCTCATTTTCAGATTTTTCCTCAACCCCCATGCACAATGAAAGCTTTCATTTCAGGGACAATCACAACATAAAGTCATGAAATCTGGAGTATGGTTTCAATATTTGTTTGATTGGTGATGAGGCTCCAGAATTCATCATTTGGAAAAGGGATGAAATCACTTATTTCTTTCTTTTTATTTAAATGTTAAAAGTAAACAATGTAGAAAGAAATCCCATCAGATCCATA
This sequence comes from Hirundichthys speculiger, assembly GCA_018398805.1. NCBI lineage: Eukaryota > Metazoa > Chordata > Actinopteri > Beloniformes > Exocoetidae > Hirundichthys > Hirundichthys speculiger. The sequence goes on along the minus strand of JAGFBZ010002176.1, from coordinate 1,255,801 downwards.
GTGTCAATCAACTGTCAAAATCACTCTTAAATGCCTGCATCTTCTGGAGTTTCTTACATAATAATGCAGGCTGGATGGTGTTAAATGCACTGGAGAAATTGAAGAGCATGACCCTCACAGTGCTGCCTGATTTGTCCAGGTGACAGTGGGTTCTATGAAGCAGGTGTATGACGACGTCTTCAACTCCAACGCCATGACAAGAAGCAAACTGCGGTGGGTCTTGGAAGGTTCTTGTTTGCTTATTCGGCCAATAAATGTCTGAATGAGGTGGAGGGGACCCAGCATCTCCTGATGTGTTTGCAGCAAGATCCATGACTGAAATGGAAGATGAGACAGATGAGATGTGACAGGTAAGCTGTGGGTCAAGGGAGGGTGGGAGGTCTGTAGGTCTGGGGGCAGGGGAGAAGGATGCTGAACTGGTCTCTGAACTGAACCTGTTAAGAATTTGTTCATTTCATTGTCTCTGTCTAGACTTTCATCTAATTGACCCTCCTTCTGTTTGATGCCTGTGATCTTCTTCATCCCTGACCACACAACTCTGACTGGAGCTTGTTTATGTTGGCCTCTGGATGATGGGTTTATAGGCAGAGGAGAGAAAAACCAGATTGTGATCTGCTTTGTCCAGAGCAGGTTGTGCAGAGGAGCTGTATTCATCTCTGACATTTGGATAAAGCAATCCAACATTTTATTCTCTCTGTTGGAGAAGTTGACAAACTGTTGAAATGTTGCAATGTGGCAAAGAGAGAGAGAGCTGGGTTGAAATCAACAGTTATGGTGAGGAATGCGCTGGGTTCCTGTGTCTGTAGCTTAGCAACAGCTAAGCTAAGCTAAGCTGATGATGTCACACACATGGTCGGCTCCTGCTGATGGCGGGATGTAAACCGCCACTATGAAAACACCAGTGAACTCTCTCGGTAAATAACTAGGATGGAAACTGGCAGCGAACAGTTCAGTATCCGGGCTGCAGAAACAATGTCTCACAATAGCACATCCTGGATTTCACCATTTGTTGTTAACAGGCTCTGCAATTCAACCGCCCTTGCTTTTTTCCACTCCTCTTTAAATCTCTGTCTGCCCTTATTGCCTGAAAGACATAATACAGCATCGCCAAAACTCCAGATTTGTCCTCATTAGCGTTCCCCCATTATGATGGAGGTAAGAGCTAGTTTAAACCTCTTTCCCTGCTATGCATCCACAGTGTCTCCCCTTCAGCTCGTCAGGGATCTGGGGTCTCAGTCTGGGTATTATTTAGCAAAATGAAATGCCAAAATGTCTGCTTCTGCTTGTAAATATCCCTCTTGTTGCTGTGGTTGCTCATTATAATAGGTAGTAAAATATGAAAAAGAAACCAAGGAAATCCCTGAAGCTGTACAGCATCCAAACTGGGATAAAAAAATGATGAAAAAAAAAACAAAACAATGTTATCAATGCAGAACATTTTGTTGAAAGAAATCAAAAATATACAAAAGGTAATATCAAAGCTGATGGAGGTGCTACAGCATGCTGCTACTATGAGTGGTGCTATTCTAGGAGATAAATAAAGAAACATATATATTACTTCAGCGATATGGTTCAATTCATTGATATTACTTTGATATTAATGCAGTAGATTCAACACATTAGCTGTCTATTATTTAACATTCCATTATCGTATGGTTGTTTTTATTATTTAAATCATTTGTTGTTTCCCTTAAACTAATTTTTAAAAAAAATTCTCTGGCATTTTAAGGTTTAATGCTCTGGTAGAGAAAAATACTATAAAATTAAATCCATACTGCCCCCATGTCACAAATCAATAATGAAAAAATGTCAACAATTCCTCAAAGAAGAAAAAAAATGATGTTCAACTTGTAACAGCCTAATTTAGTTTGGTTGTCAGATTTGTTAAAATTGTTTTATTATGGACAGTTGAAAGTTTTCTCACTTCCAGAGAGACACCGGGAACAGGCCAGCTGCCAGATCTTGTTAGGCTTAAACATATTCATATGGACAGGCTGGGAGAAGCATCACATCCTCTCAGATTTAATTTGTTTGCTTCAATCCCGGGAGGCAGATGGCTTGTAGACATATAATGAAACGTGCAAAAGAATTTTTAGTGGGTTTTGATGGGAGGAACGTACCGCTATCCCTGGCAGTATAGGTCTGTGTCTGCACACCGCTGTGATGACAGGAGGAAATCTGATAATGGCTCTCAGTAAGCCCCCATTCAAATATGTTAACCAACGTGCCATTGAAATATTTGCTTTCTTGAGACTTAAACTTGCATTTACACCTGTTCACTGTTGAACTATCCCTCACCCTTTTTTTTTTTTTACTGTCACTTGTGAAAACCCAAGACTGGATCAGTGGTGTGAAGTGAAATGGGACCTTGGTTTCACACGGAATTTATTTCCAGCATGTCAAGCAGATGCTATTTTGAACTCAAAATCCAGATCATTAAACTTGTAAACAGAGCACTGTGTGATCTTTTAAACACAAAAATATCTTTGAGAATACAAAGACAGTACTGTCTTCCAGCAAGAAAGACAGTACACAGATTATAATTGCCTTACCTGAGGGTAGTATCAAGTGGACTGTCTCAAACGATGCAGAAACTCAGAAAATCCCAATTAAATTGAACACAGACAATGAACAAAGCTTTGGATGTGTGTGTTGACAGGAACAGAACAAAAGGATGATTAAAAGTGCTTGTTAGGAGGAGAAAGTCTGACTCATCCACTTCAAAGCAGAGCAAATTTTGGATATCTAATAAGATGCCTGAGAATTTTCATTAGTAATTTCACAGTTTTAACTTGACCATCTTAAATATGGTAGCAAAATTAGTCTGCTGTGATGTAGTTCAGCAAATTTAAGTGCCTCTATGATAGGCAATATGTCTGAAATCTGTGACCTTAAAACAGCTGGATTCAAACCTTTATTATAAAGTAGCTTAACACAGACTTATATATTGGATTTTTTTGGAAAGAGAAGAAATGTGGATGTGTAATTAAAAAAGGACAAGCAGTATCTTATTCTGCTATATCTGTCAGGCCTCCAAATATATGAACATTCTGTATTAACATCCAGCAAGAAAGTTTTGTGGATAATGTTAATCTGCAAACCCAATTCCCAAAAAGTTGGTATAAAATGTAAAAAAATATAAAGCAAACAAACAAATAAACAAAACAATGCAACAGTTGCAATGCAATATCCAGTTTGTTATTGTCTCTCAGTTTAAAAGCCTTCCTGACAGCATGGATGTTAATTCATGGATGTTAATGAGCAGCTTACAGTACTAATGAGAGAATATCAGTCCCAGTAGGTCCAGACACATTTTAGGGAAACCTGGTCTCATATTCAGACAATGTTGATTTGTTTTTTCCAGGGGAGGCTTTTCATCTATCACCAAGACATCACTAAACTTTGTATTGCATACATTAGAAGAGTGATTCCCAAAGTGTGGGCCGCGGCCCCCTGGTGGGCCGTTGCGGTACTGCAGGTGAGCCGTGAGAGGTCATTAAAATTAAACAAATGTTTTAAATCCTCGATCTTTTTAAAATATGTTTTTAATTACTGTAAAATATTAACAACATGATTTTAAAACATTAAGAAGTAATAAAACAAACCAGTTAAGTATTATTCTACTGTCATCTTAACTAAATACGACAAGTGTCACCTTATTTGTTGACCCCTTACATTAATATCAGATCATGGTTCCTTGTCCTGTATGTTGATCACAGTTGTGATTAAAGGTTTCGGTGGGCCGCAGAGATTTTTGGCATTTCAAATTGGGCCTTGGTGTTCTGAAGTTTGGGAATGGCTGCATTAGAAAATGGAATGTGATATGTGGCACCAGATGATGTAGAAAAGTATGGGTGCTAAAATCGGCCTCCCAAACGTTGAAAACATTTGGAAGATCATGAAATATGATGAAGGGGACCCAGAACTGACTATCAGAATTCTATATCAAACACCAATGGGGAACATAATTTCTCTCCCAGAGATCCAGGAACGTATCTCCTCCATTCTCAGATGTACGAATGTGACCTGCTGTTAAAAGAAATGGTGATATAAACTTCATCCTTTTGGACAGATGTTGCTGCTTCCGAGTTGACTTGGGGTCATAATTATAAGCTATTGTTTGCACTTCAGAATTTTAAAAATTTTTTAAGGGGGGAATTAAGACAAAACCTCATTTGCAACAGTTGTGATAAAAGCTGCATCATGACACTGGCCAAACATGATCACATGTGATACTTGTTTCACTTTTCTCATCATCTTCAGCTGAACACGACTCATCAGAACATCATGCAACGGCTCTATTTGTGAGGCGCTGCTCAGGTACACAGCAATTAGCCAACTGTTGTCCTGCCTGTGATGATGAGAAAAGGGGAAAGATGCCACACATCTAGATCAAACACTTGTGCTAAATTAAAGAGCGGGTTATCAGACCAGGCAGGAGTGTTTGATGTGCAGAGATGAGATGCATTGTTATGGTAAATATGCTCACTTATCAAGCCATTCCTACAGGGCCCTCTGGCTGCACAACCCACACTAGCTTGTGCCTTCGGTCAAACACATTCATGCACACAGGCAATCACACACTGGCACACACACAGCAGAGGCCGAGAGCACAAATACATGCTCTGTTGATATTTTACACTCCACTCAAGCAGCCACCTGCTCCGTAAATGTCACTCAGTCTCTTGCATAATTTGTTTCTAATCATTGGCAAAGAGCGGGAAATGTCACCATTTTCCGATGAGGATGAAATGAATTTTGATTGATTTCCAATTAGTACCACAACAAAATGCAAGTTCCCTCTGAGTATGCGTGTGTGCGTGAGAGTGTGTATAATAATTAAGATAAGAGGAAACGTTGTGGTGCAGTTGCAACCCTCAGGCCACAAAATAGACCCTGGATTACTTGGGATAAGTCCCAAAGTGCATACTTCTCAGAATTTAAATAGCTCCTTCCTCACATTTACTCCACTAAAATACCAAAACAATAGTTATGCCATGTTAAAAAACCAATAAAACCAATATTAAGCACTGCTGAATAATTAAAATTGTGTTAGAGCACAGTAAAAAGAAAGAGATTAAAATTCTATTCAGGTAATGGCAATGTGGCAATTTAGAGTCTTGAAATTTAAGCCTATAAATTCATACAGTTATTGTTGATTTCAACTTTGGATAAGGAATATTTATTTAAGTTACTGCTACACAGCCTTCTCTCTGTCTCAAAAATGTTATTGTGTATGACATGTTCAATCAAAAGCTTTAATGTAGTAAATAAAGCTCATATTCAGTCATGCATCGAATGGCAAAAACTGCTGGTAGTCATTTTCAGCTATGCTTAAATTTCAGAATCTAAACTAACTTTAGCTGACCCACTTTCTAGAATCAAAATGCATGTTACACATTTAGAATTTAAAATCTTTCATATCTTTGAACAGGGTGGAGATGATCATGCATCCTTCAATTTATGCAGTATTGCACTGGATGTGGAGTTGATGAAATATTATTGAGTTTTTCTGAGGACTGAGTAGTTCCAAGGTCCTAACTTCCCCGGTATACTCATTTTACAAAACAAGTTTAATCAGTGTTGTTCCGAGTGTGCACGTGTTTTGCTACAAACGGGAGTCTGGGTACAAAAAAAAAGGAAATAAGTGAACTTGACTATATTTTAGAGTAGAACTCATTGATGGAATGTTAGGTGCATTTTGCAGCAGTTTTTGAGCTGGTGTATTTTTTTTTTCTACTTTGCAATATTTCTTGTTTTCACCGTGCATTGTTCCCTCAGGGCATTTTTTCAACCTGAAGACAGTTAAAAACTGTTTTAAAAGTTCAGTGACAGTTGAAAGGTAACTGTCAGGATACTCATAATACTGAATCATCCATAGAGGCTACTGTGGAGCCCCGTTTGGGTCATAATTCAAAGAATAAAGGAGCCTATTATTATGAAATACAGGCGTTTATTATTATGAAATATTTCCCATTATTATGATAATGGTTTCATTTTTCATAAGAATGAGCTTTTACATAATAATGGCTTTGTTTTTCATAAGAATGATTTGTGTGTCAATCACAGCAGAGAGGGCGGAACCATTTATGTGATTGGCTGCTCTTTCATTCAGGCATAAGCAACAGAACAGTGAATCGTCAAATCGGGTCAAAATAGTATCACCTGATAAATTATCATTTTTGATATCGTCTGCTAACCTGGTCAAGGTTTCCCGTAGCTCAGTCCAAGCTGCCATAGCTACAATCGGACTAGAAGCGCACCTTGATGACGCCACGGCCCGCTGCTATCGGGATCTCACGGCCAAAACTAGTCGATGTCAGAGCGTAGAATGGAGAAGGATCAGCCAATGAGCGTGCAGGTCAACCACTGGTCCCGCCCACTGGCAAAATGTCATTATTATGTAAAAACTCATTCTTATGAAAAACAAAGCCATTATGTAAAAACTCATTCTTAGATAAAAAAAAAAAAAAGAAGCCATTCTGAAATAAACTATTATGCAATAAACTAAGATTAAATGATAATAAAAATGTATTTCATAATAATTACATTTTTTTCTTAATAATGGGAAATATTTCATAATAATGCACATATATTTAATAACAATAGGAAATAAGTCCCAAATGAAAAAGGAAGCAATTATGTAAAAACTCATTCTTAGATTAAAAAAAAAGCCATTCTGAAATAAACTATTATGCAATAAACTAAGATTAAATAATAATAAAAATATATTTCATAATAATTACATTTTTTCTTAATAATGGGAAATATTTCATAATAATGCACATATATTTCATAACAATATGAAATATTTCATAATAATAAACATGCATTTCATAATAATGGATGCGTATTTCATAATGATAAATGCCTGTATTTCATAATAATAGACTCATTTATTCATTGAATTATGACCCAAACGGGGCTCCATAGGCTACAGACTCAACGGAACAATCGATGAAATGGGTAACAGAAGCTGCTCACACACAGTACTGACAAGCTTCATGACTGATCTGCTCACAGATATAAATGCATTTAGGACGCAGTGCAGACGGTTACATGCAATCACATGCATGTCACCTCTTCCTTCACAGACCACACACGTCTTCATTTTGCTGACTAATAATTTTCTTTAACAAACTGTTTTTTTTCTTCCAAAGAAAAACAGGCCAATAACTGTTTTAAAAAAAAACAAACAAATGTGCAAGGACAACAAAATAAATGAATAAAAAAAATGACAACATGTATTGACACTCGTTAACAAATAAAAACAAGATATAAAATATTTGGCTGAGACCAGATGGAATCAGACCTAATTAAGTTGTGAGGGTAAGCAGGATGGAAGAAATCCAATTAGAACTCACTTCCCTGTGGGGTAAAGAGGTCGTGTGCACACATTCAATCTACCGCTGGGAAAATGGAACAATCAGCTCTCGCACACATGAATGAAACTGTAAAATGACAAAATATCAATGCCTGGAAGAAAGAGAGGAATGCAGTAATACACACATAACCACCAGGATACAGGCTATTATAACAAATCCAAAGAAGTGTATGGTGTATGGATACAGTTCACATTTTATGCTGAGGAAAAAGAAACTTTGAAAACTGATTGGGATGACTATCACTGATAAAACACAGAAAACCTGAAGCAAAATTTGTTGGTGATTTATCCTGAATTTCATGCAGACTTAAGCATACTGGTAGGTTGGTTAGACTGGTAGGTTTTTGCTGACTTGCAAGCTAAAAGACACCACCATTGTCATGTAAATATCACATTTTTTTTTTTTTTAATTTAACTTACTAATAAGAAGTGCTTGACCCACTTACGTGGAAATTAAAATTCAGCACAGAGCCTAAGCTAAAGAACTCCACAAGCAGCAGGAGACAAAAGATCAGAAAGTAGAAAGAACTGAGTGTCAGTTGCATGATGTCATGAAGAAAGTCATATGCACTTTGTTATGGACACTATGGGCCCGATAGTACATCTCCCGCTAGCCGCTAGCCGCTAGCCGCTACCCGCAAATTGCTGATTTAGGAACCTCCGGCAACAGCTAATGCAATCTTCCGCTCCCTAAAGCTGCTACCCATTATGCCGACTCCCTTACTCACATTGTAGGCGCGGCAATGGGCGTGTCTCTTGCGCTTTCCACAAATTCGGTATCTTGCGATCGTGGGGTCAGGATAGAGGGTCTGACCACCCACTACCCTCTAGAATATTTTACCTCCGCCAAGGAGGTTTTGTTTTTGCCGGCGTTCATCTGTCTGTCTGTCTGTCTGTGTACAAGATAACTCAAAAGGTTATGGATAGATTTTGATGAAATAGCCCTTCAAGCAATCTGTTAATTGCTATATGGGAGAACTGTTGTGCTTGGTGGAGGTCTGTGTTCATGCCACAGCTGTACAGACATCCTCTGCCTTTAAGAGAATAATAACGTATGACAGTAATACAGTGATGCATAATCGAGAGGTAGAGCCGTTTGTGCAGTCCACATGTGACTGGGTGGAGGCGCAATGACGCGATTTGGACGCGCTCTCTTACGCGCCGACATGCTGTTTGCGCTTTCCACAAACTCGGTATCTTGCGGTACCGGTATCTCACGGGTTTAGGATAGAGGGTAGTGGGTGGTCAGACCACCCACTACCCTCTATCCTGACTCCACGATCGCAAGATACCGAATTTGTGGAAAGCTCAAGAGACACACCCATTGCCGCGCCTACAACGTGAGTAAGGGAATCGGCATAAAGGGTAGTGGCTTTAGGGAGCGGAAGATTGCATTAGCAGTTGGCGGCTAGCGGGTAGTGGGTAGCGGCTAGCGGGAGGTGTACGGTCGAGCCCTATATCTTATTCTGTCAAAGTAGCTCTACTATCTATTATTATCATTATCATTTATGTGCTCTTAGGTAAGGTAAGTAAAATTATGTTTGTGTTTCAAATTTGTCTTAGATCTGTCTCCATTGCACATTAAAACAACTTTAACATCATTGGTTGACTAAACTTTGACTAAACTAGTCAAAGTTTGCAAATGTTTAGATTTTGCCTCCATCCACACCGGTGTAGTTTTATTTTAAAACAAAACAGATCCCCATCCACACTGTCCAGTTTCATCTATGACCAAACCACTGCACCAAAACCCCATTATACATGAGCATCGATCCTTCCTGGGCATGCATGTACACATGACAATAGGAAGCAGATTGGATAATAAACTGGATAAATGAGGTAGAAATGACTACAAGGCTGCCATGGTGGAAAACATTCATAAGGAGTCAAGTCAAATACAGTGAAATTATGACATTTACATGTTCTTAAGGCTTGTCTGTTTTTGATATTTGAGTGTAACAGTCATATCAAGTAGGCTAATCAAAGAAAACTATGAAATAAACAACCAAAATGAAAATCAGAATGAAAATCTGTGAAACAATGCCATAGTTTCAACTATGGCATTGTTTCTAAATGTTTCCAGATTTGTCCATCCACACCCCCCTGTTTACAAACTGAAACAGGGTTTGCAGTGGAACAAAACCTTTCCATTTTAACGCTCAAACATGCTGGAATGATGCAAATGCCAGTTTTAGCGATACAAAATATTTCAAATTAAACTGCACTTGTGTGGACAAATCTATTGGAGTTGCTTGTATTGAAAGCAGTGTTGCCAGATGCACAGTAATTATGGTATTTGTACGATCATTTTGACCTGGGTGTAGATTTGCGTTTGTCATTGGTGGGGACACACCAATGACAGATCCCCTATGATAACACTGATGACATGATAAAGGACATGAATACATGAATATAAAGGAAAATGACACTTTGTTCTCTTAATATATACATCCTGATGATAACAAAGAATGTTCGGCTTTCAACAAATTTAATATCTGCCACAAATAAATTGTCATTAGAATCAGACAGTTGTTAACTTCACCAATTAAATCAGTCAACTCAGCAACACATGCAGAAAAATAATGAATGAGGACTCCAGAGGGGAAAAACATTTCAGCATATTAAAATCATTTATTGTGCTCCAGAAGAGTAAGACTATTTAAACAGAACGAAAGATGAGTGACAAAAAAAATAAAAAAAATCTACAACACAAATGTCAGAACTGCTCACATGGGTTTCCGTGTCTCTCATGGCATTCAAAGAACAAATTGACCTTATTTTATTTTCATTTCTTTTCCAGACTTTTAGCAAAAACACCTCAGGATGAATCTGAGGTTTCATTGTTGTTGTTTCCGCTGTGATTTGAGGTCAGAAGATGGCACATTTTGTTACATTCATACGCATCTCTCTTTCTTCTCTTGCCAAACACTTGAACACAGGCTGACTGTCAACCACAGGCAGAGCAGATTTACACAACAACAAAAGTGAAGCATCCCCCCTAGAACATTTTTTTTTTTTTTTTTTTTTTAATATCTTCATTATCAAAATGCGTCTTTCTTCTCCACCTGCTTGACTGGCTCATTCAATGTATTGGTTTTGGAATCCAAAAGAAATGACTGAAGCAATGGTACCTGGACTGGTTGGGAATCCCTTAATGAACGGGTTAGGGTTCGGGTCAGCGCCACACGAGTCACATCTTCAACTCTCTGTGATATTAGCCATGAGTGGTGAACATTATTTGAAATGAGTGCGTTTGCAAACGCAAAGCCAATAAATTCAAATTCAAGTCTTATTCAGGACAAGTTGGATGTCATTTGACCCAAAATAAAACAGAATACCTAAGAATATCAACATGTAAGGAGAAAATAGGCACATTGCAGAAATAAACACAAATGCACACAATGGTTACTAACCTGTTTTTGACAAATGAGAATATTTGTAACCCGGAAAAGAACAACATCTGAATTTCTAAATAAATGATGTCATTATACTTTTGCACATCATGTATTCTAACATTTCCAGGTATGGATTTGGTGTTTCTTTTTTGAAAAGGTACAAATAATATATACACAAGGTCACACTCATGCATCCTGCACCCATTCAGCGTCTCCAGCGTAACCACAGGGGATTGACAAAACAGTCATATTTTCATGGTCTTACAGAAATGAATTGAGTCAAGATCAAGAGGAGAAATTAAAAAAAAAAAGAAAGGGTAAGGGAAAAGGTGTATGTTGGAGCTTTTATGGTACACTAAACTCAAACAGTAGGTGGTTCTATTAAGCAAAAAGTCAAACCGTTCCTTGTAAAATGACCACAGCATATAAACAGTATGAAACTGCAATTAAATTTCAACCTTTTATATTTAATTTGCTCGTGTAACCATCTAGTCAGTCTTTATTGTTATTAGCTATTAGTTTAAAGGCGTAATGTTTCCTCTGTCAAAGGGTATGAGTGTGATTGGCCCTGTCTTTAAAAAGAGTTGTTAAAAGCATTTCAGCAGGCTGAGTAACAGCGGACTTTTAATGTCCTATGATGGTCCAAACTTTTCCATTTTGAAGTAGTAAAGACAATTTGCCATATATTCCACAGGACTCCTAAATAAAAGTGGTTAATGCACACACAATTATGTGATGGGTGATAATTCTGAAACATTTTTAATGCCTTGTCTAAATGTCCAACTAATATAGGTATATATACACAAAACAGAGATATACATAAAAAGTGTGGAAAATCCAGATTTTATTCTAAGTAATTAACATGTAATGTATAAACCTTTTCCAGGTGTGTAGAAGACTAATTATAACATTTCTTTATATCAACTGACATATTGTATTTAACAATAATGACTGTTTTTTTTTCTTTTTTTTAGCTTGCATAAAATTATCTCAAAACATTATTGGATAAAATGCAAGGGTGAACTGAGTTTCTACAATGGTACTTCTTGTGCAGATGGAGCCAAATTATTTATCTTCTTTCAGTGTTACTTTACATAGAACAGCATTATTATCCCTTGTTAACTCCATGTTGAGTTGAGTGTGAACAGAGTTAGCGTCATCACTTTCGAAGGTATCCTGTGGAATTTATGGCCACGAGAGATGGTGTTGAGCAATACCTTGAGTATATACCTCCCTCCAGCAGGGAGAAGACACAACCTAGGTTGGAAACATTACATGTTTATATTTAGGACAGACAGTGTCCAATATACTTCACAAGGTAGGATACAGAAGATAAAATCATTATGGAAACACAATGCATCATTCACATTATTTTTTTTTCACTGAAAGCTTTATGAGGTAGGAGATGCATTGATGCATGTTGGGCCATTACAGTTGCATTTTGCAGGAAACACTGACTAAACTAAAAAAAAAAAATGACATTGCATCACAAACATCACAGGTAACCTTCAATGTGCCTTCTGAACCTTCTGAAGCAATGTGCAGCCAAAAACAAATCTGTGTTAAAAGGGTCATGTTTTATTTAAGGAAAAAAAAAAACTTTTCTGTGGTTGAAAACTTTTGTGTATTTTGACTAACGTAATACAAGCCTAACACTTTGTTTGGGATGGCCAAGGTGTGAAAATGTCTAATTTAGTAGGTCATTCCTTTCCCTCCATCTTCATGCTATACTGCATTGACTGTACCTTGGAAGTTCAGAGCAATGCTCATTTCAAAGAGCCACACCATGTAGAAGAGGCTTGATGAACTCCACCCCATAAAATCATCCACTATAAACAAAGATGTAAAGATATGGTGGAAAATGAAGCTTTTGTACTAAGCTCTATGATATTTTGACCAAATCATATTACAGACATCTCATTAAGACTTCATGAAATTGTGTCAGGTTTCAAAAAAGGTCATAATATTTCTTCTTTAATGGTGATCGATCAGTCAATCAATCAACTAATTAAATATCCTTCACCATATTTGGCAGAGCCTAAGTTGTACCATATTGGCCCGAATATAGGACGACTCTGATTATAAGACGACCCCTATTTTTCAAATACTATTTTGGGAAAATAAAAATATGATGAAGACAATGAGGTTATTCATAAAAAAATTTTTATTGTACAATTACTATAGAAAAAAACTCACTGAGATAACATTCTGCTGTATTGTTAAACATTTTAATGATTTCAGCTTTTTTAGGAAGTATGGTACTTGTGTGTCAGATTTCCATGTTATTTAAGATCATCCATCCATCCATCCATCCATTATCTATACCCGTTTCATCCTCTGAAGGGTCACGGGGATCTGCTGGAGCCTTTCCCAGCCGTCTACGGGCGAAAGGCAGGGGTTCACCCTGGCCAGTCTATCGCAGGGACTCATGTAGACAAACAACATTCACACGCACATCCACTCCTACGGGCAATTTAGAACCACCAATTAACCTGACATGCATGTCTATGGACTGTGGGAGGAAGCCGGAGTACCCGGAGGAAACCCACACAAGCCACCCACCTTCTAGCTGTGAGGCAACAGTGCTAACCACTAAGCCACCGTGCTGCTAAGAAGGTATGGTGTTATTTAATAAACTGTGTTCTCGTCAAATCTGAGACTATGACTGAATAAGCTACAACCATGTAGTTCAATAACTGCATAACTATTAAATTCGAGTTTTATTCAAAAACAACATAAATAATTCAGTCTGTAAAAAACGAATTCTGGACTCCAACAAAACTTTCAAAGCCCTTTGCTCCAGTTGGCTGTGTGGTTCCTCCATTCTTACTGGTTAACTCTGTGCGGCTCCATCTAGTGGTGCAGATGTGTAATTACAATAGAAACGTCTAGTCCTTGATTACAAGACGACCCCCACTTTTGAGAATGTGATTTCTAGAATAAAATATCGTCTTATATTCGGGCCAATACGGTAAATGCGTCGAGTGTCTGACTTGATCAAATAAACCTGTGTATATGTTTTGTAAGATATGATGCATTTGCCAGTCTGTTGTCCCATTGATAGTAGCATCCTGTCTATGTCACTGTAAGCCAAGATAAATGCTTTGAGGAATCACTCATTGACCACAAAGAAAGAACCAAGCACCTTAAGGAGACCAAAGTACCTGCTCAGTCCTTTTTTCTTCTGCTCCTGCAAAATTGTATTTATTTATTTTTTTTTTACAACTTATTAATCATATGGGGTGTTTTCTTTTCTGCCCTTTCCTTTTTCTTTTTCAGTGAAATAATTTATGCTATCACTCTTTGGGGACATGAATGTCACCTGCAGCTTCTCTTTGGGGGGAAAAAAAAGTTGGACTCGTGGATTCATTTTCAGCTTTAAATCTGTCCCATATATTTCCTCACAGATGTAATTCCTGATTCATGAGTCATTGCAGTACCTTCTCTCCTACCATATTTTCCCTTGCATCTCTTTAATTTTACATCCCCAAGATATCCACCATGAGACTACATTTGTATGTAGTTCTCTCAAAGGTTGGAATCAATGCACCTAGTTTACTTTACAAAGAAAAAGAACTCCAGTTGCCTTGTTTCAAATCTTTAAGATTTACCAGCATTTTGTATATAGTCACTACAAAGGGAAAATCTTGTTAGCAACCACCACTTTGTATTAAATTCACAACAGTTTCAAACTATTTTCATTTATAATTTCAAATATGTCAAGTGCTGACAGGCATTTCTGCCACTTTTCTTTATGCTTCAATTTGCTTGCTTTTTCACCTATCATTAATCAAAAATTTGAATGCATGGCAAGTTATTAATAAGGATTCATCCTCAGCTGTCAGCTCCTTAGCATGGCCCTGTAGTTGCTTGGGTATTTACTCATCTGTGTATATGTTTAATTCAGTGGAAGGCCCTGTTCTCATTTCTCTGGAGAGCACTGCTCGACTCTGACTGGGGATAATAATGAACTGCTCCAGTCCCTGTTGAGTTTCCATAGAAAGATGTAGTTTCTTGATTAATTTATTCTAATTAACCCTTCAAATCACATCCATTTTTTGAGGCTCTTGTTTTTTTTCGTTGGAAACGAAACAAAAATGCAAGTTTGTATTTGTGATCAATGAAGTCAGTTAGAGGATCTAAGAATAATTCACGTTGAATGTCTGGAACAGACGTAATGATGCTAGTAATGTTAATACGGAGTTCAAACTTCCGAAATTTTTTGTCTATTTGCTCGTCAGTCAAGTGAGATGTATGGAGCCCCGTTTGGGTCATAATTCAATGAGTTAATTATTACAAAATAAAATACAGACATTTATTATTATAAAATATTTCCCATTGTTATGAAATACATGTTTATTATTATGAAATATTTCACATTATTATGATAATGGTTTTGTTTTTCATAAGAATGAGCTTTTACATAATAATGGCTTTGTTTTTCATAAGAATGATTTGTGTGTCAATCACAGCAGAGAGGGCGGAGCCATTTATGTGATTGGCTGCTCTTTCATTCAGGCATAAGCAACAGAACAGTGAATATCGATAGTGGGCGAGAGGTGCAATGTATATACTCCAGGGCAGCAGGTGGCAGAATGCACCTCAGTTTACGGTTAAAGGTTAGCATTGACTAAGAAACGTAGCGTGAAATGTAGGGCCACGGCCCGCTGCTAACGGGACCTCACGGCCAAAACTAGTCGATGTCAGAGTGTAGAATGGAGAAGGATCAGCCAATGAGCGTTCAGGTCAACCACTGGTCCCGCCCAGTGGCAAAATGTCATTATTATGTAAAAGCTCATTCTTATGAAAAAGGAAGCAATTATGTAAAAACTCATTCTTAAATAACAAAGCCATTCTGAAATAAACTATTATGCATTAAACTAAGATTAAATAATAATAAAAATATATTTCATAATAATGGGAAATATTTCATAATAATGGAAAATATTTCATAATAATAAACGCCTGTATTTCATAATAATAGACTCATTTATTCATTGAATTATGAACCAAACGGGGCTCCATAGAGATGAGCGACAATAGATTTGACTAAAAATAATGATAAATTAACTGTGATCTGTCATTCTGGTCAATCTTATTTTACAATCCTTCAGTTTTTTATGGAAGGCCATGGCCAATATTACATGTTGGTGTATGAAAACATAGATTCATGAATGGAAGAGACTGGAACCATGGTGACAGTCTGTAATCTAATGCTCCTAACTGGCAGGATCACTTAAAATCTTACAGGTTTATTAAAGATCACAATAAATAAGAGATCACAACCTTGCTTTTGTCTTGTGACTAAGCAATATCTGTTCTTGAACATATAATAATGATTTTCAACTTGGAATGAAATAGAAAATAATAAGCCACTCATTCTGTTTTAAGGTATTTGCGTTGCATTTTTTGCAATAGTTCTCAGACCTGTAGCCTTAGCGAATAATGGGCTGACAGTAATTTGATCCAACAATGCAGACATGTTATGTATGGTACTGTGACAAAAAAAGCTTGTGCATTAAAGCTTTCTTTGCCATCATATTGACCTGCACAGTGAAAAACTTTTTTTTAAAATTGAAATACCCTCAACCTTCACTGTCAGTAAGTAGCTAATATCAACATTTCGTAGACTTTCGAGAGCCTCTTTTGTGTCTTAAATTACACTTCAGCCATGAAATCACAAAAACAAGGTTGGGTTGCTAGTAAACCTGGAGTCCAGGTACACGCAATCACAAGGGTTTGGCAAAATGTATTAAATTTAACAGATGCTAAAATTAGCCTGAGATATGATGCATCATGATAGCTCTAAAGTTTTTCATTCAAATACTAACTCAAGCTCCTGCTGTTTACTTCACCGAGAGCAACAAACCAAAGCAAAAATATATATACTTTGTTTGTTCAATTTAAATAGTGTTCCAAAAAGCTGCTCTTCCTGTGACAGGCAAATTTTATCCCACCATTTAGCTTGTCGAAAGCAGTGTTTTATGGGATAACAGCAGTCTGTTCCCATTTATTCTGAATGACTGCACAGTGCTTCTAAGAGAGCCAAAAGGGACAGGATGTATCCTCATAACAGAGGCCTCCACATATCTACATTTAAGAGAAAGGAAAACGGGGGAGTCAAGCATTTAAGCTTACCAGACAGCATCTTTGCAGCAGCATAGATATCTGAAAACAATAGCTTTGTCATTTACGCTATTCCTCTGCGTTTTGAACATTACCTCTTCACCCCTGCAGTGACTCAAACCACCCAAGCGACTGGATTTGACTGCAGTCTGGTTTGCTGAGTGACTCATTTCTGCTTGCTGGCTAATGTTGTTAGCTGCTGGGGCTTCACTGACCTAAAGATGTTAGCAGGCAGAAGGCGGTCGACTAAAAGCAGCGCGGATGTGAACGGAGTCGTTCTGTTCAACGGTCCAAGCTGTCAGATCCACATGAAAGACGAGACAGATAAGAATCCCTGCAAAGAGAGGCAATAGCTCTTCAACATCAACTAGAGAGGTGACTGTGGGTGCACGCTGCTATTAGAGGCTGCTCTTAACTATTCATACAGTGGCATGCTAAAGTTTGGGCACCCCAGTAGAAATGCTTATTTGTGTGAATATCTGAACGAGTGCAGGGTAAACTGACCTTGAAAAGGCACCGCATTAAAAGTAAAACATCCTTTTCAGCATTTTGAGCAAACCTTTTGTATTTTTTTTTTTCAGTTTAGAGGTAATTAAATGAAAGGATGACCATGCAAAAATGTGGGCATCATAAAAGATTTTGATGTTATAAACTCTAATTATTTTTGCTTTTTAGAGTGATAGTATGTGAACAGCATTCGTGAAGCAAGGGTGAGGAAGATTTCTCATAATAATAACATTAAAAAGTCTCATAAATACCCTGCCTCTTGTGCCAACCATCAACAACCACAAGCTCCCCTACGCAGCTGCATGACTGGCTAAGACCATGTTGAAAACAAGACACATGCCCTTATAGTAGGTAACTAGTGTAACCTGAGAACCTGTGATCATTTGTAATAACTTCAGCGGACATGGTATTAACCGGGTGTGAATGCACCATGCCGGTGATTTTTGAAGAATGAAAAGTTTCACCTCCAAAAACAACAACTTGACTGCCTGCAATGCATCTGTTGGGTGTGTGTGCCCTTTATGATACTCAACAACATGTTCCCCACTTGCTCCACATTTCCCTATGTCTAATTCAGCTTGATTACATGAAAGCACAGTTCTGAAGAGCAAAAGTATATACAGCTTAATAAACATTTGATAAAACCTTGAAAAACTCAGGAGCATGCAAGAAATCCTGAGCTTTGGTACTGCTCTTACAACTGGTTTATTCACAGAAATTGGCAGAGGAAAATTTCTGTGAATGAGACATTGTGCATACTTGGACTATTAAGTCGACAGAATGCATTTTGTCCAGAAACCAAAAGAGTGAGAAAGCATTACTGAAGCTTTTCTTTTTGCTGGTGTGCAATCATGAGATCAGATCAGTAGGTGGTTTTCCAGGACATAATTGCATCAATAGTTTTAAAATGTAACCACATGCATCCCATACTACCTCTGAGGCATGATCTGAACCGGGTCTAATTGTCTCCTCAATATTTCTAGAAGTGCATCCACTTTTTTAGTCTCTAAGGGTACTGAGATCACACAGCATACACGTTAGCATGTTAGCGCCTGACCTTCAGAGAAACACTGAACAGCTGAAGACCTGTTTCAATTGCAGGATCTTGAACCTCAAAATTCCCAAAGGAGTATTTTAAGAGTTAATGGTGCTCACAGTCTCGTGACAAATATTCCTGGACTAATCACTTTGTGTTCTCCTTCCTGCCCTCTCATCCACCACATTCAACCCCCCCCAGCCATCCAACCAGTTGAGGCAGATGGCAGCCGTTCATGAGCCTGGTTGTCCTTGAATTTTTCTTCCACTTGAAATGTATTTGTTTTTTTTTCCTCTTGTCGATGCCCATGACAATAAATTGAATCCGATTTAAAATTTAATGGGTTATTTTGTTAGGCTCTTGTATATGCATTGGCAATATACAGTGTGAATTTAAATTGGATTGATGATAGATGATAAAGATTTGATTTAATTTGAATACAAACTGGACTGAGTTAGGTTTTATTTAACTCAACTGTACTGTACTGATTTACTTTCTGTGTGATGTGCCTTGAGATAACCTTTACTGTTTATTGATGCTGAAAAATGAACTGCACAGTCCCTTGATCGTATTCACAGAAAGCCCATGGACAAACCAAGCTATGGATGCAAGATAGATTATAACTGTTTCCAAGAACAGCAGGTGAAAATTCAAGACAAGACCTAAAAGAATATTACCATAGGGGTTTAAAAAACCTTTTCAAGCTTTGATACAAAAGGCTATACCTAAATAGAGTGCCCACACTTTTGCCTCGAGGCCAATTTTCTTTTTTCCTCTCTTGAAACTGTAAAATCTGGAAATATGGACATTTCACCACACCACTGTATGTATAGAAATAAAGCAAGAAGGCCTCATGTTGAAGACTCAATACTTTCCTCTCATTACACTGTCAGGTATGCCACTGTAAATAACTCCAAAACAAAATACTTTCCGACTTAATCCAAGTTGACTAACAATTAAAACAAGATAAAGATGCATCAAGGGACTCCTCCTACCTTAACCTGACACTTCCTGTCACTCACCTGTTGTGCATTCTTGTCCCACCCACATGATCTGTCTGTCTTCTAGATTTTAGCTTAATTAGTAATGTATAGGCATTCATATTTAAAAAGCTCTATGGAAATGAGTGAAATTGTTCACTGATTTCATACGCCATTTCTTTTACCATTGGGGCTCAGACAAATTACTCAGCATACACCTCTTGCAGTCACAAAAAAACAAACGAAAAAAAAGGGGCGATGGAATAAACATTGCAGGTTATTACTGCGGTAAGATATAGTGCTTCAATAGGTAGAACAGCAAAGAACTTTGACCTCAACTGAAGGTACAATGAGCCTGATTTATACTATGTAATGTGATTTAATCACTATCAAAAAGTAGTACCAACACACAGAGTACAAAACTAGTCCTTATATGCCCAGTCCCATTCAAGCTATATTATGTTATGCAAGAAATATTTACCATCTTCCCAACCCCACCAATTTCTGTTCCCAACTCCATCTGACAACATCCACAACTTGTACCGCATTTCCCATGGTCCTGCAAGGGTGTGTGTTTTCCTGTAATCCAATCAGGAAATATGTCTTAGATTTATCCAATGCAAGGGACAGAGTGAAAATTATTAATAATGACATAATCAGCAGAGCAGCCATCAAGCAGGTAAATTGTCATGCGCTTCGTGCTAAAATATCCAATTATCCATTGTTCCCGTGACTCTCTGTGTTGATGCTGGAAATGCCAGAAAGCCAGTTGGTGAATCCTCACTTCCCCCTGGTTCAGTCCTACTGGCAGGTTTGCAGTATGGGTACCCCTTCCAAGTGAAGAGGGCTTAAACAGCCTTGGTGCTTAGTGTACAGATCTAGATATGTAAATAGGTTCTATACAATAAAATTGTTCTTGATCCTCAAAAATAAATCATTGAAAGGTAATTCCTTTTTATTCCTTAAAATGTTTCTGTTGTGCATACAGGCTTACTTTCTCTTTAGGTTTCTGTCCTTCTTTTGCTCTTCAACAAGTGTTTTTTTGCTTTATCTTGAACAGCTTCCATTTACAATGTTTAGACATGCCTAGATTAGTTTTGCACATCATCCACTTTGTGTCCCTCAAACTGTATTCTGCAGAATGATGCCAGAGAAAAAGAATATTTCCTTCTCTTTCCAAAGTGCTCCCCATTTCTCACCTCCAAGGCTTGTCTGATGCTTTGCTCTGCATCCAGATAATACTGTCAAGCAGTCATTTATCAAAAGATCCCATTGGCCATAACTGTCACTAGGGAGAAATAGTATTTTACTGTACCTTGTTTTTCTGCAATATCAGAAAAAAAAAGATAGAAAAAAATGTATTTGTTTCAGCTTGAGATGTTGTTTTTCTCCAACTCTATGCATTTGTTCTCCACGTGTTTAATCTTTGTACAAAAACATAATTATTTACTTTAAGATTCTGGTCCAAACCATCCAAAAGCTTTTGTTATATTCCCTCAGGTATGAATAGGTTGGATCACAACCCCAGTGTAAGTCAATAGGTAGGTGACAACTCCAGGCTGGTGTTACAGTTCCTGACATATCGCTTTTGTCATCAAAGTTGGCTCCATGTCTCTGCTACTGCAGCACCATCAGCTATCAAAGTCCCGCCTGCATGTGTACATCCATGGGGCTATACCCGGGTAGTGGAATGTGAGTGTGGATGTGGATGAGGCAAGGTATTGTTCTGCCCACTGCTGGGAAAGGTGTTGAAAGAATGGAGTGAGGTGAGGCCTCCCATGGCACTGGGGATCATGGTTATGGTGTTTGGCGTCATGAGCGGGATGTCGTCTGGTGAACGCCTCATGGCCAAGGTGTAGTCGGGTGGGCAGGCAGTCCTCATCACCATGTCTTGCGGATGCAGTGAGTCGCTTACGCCCCTGCAGTCCCGATCCAGGTCTGAATGCTGCTTCATCTGCAGAGACATTATCTCCTCCTCCTGGGTGTGGGCCAGATCATTTGTTGCATTCCTCTGGGGGCTACAGCGCCTATGGACATCATGCCGCCGCTTGTCCTTTTTGTAGTAAAGAGCGGCAAAGGCAAGAATATTGAGGAAAAGCAGGGAAGCCCCCACAGCAATAGTCACAGACAGTTCTGTGGAATAGTCGCGTTGGTCCACCAGGTGAGGTTGGATGTGACTGTCCTTGGTCTCAGTGGGAAATGGAGTTGGGTTCGGACGCTTGGTCACCAGAACTTTGGTTTTCGGTGTGCGGTTGGTAGCTTCTGGTGGAGGAATCTGAAAAAGAAGACCAGTGGTCTGTATATGATTGAAATGAAGATTTCAAGCATTCAGTAGTGTGGTCAAACTACCAAAGTCAAACATTTTTAATCATAAAGATTCATCAAGAAAAAAACACTGCAGGTGAACTCTCAGAATTGCTCGTAAATGTTTGGACTTTTTTTTGCTTAATCTTAAATAGCTTAAATCCCATCACAACTAACACACACAGTTTTAGCATAGGGTATGAAGTATTTTTGTTGGATGGCAAAATATCAATGACAGAAGCAAAACATTTACGTCCAATTTAAACTGAAATAGTCTGTTTAGTTTGTAATTTACTTTAATGTGTTCAACTCCAATACAGTGGTTTTGAAGAACTAGTTCTCAAAGACCATAGCCTGAACCTTGGTCATAGTTCATGTATTTAGGTTTTAATTTTAAACCCTTTTACCAAAGAATACAAATATTTGTGCAAAATATGTCATCTTAATATTTATTTTGTCCTCCAATTGCATATGATGTGGCTGTCCTTTGAATATAATCTATTATATATGTATATATGTATGTGTATTAGGGATGTAACGGTACTCAGTAAAATACGGTACGGTTCGGTATGACCTGCACGGGACACGGGACAACACAGGCTTTTATGTCCCGCGGTATTTATGTTCCAATAACTTTGATTTGGACTTGCATGTGAGCGTGCGTGCCTTTTAGGAAACAGGCCGCCACTGCATGTCAATGTGCACTTGCCTCCGCTCACTCACAGTGACCAGCCGACCACACTTTGGCCGGTTGGCTACAGCTCATAGATGCAGAAAAAAAAAAAAAAAAAAGCAGGCATGGCCAGCGGTAGCGGAGAAATTGGGAAAAACTACTTTTAATCAAAACAAAAGCATGCGAACACCATGCGTTAATGCGCGATAAAATAGACTTAACTTAGACTTAATATACTTAAATAAATTGAGTTAATATGATAGTAACACACTGGTGACCTGTCCAGGGTGTACCCCTGCCTTTCGCCTCTTGACGGCTTGGATAGGCTCCAGGAGATCCCCGTGACCCTTCGGAGGATGAAACGGGTATAGATAATGGAGGGACGGATGGATGATAGTAACACCTTATCTTGCCCAGCCCTAATATATATATATATATATATATATATATATATATATATATATATATATATGTATATATATATATATATATATATATATATATATATATATATATATATATATATATTTCAAATCAAATATATATTATTGATCCCCCAAGGGGAAATTCAAGTTTCAAGTACATAAAGCTCACTGGTCTGGACAGGACCATCCAACCATTATCTATATCCATTTCAAAGAAAGCATATTCTTGTAGTGTACTGATGACTTCAAAGAAGGGAACAGTGACAGAATATTAAACTGTGAAAAGACACTTTTGGTCTCTGCCTCTTTGTAAAAGACAACTTAACTGAATAAGTTAGAAATCTGAAAAGACTAATTCATCAAAAGATTTAAAATTATAATTTATAAAGTATAAGGTATCATGTTATGCTTGATATGGGATTGCATAGAAAACATTTTTTTCACAATTACCACAATGGTAAAGGCAATTTTAAATGATAATGTAAAACATCTAAATGAAATATATATAATTTAATAAATATATAAATCATTTCTCCCTTTTTGTTATAATGTTATAAATATGATTTTCATCTAACCTTACCTAAAGCTCTCTTATTTTAGGGATAACATGGTCTTAGGGCTTCTGCACACTATACAATTTCTGGAGTTGTATAAGATCATAATATGGGTACAATGTCAAGAATGGTACATGCAGACTTCTTGATAATGAGCCCTCTTGGATTGTAGGCTACTACTGATGTGGAGATGGGGAGAATGTAGAACTGAGTAATCCATATGTGTTGACAGTAAACAAACAAAAAAAAACATCTTAGATGCTTTCTGTTGGAGGTCACCACAGCAGAGTGATCTGCATTTGATGTTTGGTACAAGTTTAACACCAGAGACCCTTCCTGACACAACTGGGATTCAAACTTGGGACCTCCCATATGGTAGGTGATAGCACTAGCACAAAGCCACCAGGGAGGCCGCTAACATGAAGGAGACAACACGTGGAAATAAACCATTCTTTTGTAGTGTTTACATCTCCCAAAATGCTTTTGAAAAGAAGGTGACGAAGGAGAAGAATGTGTTCCTGGTCATGGTTAGAGGGAAGAGGCCATTTTTGGATTCTTATTTTTCTTTGGAAAGGCACTACATTACAATAATCAATGTGTCATTTCAACTGACTGGTAAGTAGATGGAGTCATAGGATTTCTGACACTGTCAGAAATTTATATCAGGCAGTCTTTGGTTGCAAAGACAACCAAAATGTCAAACCGTGTATTTCAAAGTACGTTCTCCTGAGTCGTACTTGCCAAGTATGAACATTTGATGATGGAAGGACGCAGTTTGGACTTTCTGCAGTTGGAACAACTGTGTATTTGATAGCATCACAGTTTAGCTAGGAGGCTAACACGTATTTATAAACATCTGAAATTCGATTGAGCATAGAATAACATTCTGAAGTGTAATGTGACACAGAATGGACCATTGACTTTTCTGACAAAAGAGTCTCTAACCATTATTGTATAATGTGTTTTTATTAGTTTTGTATTTCAGCTGTGTTAAGACTAATAAAGACTAATAAAGTTTGATGGAGATGAAAAGAAAAAAAAAATCTGACATACTTCTTGAATAGATCCATTGTAATCGATTAGAAGAACTATTCTCACATGAAAACAATTAATCATAGAAGAAAGAAACTTATGGTGCTCTCTTTTACTCTTTACTTTCTCCCCTGTTATTACTGCTTCTTTTGATGCGAAATTCATTCTGGGATACTTTGCCGTCTCAGGTTGAAACTGAATGCATCCTCGATAAAACAGGCTGAGCAAGAACACACGCAGGAAATTTAACTGTATTGTACTGTTTGGATATGGACTTTAGAATTGTAACAGTACCTCAGCTGACACTGATACATTTCACAAGAAAACAACTGTAGACAAGTACGCATATATCAGTGCAAAACTCTAGATAAAAAAAGAAAATAGAGCAAACTCTCTCTTAAACCTAAATAGATTGAAATCCCAATTTGTAATATTGCACCATTTTTTTATGAGTTAAATCTGTGCTTTTATCTGAGGGAGGTTACATTAAATATTGATGCAGAGTAATTTTGCTCGAGATAATGTCTTTACCTTTAATATTTACCTGCCTATAGAAGTCAGTCAGATAGTTGTATGTCTTTCATTAAATAAAGAACATTTGTTTTTGAAAATAAAATAAATATGGATGATCACAGAAACACTTTTGCGTATGATCTCATACAAACCTTGGTGGTGGTGGGGATGAGCTGGGTGACCTCATTCAGGCTGTGGAGATGAGGAACTAACTCCAACCACAAGTTCACCTTAAAAGTGGACAAAAAAATAAAAGCATACCATGAACAAACACACTCTGAGGAGTATTATACAGTCCACATGGAATATGGATCTAATTAAGTAAAACCGATAGAATAAATGTGTTTTTATGCTTGTGTTTGTGACAGTGAGAGAAAGGTGAAACAAGATTTATACATAGGAAAGATTGTAAATATGAGTTTTACGATTATTATGTAAATGTTAAGAGAAATATAATTATTTAATAAAGCAATTTCATTCCATTTTTATGTATTTTAATAGCAGCTGATCAAAACATATTTTGTAGGCAGAAATCCAGCTATTTCTTCCTCTTCCACTTGTACACACGTCCGATATTTAACTGCCAAGTAGGCAATATGATTTACGCCCGCACAAGAGGACATACATTTCCAGCACTTAATGACACAAAAGTCTTCATGATTGCAAAGCAAAAAAAACAAAACAAACAACATAGCAGTGTTTGCATAAACTCAGTTAATCATTCATTCATGTTGGTGTGCTTTAATGCATGTAGACCAGTGGTCCCCAACCCCTGGTACATTTCGGTCGCTTGAGCACCAAAATTGAACTCAACTTGCAAAATGAGTAATAAACAGACGTCTTTGGCAAGTTTTCTTGTGAAGGAGAAAGTGCACAGTTAAGAGAGAAAGAAGAACAGCTTATGACTTCCAAGAAAACGAAAGCTTTTAACAGACAATACCAGGAGTCCTACTGAAATATGGATTTATCACGACAGGTGATTCTCTGCATGAGTTTTTTTACCTCCGCCAAGGAGGTTATGTCTGTCTGTTGTTTGTTTGTTTGTTTGTTTGTCTGTGTTCAAGATAACTCAAAAAGTTATGGATGGATTTTGGTGAAATTTTCAGGAGTTGTCAGAAATGTGAAAAGGAAGAACCGATTTCATTTTGGGTGTGATCGGGAAAAAATCCTGGATTCTGGATCACTTTCAAATTTTTGACAATGATTGCGCTTGGCGGAGGTCTGCGCTTTTATAGTTTTTTTTTTATTTAAAGGGCTCCTGACACCAAAAATGATGTTAAAATTAAGAATTTGGACACACTCTCTCGAATAAAATGATGTATAACATTGCAACATTGAACGTCAGGACGTTGACAAATACTCGTTTTGAATCACGTGCCACCGACAAGCGGCCAGCCCTCAAGCAGCAGGGGAAGAGGGCAGATATGACATCACATGCAAAACCTGCGAGGTTTGTGTTGCAGCCGTTTGCATTGCCAGCAGTTGTAAACTGGGCTTGTGGACGACTTTTTCCAAGCAAAACTCCTTTATTTTTTGCAATATGCCGGCTCGATGTGTGGCAGGGTTTTGTTTGAATACCAGGGAAAGTGGGTTCAGCAAGTCCGAACGAGGGACAAGTGGACCCCGAGTGACAGGTGTGCATCTGTGTGACTGCGATCAGTGAGAGTGAGCGCAATATAATTTACTCATTCGTTGAAATTCTAAATCAGATTTAGAAATTCTGATCTAGAACGTGAAATTAGGCCAAGATCTAGTGAAAAAACAATCAGACATTATGGACATTAGCTTCTTCAACTATCGAGTTTAAGAGGTTGCCTGTATGACTGATACAGACCGATTACTTCATCCGTCATAGATGTATTTGGTATCATTGAACACTGCAGAATCTCCTCTTGGCAAAAATAATACAGTTTTTCTTTAATCTCTTATATATTTTTACACAAGAGGTGCCTAAAGACACAAAGTCGAAAGTCACAGCTAGTGGTCAAAAGTCGGTATTTACCGTTTTTCGACGGTAAAAGTTCCGTTACCCTAACCCTAACCCGGTTGCCGGTTGTTTCCAGAGCCATAGCCTGTCTATAAACGGTAAGATGCTCACTCGACCGCTTTTCCGTTGCTGAGATGTGCTGTAAACAAGCTTCGATCAAAAGCTTCGCTCTTCATGTACGGCTGGATTCTGGTGATCATTTATTGAGATTTTGTGTCAATAGATGTTATTAGTTATAACTAAAGCACCCTTTTGCAATCTCGTATCATATTAGAAGCATAAATAAGTACTGTTTGCTCTCTGGTCTCCGTTTTTGAAGCAGAGTGGCCCCTCTTAGAATAAACACAGCCCATTAGAATTTCTGGGTGAAATTTGTCCAGATACGACTCAAAACGATACAGCAAAATGCAGCCCCCAAGTTCCTCAGACACACCTTGCACGCTGTCTATTTCAAAAAGAGCCTCAGTGACCAAGGAATGGTCGGAAAAATCTGAAAATCGCTCGATCTCATCGTTCTGGTGACTCGCCATGTTGTTCTTGCCTGATGAGGATGTTCTGCATGTGACGTCATAGCCAATATGGCGGCCGCCGAGAGCGGATTGGGTACAAGCCCAGGTTGATGTAACATCGCACCGGGATTAAACCACGAATAGTTTAGCGTTGACGATCATTTATATCATCAAAGCTATCAGGAATACTTGTAGTTATACAATCAAAGCTTATATTAGGGTTAATTTTTGGTGTCAGGAGTCCTTTAATGGGTATAGAAGATGTTACCAGAGACTTCAATGTTATATTCATGTTATCTTATTGGCGTAATGTAACAAGGAAGCCTGCCGCCACCCCTCCTCCCCGGTCCACGGTAAAATTGACCTTTCAGTAAGCACCACCCCTCCCTAGTTACTGTTGCTAGGTCGGACATTCTCACTGCTCCTCAATTAAGGACAATGTTATTTTACCATTTTTCCGATGTCTATTAACCGTATTTACATTACACTAGAATAACGCCGTGGTAAAATATTGCTGCTGGGGACCTGCAACAGTGACTCGAGGTTTCCAGAACGTTTGGAGGGACATTTTAATTCACTTTAACAAGATAAAACAAACAGTGGAAATCTGCAGGCTTTGGTTCAGTTATGTGTCCGTCCACACAATCAACTGAATGTGGAGAAAGTTACAAAACACGCCAACATTTACTCCAAAGTAAGTTTACTTTGTTTATTAGATAATTGATTTAACCACCTTTTAGTAAAAGTAATATGATTTAGCAGCAGGGAGGGTGATGAGTGAAAACATCTCTCCGTTAGCATTCCGGCTAGCTTGCTAGCCACCTATAAGCCTGCCTCTTTGTCTACAAATATATATGGCCCTGGATATTTATTTTGTTAGGTATAATGTGAGGCTAGTGATGTTGACGTCACTTTATTAATTATATTAATACAATGCTGGACCTGTCTGATGTTAACATAGCTCTGGTGTGGGACAGACCTATGGACCAGAGCTAATGCTAACAGAGAACTCAGCACCCTCCCTGCTGCTAAATCATATTATTACTTTTAGTAAACGGTTTAGTAAAGGTTGGGGACCACTGATGTAGACTATTCAGAAATAGATGTTACATTTCAAATGTATGTGTTTAAATGCTTAAGTATTTTTCTGCATTTATTCTTCAATAAAGTTTTAAGTTTCATGTATCACAAACTAACATGATTAACATTCATTTTATTTTATTTATCATACAAAGGTCACTGACTGCACTTAGCAGTCAACGAGTGATCTCTGTTTTTGACAGACCCAAAGCCACATGTTAATATAACTGAGAAAACAGGATCCATCAGTTTCAGACTCACTTCCAAGGAGCTAACGACCAGGTTGTCATTGTGTCCCAACTGCAGAAGAAACCCCTGAAACCTTTTTGTAATTATAAGTGAGCAAATTAAGTAACCCCAAAGATGGTTTATTTAGCCAGCATTCATGTTTGATACCTGCTTCAGGGTCTGCTGTAGCCTACCCACTTGTCACAGGATGAAGGGTGGGATACCACTTCAGTTGTTACCAGTTCATTTCAGGACCAGAGTGAAAAAAAAAACATGCATACTTACACTCACATCCAGAGAAAGTACCTGAATTGAACTGAGAGCAACCCCAGAGGGGATCTGAACCTGGACCCCCTTGCTAACTAACAGTGCTAATCAAAACCATCAAGTTGACGTACTTCACCATCAAATCTTTAATTTCATAAATGTAATGTTTGTATTCAATATTCAGCAGAGATCAAACATGGAACAGGAACCTGACTTACTTTGTTGGCCCGGTAGTGCTCCTTGACCCGGGGCTTTAGGCCAATGTGCAGATAAAGCTGGTCTTTCTGGTTGTAGCGCGTCCACGCCACTTCTTCAAAACGATTTGGCTTTGTGTGAATGAACTTGGTGTCCTGGGGGACGGGCTGGTTCGGGTCTCTGAAGGAAGAAAGAGTTTCTAATTAAAAATTCATAAGGAGACAGTATCAGCTGTTGTGGACACTTTTGAGACACGACTGTGGTGGTAAAATTAAACATTTTTTCCAAAGTGTAGCATCTGCCCTAGGCCAGTAATCAAGAAAATACTGGAAGGCAGTTGTGAAATGTAGCCCCCAGGGTTCATCATTTTGTTTTCTAAAGATTAGGAATTTATAAATAGGTCTCCAGGTAATTGATGACTAAAGATGTTTGCCTAATTTTTCTTTTTTTCATTTCTTCTTAATTTTTGATATTGATTTATACTTGGTTGTAACTGCTTATCTGCTGTTTGGTAACAAATAAGAAAGAATCCATGGCTTCAAAAGGTTCTGATATTGCCAATGGAATTATATTTATTTGTCTGAATCAGGCGCGGAGCTGCGGGGCGGCTGGGGGGCAGTACTCTCCCGGCCCGGGCCCTCAAGACAAAGAAACATTCCTCTCCTCAGGCATCAGTCACGCTTTGCGCAATACTGGATACAACAACTTCTGCAGAAAACACATACGCTACGTATGAGATTATATATAGGTTTCCCCAGCCAGAATGAGTCATGGTTGGTCAAAAAAAAATTAAGACTGACTTTGGTCATGTAGGTTTCTACACAGTGAAATAAATGTTGTGCTGCATAGCTGGCTTCATGTTCACTCTCACGGTTAACTTTACAATGTGCAAAAGAGAATGCATGTAAATTTCTGACTTGTAAGACAGTAATAACAAATATTCTAGAAAAATCTCTCATTATTCTGGCATTTAGAGAATATAAATATTTTTGTAATCCTAACTGACCTAAAACAGGAAATGTTTAGTCTGATCTGATGTCAGGTCATACAGTGAATGTAAACTTCTAGTTTCAGCTGTATGTATATATTAAACATGCCTCCAGTTGAGGAATATGTTTGCTTGAAGTTTCATTGGATTATTTCAATGAAACATGTTTTACTATTTGCTCATGAAAACCCATGAAAATATGTCACGTTCCATGTATTATTTTTTGTACATGAAGATGGCAGTCATAATTACAAATAGGGGTGCACGATAACTATCGGGCCGACATCATGACATCATGACATGACATCATCCCAATAAGTCCGATATCATGACGAATAGCCCCGATAACATATATATTTTTGTCAACACAGCAGTGCCTCGATCCCTCTGAGCCTTGAATAATTGGCAGTGAATGTTATGTTCAAGTGACGTCAGCATAATCAGAAAAACGATTACTCAATAAGGGAAATCAAGAATACCCCTCATGCCAGAAAACAACTCGTTAACTCGGTCATAATTTTGGTAGTTGCTGACTTGAATTGATATTCGCAGTATTCTCCCACATGTTGCACATAAAAAAAGAAAAAATAGAAAAGGCTGAAATAACGACTAGCAAACGAGGGAACGTCGGAATTTACGTTACACCTTGAACGCAGCCTGCAGCACAGCGCTGATCACAACAAACATGGCGGCGTGGAACTTCGTTAAAGTTTCAGAAGAAGATAGTTTGGTGGTTATTTGTGACGAATCCTCCGAGCGAATTCTACGAAGAGGGAAGCACAAGCTTTAATACGTAAAACCTGATCAGCCACCTACAACATAACAATCGCTTCCATGGAGTTTTGAAATCGCGCTAATGTGAGCTAACGGAAGCTAATGCTAACGTGCGCAAGCCAGCAGCAGTCTCCCCTCCCCTCTCCTCTCCCTCATTCCTTTCATCTAAAGCTTCCATGAGATTAAAAAATAAAAAACAAAAACAACTGAACCTTATTTACTTTAATTAAAGGTATTGATTTAAATGAAACCACAAGCCAAAATCCTTTAAATGTTAATCTTTTTCAGTTTGTAATTCTGATGCATGTATTTCCATCAGTTCAAGGAGCCTTTATTTTTTATATCAGTCAGTAATGAACGTTATTTAAGTTAATGTGAGATATCAAATAGGTTTGTTTGATAGCTTTAAGAAAATGTTTGAGAGGCTTGCCAATAGTTTTTCAATGGAAAAAATAAATATCTGTTCATTTAAAAAGTCAAAACTATTTTTGATTTTGTTCATAGTATCGATGTAATGATCTTAGGTATATGTGTGTGTTATCGGTTATCAGTTATCGGTATCGGCCTTTAGGAGCTGAAAGTTATCTGTTATCGGTATCGGTTTTAAAAAACAGTTATCGTGCATCTCTAATTACAAATGACCCACAAAAACTAATGCTGGTCAGAAAACTACATGAGAGCACCCCTTAAATTTGGCAGATACAGAAAAACCTCACAGATCACAGCAGAATCAAATCCTGTGCTAAGTAGACTCACTCGCACTAAATCTGAACAGAACAGAGCCACGGAGGCTCATTCAGATCTCCCGTGCGCCCCATTGTCTGAGGGAAGCATACAGAGCAGGCCAAACCACATTAGGAGCACACTTAACCATTCAAATGGATGACATAAATCACCCAGGTACCCAGCACTCCACGTCAATTTAGGGTTATATATGTAGATCATTAGTGCCTCTTTGATTCCCTCGGGGAATCACAAAGCCAGGGCACAGAATAAGCCAATGTCCTCATATTATGTCTCAGAAAAACAATTACATCCATGACTACATGCTGGAAGGCAACATGAGACAAAGAGAGAAGAAGGAATTTTAATTTTGCCCCATTAAGAATGTCCTCTGCAGCTTACTACTATTAATTAATAGTGTTTGTGATGATTTGTAGAGGATATCTGCAGAGAATACCAATTACACTGTAGAGTACATAAAACCTAGAAGCATATTTCACTCCTTCTATAGTAATCTGTTGTGATTTAATATTAAGGAAACACAACTGCAATTAAATTATCAACTTATTTATGGTCTTGTAATGGTAAATGTATGTTGATAAAGTGCTGCTGTGAGTGCAGAAGAATTGCACAAAAAATTGTTTGAACTGTCCTTGAGCAAAAGCTTTTAGAGAGTTACTGCATATTATAAGTTGTAATTTGTCTTGCTACAGCCTAAATTAGCTTTTCTGTTCCACAGTTCTTTTTGTTTCAAGAATTTCAAGCTTCTTAGTGTTTCTGCAATGTTTCTGCTGAACAAAGCAACAAGT
The DNA here is from genome assembly GCA_018398805.1 of Hirundichthys speculiger. NCBI lineage: Eukaryota > Metazoa > Chordata > Actinopteri > Beloniformes > Exocoetidae > Hirundichthys > Hirundichthys speculiger. The sequence goes on along the minus strand of JAGFBZ010002176.1, from coordinate 1,223,312 downwards.
GTCAAATACATTTTTTTTTTTTTTTTTAGTTTTCAGGATGTAAAATTTTTCTTTTTCTTTAATAAATGCTGTGATTTCATTATTGAAATAATTACACTAATTAGATGAAGTAATGAAACAAAGTGTATGACAGGCTGTTGGACAAATCAAGCAGAGTCCATGATGTTGCTAAAGCTGCAAGTGGAACAAATCAATTAATATGCTGTGGTCAGAGAGTCTTTTCTTAAACTCTCATAAATTTCCACTGATTTCAATAAAGAATTTTAATAGACTTAACATTTTAGCCAGCATTTAGAGCATAACTAAAATGCTAACATCTCACTGCAACAAGCTAAAGGAGGAAGATACAACATTTGCCAGCAGACTGCTAGTTGCTTCTATCATCTCTTCTTTCAAAAATTCAAAGCCTGGAATTTTTGAGCTTTAGTTAACTCTTATTTCTAATTCATGGATGCCTGACTATTTTATAAAATGTTCTAGATGGTTTTAAGTTGAAGGTCGTTTTTGGGCTTTTTCTACTTTCAGATCAGTGACAGTTTTCTAATGTAGTTTGTATTCTTGGTTGTACTCTTTGAGCACAGTTGCACACTCGACTAATCAAACATTATCCTATTAACTTGATACTTGTAACAAATTAAAAGCACAACATTTGGAGCACATTTTTTCTTTTTGTGAAACATTAATTTCAAGTGTAGCTCTGTCCTTATAGCTGCTGGATTACCAAACTGTCACCACCAGAGAGGTTTATTCCTGTCTAGAGCCAGACAGCTGGGTGTTGTAGTCATCTAAAATAGCAATATATATTGTAGACAATTTTCACTGCAAGAATGATTTCAAAGGATTGCCCGGATGACGCCAGGCATGGAAGCTACTCGCTGCTGCTCCGGGGACTTATCCCTGCGACGCTGGACGCTCCAGTTTGTACCCGGTTTGTGGTGATTTGTGGTCTGATGTCGACATACTGTCTGCAGGGGGCGGATCGGTCCTCTTTTGGGTGGTGGAGACCTGCCACTGCAGAGATGGACGGTGTCGCTGGAGGCCGGTTCAAGAAAGCTAAGCAGTCCTGAACTGCTACCCGCGGCAACCACCGCCACTGGATCCGGGCTGCAGCGTCACTGAGCCGGGACGGGAGCCCCCGACGTGGCAGCGGCGGCGTGGCCGTGACCGGCAAACAGCTGCTGCCCCCGTCCAGCAGTCTGTACGCCGGATGGGTCAGCTGACCTGGCAGGGGCCGTCTGGTGACCTGGTGGGGCCCAGCACCGCCGGGGGAGACGACAACGGCCTGGTCCGGTCCGCATGATGAACCGGGCTCTGGGACGGTCGGCTCCGTCGCTCGCCGGACTGAAGGAGCTCAGTCTTTCCAGAGGAGACGGTCTGGTTCATCGGTGTTTCCTCCTCTGACCTGGAGATATCTCACTTGTCATCATTATGGAGATATACTGGTTTTAATGGCTGTTAACTGTTTTAACGGCTGTTAACTGGAGTTAGCATTCGGACCACGGGACCGGGCATGAAAAGGAGCGCTGGACGCCAGCAGCTCCTCTAACTTGAATTTCCCCCTTGGGGGATTAATAAAGTATTTTTGAATTTAAATTTGAATTTGAATTTCTTTCTCTATGTCTCTCTCTCCCTTTTTTTTTTTTTTTTTTAAACATCTTTGTGTTGTTTTGCTTTGATTTAAACAGGGGCCCAGTGGTCGCAACCACCTCTGGGGCCATATTTTGCCATGTGTAAGATGGAACCTGGATATAGAAAATCTGAGCTGTAATTTTAATCTTTTTTTAATTTGTGTTTACCTCACATTGCTAAATATTGGTTTCATAGTAACATATACAAAGAAAGCTGTGTTGGTCACATTTGTCATGTAAACATACCCTGTTTTGGCAAAGTTGGTCCAGTATGTCATGACCACAGCGCTGAGCATCACATCATTCTTGGAGAAGTTACATGGAAACAGCTCTGTTGGTCCAATCATCGGCAGCCCAAACACATACGGGATCTCATCTCCATGTGCTGCGTCTGCCCACGGCGGTACCTAATGAACGACAGATGAACATTCCACTCAACATTTTACTCATTTTCGCATTATTCTGTACAGGATGCATTGTAAAGAGTAGTCATTTTTATTGTTTTTTTTAAGCTATTGTAAATTTACCCAATTGTTTTTGTGATTTTATTTTGTTGTATTTTAATGTTCTTTACCTTCTTGTCTTATTGTTTATCTGTGTTAAGGACTACAGATGGAAATTAGCTTGGTGCTAAATCTGGTGCAGCCATCTTTTTAATGCCACTGCACACGGTCCTTTAAATAAATAAATAAATAAATAAATAAATAAAATTCCCATGAGGAACAGATGCATTACTGTTGACGTGGACACCAGTGAAACAGTAATGGTAATGACATTTGCACACTGGTTACTGTATTGACACAATGACACAAGTCAGATTAAAAAGGCAGAGAAATTACATAAAAAAAAAGGCAAATGCCATATATGTGGTCTGTAAGGCTGCAGCTGTTAACAGGGAGATGTGACCAGCTCTCTGCGGCTGAGTGAAAAATAATTGGGCTGCAACAGATTGGTTGTTTTATTGTAGAACATTTTGTGTGTGTGTTTTTTTTTAATATTTGAAAGGAGGTTGGTTTACACTAATTACAGGACATTTAATTACAAACATTGACTGATCATTGAAATTTAAAGTGACATATTTCCATATCAGTAAATAAATTAATACATAACAAATAATGGTCATATACTCACTTGATTCAGTATTCTAACACATGACAAAATGAGGCCAAGGCCAAAGATTTTAAGTTTCAGTGACTGTTTAAATAGGACAAAGAAGATGTGACATTGAGTTGCATCAAACTATACTGGCTGATATAAGAAAAACTGTTTGGAACAGGAAAATACAAATAACTGAATCATTATTGTTCCCTATCACCCGCAACACACAATTACACATAATAAGGACACATACTGAGAGTTATTCAGAAAAAAATGACTATAATTGACCTTTCGGTAAGCACCACCCTCTCCCTAGTTACTGTTGCTAGGTCGGACATTCTCGCTGCTCCTCCATTAAGGACAATGTTATTTTGCCATTTTTCCGATGCCTATCAACCGTATTTATATCACACTAGAATAACGCCGTGGTAAAATATTGCTGCTGGGGACCTGCAACAGTGACTCGAGGTTTCCAGAACGTTTGGAGGGACATTTTAATTCACTTTAACAAGATAAAACAAACAGTGGAAATCTGCAGGCTTTGGTTCAGTTATGTGTCCGTCCACACAATCAACTGAACGTGGGGAAAGTTACAAAACATGCCAACATTTACTCCAAGGTAAGTTTACTTTGTTTATTAGATGTTTGATTTAACCACCGTTTAGTAAAAGTAATATGATTTAGCAGCAGAGCGGGTGATGAGTGAAAACATCTCTCCGTTAGCATTCCGGCTAACTCGCTAGCCACCTATAAGCCTGCCTCATTGTCTACAAATATATCTGGCCCTGGATATTTATTTTGTTAGGTATAATATGAGGCTAGTGATGTTAACGTCACTTTATTAATTATATTAATACAATGCTGCGACTGTCTGATGTTAACATAGCTCTGGTGTGAGACAAACCTATGGACCAGAGCTAATGCTAACAGAGAACTCATCACCCTCCATGCTGCTAAATCATATTACTTTTACTAAACGGTGGTTAAATCAATCATCTAATAAACAAAGTAAACTTACCTTGGAGTAAATGTTGGCGTGTTTTATAACTTTCCCAATGTTCAGTTGATTGTGTGGACGGACACAACTTAACCTACAGCCTGCATTCTCCAGTGTTTGTTTTTGTTTGGGAAAGGGAATAAAAATGTCCCTCCAAACGTTCTGGACACCTCGAGTCACTGTTGCAGGTCCCCAGCAGCAATATTTAACCACAGCGTTATTCTAGTGTAATGTAAATACGGTTGATAGGCATCGGAAAAATGGCAAAATAACATTGTCGTTAATGGAGGAGCAGCGAGAATGTCCGACCTAGCAACAGTAACTAGGAAGGGGGCGGCGCTTACCAAAAGGTCAATTATACATCATGAGGACACATACTAAGAGTTATTCAGAAAAAAATGATTATAATTGGATTAGCAAGAGCAGGTAAAGTAAGAGTAAGTACATATAACATCTGAAGAGGAAACAATGGTTTCTTCTTAACAGCTGAAGGAAGGAAGTTGTGAGATTACTGCGTGAAACAAACTCATGCTGCAGCCAAAGAGAAGCAAAAAAAAATGAACCTGATTCTGTCTATGTGCCTAGATTCTTCCTGACAGCTACTGCAAGAGAGACAACAACCAAAGCTTCAGCTTCAGTGCTTCCTCTACTCAACGTAGCTACAAGGTCAACTTCCACCTCCGACCATGTGGAGAGATTATGTAAATGAGGGGCGCACGTAAATATTGCTGTATGTCTTTTCTTTACAACGATAATGCCTTATATGGACTGTGACTTTACACCATGATTATACATTTGAAATGTAACAGGTTTATTTTAATCAATGGGCATTTTGCATACACTTGACCTGCTGACAGCTACTCGGGTCGTTATAGAGCGCACCGATAATGGTGTCGTGAAACCGTGTTGGGTTCCTGACAGACATGTCTCAGATAATGGAGACACTACAGTTCTGCTGATATAGAGAAATACATTTTCTGTCTTTCCTCAGCCAAAGCATATGAAACCGCAGTCACTTCACCACTTTAATACAGAATTGTATAGTATTAAATAGCTACATTAAGTCTCGGTTGCACAGAGAACAGAGAAGCTGTGGTCTTACTGGGAGCATATTAAAGCCCCTCCTGGACTGGATTTGTTAGATTACAACTTCAGATCACGTGAACACTAGGTTGCAACTTTATAACTCCTTTCCACTGGGTGAGGTCTATGTTCCTTGTTGGCCTTCATGAGTGTGCTCCCAACCTGGAAATCACTAACTTTCCAGGTTGGGTTCATGAATCTGGATCAGATTTTTAATAAGGAGGTGATTTATATATGTGCAAATCTGTTCACAGATTTACAAAGAATGAGGGCCAAAGACTGTATTTATGTATGTTTATGTGTTTACAGTAATTCATTTATTGAGAGGAAACTTTGAGAGGATGTAAGCTGTACAGGTATAAAAACACTGAGAAATAGTTAATGAGAAAAAGCATCAGGGATGCATATATTAATGAGCGATGAGCTTTATTTTCCTGACTAGCTTTGCCACAGTATCAGATTTTGGTGTCATGTTGTTGGAGAGGAAATATAACGCTTTCACAAGTATCATCACCATAGAAGGAAACAGGTGGCCCCACACTGCCGACTTGATTTATTTGGTTAGATGATATAACTCTACCACATTATTATAATCTGTTATTTCAAGCTTTTCAACTCTCTTTATGTTGATACGCTGCATAGAGTATGACCACATACCTCACACACAAACACACAAACACAAGATGTGACTTAAATTTCAACTCTGGAAACTGGATCTTATAAATTTTTTGTGATTACCCTACTGTCGGTTAATCTTGATGTCCCTATTCCTGACTAAAAGGAGCAATGTGGGACTATTTGGACTTTTTGGGACTTTTATTTGGGACTTTCATGCCTGGTTGTCTGTCATGCTAGTATGGTGATATGGTGTTGAAAGAATGGTCTGGATATATTTCACACATAATGAAAACAACTTGACTTTATACATAGAAATCTTTGATGTGTCTCTGCAGAACTGATGGAGATATTAAAGGCTGTGCAGCCATTTGCTACATAATCCAATTCAATTCATATTCCTTAAACATTAATGGTTTTTACTCTGCTACACCTTTGCTTTGCGTTACATAAAAGGCTATCTTACAGTTTACTGTTAAACAGTCAACTTTGAAACTAACAAGAGGGAATTGTTCTGCTGAACCACTCTAGTGATTTTACAAGCACGGGTTGATTGTTTTAAGGCGTGCAACGAAAACAGCACAGCGCTTTTGCATATCGTTAGCTGTTACATGAAATTAACTGGGATCCTCTTATTTCCAGTATGTCCAGTAGCAACAGGTCAGCATGCTTGAACTCAGTCATAATTTAGCATTAGTTGGGAAGTCAATGTCATGTCAGTTTCTACTAGCGGGGTTAATTTGGGCACCAAAAATTTGGCACTATCACTAGGTGGATGTTTTTATAGACAAATAATACGATGATTGAAAGATTTTTCTTTTTTTTTTTTTTTTTGCGTAATGCTATCTCGCCCTACAAAAACCAATACTGATACTCAGGGTAAGCACAATGGAAACACTGATGTTTAAAATTCATGCAAAAAATTGACACGTGTAGATTGTGAATATTTTACACTTGTACTTAAATTTATTTGAAAGTAAATACTAAATATTTTTAATTAAGTAGAATTGTAAATGTGGTACTTTCACTTTTACTAGAGCACTACTTGAGTATAGGGTCTGAAAACGTCTTGCACTGCTGATTGGAAGGACTTTGATAAAATTGTGTTGTGCATGATTTTGTCCAAGCAAACGAGCATTAAAGGCTTCCAAACAAATTAACATGTCAGGAATATTTTGTTTGTTCTTTCTATCACACTGAAACACTCTGAAACACACTGAAACATTTTTTTCAACCATTCCCATTAATAGAGACTCACCTGTTCTGTCTGACAGTGATGGTAGAAGGCATAGAAGTAGGTTGGTGACCCAAAACTTGAGTGCAGATCAGCTGTTGCTATAGCTGGTGCCACCCACTGGTGATCAGTGAAAAGGGCCAATAGTGTCTTCCGGCGAGTTTCTGGGTTGTGCCTGTCAGCCCAGTCAGTGTACATGAACTTGATAGTCTCCCTGAGGATATCTTTACCCTCTGGGTAGCCATAGAGGTCATCAACAAAACTAGACACGGCATAGTCGAAGTCGTTAGCCTGGACGCCATTGTCATTGTCAACGATAAGCTCCACAAACTTAAGGCCCTCACCCTGGTTAACTCCCAGCATTATGTCATAGTTGAGGAATTCACCTGGTAAGAGACCGTGGAGTCAGTTATTACATTAAAAACGTAGAAGAATGAACATTGTTGGCAGCTGCTGGCTCTTAAGCAAAGTAAATTGGTACCTTGTTCCATCAGTATCTGAGGATCATCAGGAATAACATCTCCATCAATAACTGGGCCAAATGCAATGTGGTAGCGGGCTGGTTGGATGTCTTGATCCACAAGCTCCTTATAATGTTTTTTCTGCAGGCACATCACAAGCTCCACAGTGTCCTCCAGGTTACAGCCCACCTTACGGGCTAGCATCCGGGCATACTTGGCTGGCTGAAAACTGACCGCCCAGCTGGATAGCGCTGTGCCACTCTGAGCAATGGCCCTCTGGAACAGACCTGAGCACAAAAACACAACAACATGAATTGAAATGCATTGAAATGTATTAAACATTTGCTGAATGCTTCAGACATTTTGATTACTTCAAAAACTTTTGGCATATTTTCATTATAATTTTTTGCTTGGATTAAACACAGTGAACACACCATTGACTGCACCATTTTTGTTACTCAAGGAAATTTGATGTTATCTCAGTGCATACACATACATGTGCGATACAGTTTTTCAGAAAATGAAGGTACCACCATTGAGACAACTTTTGTAATGATATGACAATGTGTATACAGTGTTTCTAATTTAAAACACCATTTCAACATAGAAGTATCACATTCTGAGGGCTGAAAGTTTTGGCACTTTGGTAACAAAGTACTTTGTTATTTGAAAAATAATTGATAAAAAATTTCAAATCAAACAAGATGATAAAGCATGCCCAAATATAGGCTTGATTTATTTACTGAAGAAAATTATTTAATGACATATTCCTCTGTACGTATGACGTATTCCTCTAGACCGTAGTATTGTTTTGTTGTACTTGTGTGTTGTGTTCATTGCCCCAGCAGACTGTCATGACGACCTGTAAGATGGCCTTGTCTGGTCTGCGGACATCACTGAGCTAGGCAGCCATGCTAAGAGAGTGTCAGCTACAGGCATCGGCCATTTCTGATGTCACCAACAAAACAACATTTGAAACGGGAAGTCTCAATGCGGATGTCCACCAGCAGCTCCACAGTTCCTCCAGCGCTGCTTGGCTGAAGGAACCGAGAGCCATAGGAGAATTTTTCAGGACCCTTCCACAGAAAAGTATGAGACCAGAACTTGTGGGCTGACAGTGACAAGACTGCCCAACTGCAACGGGTGTATGCAGGGGGTAGACGGCCAATGACCAGCAGGTTGAAGCAGAGCTCTGCTTCTCTTTGAGCAATTCCTCCCTTAACCCTCAATCTCAACCCTTGCCCTTAACCCTCAGTCTTTGGCCCTCAATCTTGGCCCTCCAAGGTAAGTGTAAGGGCTATCTTGTGACTTAGAAATGGGACACCCCTTGAGTGCAGTTACGTCTTCAGACTGTGGGGGCGGCCTTACGCCAAAGCTACGTCCAGTCTGTCAAGAAAACGATGATGATGAAGAAGAAAGAGAAGAAGACATAGAAGAAGAATAAGATAATATAAATATATGTAACGAAGACAGTAAGATAGTTTCGTAACATTTATATCTTTATTAATTACGAAAATTTGTACATTTGTAGCTCGCTTTTTTCGGCGCCAACCTTTTCGAAGACGAAATACGCAATGCCTTCTGGGTAGCCCTTACTTCCCAGGGTGGTGCCGGAGAATCTCAATATTGAGGGTGATACAGCCCTCAAACTTGTCCCTCAACTTGATTTGCTAAGAATTGGGATAACACTTGCACTTCACGGGAGCGAGCATGTTTGAGATTGAGGGTTAAGGGAGGAATTGGAATTCACCCTTTGTTTCAGCTCTAGCAGAACTTATCTCAGGAGTGACACTTTAAATGAAGATGTTAGGACACATTTGATCAAAAAGAATGTAAAGAAATATTTATCATCAATGTTAAAAAAGCCAACTGTGATTGAACTTATGTGGCCGTGTTCAAGCCAGTTTCTGAGCTCTGCCCATTTCACTCTTTTTTAACGTGACGCTGCACAGAAAGAGAAAAAAGAGCCTGCAAAGCAGGTGACATCACTGAGAGTTTGTCCAGTGATGAATAGACATTCTATGATTCCTATTATATCATATTTTGTTTCAGAAACTGAATCAGTTTTTTTAAATATAAAGACAGAAATAAACAAGCAACATAAACATTGGACTTTTTACATCTTTAACTCTATATTCCAAGAAGCAGAAATCCAGAGAAAAAAATACATATTAATTTTGAATATTTTGAATTAAACAAAAGCTACCACAGCTTCATTGCATAAATCTGAACACTCCTCCAAAAAAACACTTTGAAGAAGCACCGCTTGTCTTTATTATTGCATCAAGTTCTTGTGAAAAAGTCTGTATTAACTTCAACACAGATAGACTTTGTAATTTTATCCCACTCTTGTTTGCAAAAAAAGTTCACATTTCTTCAAACTTCTTGGGGATCTCCTGTGTACTGGTCTTTTTTGGTCATTCCATAGGTTTTGATGGGATCATTTCCACTCTAGTCTGTAGTCAAGCTGAACTCCAAGATACTTGTATTCCTCCACCACCTCCACCTCCTTTCCCAGGATGGAAACACTGCTGTATTGATTCTTGCTCCTCCTGAAGTCGACAATCATCTTCTTAGTTTTGCTGGTATTTAATATGAGATGATTGTTACTACACCATTTCACAAACTGACAGACCAGTTCTCTGTACTTGGCTTCCTGTCCGTTGCTGATACACCCAGCAACTGCAGACTCATCAGAGTATTTCTGCAGATGACTGGTAGAGCGTGAAGAGAAATGGTGAGAGAACAGTTCCTTGTGGTGCTCCAATGCTGCTGACCTCCATCTCAGACACACAACCTTTGACTCTCACAAACTGTGGTCTGTTTGTGAGGTAGTCATAAATCCAGGAGGTTGTGGAGGAATCGAACTGGAACTTATGGATTCTCACATAACAACGCAGGCTGAATTGTATTAAAAGCACTTGAGAAATCAAAGAAAATGACCCTCAAAGTGCTGCCTGATTGGTCCAGATGAGAGTGGGCTCTGTGAAGCAGGTAGATGATGGCGTCTTCAACCCCAAGCCCATTACGATATGCAAACTGTAATGGGTCCTGAAAGGTGCTGACCTGCTTGTTGAGGTGGGCCAGTAAGAGTCTCTCCAGGACTTTCATGATGTGAGATGTCAGGGCAACTGGTCTGTAGTCATTAGGTTCAGCTGGTTGTGGTTTTTTAGGCACTGGAACAAGGCAGGATGTTTTCAACAGCACAGGAACTGGTTTCTGTCTCAAACTGGTGTTGAAGAGGTGCTGGAGAATCGGACATAGTTGCAATGAGCAGGTCTTGAGAACTCTGGGACAGACACCGTCTGGACCTGAAGCCTTGTTCTGGTTCAGTTTCTCTAGTTGTTTTTGGACCTGATTGCAGGAGACAGACAGAGTGGAGGGGGAGGCAGAGGAGGTCTCTGAGGTGGAGAAAGATGATGCTGTTTTCTGGTCCATGACTGAGCTGCAGGGTGACAGAGTGGAGGTGTGACAGGAAAGCTGTGGGCCCGAGGGGGTGTGGTCTGTTGGGCTGGAGGCAGGGGGGGAACTGAACCTATTGAAGAACCTGTTCAGTTCATTAGCTCTGTCCAGACCTCCATCAGTCTGGTCCAGACCTCCATCAGTCTGGTCCCCCTTTGCCTTGAAGCTAGTGATCTTCTTCATTCCAGACCACACATCCCTCACGTTGTTCTGCTGGAGCTGACTTTCTAGCTTCTTCCTGTAGTCCTCCTTGCACTTCCTGGTTTGTTCTTTAATTTTTTTTTGTGTTGTCTTCAATAACTCCCTGTCTCCATCCCTGAAGGCTTTCTTTTTGATGTTCAACAGCTTTTTCAGGTCTCTGGTGATCCAGGGTTTGTTATTGGGGAAGCACCTCACAGTTCTTGTTGGAACGATGCTGTCCACACAGAAGTTTATGTAATCTGTCACACACTCAGTCATGGCGTTGATGTTGTCTCCATGAGGTTCACAGAGGGCATTCCAGTCCGTAGCCTCAAAGCAACCTTTCAGAGCATCTTCAGCTTCACTAGACCAGGTTTTGATAGTTTTTATGATCACTGGTTGCTGCTGAACGATGGGATTGTAGGTGGAGGTGAGAAGAACCAGATTATGGTTGGAACTTCCTAATCTGGTAGTCAAATGCAAGGACCTGCGATAATTCCTGTAGTTGTTCCTTCCTCATTGGTTTTCTCAGTATCCTCTCATCAACTTTGGAGGGCTGTCCTAATCTTTGCAACTGCCCTCAGTAGGTTTCAACCCCAGGCATTGAAGCAAATACTACAGCAACAGCTGACTTGTATATGGTTTTCATCAGAATCACTTTAGTTGATGGCAGGAGTATGCCATTTACCTTCAGGCATATTTTTTTATATAACTGGTTAACTCTGAGGACAGTTAGAGACCTCATTATGAAAGGGTCTGCAGACCTATGCAATCTGGGTGTTGTCAATCTTTTTTTTTTTTTTTTGGCTTAAAATACCCCTTCTCAAATCTTTGTTTGTTGGAACATCACAAAATAAGGGGTGTGTAGATGTTTGTTATCCACAGAACCTTTGGCTCAAATACAGTTCAAGCCAAAACATTGGGCATTAAAAGCATCAACAATTCTGGACTTCCAAGACTTGTGAGGTTTACCTTTGGTGGAGTTGCTCCAACGGTTGCCCTCAGAGTAGTGAGACAGTGTGAGGAGGTTCACACAAGAAGCTCCAGCACCTGAGCCAAACACAGTGATCCTCAACGGGTCACCACCGAAGGCAGCTATGTTCTCACTGGTCCAACGCAGAGCCTGAATTTGATCCAGTAAACCATAGTTTCCTTTTGCTGCTTGGTCACCTGTGCTCAGGAACCCTGCATGAGACAACACAAAAAAAGAAAAAAGGGAAAAAAAGAAAAAGAAGAGATTTTCATGAGTATGAACATCATTATTTTACCACATAGCAACTGACTAAAAAATTAAAAATTGAATATTACTTTTAAATACAAGATATAGTCCACCTTTCTCAACAGTTATTGTGTTCTGTTCAAGATGGTTTAAAATGAACAGATGTGTTTTCTTGTTGAAAGTGTTACTGTGATAGATTGTGAATGTTCTGGAGAGGCAGTTGCTATCTTCTCTTGTCAGAATGGGTTTCAGTCTGAGAGTCTTTCACTGGTGTGTAGTTCCAAACCGTTCTGACCTACTTTCACCTCTGTTTATATGTAAGTTCATTAAAAGCCTTCAATGGTCACAGAATGCCAGTCCCCTCAAACCCAAATCACTTCCTCCCTTCTTAGCTACACTGCCATGAGCACTGTCACTCCCAATCTATTCTTTCTTTTACAATTCAACCCCTGAGGTAATTCTGATGTGAGAGTCTGCTTAAAGATCCATTGCTGCTGAGGTATGAATACACTGACAAGACAAGGACCCTCAAGCATATCCACAAGAGAGCTCTGGTCTTTTAAAGCAATTTCATGTCCAAACCCCTGCACCTCTTTTTCACCCTTACTTCCATGCTAAAGTCTTCATTACCTACTGCAGGTATCCAACTGACACCCCACACACTGTCCCTCTGATTTTTAATTTGATTCTTCCTTGTCACTACCCAAGAAAATTGTTGACATCCTCAATTCTCAAGTCTCTTGGTCAGTGCCACTGCCTCCAGGCCACGGAGAAGGGCTGGTCTCACTACAAACATGTGAACATTTCCCTTTGCTCTTGCTGCTATTCTTTTATCACAGATAACTCCTGACAGTATTCTTCACCCACATTACCCTGCCGGCACATGCCGGTGCAGTATCCTGATCGCAGGAGAAAGCACAGGAAGTGTCTGGGTGGGTGTTAGCATTGTCTTCACAAAGAGTGCTAACAATAGCTATCATTAGCCGCTGTGCCTAACTGCCTCATCGAGCTTCTGCATGGCTTTACTCGAGGGAGTGTTATAAGTCCTTCTCGCACACTCTTATAAGCATTTTTGTAAATGTTATAGTTTTGCAAAATAACTTTTGTAAGTGTTTCAGGGAATGCAAAACATAGGCATGCTACAAGTCAGAAAAACAGAGCTGTTCAACTTTTTACAGAAGTTTGAAAATGTAATCATTTAAGTGTTTCTGAACAAGCACGACAGTTTTACATCAAACCAAACATAGCATATCACAATTTTAAAAGGTAAATGTCATAGGCATTCTGAAATGAGACTGCATCGCCTGTTAAATGAGAAGCAAAAACAATCCTCACATAGAACTGTACATATTATAGGGCTAATATAAATCTGCAATATATAAATAAAAGCTAAACCACTTCTTTTTATAGCATTTGCATTATAAATCATTTGCATTTTCATTGAATATTACTCACTGATTTAAATTAATGTGGCTGTTAAGGGATGTAATTATGCATGAGAGCACATGCAAATGTGATTTTAATACTACACTGCATGGATTATATTTAGAACTGCTCATACAGACTCCTCTAAATGGTACACAGTCAAAACTATACTTGCTGAAATGGGCTTTATTTATTGATGGAAAAGTTGTTAATTGCTTCGGGAATGCAGTCTATTATCTCATCAGCTCACAAGAGGTATCTGTACAACTGTGTAAGACCACCCACACATAAACTGTTCTACTTCACACTTATACACTGCTGACAGTCTAGAATCAATCAAATGAGCCACAGTTTACTTTGCACGGAGTCCAACGCTAATACAGTACATTTACATCGACATGTACCCGCTGACATCCATCTACAGGCACAGTCACTGGCTGAGTATTTAATTGAATTAATTTCTTTTCAAATCTCTGAACTTTTTTCTTCTTTGTCTGCTTATGTGTTTCTTGATGAAAGCCTACTTAGTGAAAGCAGCGGCAATCATTTATCCCCCAAAAAATGTAATTGACTTATTTTATTTGCACTGAAGTCTGAAAGATTAGGACGCAGAGTATCGGCGCAGTTCAGCGAAAGAAAGAACATTTCATGTTTTGGAACTTAAATAGATTTTCTGTTGCAATTGCTTGTAAAGGAAATTAATGGTGCTCCAAATCTAGATTATTAACATTCTGAATTATACTGAACTCAACACATAAGCATACAGTCATGTGCGAATCAATACTCTCTCTTTGAATACTATGCTTTTTTTTTTAGTTCCTTTTTTTAGGTGTAAAACCATAATAAATATAATCCGATCATAGTGCGCGTTAGCATTAGGCGAATCAAACTTCAGATGACCAACAACAAGGGACTTATTTGATTGCAACCCTGCAGGCCTCCCTGATCATGGTGAACCTTAAAGGACATGGCGAGACTCAACAACTGCAGTTTGTCTGGGGAGTTTGTTCGGATCAAAGCTTCTCCTGTTAAAAATGTACATGAAAGCACAGCTGAGTTCTGCAAAACTCTCCAATGCTCAGCGCCATGTTTGGTGAAAACCAAACACAGCATTTCAGCCAAAACACATCACATCTACTGACAAGCAATGGGTGGGTGGGTGGGGGGGGGGGTATCTCCTTCCTGTCACTGAGTGGGCCATGTCCGAGGTCACCTGTCAGACAGCTAAAGCTTGGTTAAAACTGGGTCATGAAACAGGACAGTAATCTCAAGGGTTCAGAATGGTTGAAAATTTAAAAAGATGTAAGGCAGCCATTCCCAAACTTCAGAATACCAAGGCCCAATTTGAAATGTGAAAAATCTCCATGGCCCACCCAAACCTTTAATAACAACTGTGATCAACATACAGGACAAGGAACCATGATCCGATATTAATGTGAGGGGTCAACAAATAAGTTGACACTTGTCATATTAAGTAGACAGTAGAATAACACTTAACTGGTTTGTTTTATTACTTCTTAATGTTTTTTTAATCATGTTATGAATATTTTACAGTAATTAAAAACATATATTAAAAAGATCGAGGATTTAAAACACATTTGTTTAATTTTAATGACCTCTCACGGCCCACCTGCAGTACCACGACAGCCCACCAGGGGCCGCGGCCCACACTTTGGGAATCACTGATGAAAGGTTTTGGGTCCAATAGACTCTCCAATGGACTGAGGTCTAGGACCTTATAGGACCTTAGGAGAGTGAACTAAAGTAGTGTTGTAAAGATAAAGTTATTACAACTAGAAGTTTGTAAAAGGTGGCCTATTTATCTCTTTACATATATACTGTATATCAGGAAAAAAGCGATCAGATTTTAATGAAAAGACTCACCACTTCACTTCACTGCATGGGAGCGTGCAATCATGCATGTCTTTATCAAAGGTTTGGTTAAAATACACCCTCCATGATTATTGAGACAAAGACCTAAAAGACCATAATGTCTTCATGACATTATGGTAAACATACAGGAATATTCACTTCTATCCATCCTGTCTTTTAAAGCGCAGAGAGAGGGCTGGATGATTAAAAAAAAAGGGGTGGGGGATTTTTTTCTTTAATACTCCTTTCTTTGCACAGTCTATTTTTCACAGTCATGGTCAGTGTACCATAATCTTCTTTGCTTTCTCTTTCACTATCTATCCTTTTGACTCTGGATGTCAAGAAAGGGAGAATGACAAAGAACAGCAGAGGAAACTATAGAAGAGAAAACAGTATCAGTGAAGCATACACTCTGGCAGGACATGTGCTTTATTATAGCCTCTAAAATAAAAAAAGAGGGCAGAATTTGGAGACCAACAGGAAAAAAGGATATTGAAGATGGGAAAAAAAAGATTTAATGAAGTTTAACAAGAGAATAACCTTCTCTTGTGCTAAGAAGATCCAAAAGTTTGCCTGACAATGTGCAAATCACCTTTAACTCATAACAGCATAACTGTTCTGTGTGACTTCTTTAACAAATGGTTGTTAATATTATACAAACGCTCGAAGAACCTATCCAAACTCTGGTTCTCATTCCTAAAAATCACGCTGATAGAAATTCAAGTTGAGTCCATGTTTTTGATAACTGGGGGGGTAAACTCCTGCTGGCTTGTGCACGTTAGCACTAGCTTCCGTTAGCTCACGTTAGCGCGATTTCAAAACTCCATGGAAGTGATTGTTATGTTGTAGGTGGCCGATCTGGTTTTATGTATTAAAGCTTGTGCTTCACTCCTCGTAGAATTCGCTCAGAGTATTCGTCACAAATAACCACCAAACTATCTTCTTCTGAAACTTTAACGTTTGATACCAAACTCAGATTCACCTTTATTGTTATTATAAGTGCATTACAACGAAACTAACTCAAAGCATGCGATCATACAGCAAAAAGAAAGGAAAAGAAAGAAGATCTGAAGACCACAGAGCAACATTTTTCTTGGTTTGGAGTCACCTGATATATTCAAGTTCAGAAGCCATTTATGTTCTGATTTAGTTTGTGTTTGCCTGGACTAAAGCTAATCACTGAGTCATTTGAACACATTGTTTGACTTAAAATAGACATTATATATGGAGATTATGGAGATTGTGCTTGATTACACATTCTTAGTTGTTTGAAATGGATATAAACACAAAATAATCCAAAGTAACATCCCTTCAGTCTGATTGGGGCCACCTAAATTTGAAAATATTTCACTAAATAGACAATCTGCATTTGTAGAGTACTGTGACATCAGCGTCTCAGAAAGTCTGCACAAGTGGGTGGTGCAAATCCCTATGAACAATTTTAAAAAAGGGTCACAAAAAAAAGGGTCACCTTCCAGAAGGAGTGAATATTAGATGCTGACTCCATCCCCTAAAACCTGGCGCTCTGAAAAGAGCTATAAAGACATGATTAAAAAAAATCAATCCAATTAAATTCAGTTCATTCAATAATACTTTATTAATCCTTGAAGGGAAATTACAGTAAGTGTCAGTCGGTAATTTAGTCTCTTCAAAGAGTCATTGTAAATGAATACAGCTGTGAGCAGGGAGGGTTTCCTGAGAGGAAAGACCTCAGACCTCAGCGGTCAGTACTTCCCAGGGTTCTGACAATGACTTTCATCATACAGATACTTGGGTTTTTTTTTTTTGATGAGGCTCTCTCTTTTGTGCCACATGTTCAACAGTTGACCACAAAACTTTAACTGATACTGGGGTTTTTTCTTTAGAATCAAGTCATGCCTTTCTTTTGAGGTCAAAAAGAGACTTGTTTCTGCTACTTTTGTGTCTTGAACAATGGTGGTGTGAATTATATGTATGTTTCCTCACAATGTGAGGTTCACAACAAAGCTTGAACTCACCACTGTAGACTTAGACACTGGAATGTATTCATTGACAAACCTATTTCCTGGTGTTCTGACACCATACCTAAAGACTAACATTATGCTAAAAACCTCTGGAAGTCACCGTTTTTGTTCCCAAGACTTGATTTTTTTGATGGTATCTAAAGAACCTATGGAATCTGGGATGTCTGCCCCCCCCGTTCATTGTGGACACCAAAGTCGTGTAACTGTTGGGATTTATGATCACAGGATTCCTGCTGTTTTGAGTTGGCGGATACCTGCTGTATTGGAAAATTTATGACACGGCAGCTGCCATCCTGGACACCATCAACCTGCTGCCGTGTGTGTTGGGGTGAGCCGCGCTGTGAACACTCAGACTGATACTCTTAATGAGCTGAATCGGAAACTGTATGTGATTCTGAATCACAGGCTAGTGACGATTTTTGAACTCTCCGGCGAACTGGATTCGATTGTGGAGAAGTTGCAGGGAGAATTGACCTGTAATTTGGCCATTTGGATTTATTCCCACCGAGATGAAACCAGCAAGAACTGAAGGCAGACGGAATCTCAAGTCAGCCTGACCCAAACAATCTTCTCTTATCTGAATCTGGCTCCCCTGAAACAAAGATCGCCTCTTCAAGGCCGGGCTCTATCTAATCTCTCCTGGATATTATGACTTTTTGACGCTCCTCCCCCGAACCCCTCACCTCTGTATTCTGTAAGTGCAGTCTAATAATTGTGTGATGTGTTGGTGTTTCAGGGAACATTTTATGCAGATACCGTATATTGCTTTTTATGTTTTGTAACAATAGTTGCTATTTGCTGCTGCTCGTCATGGCCATGACAGCCTAGAACAAGAGATTTTAAATCTCAATAGATTATTTTTCACCTGGGTTAAATAAAGGTAAATAATAACACAAACAAATAAATAAAGACCTGAAGAAGTTTCTGACTCAAGGCATTGCAAGACACTGAATCAACGTGTTGTGAAGAGGATGCGCAGCATTGTCCAGCATGATTTTCATTTTGTGACTTCAGTTAGAGGTACCGTACACGCTCCCGCTCAGAGTTGTAAAAGATGTACATCATCTTGCTGCCAGCACTGAAAGATATAAGGTTCCTTGAGACGTCCACTCTGTCCTGTCTTGTAGTCTTTGATGTCCAGGTGAACACAGATGTTTCCTTAGTCTTGCACCAGGATGGAAATGGTGTTTGGCATATTTCTGGTCTTCCTACAATCCACAGTCATAAGGACAATGACTATGGGGTCCTACAGGTTGCTTGTTGTTCATTTAGACGGGCCAATAAATGTCTCTCCAGGACGCTCATGATGTGTGATGTGATAAAACAACTGGTCTCTAATGATTTTGCTCGCTTTATTTAATAAAAGGATAATGCTTTTATTTTAACAAATTCTCTTGCACCATGAAGGAACCTACTATGCTGCACAGAAAAAACAATATAATTATTCATAATATAAACATTTTTATTTACAAAATTACTAGTTCACATATGATAAATTAATAACAAACAAAAAATGTTTTTCATGAACATACCAAAGCCTTCACCTCATCTGAATTATACCTATCCCACTGCTCCCCACCCCCACGTTCTGCAGATGTCGGCCTGAAACAAATATATTAACAGAACCTCAGCAGCAATCCACTTATACCAACTCTGTGCACACAACAACAGCACACACAGCGGCATGCTGGGGGCAACTGGCTGGGGAAAATGCTGATGGGGCACCCAGTGTTCTCACTGGAAGTAATGAAAACAGAGCAACAGGAAGTTCAACTCATTCGACCTTTATTTCGATGGCGTGAGGGACAAACAGAGCGAGCGTCCATTTTCAGGTGTTCCTTGTTGAGGGGCGGTTTTATTTGTGTGCCAGCAGCAAAGCAACTATGAGTATAGAAATTAACCAGACACAAATAAACACCCAGTGCCTGTTTTTATTTTCTTCACTATGCAGCACGTGCGGTTGTGCACTTTCAGGAATAGAATAACAAAAGTGATAAAATGAATCACAAAAGTCATCTAATGAAACTTATAACAAATGATTTCACTCAGCCACGCAGCCCTGAGCTATGGGCCTGAGTTCTTGTGAGCGAGCTTTGACTGCAGGCTTTCTACTGAAGCTGGAGGCAGCGTCAAGCTAGAAGAAGGGCTTGACTGTTAATGACTGTTATTTCTCCAGTTTATCTTATTAAGTATGGTTCTGAAAGGCTTACTTTGGTTACAGCTGCCCTAATCATTTGCCACAATTAAATCAACTCTAGTTATTTTTAATTTTTTTTTTGCTTTGTTTCCCAGCGTTACCCACTCGCTGCCACTGTGCTGCTTGTGCCCAGTGATGGGCATAGCTGGGTTTTTTTCAGTGTGCTGAAACAGTAGTATCAGTTCATTAAAAAGATTTGTTCATCAAATCAATCAGTACTTGATTTGATTTCTGACTGCATATCTGATTCAGTGAACTGAAACATGGCTGAACATAATTCACATCCACCAGTGCCGTTGCTTTGACAAGCACACCAAAATCCTCTTAAAAATCTTGACATTATATGCTACGGCACATAATTCCACGCTTAATATTGGAAATGAACACTAATTAAAAATGCCATTTTTTTTAAAGTCTTTGAGCTAATTGCAGTTTGACATTGCCCTTAGACTTGTTGACTAATCTTGTTCCTCCAACTACGTTGTTCGTTCAGGAAACGTCACACGGGGAAACTGATTCACCAAAATTAATTTGATTGCAGGGAAACAATCCCATTCGTTCAGTCCTGTGTAATCTCTGCTCGCTGCTCATTCACAACTCAGGTCAGCTGAACTGTGAACGGATTGTTTTAGTAAGTAATTTCAAATGAGAAAATAGTCCAGCAGTTCAAGAACTACATTTCTCAATGAACGATTGCAAGTAATTCAGATGTTACATAATCTACAGTCCACGATATCATCTGTAGATTCTGAGAATCTGGAGAAATCTCCAAACACAACAGGACCAAAACCCAAACCGAACGCTTGTGGCCTTTGATCCATCGCTGCATCAAAAACAGACTTCATTCTGGAAAGGATGTCACCACGTGGCTTCAGCTAACACTATTCTAATTTCTATATAGAGACAGGCATCACTAGTACATACGATGGTTCTTAAGTATGTGAAACAAATTAGATTTATTAATGATAAATGCATTAATCTGTGACTGTGTATTTAATGCATGTCGGATTTATTGGTATTAATACATAAATCTCATTCTTGATTGTTTCATTTATATTTGACAGACAGACATGGACCACATTAAGTTTATTGGCTTCTTTCTGATAAATCTATGTAATCCAAATGGATGGAAATTCTATAAGCAATTGAAATACATAAATCTTAAAATCAGGCCTAAATATTTCCATGACTGTTGGTCTAAATGGATTTACAAATCATTGTATTCTGGTTTTATTTAATTTTTATTTTTTTACACATGTCCCAACTTCGTTGGAATTGGGGTTTGCACAAAGAAACAGTTACACACTGCAATGTTTTATGTCCTAACTGTCTGAGAAAGATTAGCAGGGAGTTTTAAAACATTAGTTTTATTATACCTTAAAGCACATCACAGCTTTAGGGACAAATATATGAATCTCAGTACAGGCACAATAAATTTCAAGATGATGAAACAGTCCTCACTGATAATATTAAAGACATTAAAGACCCATGGGCTGCAAATGGTTTCCAAACCCACTTACTATAGTTACAGAGTTTTAAATACTTTATCACTGATGATGCATTTCAGATTACCTCCTCTACCAGCAATCCAGTGAAGACTGTGAGAGACCCGGATGTCACGCTTGACAACCAGTTGTTCTCTATATTGCATGAGTCTCCCTGGTCATGTGACTTTATACTTTACAATATGAGGGAAATCTGGCCCGAGCTATCACTTGTGGTACGAGCCATGGTTTTTCCTCACTTCAGCTGCTTTCATGCTCTTCTGCTGGTCTCCTGTTATGCTCTATGAAACCCCTTCAGATGATCCAGAACGTGCTGGCATGTCTGGTGTTAATGCAACTAAAAAGAATATGTCCCGACATTATTCATTCATTATTCACTGAAAAAACCTGGCAACCCACGGCTGCCTGAATCCAATTGAAATCACTCCTGCTGCTTCCAGAGTGACAGCGGGGTCTGCAGCTGCCTATTTAAAGTCATATAGGATTATGCTTCTCCTCATCTACTGCATTCCTCTCAGAAACATCATCTAGCACAGCCACCTCTCCACACCAGGAGCTCTCAGCCACACTGGGCTCTTTTGTATGGAGCCCCATTTGGGTCATAATTCAATGAAAAAATGAGTCTATTATTATGAAATACAGGCGTTTATTATTATGAAATACATATCCAATATTATGAAATGTTTCCCAATATTATGAAATACATGTTTATTATTATTAATTATTATTATATTAATATAATTATTATGTGTATTATTATGAATTATTTCCCATTATTTCCCAAAATGTAATTATTATGAAATATAATTTTATTATTATTTAATCTTAGTTTAATGCATAATAGTTTATTTCAGAATGGCTTTTTTTAAATCTAAGAATGAGCTTTTACATAATGGCTTCCTTTTTCATAAGAATGAGCTTTTACATAATAATGACATTTTGCCAGTGGGCGGGACCAGTGGTTGACCTGCACGCTCATTGGCTGATCCTTCTCCATTCTACGCTCTGACATTGACTAGTTTTGGCCGTGAGGTCCCGTTAGCAGCAGGCCGTGGCGTCATCAAGGTGCGCTACTAGTCCGATTGTAGCTATGGCAGCTTGGACTGAGCTACGGGAAACCTTGACGTTTCTTAGTCGATGTCAACTTTTAACCGTAAACTGAGGTGCATTCTGCCACCTACTGCCCTGGAGTATATACATTGCACCTCTTGCCCACTATCGATATTCACTGTTCTGTTGCTTATGCCTGAATAAAAGAGCAGCCAATCACATAAATGGCTCCGCCCTCTCTGCTGTGATTGACACACAAATCATTCTTATGAAAAACAAAGCCTTTATTATGTAAAAGCTCATTCTTATGAAAAACGAAACCATTATCATAATAATGGGAAATATTTAATAATAATAAACGCCTGTATTTCATAATAATAGACTCATTTATTCATTGAGTTATGACCCAAACTTGCTCCATACTTTTGTGGGTACAATGGCCTCTTTACCAAAATGAATCCTTTTAGACAAAACCTCCTTCCCTGGGACCCCCGACACCCAAACACTCCTAACTCTCATTTACTCTCCACTTCTAGAGCTTTTCTATTTTGCTTGCTGATCAAATGGATTTATATATATGTGGCAGTCATTAAATAAATCAGTGTTTCTTTCTGTACTGAAGCCTGAATGTTGTTAAGTTGTCAGTTTCTTTGGATAAAAGCTTCTCCTAAAAAACTAAATGTAATGTCAAAGAAAATGTTGACATCAAGCAGCCTTACATGCACAACAAAACATACTCTGATAAATAATAAATCACATTAAATTGTGCAAAGGATTTCTCTTGTGGCACACCTGCAGGTTTTTTTCATCCTGTTGTTTCACTTTAACAGGCTGCAGCTTTGCTTGTTGAACTCTTATAACATCTCATCAGCGTCGGCTCGAACTGAAAACTGCTATTTTTAGTGAACACGTTCCTACAAATCTGCTGCGTGCTACCAACACTAATGAGCACAGAGACAAAATTAACAGGTAGGTGTTGATCACAAAGAAGCACAGAGGTGCAGAACATGTGTCCCAGTTAACCGTAGAGTTGCTCTCTACTTCATGTAAACATTGACACAAGTTATTGAAAATCTAAAATGATGTCAAATGCAAATAGAGAGAAGAAAATCTCTGTTTTTGCTATCTAAGGCTGAAGGAGAAATTCTCACACAGTAATTATTTTCTATGGGCAGCCAGTAAAAATGGCTGAGTGACAGCACCCGGAGCTCACGGAGAAGATGGGATGTGTGATGTATTTTACGTTCTTATTTTACTAATTCAGTTTAAAGGAGACCTTTGCA